>OV884017.1:68630725-69830725 GCA_930367235.1 Sarcophaga rosellei | reverse complement strand
CAATTGGTAAATAGAAGTCTTATCAGAGTACGCAAAATCTAATCTGTCAAGTATAGCATAGAAGTTCAAAACGGTGTTGTAGCTACTTAGCACAGAGTCTGCCCTCTCTACAATTTTATTTCTTAATATGACAACTGCCTGATAGTACTTAGAACTACCTTTATAACGTTCGAACAACTTGTGGGCCGTAACCGCCGCTTGACGCCAAGACACGTACTTAAATCATTCACCTCTAAACTCAGGGACAGACTTCACTATATCAAGTGACTCGTCGCAATCCACACCCTCAACGATTTCGATATCTCTGTACTCCTGCGCAGCAGATGGGGGTTGGAGTGCGTCGATTTTCCTATTCAATTGGTCAATGATACCCTGAAATTCTTTACGGATTTCCTCTGTCGCCTGCCCAACGGCAATCACACTTAAAGCTGCCTCATCCATAGTCTTCTGTGTTGTATTTCTGTCACTAATAGTAAAGTCTTGAAGTAGTCTTAAGGTTTCGTCAACTTCGTCAATGATTTCCTCAATGGAATTCATGAAACATCCGTTATTCCCGTATAATAAAAAGAAATATATCGTTTCCGATTAATAAGAAAAGAAAATTACACCCGAAAATGAAAACGTGATTTTTCATAAATGTTGAAATATTTTTCGAACAAAATTGTTTTTTTTTGTAAGTTGCATCAATAGCAAAAACAGACAAACTTCTCACAAATAGGTAGAAAATAGGTTCTTAACATACTATATAATAAGTTTTTTTACAATGATTTCTTTTAATTTTGTTATAAAAGTTAGATAAAAGTTTCACTATAATTTTGGTTTGTTTATTTTATTTACTTGATTGTAGTCATTCTATTTATTTAACATTCAATATTTTCCTCTATAAGGTTTTAAACACTTTAACAATCATAGATGTTTCATTAATCATTTAATTTAAAGCATAGAAAAATATACTTATCATAAAAATATAACATTAATTTTACGTTTTTAGTTACGTGACTGCTTATACTGCCTTCTGATGAGTGTCCTCTTCATTAATTGTATTTTTAAATGGTTTCAGTTTTCCTTCTTATTTTTCCTGGAAAAGGGTTCTCAATATGATGTTGGGCGCCAGTTAATTTATAATAAAATATTATGTTTTTGTTAAATTGGTTTTTGATTTTCAAATTATTTATTTAACCACACGCTTCGTTTTTAGTACAGTTTTCATCTTGTTTGAATATTTTAGTTATAATACAGTTCTAATGTTATCCTAATTTTATTTTAGTTTTAATTCTTATTTTAATTTCATTTTAGTCTTCTCCACTATGTGGAACCTTTAATGATTCAAATTAATTAATTTCCTTTTTCTTAACTCTTATTTCATTTTAATTTTAACTTAGATTATTTTCATACAGTTTTCATTTTAGTTTAACCGATGTTATTGAATTAAGTCTTAATTCTAATTTTATTTTAATCTTATTTTGGTCTTTTCCACTATGTGGAACTTTAATGACTCAAATTAATTTATTTCTTTTTCTTAACTTAACCTTATTTTAATTTTAATTCAAATTATTTTCACATGGTTTTTATTTTATTATTAACCACTAGTTTTAATTTCTATTTATTTTAATTTTATTTAAAATTAATTTCACATATATAGTTCTTAATTATTAAATCTTTTACATACATACATAATTGGCCATTACAACCCTTCAGTCAGGATTATAGACTAGCTCATGTTGTGTGCGTTAATTTTGTACATGAGTGGCGGGACCTACAGTTTAAAGTTGACTCCGAACGACAGATTTTTTTTGAGAAGCTTTTCATGGCAATTTTTACTCTCAGAGTTTTTGCCAGAAATCTGCTGAGAGGAAGTCGCCGAAGAAATACTTTTTGTATTTAGTTTTTGATGTCTGGCCTGGGATTCGAACTCGGGCATTTCGTCTAATAAGCCAGAGCGTAAAAATGCATTCAGTTGCTTTGCTTGTCAGCTTCTAAAGAAGAATGTTCATGTCGCTTTTTTCAGACTTCAATTTTACACCCAAAGAAATATTACAGTATGATTCACTAATATAGAAGTCGCCGTGGTCTAGTAGGTTGGCTTATTAGACGAAAGGCCCGAGTTCGAATCCTAGGTCATACATCAAAACGAAAATACTTCTTCGGCGTCTTCCTCTCAGCAGATTTCTGGCAAAAATTGCCATGAAAAGCTTCTCAAAAAATCTGTCGTTCGGAGTCGACAGTAGGTCCCGCCACTCATGTATAAAATTAACGCACACAACATGAGTGGTGTTGAGAAGCTAGGCCGTAATCCTGACTGAAGGGTTGTAATGGCCAATTATGTTATGTTATGATTCACTAATATCAATGAGAAATGATTTCGATTTTTGGAAAAATACTTGCCAAGTTAAATACGGTGTTTTAGCGCAGTACAATTTTTCTATGTTTTTCGCTCACATATACATATTATTGGGTTAATAAATAGAATAGAAAATATATCTAAAAATGTTTCTCTGGGTTAACACTTGCCTCTCATAATTTTTATCATGTTCTCTTTGTGTCGACGTCTGAGAATAAGTGGTTTGAGAACAGTGTTGCCGTTTTTGGTTATTTCTAACCAAAATTGGTTATTTTTTTGATAGATGTGTAGATTTTTTGATTTTTGTTTTTTTTCCTTATAAAGAAAAGCTATTTTTTGTTTATATTTTTATTAATTATAATTTAAACTTGAAAAAAAAATAAAACAAAAGTCTACGAATTTAATTTTGGTTATATTTTTTTTATTTGGTGATTTTTTCACAAATGTTGGTTACAAAATTTTTTTTCGTGTCAACACTGTTTCAGAAAAATAAATAAAAAATTAGTCAAACAACAAAAACGCACGATGAGAACAACGCATTGTTACGCTCTTGGTTTCTTTACCCTTCCCTTCCATGAAACAAAGAATACAAGATAGCGCATTCATTTTGTCAAAATTTTATTGTTCTGCGCATGTACGTCACAGTCGTAAATAAACTTCGTTCACTTCTACTTGCTCGCTGTTCAAACAGCTTTTTGATTTTTCGGTTTGACCAACTTTACTGTAGGAACAACACCATCCATGAGTAGTCTTCTTGATGCAAAACCTATAAATATATATTGACAATTTAAAATAAATATATTATTCATTCTTAACTACTTACCCATTTCTTATTGCAGATTATTGGCAAAATCTTCTGTTTTAAAATGATCCATGCAAACAAAAAAGTGTCTGAATTAAACTTTCTCCGGCCGCAGAAGCTAATCCACTTCTTTCGAAGCGCTACGTTTTTTGGAAATCGGAGAATAGATAGAGAACTTTTTCCCTCATTGCTTTTATTGCAATTTAAAACAGCACACTTCATTTTTATTAATTTTTGATTGAAACCTTAAATGTTTTTAATTAAAATACACAAAATGTCTCTTTACATAACAAAATTGTCTGCTACAGTGACGTCACACAAAAACAACTGATCAACGAACAAAACTAACGGACATGCGCAATGCATTATCTATATTTCTTTGTTTCAAGCTTCCCTTCTATCTTTCCCCCCGCGTCATGAAAAATTTTTGAGAAATATTCCAAAATGCACATTCTCTATACTTTATTTTCTTTGCTTATAGTTAGTCTAAAAGAGTTATCTAAAAGTGTGTTATTTTCGTAAACGAATACCAAATTCTAAGGAAGTGCTGCATTAAATTGCAGTTATATTATAGTCAATCTACAAAAGTTAACTTAAAGTGGACTACTTCCGTAGTCGACTACAAAATTGCTGGCAGGGAGTATAGAAAAAACTACTTTCAGTCGAGGTGACGAGGATATTGACTTCAAGACGTGATGAGACGTTTTGAAGATTTCAAGAGAAGATTTCTAAACAACGAATCATGATTGGTTTTGTGTTCTCTAAAAATAAAAGACTAATAATAATAAAAAAAATATACAGTGGTGGCCACGAATTTAAGACACGACATATGATGGACTTATTTGTGATAATTTTGTGATAATTGAGAAATCTCAAGAAACCCATGATATTTTGGAAAAATATACTTTGGAGTTTTGCCGCTTCGGCTCTGATGGAAAGCAGTACGTCTGGCGCTCTCCAAACCTAGAGCATCATCCAAAGTACAGCCTAAAAACAACATGGTGGTGGAAATGTGAAGGTGTGGGCAGCATTTTCCTGGCATGGTGTAGGTCCCATTTACAATATAAATTCTAAAATGGACCACCATGTTTACAAAAATATCATAACAGACACAATGATACCATTCGCTGAAGACAACATGCCTCTAATATAGAAATTTATGCATGATAATGACCCTAAGCACATTTCACGTCTAGTGAAGAGTTGCTTAGGGGAAAACGATATCATTGTTCTTAAATGGCCAGCTCAATCCCCGGACCTCAATCCAATTGAGAACCTGTGAAATGATGTTGAGGAATATGTACGAACAGTTAAACCAAAGAATTCAAGCGATTTGTGGGAAGAAATCCAAAGGGTTTGGTATGCAATTCCAAAGCAACGTTATGTGGCATTAGTCGAAAGTTTACCCGAGAGATGTGCTGCTGTGATGAAAAATAAAGGATTTCACACTAAATAATAGGTTTTTTTATGAAGCTGAGCTTAATTTAGAGAATAGTGTTATATTATGCCTATGTCTTAAATTCGTTTTTTTTTTTTTATTTTATTTTTATTATTGAATCTTTCTTAATGAAATTTACAATAGTTTTCAAATCTTACAACTAGTTATGAAGGTTAATAGTTAACACCAGCGTGATAACTATATATTGTATTCAAATCTTAAATATTAAAAGTTGGGTCAGTGCAGCCGTCGAGCGAGGCACAATGTGTCACTCCGTTTTAGCCTCTGATGGCCGTCGAATTGAAGCAGGTCCCTTGCCAAAGCATTGGGGTGAATCGTTAGTTTACCGACGTATTTTATGGCGAATTTTTTAATTTCTTCCTGAATTGTAGGAATGTTGAGATCTCTGTGGATATTGCCGTTACGAATATACCGTGGAGCGCAGACAATTTGTCGTAAAATCTTGGACTGTCTTCTTTGCAATTTCAAAACGTTAGATGCGCAAGCACTGCCCCAAAGCTGAATGCCGTAGGTCCATATTGGCTTTATAATGCATTTGTATAAAAGAACCTTGTATTCAAGGTCTAGTGTTGAATTAGGACCAATAATCCAATGCATTTGAGCGGATTTCAGCTTAATGGCCGCTAATTTAGCCTCGATGTGGCGGGACCATGTTAGACGCCGGTCTAAGTGGACTCCCAGGTATTTGAAGTTATTTTCAACAGGGACATCAATATTATTTATTTTTATTCGTGGGCAATCTTGTCTTCTAAGTGTGAAGGTTACATGAGCACACTTGGATGGATTCACCTTTATTCTCCACTTTTCAAACCATCTTTCCAGATTGTATATGTGCAACTGCAGTTGTGTTGATGCTACCTTCTGATCCTTGTTGACGCTTATAAATGCGGTGTCGTCTGCATATGTTGATGTGTAAGTGTTAGGACTTGTGGGCATGTCCGATGTATAAATTAAATACAGAATAGGACCTAATATGCTTCCCTGGGGGACACCTGCAGAGATCTTTTTTGTTGTAGACAGTTCGTCCCTCAATTTGACCTTAAAGGTTCTATCAGTTAAATAGCTTTTAAGAAGTTTGAGTGTGTTCTCGGGGAGTAGTCGTGTTATTTTGCTGAGTAGGCCGTCATGCCAAACCCGAACGAATGCTTGTGAGATGTCGATAAAAAGAGCTGAACAATATTGTTTCTTTTCAAATGCCGATCTAATCATAGTGACGATCCCATGAACCTGCTCAATGGTACCGTGCTTAGCTCGAAATCCAAACTGATGTTCAGGGATAATTTGTCGCTCGTCGAGGTACGTGGCTAAGCTTTGGAGAAGAATTTTTTCGAACACTTTTGATAATATTGATAGCAAGCTAATGGGTCTATATGATGTAATTTCACGAGCATCTTTTCCCGGCTTGGGAATCATAACAATTGTGGATATCCTCCAAGATGATGGGAAGTAGCCAATTCTTAACATTGCATTAAATATGAATAGTACAATTCTTATAGCACTATTGGGTAAGTGGACTAACATTGAGCCTGTAATGCCATCGGGCCCGGCTGACTTTTTCACATCAAGGCTTTTAAAGGCGGCCTGTACATGAGAAAGCCGGAGTTTTATAGATCCGTTAACAGTATTACTTATGTTAGGTGGGCAGATATGAGCATTAATGTCATGTGGTGTGAAGACATTCTCCAGGTGGTTCGCAAAAGCATTAACCTTCTCGCTAGAGGTTTTTGCCCAAGTGTGGTTCTCCAATCTTATTGGTGATTCTAGAGTGATAGGACATCTCATATGCCTTACAGCTTTCCACAGACTATAATTTGTGTTTTTTGTTGGGTCCAGATTCTGGAGGTAACTAGCAAGTCTAGATTCCTGTGTATGCAATAGGTTACTCCGCAATAGGGCAATACATCTGTTCAGTTGCGCTTTTAGAAGAGGAGAGCGACTATTTTGCCACTGCCTTCTAAGTCTTCTTTTTTCTCTAACGAGATTTAGAGTTTCTGTACTAAATTGGTAACATTTATTTTTTAAAATACGCTTAGCAGGCGTTGCCACTTTCGCTGCCGAGACCATAGTTTCAGTGAGATAATTCACAGCTGACTGAATGTTTTCTGCGTTTCTTAGAGGAATATTCCGAGAGAGGTGAGAACTTACGTACATTTTATATTTTAACCAGTTCGTGTTTTTGTTTGGGTATAAATGCAACTGTTCACGATGTACAAAGAAATTGTTTTGCAGGGTGAGAATTGTAGGTAAGTGATCGGATGATAAGTCATACGATGGGGCAACTGTGTATTCGTTGCGTTTAATGTTTTTAACCACGGCAAAATCTATCAAGTCTGGCGACTTGTTGAAGTCCGTTGGCCAGTAAGTCGGAGTACCACAAGAGGCAACATCGAGCTTATTTGCAACTATTGTGTTGTACAGCTGCCTTCCTCTAGGGGTAATGAGTCTCGACCCCCAAAAGTTATGTTTAGCGTTGTAGTCGCCAGCTGCAATAAATTTTTGGCCAAGCGTGGCAAAAAACGTCTGAAACTTGTCGACTTCAATTTTGTGTCTAGGAGGACAGTAAAGTGAGGAAATTGTTATTTTTAAATCCGTTAGATTTATGGTTGTGGCCTGAATAAAATCTTCTTTAAATTCTGGCATTGGAGAATGCCGCACATTTTTTTTAACAATAATGGCACTGCCACCGCATGCCCTTCCACTTGGGTGCTTAGTGTCATAAATGTAGAAGTCGTTGATTCTAAAACAGTTTTTATTGGTGAAATGTGTTTCTGAGACCATAAGTATGTCGATCTCTTCTGTGTGCAAAAATTGTTCCACTTGGAGTTTATGTTGGGATAACCCTTTAGCGTTCCAAAAACAAATTCTTAACTGGCTCATTTTTTACTAAGCAAAACTTGCAGAAGCATGTTCTGGGTTCTCATCATCTCTTGGAACATACTCTGCATATTGGCCATGAAATTATCGATCGTATGGATTAATTTTTCGATTGAGGTCGAGTTACCATTAACCTGCGGGCCAGGTAAAATTTGTGTTTATGTATATAATATGCAAATAAAAATTCTTAACCGAATATAGGTAAGAAAATATTATTAATTTTTGTTCATAACATTACTAAAATCCTAAAAAAATATCATGCACCCATAATTTTTTAGATAAAATGTAAAAATTATCTCAAATAACTCAGTCATATGTCGTGTCTTAAATTCGTGGCCAGCTAATTCGATATTTTTTATGATAAAATGTTATTTTTTATGGAGCAGTGCATTCCAAAACATATAAAAAGATCGTTACCGGGGCCGCCTTGGAATAACAATGAATTAAGCCGTGCTAAGAATAGAAAGTCTAGATGTTATAGAAAGTATAAATTTTCTGGATCCAATTTAGATTACCTAAGATATTCAGTAAGCCGTGCATATTATACCAGACTGAATAAACAATTATACACTCTTTATCTGGCAAAGGCTAAAATTAATCTAAGACGTAATCCTAGGTCTTTCTATAAATTTATAAACTCAAAGAGAAAATCTACATGCTTTCCAGCTTCAATGTCATATCGAAATAATGAATCTAGCGATATTTCAACTATAAGTAACATGTTTGCTGAATTTTTTTCCTGCACTTATTCTGACGAAAACTATGATGATAAAATGGAGTATCCTTATCCATTGATGGTTAAACATTCTATATCTATACCACTCTTTGATACACAAACTGTTGCAACTCAGTTAAAAAAATTAAAATTTTCACACAGTTGTGGTCCTGATAAAATTCCGGGCAGCATTTTAATTAATTGTGCTGATGCTTTAGCTCACCCCCTAACTGTTCTGTTTAATTTATCAATTAAAAATGGATATGTCCCAAAAATTTGGAAGGATTCTTTTATAGTCCCATTGTTTAAATCTGGTGATAAATCTGATATAGAAAATTATAGGGGTATAGCGAAATTGAGTGTTATTCCCAAATTTTT
The DNA here is from genome assembly GCA_930367235.1 of Sarcophaga rosellei. NCBI lineage: Eukaryota > Metazoa > Arthropoda > Insecta > Diptera > Sarcophagidae > Sarcophaga > Sarcophaga rosellei. The sequence goes on along the minus strand of OV884017.1, from coordinate 69,822,156 downwards.
TGAAAAATTGATTACTGATACATTGTATTACCAAGTTTGTAATCTCATATCTCCATATCAGCATGGATTTCAAAAAGGATGTTCAACAACAACAAATTTACTTCATCTAACAACTGTCATAAATCGTGGATTTTTTAATAGAAGGCAAACAGATGTTATATATACCGACTTTTCAAAGGCCTTTGATAAAGTAAATCATAAGCTCCTATTAAAAAAATTACATTTGATAGGCTTTACGGATCCTGCTATTAAGTGGTTAAAATCATATTTATCGGATAGAACTCAATCGGTTTGTTTCAACAACGTTGTATCAAAAAAAATACATGCACGTTCTGGAGTACCACAGGGAAGTCATCTTGGACCTCTCCTTTTTTCTTTAGTTATAAATGATTTGCCTCAAGTTATAAAGTATTCGAACATTTTGATGTATGCGGATGATGTAAAGCTTTTTAAAACTTATGACAATCTTTTGGATCAACAGCATTTACAATTTGATATAAATTCGTTCTATGAATGGTGTAACGCCAATTTAATGCAGCTTAACTTCAGGAAATGTAAATTAATGCGCTTTTCGAGAACCAGTCCAATTATTGTGAATTATTTTATTGGTGGTTATGAGATTGAAGTGGTTGACCGTTTTCTGGATTTGGGTATTTTATTCGATCAGAAATTAAGCTTCATTTCTCATATAACGTGTGCTGTAAATAAGGCCAGGGCTGCACTGGGTTATATAAAGCGATGGTCGAAGGAATTTAAGGATCCATACATCACAAAGGCACTTTATGTGTCGCTTGTTCGTCCAATTCTAGAATATGGTTCTATAATTTGGGATCCCATTTACCAAACACATTCCAATACAATTGAATCTGTGCAAAAACAATTTCTCCTATTTTGCCTACGTGGACTACATTTTGACCTCCGTAATTTGCCATCTTACTCTGCCCGATTAGCTCTTATTAAATTGCCAACATTGAAAAGCCGTAGAATTATGTTAAATGTTTCATTTATACTAAATGTTATAAAAGGAGATATATGCGCTGGATTCTTGATAAACGAAATTTCATTTAATATACCTCGACGTTTATCGCGAAATTTTGTACCACTGTCTATTCCAATGTTTAGAGCCAATTATCCTGATGCTGACCCGCTTAGAAGGATGTGTAACGAATTCAACCAATTTTTTGGACTTGTTGATTATTCATTAAATACGAATGCAGTGAAAAAATTATTAATTATTTCTTTGAACTCCTGATGTATTAATTCTTATACTACTTTATGTGCACACATTTGTCTACAATTTTTTTTTTATTTTCTCTTTTAAATAATTCATAATTAAAAATATTTTTAAAATTTTTGACCCATAATTTCTAATTAATTGTGTAAATGTAAATTTTTTCTTAAATGTATTAAATAATGTATTATATATTTTTAAATGTCTGCAAGGATATAATCCATAGACTAAAAAAATAAATAAATAAAAATAAATAAATAAATAAACCCTACCAGAACATTTTACCGGTAAGTGTGACGTATAAACTAGTCACAACTTCCCATCAAGTTATTAAGGGCAATGCGAAAAACTTGACGTAAACATTCGTGTACATGTGATTTTGCTTCTCTTTCTAACATATGAATTTTTTCGACTGTAAAACATATCTAACCTGCTCACTCTTTCGCAGTTTTTAAACCACAGTTGACTAGTCAAACTTGACTCACATACCAGTCAAAGTTGACACATTAAAAGTGATAAAAAATAGGTCACTGTTGACTAGTTATTTGACTAGTAAAACTTGATGTATAAATAATAATAATTAAAAAATTTTTTATTTAGTAATTAAACTATGCAATTTTTCTTAAAGGTTTATTCTAATTTCATTTGATGACAATATATTTCATTTAAATTCTAAAATAATACATTAATGAGCTATTTATTTCTTACTTGCTAAAATTTAATATGTACTTCTTTTCTTAAATAAATAATTCTTATTCCAATGCCTTGGGATACACAATATTTTTTGTTTTCCCCTCTGCGGGTTTTCCTACTCGCGATCATGCGACGTAAAGCTGTTCATGTGAGAAACAGGGATTTTTTAGATTAAGTCCACAAACTTGCAAGGACTGACCTTGAGCTTTATTAATTGTCATTGCAAATGCTAGGCGAATAGGAAATTGAAGGCGCTTGAAATCGAATGGCATCTCCGATGTGGTCATACGACGTGGCGGCAATACATCAGTTTCTTTAAACTTTCCAGTTATAATGGTCGTTCATCACTTTTTATTGTTAGTTGAGTGTCATTCCAAAGTCGTGGAGGGTCAATATTTCTAAGTAAAATAATGTGAACACCGTTTTTTCATAAGTTCGTAGATTCCCATCGATCTTGTTGAGAATATTGCTGTTGATGGAATTAACGTCAATATTTTTGGATGCCAGTAACGCACGTTCATATAACTATTGCATATTTTTTAAATTTTGCACGATATTGGGAAATATACAATTTATTAATTCTTCTTTGGATTGTGTCATTCTGCAAAAGTCTGAAGGAAATTTTATATACTTTGTTATAGGATCCATTGGAATTCTTCCGTTACCTAAATCAAGCAATTTTTTGGAAGAAGTTGAAGCTGAAGCATCACGTTCCAACTGAACACGCATATTAGTAGTTAACTTTAGAGTGTGAACATGTCGCCAAAGGTGTTTCATTTTTGTACATGAGTGCATTGCAATATTGGCAAACTCGTCGATTCACCACCATTCGTTTACGATTTTGTTCTCGACGCAAATCATATTGCTCTATACTTACTGCTGCTCTTCTTGTTGATGTTTAAATCCTGTGACTTTCTACTCGTGATTCATGTTGTACTTCTTTTTCATTAGCTCGTGATGCTGTGGTACGATTTTGCTGGCTTTGTAGCCGACCTTCATGTTCCAAAGGTGTCTCGGTAGCTCGTGCGGTTGTCGCATGTTGTCGAAGACCTTCAAGACGTCCTTCACGTTCTGTGGCTCGTGATGTTTCGGTACGATTTCGTTGGCTTTGTATCCGACCTTCAAGTTCCAACGATGTCTCGGTAGCTCATGCGGTAGTGGCATGTTGTCGAAGACCTTCAAGACATCTTGCGCGTTCTGACGGCGTTTCAGAAGCTCGTGCTAAAGAGGTAAGGTTTCGTTGACTTTTAAGGCACTCTTGGCTTTCTGAAGGTGTTTCAGTAGCTCTTGATGGTGTGGCACGTTGTCGTAGGCCTTCAAGGCGTTCTTCGCGTTGTGATGGCGTTCCGGCTCTAAAGGTTGAAACTCTTTTCAGCCCTGAGGCGACTTTCACGATCTTCCGAACTTTCATTTGCTCTCTGGGATTGCAAACGCAATGCATTTTTAGTGCTTCTGGAAAGGGATGCTTTTATTGGGGGCATTTTTATAAATTGTTGCAAAATAAATGTCACTCAAATAACATTTAACTTGATTAGAATCAAAGATTCAACTTAATTCCAAACCCGAATAGGTGTTATATGTATTCCTTTATATTTTACCTAATATGAATAGGTAAAAAATCGGTTCAGGTCATGAACCTTTTGAAAAAGAAATTAAGGTTATTAAAATTTAACAAATAATTGTGTTTGCGTCAGTCACAGGTAATTTTTTTGATGAGTTTTGCAACTACTTATTTTATTTGGGAACAATATTGACAGTTTACATTTTATTACTTAGGTAATTAAAAGTAATGAATGAAAATATTACTCCCTACTGTTACATGCCCATTCATCGCCCAATAGAACGCTGATTACAAAATTTACCTAATGTGGTTTTCAAGATATGCGACAAATAAATACTATTTTTATTAGTTACCCATTTTTAGAAGTAAACAATAATATAACTATTACAATAATATAACTATTATATATAAATAGTATGCATTTTAGTACTTACTATGTACATGAGTTGAAAATTTCAAACTCAATCATTTAAGGGTCATATACCTTACTATTGCAATTTCAAGATATAATAATTTCCACACTCACTAATCAGAGAGACACCACCTTCCTGAAGCTGGAATACAAAATTGGAGACTCTAGCTTTTATAGTTTTCTAGATATACAGATTTTAACAATTAGTTCATATAGAGTTTGCCACGCCCCTAATACTTGATCGCCCATTTTTAACAAAAATATTGATATTGAACCTTTAGATATTCGTACAAAATTGGAGAGTCTAACTGTTATTTTTCTTCATATGGGAGGTGACACGACCGCTTTTGTTGAACTCCCTATTTTTGTCCAGAATATTTATATTTAAACTAAAGTAACTCGTACAAAAATTGGGGACTCTAGCTGTTAGAGTTTTTCAGATATACACATTTTCGTATTTACCTTATATGGGAGGTGCCAAGCCCACTATTGTTAGTTCGCCATTTTTGTCCAAAATATTTATATTAAAACTGCAGTTACTTGTACAAAATTTGAGGTATCTTGCTGATATTGTTTTTCCAATATACACATTTTGTTATTGTCTTACAATAGTAGGTAATGTAGTATATGTGGGAGTGGCACCTCGCTCATTTGAAATATCAACATAAAAAGTAGCCTATAATTCTTTCCGGAAGATACTGTGAACATTTTAGGAATATCGGTTCAGCCGTTTAGTCGTCTATAAACTTCAAACATACAAACAAACGCACATTCATTTTTATATATATAGGTGATTTCCGAGATATAAGAAGTTTTACATTTAATTCATATGGGAACTACCACGCCCACTTTTCCTAGTCAGCCCATTTTTGCCTTTCTAACCAAAATTGGTTATTTTTTTGATCAATGTGTAGATGCGTAGATTTTTTTGGTTTTGGTTATTTTTCTTTCTTATAAGAAAAGCTATTTTTTGTTTCTTTCTTTATTAATTATAATTTAAACTTGAAAAAAAATAAATAAAACAAAAGTCTACGAATTTAATTTTGGTTATATTTTTTCTTATTTGGTGATTTTTTTCACAAATGTTGGTTACAAAATTTTTTTCTTTCCCTTCTATCTTTCCCCCCGCGTCGTTCTTTACACTTTATTTTCTTTGATTTTATACATCAAGAATCACAGATAGCATACTTGTAGGGGTAACTACTATGCGTATGAGTAATATATTTCAAATGCAATTAAATATTAAGTATGTAGTATGTAGTATACGTGGGCATGGCACCTCGCTCACTTGGAATATCAACATAAAAAGTAGCCTATAACTCCTTCCAGACATACAGGAAGATACTGTGAAAATTTCAAGAAAATCGGTTCAGCCGTTTAATCGTCTATAAACTTCAAACATACAAACATACAATCAAACACACATTCATTTTTATATATAAGATAATAATAATACCCATCGCTGAAATGCTGTGTTGATATATAACACAAGAAACTAGAATAGCAGCAGCCTGAAATTAAAAAAAGTTAATAATTCAATTGCAATTTAGTATACAGCGTTTTTGTTGTTCTTTTTACGATTTTCATAATTGTATTATTTAAATATATAAGAGAGTGTTACTCTTTATTAGCAAAAAATAACAAAACAAGTAATGAGTGAGCTTAATGCTCAAAACTCTATCCCAAATAATGTATATGAAAATTTAAATAAAGTGAATAATGTAATAGTAGATCAAACGAAGAATGTTCGAAAAAGAAGAAGCAATATAGTGTAACATTGCCAAAACAATTAAAAAACAATTATTATTAAATACTTGATAATGAGAATGACTGTGATAAAGAATGTTTAAAAATATTTCAAAAACATGTGTTAATAACCCATCTACATCTCATGTTGTTTCCAACAACATAACAAATAAAGAAGGGAATAGCAAAAAAGAAAACTCAAAAAATAATGTATCGTACAATCAAAACAAAAACTCGGCTACTAAAGTTCCACCTTTAATCATCTGTGATGTGTGACCTAAAGCCGAAAGTCCATACCATCCGTTTCATGCGACCTTGCGTTACATGCGATTCTTGCATTCTATGCGGTTTTTATTGCAAGTTACACACAATGCGGTTTATGCGACTGGTTTTTTGTGTTGGTCAGCTGTTGTGGTAAACAATAAAAAAGCAAACAAGAACATTTTTGGGAAAAATAGAAAATCAAATTGTAATTTTAAAAGAATTTATGCCATTAATTACAAATTTATGAGTTTAAATATGTGATATTTTGTGCATTTAAGGCCTACGAAAATCCTCAAAAGAACACAAGACGAGTGTTTTCGGTTAATTTATCCTCCATTTTTCATGTTTACAAATAAATAAATTCAAAGTAGATGACACTCAGTACATAAAAACAATCGACAACTAGTAACATGCATATTTTGTTCATGAAATGATGAAATGTTCATAAATGTGTTAAAAATGTATTTTCCTCTTAAATTAGTAGTAAACTTTATTATGAAATATGTTTTTATCAATATTTTATGCGAAAATAGTTATGCACTATTTAAACATATTTATTGAAACCATTCACAATAGTATATAATTTGGCATGCCAAGTTTAAAAAACTGCTGAAATTTTCCAACACTGCATGAGTCGCATAGAAAAGTAGAAAGTAGATCTACTTAATGCGTTCTACGCGTCTATGCATTATATGCATTTTCTTTTGTTTCTTATCACACAACTACACTGATTCTACTTTTTCGGTATACGCATGTAATGCAAGGTCGTATGAAACGCATGCCATGGACTTTCGGCTTAATGAACTTATTAAATTTATTACAGATGGTTTAAAAATATCGGAATTTAATGTAAAAGAATTCCGTAACAAAAAAACGTCGCTGTATATATCATCAATTGATGATTATGTTAAAGCAAAATCTTATTTAGAAAAAAGTAAAACCAATTTTTTTTACGTATACACCAAAAATTTCTAAAACAAAGACTTATATACTAAAAGGTCTAAGTGCTGAAGCTTTTACAAATGAAATTTTCAAAGAACTTTGTAAATTTCAAAGTTAAAAGTTTGTTAGCAACAAAGAAGGCAACAAATGAGGGATACAAATTACCAATTTAATTAGTTCAAATAAGTAACGAAAGTAAAGTTAATGAACTGAAAAAAATAAAGGCCCTCCTATACAGATGTGTCCGCTGGGAATCCCTAAGAAAATGCACAATGAAGAAGCTGTCAAAGTTTCTTCCACAACGCTGCTAATTGCTTTCTACCACATAGGTGTGTTAAATGGAAGGAAATGCACGATATTGGAAAATGCTCCGTACAAAATCTTCCTGAAAACGAAAAGGAAATGTTGTTTTGTGTGCTATGCAAGAAGTATGGCCATCCAGCATCGTACAAGGGATGTGAAAAATATAAAGAAATCCAACAGAAAATGCGTTCCAAAAGACAAAACTTTTCACAAATGCGAAAAAATAATACATCCATTCATGTAAATGATAACATTACCTTTACAGACTCTGTTAAAATGAATAATTTTCAAAATTTAAATAATAATCCTGTTCAGGCTGCTCTGGATCAACTAAATCAATCTATGCAAAATTTATCCAACCAAATTATAAATTTAAATAAACAGCTTCAGCTACAAGTATCTAGAATAGATACAATTTTCACTATTTTAGAATCCTAATTATTCGAAATGGCTGAAATAATTTTAAAGAAACTAAATATTTTTGAAATTAACGTTAATTCGATAATTAATTTAAGTAGAAGATTAGACTTAAGTAACTTTATAAACGATTATAATCCGGACTTACTATTATTAAATGAAACAAAACTTAATTCTAGACACAAAGTAAACTTTAAGGGCTATAGTATGGTACGTAAAGATAGAAAAGATGCAAAACCTGGTGGTGGCACAGCAATTTTAATAAAAAAACTGGATAAAACTCTTCATTCACAACAATAGTATTATTAATTCATTTAAATGTCTGGAAACTTGTGTGTTAAAGATTCCAATGTTATCTAACAGAATGCTTTTTGTTATATCAGCTTACTATCCCTCTGGTAACAATGATAATATGTTGAAATATGAATTACTTCAACTCTTTCATTCCTTAGATTTACAGAATCCCAATCACTAGTATTTATTAGCAGGCGATCTGGGGAAACAACACTCACAATGTAAATGGTAATAAGTTAAAAGGGTGGATGTCAAACAATGAAATAATGTTTAGATGTGTTTTATACGCTTCTGTTTTACCTTCATATCCTCGCAGCGGTAGACCTATGTTTGGCAGACTCTCGTTTAGTTATCCATTGTCACGTCTTTATTCCACAAAATTTATAAGTATTAAAACACAGGTAACTTAACTATACATACATTTTGGGTAATTACATTAATGTAGAAGGTTGCTTAGTTTATTTTATTTTTTTAATTAAGTTCATTTAACCATTTAATACACTACATCCATAAAGAGAATAATTCGACTAATTGTCTCAGAACATTGGATTACGATAGTGATCATAATGCCTAAAATTTTAGGTGTTGAAAATGATAGCCCTATGTCATTTATCAGGGAACCCTCAAATTTGAAATTATAAAAGGACCAACTGGAAGAAATTCAATAGGAATGTGTTAAATGAATATAATAATAATTATTCAATTCCGAATGATAGGAATCTATCTAACAGCGAAATTGATTTCTATCTGCTTAGACTAAGTAATCTTATAACTAGATTTAGAGACATTAACTCTTTTGAGAAAATTTCTAACCCATTAATTAAAAAATTACATTCGGAAAAGAGTAAGATAGTGACAATTATCAAGAGACTTAATAGACTAGAATGTTTCCTATCGAACGTAGAACTAAATCTATTAAAAACTAAATTAAAATTAATAAAAAAGCTAATAAACGAAAACTTCAGCATATCAGTCAATAATAATTTTCAGGAAAAACTTACAAACATTGACCAGCGTGATTCTTCTAATATGTATAGTGAGGTAAAGCAACAGTTTAGATCCGAACATGCTTCCGATATTGACTTTATTAGAGTTCCCCAAGAAAACGAATGGTGGCTTAGAAATTCGGGAATTAATCCCGCTGATTTGGAATAAGAGAATACTAGTAATGACTATCTGGTGAAAGACGATATTATGAAATTAAATGTAATTGGAACCTTTTTTGAATCAGTTCACTCTCACAAAGAGATTGATCCTGATAAAAACCTCCATGTTGGAATTGATAATTGTTTCTCCAGCTTTTTAGAAAATAAAACTGAGTTCGAAAGCAATGGATCAACCGTAACAACATTTAATGCCTCCAATAAAACCAGTGAAATTAATGAACCTTTTTTATATCTAAACATACGCTTTACTACATCCTTGCTCACCTAAAGAACAAAATTTCGGCAGGTGTTGATAACATTCCCAATATTTTTTTAAAAATATTGCATGGAAGACAGCAAACGTTATAGTTCTGCCAAAGAAAGATAGAGACAGTAGTGACCCAAGAAATTTGAGTGCAATTAGCTTACTCTCAAATATAAGCAAGATATTTGAAGCATGTATTAACAATTACACAGTAGAATTTTGCAAAGAGTACGAATTAATTAACAATAGACAATTTGGGTTTAAATATAGACACTCAACAGTCCACGCAATACATTTATTACTTTCTGATATTTATTGGAATTTAAATAGGTCTATGTACACTGGAGCGTGATTAATTGATTTCGAGAAAGCATTTGCTAATATACGGATTCCAGGGTTAATATATACAGGTATGTGATGAAAAACGATTTCGATCAAAAAGCGGTATAAAATCGGAAATAGTTTCCGAATTCGATTTCATTTTTCATTTTGTTCTATAAAAATTTCAAAAAATAAGAATGTGAAAGAAAACGAAAATTTAGCTTGATTTTCGTTTTTAAATCGGGCAACCATTTGTATACGATTTGCTAAAATGTTTCTGTTTTAATAATAAAAAATACGGTTTTCTCATTTATTTACTATATAAAATTATTTAAAAACAGGCTTTCTGCAATTACATCTCGGTTTCTGCTTGCCTCAGTATTTGTTGGATTATTTAAGTCAAGTTCGATTTCACTAGGATCAGGTTCTTCAAGTGGAGTAGTCGTAGTATCAAAATTGTGGTCTAATTTGTAAAAGTTACACATATTGTGAAGTGCGCAGCATAAATATATTATTTTAACAATTTTCTGCGCTTTATAACATAAAGCGCCAGGCAAACAACGGAATCTTCTTTTAAAAACACCGATTGTTCTTTCAATAAGATTTCTAGCTGATGCATGGGTTTATTAAATATATGTTGAGCTGGTTGGGTTTCTAAATGGAACGCACTTGGGTTTCAAAATGGAACTAGTGCGAAAGGCTCTAACGCATATCCGGAATCAGCTAAGAGCCATGAACCACGATCTCCATTTTCATAATTCCTGCTATAAAAGTCTAATGCTAAACTGAGATTCCAAACAAAGGAATCATGACTAAATCCGGTTCGAGTGTAGCATCAATTGCTACAATATTCATTTTGTGATCACATATCTAAAAAAAACAGGGAAACATCATAAAATAACTTCATTCATTTCAAAAGTTTTGACATACTATTATCGCATTTATACTATAATAGCCTTTTCTATTATAGTATAAATATATATTTAGTATCCTTTTCTATTGTAGTATAAATAGTCCTGGTTCCCTGGTTTAACGATTCTAAAATGAGTACCGTCGATAAAACCAGTTACGCCATGAATTTTGTATTTTTGAAGAAAATGGTGTTTCGACTCTTGAACATCAGAACATCGGATGAAATTTTTATCCAATATTCGCATAAAACATTTTCCAATACAACTATTATTTTAGAAAATGTAGTTCTGTGCATTACTACAATGGAGTTATTCCCTACGGACCGTTGAAAACTGCCTCCTGCTAACATTCTTAATGTGGCTGCTAATTCGATTACCGATGGAATTGATTTCGATTGTATATGGGGTTGAATTTTGTTTAATATATAGGAACACCCTTCCTTATTTAATCTAAAACATTCTTTAAAATTAAAAATATTTGTATTATATACTATTCAACTTATTAATTTAGATTATGACAATTTACCTTTTTTCCGGCCTATTTAATGGGTTCGATCCATCCCTTAACCTTTTTCGTTCAATGTTTTCAGAACGATTGGAATTGTTGCTTATTAAAATTAAGGTTGATAAAACAAATGCCATTGTTACGCTTTACAAATTAAAAAATATTTTTTTTTACTAAAAAGTTTGTTATTTTACATGAAACGGTTTAGAATAAAACAAAAAATGGAAACTAAAACCGTTCGGATTTCATCACATCTTATAACAAAACGATCGTTTTCCAAATTCGATTTTACTTGAAAACGAATCGATTTTCATCACATACCTAATATATTATTAAAATACAAATTCCCTATACACTTTATTATACTTATACATAATGGCCCATAATCATAGTCAAACACTAAAGTCGGTTCTTTTTAAAAACAACTTTTATATTTAAACCTGTTACTAACTGTTTCTTAACTACATATAGTGAAAATTAAAACCTTCAAAAGTACTTTAACATTGTACAAAAATATGCTACGGATTGGCAACTAAAAATACAGTAATTAATGTGAAGCTATACTCCTTCAACCTCCTGTAAGCAAATGTAACAATAATATTAGAAAGAATTGCAAGTCCTTTTGTACTAAATCTAATGATAATTCGAATATGCCAATCAAGGAAGTGGTGAAGTACTTAGGAGTTTATCTTGATAAATTCCTGTATTTTAAAAAACAAATTATTAAGGCCAGAAATGCTTTTATTAAATATAAGAAACTATTTTTCTCCAAAAATATAAATCCAAAGGTCAAGATAATTACGTATCAATGCCTAATTCGCCCAATCTTAACATACGGCTGCCAAATATGGTTCAATATCTCTCCCTCATATATGGAGAAGTATACAATCTTGGAAAAAAAAATTGTTTAAGAGCTTGTATGACAGTTTATAGATCACCAGTTACCAATTATGCTAAATACATATCGACTAAGAAGCTGTATGATAAAGCTAAAGTAAGCAGAATTGACAATTTCATTCTGCATGTTATTAGGAATCATATATTAAGATGTATAGTTTGCAGCGAAAATAACCTAATTATGGCACCTTATTATGCTAATAAAGAATACATTACGCAATGTCTAAATTCTGGTTATGTACCACCTGAAGCCTTTTTATACCTCGATAGTAATGGGTTCATGCAAAATGAAAACGGCATTCCTATATTTTAACACATGTATAGAAGAGCCAATATTAAATCCATACATAGTAATGAATTTACAACTGACAACCTCAGATTCGAAACCATTTGCCATATAAAAGTAAAGTTTTCCCCCATTTTTTCCTTGCATTAACACTCTATATATATTATACGATATTACAATATAAATAATAATACATTATCAAAATAACAATTGCAATATAATTAATTATATTGAGATCTCGTTTTTGGGACAGTGTTATATTTAAGTTATGCCTATATGTAAACTTTTTGTTTACTATACATAGTAGTTTAAATATATGAAATTGTTTAAATAAACGCCATTAAAAAAAATTCATATAAATGAATAAAAATTACAAACTTCAGTACATAAATTGCAATGGTACAGCGATAATTATTTATTTTTTTTATTTTTTATTTATTTATTTGTTTATTCAATTCCTGTACAACAAGATTTAATCTTATGTTTAAAGTACAAGAAAGAAGTGTTCATAAACAACATTTGGAGATCAAACTTTTCTAATGAATAAAGTAAAAGAGAAGAAAAAATAATAATAATAATAACAATAGTAATAAATATGCATAATTTATAAAAATTGTAATTGCTATTAAGTTGCTGCGTTGCTATTAAGTTGCTGAGAATGTGGAAGAGAATTCCAAATCCGTGCAGCATGAATAAAAAATGCCATTCAGATACAAGGTAACGATTTGGGGAATTATGATCCTTTTACCTCTAAGTGATCTAGCAAATCTTATTTTATCCCTAAGATATCCTGGAGATTCTGAATAAATGATCCTATGCAGAAGTAATAATACACAGATGCTCAAAAGATTGTCAAACGATACACCATAAAGCTTCAAGGAAAAATGGAACACATGGTCATATCTCCTTAAACTTAAGACGTTGAGCTTCTCCTTGCTAACGGAATCGCAACATTTTGCAATCAACCGTCTTATATTCAAAGGCGTAAAGTATTGTGTCGACCAAAGACACCTTAACTTCATATAAGTTTTACCTACGAGTGTGCTAACATGATTTGTCCATGTGAGACTGTTATTAAAAGTCAACCCAAGGTTTTTGGCAGCATCCACAATCTTGATCTTCTCTCCGTTCATCAAAATATCGAGACCGATATTGGAATCAAGCGTCCTCCTACGAATAACCATGCACTTAGACATATGAGGGTTTAGACGAAGGCCATTTGCCTTGACCCAATGATATAATCGATCCAAGTCATCATTGAGTCTGTTCACATTCACACTAATAGATGACACAGGACTACTCAAATGTAACATTTTTTCTAGCAGTTTTAAATTCTACTTTCAGCTCTGGGGTTCTACAACGCTTCCACCTAGAATACGCAATATCCCTCTTACTAATAAGGGATTTTATACGAGCGGAAAACCATGGTTTTGTCCCAGAAAGTATTGTTCTCGATCTCATAGGAACTGTCAAATCATAAAGGCGCTGTACATTATTCTCGAGAAATGATACCTGCTCATCAACAGAAGTCATGTAATACATACGAGCCCAATCAGTAAGAGAAATATTCTCTTCAAGGACGCTGTAATTAATATTTTTAAAATCACGATAGCGAACTGAAATTTTTGATGAAGGAACATTAAAACGATATGTCATAAAGATCAAATCATGCCTGGAAAAACAAGGGGCAGATACTTGGTCATATAACAATACGTTCGAAACATCAGCTACAAAGAAAATATCAAGCAGAGTTCTATTAGTTGACGTATGATGTGTTGGATTAACTGTATTTGTAGGAGTTAGTCCAAGAGACAACATATTATCAGTTAGTAAGGTTTCCACTAGTATATTCGAGTTAAAGTCACCCAATATTATAACATCATCATACACTGTGACCAAAGTCTTAAGAGTCAGCAAAAAACTAGATAAGTTAATCCTCCTATTCGAATTAAATGAATTTAAAAACAAGTATATTCAGATATTGGACATTTCATACACAAACAAATTTAAAACTTTACTTTGTTCAAAATTTGTCTATAAATTTCATATATTTTCAAAAAAAATTTAGACGTAACCGACACTTTGTTATTATAAAATTCATAAACAAAAATTTAATGTGTACTTACGTCTTATGCCATGTTCGCACGGCAGCAATTTTTCGTAATTCGCTCTCTCATTCGCAATTCAACACCCAATTATGTGCTAAATTACGTCATTCGCCATACAAAATTTTGTGAGCGAATTACCCAAATTGTGTGTAATCCAATTTCTATTACCCTGTGGATTACTTAAAAATCAATGTAATCTCTAAATTTTATCGTATTTTTGCCATCACCAACTGTCAAAGCACAAAAAATATAAACAAAAAATATTGTAAACAATAATGGAATCCAAAAATAATATTTTAAAAAAGTATTATTTATAAGAAAGTCTATGTGTGTAGAAAACCTTTTGAAAAGTATTTGCAGCTTTTGAAGAAGCTGTATGAAAAATATTAATAATAATTTAGTAATAAAAAGAAGAAGAACTGTAAAAAAGAATTACAAAACTACCGTGTGAATATGATAATTCAAATAAGTAATTCAAACAGAGAGCGAAGTAATTCGAAGGCTCGTACGAACATAGCATTAATTGCTTTTCTTGTAAAATCGTAACTATTCTATCTAGAGCTACGAAATTCAGAGATGATGTAAATGAACCCAAATTATCGATTTCCATAAAAAACGAAAATCGAAAATCATGTCGCTTACGTCCGTTTTGCGCAAACGGCTCGATATATATCGATATACATATATATATATCATCTCTGAAAATTTCGTAGCTCTTATACTTGTTTTTAAATTCGTTTAATTATCGCTGTACCGTTGCAATTTATGTACTGAAATTTGTAATTTTTATTCATTTATATGAATTTATCCGTTCGTAATTTTACAAAATGGGGGTTCAACCGGGAATGGCAAATTAAAACAATTTAAAGCAAAAAATTCAAAGAAAAAGGATAACCCTTGTGCCAAACTAAAGAAACCGGAAATTAAATTGAATTAGAAGGACGATGTCTGTAAGAAATTAAATTGAAATGCGATCTCTGTAAGCTTCACTGCACAGATTCATATAAAGAATGAAAAGCCGACGAAATTAACTAAAGTATGTATGTATAAATTAAGATGTTTGAATATAGAAGTAAATATTTTTTGGGAGAGAAATGCATGAAATGTAAGACAATAGAAGCCTAGAAAAGTAAGTTGAAGTGTACAAGAAGAAAACAGAAGAATATTGAAGCATATGGTAAATCGAGGTATATATGTAGAAGAACATTGATGGTTAAAAGAGAACATAGAAGCTTATGGAATTCGTGGAAATTTTTTTTAACTATAAACTTAAAAAAAAAAACATTTACTATACATTTCGAAATTATATTAATTTTAACGTTATTTAAATTATTATTACATTGATATATTTAATTGAATTTGTATTTTGTAATTCACTTACTGTAATTTTATTCAGAATTTTCATTTGATTTTGTATTTTAAATCTATAATAATATTGTAAACAAAATGGAACTGGTTGGTTTTGGCGCTAACTGTAGAGGGCAATTTTACAGGCACGTTTAATAGAAATCAAAATTTAACAATAGGGCCGACGCAGATTCCGAGTATGTCGAAGCGGCTTCAGTTGATGTTACAGAACAGCCTGGATAAACATTTTCCTTAAGGGATATAGAGTATACAATCTCGAAATTTTCAGGCGAGGGTCATCCGGGGATATACCAGTGGCTTCAAGACTTTGAAGATTGCGCATATGCAGTGAAATGGAATGACTTTCAGAAATATGTATATCTATGCCAGAGAGTGGCTGACAGGGGCTGCAAAAATTTTCATTAGAAGTCAAGGCAACGTCCGTGAGTTGAAATCGCAAAGTCGAAGAAAATGGGCTAATGAGAGTTTCCGCGAATAATTGTATAATCTTGTGGAAATTGGATCTCCAGTTGATTTAGATTCTGAAAGCATAATCGGATATTTTATTGAGGGAATAGATGATGATAAATCGAACAAGTACGTTTTGTATGGTGCGAAGAGTATCAATGAGTTAAGGGACAAAATTTCGATATATGAAAAGATTCGTTCGTCGAGAACGTCAAACTTGAGAAGATCACTTAGAAATTTATTTAAAAATACAGTGACGAAGACGGAGACTAGGGATGAAAGACGATGTTCCAAGGGCGGTGGCAAAGGATATTTGTCAAACAGTTGCACTAGTGTCAGAATAAAATGTTTTAAATGCCAGCGTTTTGGACACAAACCATTCGAATGCAGTGTGGAAATGAAAAATGAAGATACTTCAATAAAGATTGTTAACACCGGATATAAGAAAAATATTCATACACTATCCAAAGATATCACCCCTCCACCTGGTCGAATTTTCAAGGATAACGAAATTATGGGAAAAATTGTTTCTGCTTTTGTGGACGCTGGCAGTAATATAAGCGCTATTCGTTATGATGCACTTTCTTTTTTAGGCGTTGTTGGTCTCGGACCTGAGAAGAAAACATTAGTAGATATAGGTGGAAAGGAATTACGAGGATGGGTGATTTTACTGTTTGAATTGGATGTAACATTTCTTGTCGTCAGGGAAGGTGATATTTTGTATTCAATTGTGCTGGGAAATTATATTTTTGAAAAGGTCGATATGCTAGTAAACTTGCTTGGAGCAAAGTTTATTTATAGAAAAAACCCGTCGGCAGTTCGTTCTGCGCTGGACCATGGGGAGATACTCAGTGGATGAGTTATTGGGGGAGTTTAGTAATATTCTACATAACGCTTCTGAACACTCTATTGAGGATCGACTGGGTACTGAACATCTCAGGGAGAATATTAAAGTAGAACTAAATGAATTAATTAGGACCTACAGACTGATTAGACCCCAGAATTATCCGGTGAAAATGAAGATTGTATTAAGTGACGATATTCCTGTAGCACACAGCCCAAACAGAATATCATATGCAGACCAACTTGTAGTACAGAACCAATTAGAATAGTGGTTAAAAGACGGTATAATCTAGCCAAGATACTCGGAGTACGCTGCACCAATAGTTTTGGTACCTAAGAAAGATGGAACTAAACGTTTTTGTTGTGATGGCTGTTACCGATAATGTGGGGCAAAAGCTTCAGGACGCAAAATGGATTCTTTCATGTTCCAGCAGAGCCAGACATAAGTAAGTATACAGCTTTTGTAACACATAAGTAATTTAGTATACGAATTCTTGTATGTACAATTCGGTATCTCGAATTCTCCTGCAATATTCTTTAGGTATATAACATCGGTTCTTAGGGATCTTATCAATGATGGTACTTTATTGATTTATAAGGACGATATAATTATTCTTTCTGAGAATGAAGAGGAAGGAATCACGAAGCTACGAAAGGTATTGGAAGTCGCGAGAATTAACGGACTGGATATCAAATGGGCAAAATGTCAATTTTTTATGAAGAAGATTAATTTCTTGGATTACATAAAATAGAACTCTATATAATATAAAAAAGTATAATATAAAAAAGTAAAACAGTGTCCACATATCCGTTGCCACTTAATCCAAAGTCGCTTCAGAAATTTTTAAGATTAAGTTCATATTTCCGTCGATTTATTCCTGATTATGCCATAATAGGAAAGCCATTGTCCGTCCGACCTTTTGAGGAAGAATGTAAAATTTGAAATGGGACAGAATGAAATTATAGCATTTGAACAATTATGAAATTCATTAGTTACGGCATCCGTACTCAAATTACTTCATCCAAGCGCAGCGACTGAAATCCACATGGAAGCATGTATGGCTATGGAGCTGTGCTACTACAACAAGATGATGAAGACCTACATCCAATAGAATATATGAGTAGGACAACAACGTCAGCTGAGCAAAAATATCATTCATACGAGCTAGAAGTATTGGCTGTTATTGAGACGTTGAAGATGTGGAAGATTTATGTACTGGGATTGAAAGTGAAGATAGTGACCAACTGTGACGCATTTGCATTAACAATGAGGAAATAGGACTTTCCACCGATGATCTCAAGATGGGTCTTAATCTTACAGGACTTTGCGTACGAAATAGAGCATAGGTCCCGATCGAAAATGGAGCATGTGGATGCTTTAAGCCACATTTTGTGTCTTATGATGACGGATTCTTTAAGATATGGTGTGAGGGAGGCTCAACTTCAGGAGGAATAGATAAGAGCAATCAGGAAAGTTTTAAAGCGCAGCTCATATGACGACTATTACGTAAAATTTTACCTATTATATAAGAACCCTTAAGCCGAAAGTCAATACCATCCGTTTCATGCGACCTTGCATTACATGCGATTCTTGCATTCTATGCGGTTTTTATTGCAAGTTACACACAATGCGTTTTATGCGACTGGTTTTTTCTTTTAATCAGCTGTTGTGGTAAACAATAAAATAGCAAACAAGAACATTTTTGGGAAAAATAGAAAATCAAATTGTAATTTTGAAAGAATTTATGCCATTAATTACAAATTTATGAGTTTAAATATGTGATATATTGTGCTGTTAAGGCCTACGAAAATCCTCAAAACAACACAAGACGAGTGTTTTCGGTTAATTTATCCTCCATTTTTTCATGTTTACACATAAATAAATTCAAAATAGATGACACTCAGTACATAAAAACAATCGACAACTAGTAACATGCATATTTTGTTCATGAAATGATGAATTGTTCATAAATGTGTTAAAAATGAATTTTCCTCTTAAATTAATAGTAAACTTTATAATCCAATATGTTATTATCAATATTTTTATAATGTAAAAAGGAAAAATGCGACTATTTAAACATATCTATCGAAATCATTCACAATAGTATATAATTAGGCATGCTAAGATTAAAAAACTGCTGACATTTTCCCACACTGCATGAGTCGCATAGAAAAGTAGAAAGTAGATCTACTTGATGCGTTCGACGCGTCAATGCATTCTATGCATTTTGTTATATTTCTTGTCACCAACAACTACACTGATTCTACTTTTTCGGTATACGCATGTAATGCAAGGTCGCATGAATCGGATGGTATGGACTTTCGGCTTTATAGAGGACTAATACTTATAATTCTTCACTTAGACCACCAATGCCAGAAACGATAGACTTTAATATGGTTCGCAACTTAATCCATCCAATTAATGTGTCAGTCACAAACAAATTCCAACCTAAATTTTCAGATAATTTTTCTTTTAATTAAATTTTCTGGTATAACCAATATACTTAAGATGGAGCAGTAATAAGTCTCAAAATTCATTAACACAACCACAAGGGCATTTCCAACAGATAGATCATGCAAATCAACTTCCAAATTCTCTTCTACCTCATGTTGCAACAGCAAATAAAATTGCACACAATTTTCCTTTACGAACTTTCCAGAGAACTACTGTATATAATTATAAAAGAGAACCTTAAATTTATTGTAGATACCGGAGCCACACACTCCATCGTTAATCTAGGCTTATGCAATCCAAAATGGAAAATAATTTCAGAAACTCTTACTTTGAAGACACTACAGAGTGAAGTATTAACGGACACTATTTACGAAATACCATAGTTTTCTGAGCTAGGAAATGCATGCGAGAAAATGTTACTAATGGAGTGCAAATTTCATGATAATTCCGACGGAATTCTAGGAAACGATATATAATTTAGATATTAAGCCGGTATAGATTATGATCAGAATTAATTGAATATAAATAATAAATTTGTACCTTTATGATACAGAAAAAAAATTTAAAGCTGAGTTAAAAACTATTCTAAATGTCCGAAAATAATATATCTCAACGAAAACAGTTCACGGCCAGTTACCCCTGATAACTATTACTTAGTTGACGACAATATAACGCAAAAATTCGACTGTAAAATTGCTTCTATGAATAAAGTTAGGATGAACCATTTAAATGCCGAAGAAAATATCACTTCAAGGATTATTTTAACCGATTATAGCCAATTTTTCAATAAACGAATTTGAATCTTAAGGTACGGTCACATATGTCAAATATTTGCCCCAATTTTGTTTTCCCTTGTTTGCCTAAAATATGACTAAAACAACAAAATTTTGTTTTGTGGTCACACTATGCGCATTTATTTTCCCATTTTTGTTTCATCAAATAGCGGTAAACAGAAATATGGGCAAACATGTTTGCCACGTGGTCACACTTAAAAAATATTTGCCGCAAAACGAATGTTTGACTAGAATGTTGAAAAAAAGTACATACAGTCAAAGCCCGGTATAACAAATACTCACTTTAACGAATTCGGGATATAACGAATGAGTAAATTTCTTACATTGGCTACCTTATATAACGAATGTTTTACAATTTTCAAGCTCAGTATAACGAATGATTTAAAAAATGGTAAAAACAAAAAGAATGTAACAAAAGAGAACACAAAAAATGTTTGTTAAAGTACCGTTGGTTTTCACAGACACAGTGCTTTTGAACAAGTGGTCATAAAAATTTTAGTCAATTTGTAACAAGTTGTGAGTTTTATTTTATAAAAAGATGTAAGATGAAAAATAATTTCTTTAAGTGAACAAATAAAAATTTTAGAAGAGTGCAAAAATGGATTATCGCTTTCAGTGAATTCAAACAAATATAAAATATTAAGATGACGAAAAATATTGAAATTGTTGACCAATTTTCTAAAAATGCAATGAAAAAAAAGCATTCTGAAGTAATAAAATGTTTTGATAAATGTATACAATGGGGTTCCCAAAATAATATTAATATTTCAAAACAATTAGTACTTCGAGAAATACAGGAAGAAGCTCTTCAAATGAGTCTTTAAGGACATATCTATATACAGCTATGGACATTAAATTAGCACAAAACTTCGTCATAAAAATAATCATAGTTTTTATAGTATTTTAGGTCTACTCATAAAAAAATGTAAATATAGGAACTTAAAATACATATTCTTCTTTAAAAAGAAACAAAAATTTTGACGATATTGCTAGTCGTCTGCTCATTAAGACCTGGAACGTACCAAACGCCAGATTTTAGCTGGACAGTAAAATAGCACAAATTAAAATTTCTGGTATAAAAACGATGTGCTTTAATAAATAGTAAAAATATTAATGTTTTCAGCTTATTTGATTAATATTTAGTAGAGTAGCCTCTATTTTCAAGCTCCGCGTGGCATCTACGGGACAATGTTCTTCGAAAAAGTTCTTTGGGAATCGAGTACCAAGCGTTCCGTATTCCAATGCTCAAATCGTCCAAATTTTTGTACTTTTGTTGAGCAATTGTACATTTCACATCGTTCTAGGGGGTTTTCAATCGAGTTTAAGTCAGGACTTTGTGCCGGCCAGTCTAAAACGGGAATGTGCTCTTCATAAAACCAATCCTTTGCCTGCTTAGATGTGTGTTTGGGGTCACTATCTTGCATAAATATGAATAAAACTGGCATGTATTTGAAAGCTTTGGTTCCATTTTGTTCTTTATATTGTCCAAATACTGATAACAGTCCATCTTTTCATTAATTTTTACAATGGGACTTACACCGTGCCTTGAAAACGATCTCCGCACCATTGTGTTTCCTCGAACATGTGTTATGGTCCTTTGAGCATAGCGTGGATTGAATGTCTGATATTTTGGCCAGTGAACAACCACTCTAACATCCGGTCCCATACGATTTATCTTTGTTTCATCACTCCAAAATATTTTTTTCCAGAATGGGAGGTCTTTAGCATTGTGGATGCGAGGAAACATTAAACGCTTGAGTATATTTTTCTTTTGGTAGAAGTGGCTTCTTTCGGCAAGGGCGTCCAAAGAGCTTTTTGTGATTAAGACGTCTTTATAGGAGCCTGTCCGATAAATTTAATCTGAATTGGGAGTTAATTTCGTTCAAAATATCACGAGACGACATGAAAAGCTCCTTCTTTGACTTCCGGACAATAGCACGACCAACGATTTCGGTTTGTTTTCTTGGCATGTGGCCTTCAATTTTTGTTTTCTGCGTCATTATTCTGTTTGGTTTAAAGGAAATGATGACGTTATAAATCATTTTTCGCTAGCAATTCGAAATTTCGGCAATTTCAGCCAGCTTTTTCAGATCATGCCACAAGTTAACGATAATGCGCTTCTCCTCTGGTGAGTAATCTTTTCCACGTACCATTTTTTTCAAAAATTACTTTAAATGCCCCAAAATTAAAAGAATACACCGTAAAAATAAAAATACTCGAACAAAACTTGTACCTAAAACACTTTTAGGCACGTTGTGCTAATTTACTGTCCAGCTCGAATTTAGGTACCGATACAAATTAGCAGTCAAAACAAAAAATATATACGATATTGGTAATATTTTTTGTTAAACAACAGTTAGATGTCATCGTGCAACATTGCAGACCAAAACAATTGGCCTAATTACGATACAAATGAGAAAAAAATCACAATCAAAGTATATATTGATTGTGTGCTATTTTAATGTCCATGGCTGTATCTCTAATAAAATGAATTAAATGTACTTATCCTTTTTTAATAAAATTTGGATAAAAAAACTTTGCGATATAACGGATGTTTACTATAACGAAAATGCCTGACAATATATCGTTCGGGATACCGAGCTTTGACTGTATATACATTTTCATCCATAATGGAAGACAAATATTTTCGCGTTTTGTGTTGCGAATCTTCAGTGGTATTTGCGAAGGGAAAAAAGAAAGACGACTATGGATTTGAAAATGGGTTCAGCTCATAAAAGAAGAAAAACAAAATAGAAAAATTCTGTTTTTAAACACAATAAAATTAACATAAACAAATGTTTACATTTTTAAGTGTAGCCAATCGCTATATTTGCAAAACACTAAAACGATGTACATATCTTAAAATAGATGTTAAATCTAAAAATTCCAAATCGAAGATATCTAAAATAAATGATTAATTTTAGGCCTAATTTTAAAATGTATATAATTTATAGAGATTTTTAGGAAGCTTTCTATGACACTTTGGTTAGAAATTTATCCTCCAAAGTGATTACATTTCAATACGAACTCTACTCGTGTAAAAGGAAAATTGGAATTAGAATTGCTATGTTACTGTGTTGAATTATATATCTCCATTACAATTACTTGCACCGTCCACTTCAAGATTTCCATTCATAACATTGTAATGTAAATATTTTCACTTGCTTATTTTAAGCAACAACAAAAAAATTAACGTGATAATTTGCACGAAAAAACCCTAAATCATTGCAATAAATATTCAAAATTTTCTATAACAAAAACAACAAGTTTTATGTACTGAAGAGGTTGTTTCAGAGAAAAATCTTTTTCTTTAATGAGAATAAAAACAACCATTTTACTGAAAACAAATCATTACAGCCCTTCAGTCAGGATTCCTACTTAGCTTCTCACATCCACCATGTTATGAGTGTTAAGTTTTATCAATGAATGACGGGAACCTACAGCTTAAAGTAAATTCCGAATTCAATTTTATTTATTCTCAGAGTTTTTGGCCAAATTGCAAATGTTTGACCTGTAGTTTGAACCGTGGTCCCACTTCTAATAAGCCATCTCACTACCTACTAGACTACAACGCCTTCACACAATACATATTAAATACGTAATTAAATAATAGTTGCTTTTTTCAATATTTGTCTTTACTTACTTACTTATTTACATTTTTTCTATTTTGAATAGCTTTGATGTAGAAAAGTATAGCAATTGATATATGCATTCACATACATACATTCATACATAATTGGTAGAGTCCGACCGAACGTTCGGGTACAGGTTCGGTGCACGGTAAAAAGTGACGTTCGGCCAAAGTTCGGCGTTCGGTTAAAATTTTTCCGAACACCGAAGTTTTTATTTAATTTATTTTAAATCACCAAAAAATAGAAATTCTTACAGCTAAAGAGTGGAAAATTATATGTGAAATTAATAGTAAATTTACTGCAAAGCTTTTATGAAGCTACACTTGATATCTCGGGAGATTCGTCACCGATTTCTTTAGTAATTCCCATATACCAAATGCTATTATCGAAGCTTGATGAAAATGATACATTAAAGAGGAGATTTCAATTTTTAGAAATCATGAGTATTTTGAGTGTTGCAACATTACTCGATCCACGTTTTCAGTCTAAATACCTTTCTACACAACAGGTGGAAAAATCCACACAGGATATAATTAATTTTTTAAATGATTATTAAATTAATTTTGAAACATCTACCGTGATGGAAAAAGTATCACAGGCGGAATCAAAAAGACCCAAAAAAAAGCAGAAAAGAGGTTCATCTTTATGGGAAAAGCATGATTCTGCTTCACATCAAGACGAAAATATGTTCGAGAAAGGAATCAAAATCTATATATCTGAACCATTAAGTGATCGCAAAACAAATATATATGAATATACTTTAAGGCTGCAGCCAGAAAATATCTATCAGCACCGCCAATATAATATAAAAACAATGAATTTTAAGTACTAGAGTACAAACTACATAAACTTAATCTGGGTTTTAGAGTTCTTCCTAAGTGAACTATAAAACCCGATCTTTATATTTCTCTCAAAAAAAAAAAGAAGCACAAAGCATTTCTTTTCTAAATAACCAAAAAATACAAATATTTTTCTTTATTTTTTAATACTAATTTTTAAAAGTACATATATTTTTCTTAAATGTTATGAATTCCTTTTTTTTTTTTGTTTTTATCAATAAATTCCAAAAATGTATTTCTGATTTAATATTTAATAACAAAAAGTTCGGGTTCGCCGAACTTTGAAGCCCGAACTAAGTACGGATTCGGCCGAACTTCAAAATTGGCCGAAATTCGGATTCGGTGTTCGGTACCGAACGAAATTTTGAGTTCGGTCGGACTCTAATAATTGGCCATTAAACCATTTAGTCGGGATTACGGCCTAGCTTCTCACACCACTCATGCTGAGTGCCTTTAATTTTATACTTAAGTGGCGGGACCTACAGTTTAACGTCGACTCCGAACGAAAGATTTTGAGAAACTTTTTCATGGCAGGTTTATTTACTCTCAGAGTTTTGCCAGAAATCTGCTGAGAGAAAGTTCCTGAAGTAATATTTTTTTCATGTTTCGTTTTGATATCTGGCCTGGGGCTTGAACACGGGCTTTACATCTAATAAGCGAACACACTATCTACTAGACTACGGCGACTACAATATATGTATTCATGTGTATATGCGGGTACCCAAATATTTATACGTACATAATGAAAAATAAATAAATGTATAAACAAAAGGTTTGCATAAAACAAATTATTTATTTCCTTAAAATTTTATTTCATTTATTACGATATTGGTGATTTAGTTTTGCCAGTAGACAACACAGCCATAATCAGTGTTATTCGCCTATGTTTGACCTTACGAAAAATATATAAGAGCTAATAAATATTTGCCCAAAAATCATGAAAATATTTGACACAGGGTGGTCACATTTAAAATATTTTTGTTTGACGGCAAATAATTTTATTTGCCCGAAAATAACGATTTTTTTTGCCACTCAAAATTATTTTGTGGTCACATTAGGGCAAGGAAATATTTTATGTTTTGAGTCAAATGTTTGACATATCTGACCTTACCTTTACTTTTACAAACGCAATTAACCATCGAATCGTTACAAAGGATGACATACCAGTATTTTCAAAAACATATACAGTGAACCCTCGGTTAACGAACTTAATTCGTTCCAGCACCTCGTTCGTTATGCAAAAAGTTCGTTAAGCATATTTTCCATATAAATACATGTAAAATAAATTAATCCGTTCCAGATCGAAAAAACTACCAATTTAGTGGGTAGTTCTTTCAATTTGGAAGAAAGTTACAAAAAATACTTCAAAACTTTTAAAGCGGAAAACTCCCATGAATTCAGTATTTCTCTAATTGCACTATACGATTGCGGTTCTTCTGCTATCTCCTAGTCCGATAAAGTTGACTGCAAAACTTCTTGTTCTAAAGCACATTGTAATTTCACAAGGTCTTCAGTAGTCAGATCTTGATTGTGCTCTGCCACAAGCTCAGCAATGTCATTGCTATCCACCTCTAACCCAATCTGTGCAGCTAAAGATTTAATTTCCTTGGTTATTGCATAAGTGGATACTGCGTCGAGTTCTTCAAATGTGTTTTCGGCAAAGTGTTCGGGCCAAAGTTTTTTCCAGGAAGATTCAAGTGTTCTCTTAGCAACGCCTTTATATGCCGTTTCAATAATTTTGAGACAGCCAACAATATGAAAGTGATCTTTCCAAAACTCCTTTAAAGTGAGATTGGTTTTTTCAGTCACTTCAAAGCAATGCTGGAAAAGTTCTTTAGTGTAAAGCTTCTTAAAGTTTGAAATATATATTCGGGACTTCAGCTGTTTCGTTGCTATAAAGTGAAATAAATTTTACATGCAATTAAGGTTTTCCCTTTTTTTTGGTCGTTATGCGAAACTTCGTTCGTTAAGCGAAACTTTTTCTTCATAAAAAGTGTTCGTTATGCGGGGCGTTCATTAACCGAATGTCCACTGTAGGTACATAGGTAGAAGATGTGAAAATTTGCTATTGGATAGTTCTGAAAAAACATACAGTAGTTTTGACTTACCTGCACAACTAACTTTTGCAACAATTTTTGTGCAGATAAGTCAAATATGCAGCTAAATTAAATTTTTTTACTTTAATTATAGATTACTCTCTCAAAGCACGAAACAAAATTTTGTGCAGGTAAAGGCAATGCACACGTAAATAATAGGCAGCTAAATCAAAACTACTTTAATACTAATGGATGAAAACAGTGGCGTCTTGTTGTTAATTATAGAAAGCTTAATGAGAAGACATTAGACGATCGTTTCCCTATACCGTATGTATTTTACTACCTTAGATTTGGTAAAGAGATTTCACCATACATTTCAGTAGAAAGAAGTCATTATGGGTTCCTTAGAATGCCGTTTAGACTAAGACCGCACCTGCCACGTTCCAAACGCTTATAAATCCTATACTGGGAAAATTTAATCAAAAAAATTTGCTTAATTTATATGGATGACATCTTTCTTTATTCCACTTCCCTTCAAGAGCATACGAATTCGTTTCGACTTGTATTTAATAAATTAAAATTGAGATAGATAGGTGTGAATTTCTAAAAAAAAGAGAGGGAGAGAGAAATAGAGACGTCATGTTGTAACGCGGAATGGTATAAAGTCCAATCCAAAAAAGGTTGAATGCATCATAAATTTTCCACTACCAAAAAATCAGAAGCAAATTAAACAATTTTTAGTTCTAAGTGGACACGACCGTAAATTCATAAAACACTATTCGGAAATCGTTAATACGTTGACCATATATTTTAAAACGGATATAAAGGACGCTGAAAATGTTGAAAGTTTTCGAACATTGAAAATGATTCTCACAAAGAACCCAATTCTAGATTAACCTAATTTTAATAAGCAATTTTTACTAATTTCGCAGGATAATCATTCTATCCGCTATGCAAGTAGAATTCTAAATCAACACAAAATAAACTATAGTACGGCAGAAAATGAATTATTGACGGTAGTATGGGCTGTAATATATTTTAGACCCTTTATTTTTGCCAGGAAATTTGTCATCCAAACAGACCACCAATCACTACAATTGCTTGTTTCTATTAAAGCATCCAATTCAAAATTGGTTAGATAGAGGATGAAACTGTAGGAATATGATTACGAAATTGTATACAAAGCTGGTATAAATAAAGAGAATATGAACTTTATCACGCATTGAACCACATATAAATCTTATTCATTATCCATAATAAATTCTGATATCAGAAAGTAATGCTCCAATTAAATTATATAGGAATCATATTATAACGCAGAAATCAAATTCTCCTGCTATAAAAACGGTAAAGAAAACCATTTTCAAAAATTATAGAACTCTCATTTCAGCATGTAAACTTAAAGAAAATTGGTCAATTCACACAAGTCGTTGTATTCATTGTATTGTTGGAAGAACATACAACAGTGTATGATTGTTTTTGATAATTTTCATATAAAAATCCAATACACTTATAAACACTTTTTCCATATGTTTCCAAAAGTTGTATTGATTTTATGCTATCAAAATTTTGTGAATGAAAAGAATGTGTACATGTTTTCATATGTTTTTAAAAAGTTGTGTTGGTTTGGGGCTATCATATTGTTTGAATGCCACGAAATACACAATACAGCATAGCATTGAGCGTTCACAAACCAACAAATGTATTCAATACAACATACACGATACAAAGTTGTGTGAACTGCCCAAATAATTATTTCAAAGTGTGCCAACAATTTTTGCTGAAAACTCTCCATATATCGCAGAAAATGTTGATAAATATAAGGAACGATACAAAGCTTAAACGCAAGTAGCAAAAAAAAATATAAATACGATCCCTAAACAATTTCATAGCGAATATTTAAAACTTAAATATGACAAGAATGGAAATGATGTATTACCTGAAGCTGACCAAGAAGATGTCATTTAATTATTAATTATTTTTCCAATATATTTACATGTTATTTGTTCGCAGTTTGTATGTTTGTTTGCTTATGTATTTAATAAAGGCATAGAATTGAATATTATATACTTAAATTTGCTCTTATATACAAATTGAACAGAAAACTATTTTTTAAAGCACAGAATTTAGACGTAACCGACATAATTTTGTTAATATCACAAAATTTGCAACGGCAAAAAAAGACGTAAGCGACAAAAAATTCGGATATATAGTATATATCAAATCAAAACATATTGCATCCTATATCTCAGGTATAATAATGCTTATTAACCGAGTTTTAAAGAAATCCAATGGCCTATTCCGAAGATATTTAAAAAAATGCTCTCCTGTAAAATTTTGTTTTTGTCGGTTACGTCGTCTTTGCGAAAACGGCTCGATATTATTTAACTAAATATGCTATGGGGATTGATGAGGTAAATTTAACAAATGCGAATTTTTTTCATATTTTTTTTCTTGTTTGTCCGTTCATAATACCAAACTATGCATTATCTTGTAAAGAGATTGGAGTTTTGGGTGCCACCCAAAAGTAGTGCGAATAATAAAGAGTTTAATTGAAAATGAAACTCATATTTGTTTTTGTTTCGGTTTGCAATCAACGAACACATAATCTAAACGTTTTTAAAAAGGTAAAAACGTAACAATTGGTGTCAGAAGTGGGATTGCAAAATCCAAAAGTAAAAATAAATAAAAAATAATAATGAAGCTCACCGAACTAAAGGTGGAACAGCTTAACGAGAGTTGTGTAAACTAGAGCTGCCAACAATGGGCACGAAGAATGAATTGCAAAATCGGTTAAGGGAACACCTACAGCTTCAAGGCATTGACATTGATTCCTACGAGTTCGAGGATGAAGAGGAACGACAGTTACTGACCCCTGCAACCCCTAGCGGTGCTGACATAAATTCGTTGCTAACTGCAACTCTGTTGTGATTCTTGTGTATTTTTGGAAGTGCTCCTCTTAAAATTTTATTTTTTTGATTTTTAAGTGTTTTAATAAGTTTAGAATTTTTCATAAGTGTTTTAAAAGTTGTTTTTATTATTTTCTTTCATTTTGCTCGAAATTTTATTTTAAAATTGTAAGTTTTATTTATTAATTTTGATAATAATTGTTTCATTCTAACAAAACAAAAACAAAAATTGCTTCTTGTTCTAATTATTGTTTGTTTTTGTAAGCTTGTTACAGTTTTTTATTATTTTCTTTCTATTGTATTCCTTTTTTACTTTTTTCTTTTTATTTTGTTTCTGTTTTGTGTATACTGTTTTGCTTGCAATTCTTGTTTATTTATTATCATTTTTGTTTTTTGTTATTACATTTTTGTTATTACATCTCTTTTATTTTCTTTTTTATATATAAATAATTTACTCTGTTCTATTTATTTATTTAATTTATTAAAATGAATAATTGTAGTGCATCAAAGTGTATTGTAAAGAAAGAGGGTGAACGTCAGATTTCTTGCTGGTTGTGTGACAATTTGTTTCACATCAAATGTATTGGTTTGCATCCTCGCACCACGGACCAATTGATGGATGGTTCCCTGGGTCTGCGTTGGTGTTGTCCTAAATGTAAGGTGGTGGACATTCAGTTTTAAAGTTTTTTGTAGGAACTCGTCGTGAGTTTGCTGAGATGCACGCTGAGTTTGCATGCAAAAAAATGTAAATGCATGGTTTTCTCCCGCGGTGGCGTGATTTCGCCCACTTATGTGATTAATTCTTGCCCTTTGGAAACTGTGTTTACATTTCTTGATTTGGGAGTATTATTGGATATGAAACAGTCTTTTATTGATCATATTAGTATGATGATTGGCAAGGCTCGGGCTGTTCTTGATTTTGTGAAAAGATGGGCTAGGGAATTCATTGATCCTTATATAACTAGACTGCTATACACTTCACTTGTTCGACCTATTTTGGAGTATGCGTCTATTATTTGGAATCCATACTATCGTTGTCATAGTGATTCAATAGAGTCTGTGCAGAGGCAGTTTTTATTATTCTGTTTACGTGGCTTAGGATGGGATTATGCCAATGGATTTCCGTCATATGAGGCTAGATTAGGTTTGATAAAACTTCCAACTTTGGAACATAGAAGGTCTGTTTTAGGTGTTTCTTTTGTTTTTAATCTGGTTAGAGGTGATATCGATTCTGAGTTTTTGCTTCGTAACCTGAACTTCAGTATTCCTGCAAGATTTTCACGGCACTATCGTCCTCTTTCCTTAGATTTCTATAGAACGAACTACGGATGTAATTTTCCTTTTCGTAGATTATGTAATGATTTTAACGTATATTACGATTTGATTGATTTTAATTGTAATGTTTGTAATTTAAAACGTAGCTTATATGCTAGCATTAATTTGTAAATTATTATATAAAAATGTATTTTCGTTCTAGTTATAGGTAGTTCATGTTTATTGTTAGTTTATTCAGCTTGTGATTAAGTTCTGTAGCTGATTTATGTTCTTGTTGCCATTACTTTTCCCCTACCCGCTACAGTCCGGACTGTAGTGTGTACGTGTCCCTACGTAATGGGGACAAGCCCTCCGCGGTCGGGTGAGGGTGGGTTAGTGTGTGGCCGGGGACGTTCGAATAGAAACCAAAAGCTATTTGAAGCTTTGAGAGCCGAAAATCAGAAACTTCTGGCTGAGTCGCGGCAAGATAGTGAACGAAGGATGGAAAAAATACAAGCAGCAATTTTGACAAAAATTGAAAAGGAGTTCGAAGCGACATCAGGGAAGTTGCAGGAATACATCAGTCGGTTAGCAAAATAATCACTGGTGTCGAGAAAGGGTGCCACATTTAGAAAAGACCGTTGACACAAAAATGAACGATTTGCAAAAGACCGTTGGCACGAAAGTGAACGATTTGGAAACGACCGTCGACGGAAAACTCGTTATAATGGAGGAAAAGATCAACAACCTCCAGAGCCAGCGACCGGAACCACTGCGAGTCGTATCAGAAGGTACCGGCAGGATGGGAGCTCACCCCTATACGTATTCAAATTCCAATTCGCGACAGTAGCTATCAGAAACGGATGGGACGATGGGGAGAAGGCACTGGAACTAATTTTGACGCTAAAAGGTGTCGCACCTGAGATCCTAGAAACCATGCCAGCCAGCTGCAGGAACAAATACAACGAGTTAATGGTGGCGTTACAGCGTAAATTCGGCGGTGAGCACAAACGAGAATTGTACCGCATGGAATTAAGGGCGGGGCGCAAAAGGTTAATGAGTCACTTCAAGCCTTTGCAATGGAAGTCGAGAGATTAGTGCAGCTAACATACCCAGCAGAAAACCACCCCTTGATAGACAACAATAAACTAGCGGTATGTTCTACACAGAAGACAACATGTGCAGAGGCCGTAGCCTTCGCACTAGCCCAGGAGACCGCTCGCGCTATTTCTAGACCACAAGCAAGCAAAGTATGGAAGTCCTGGAGGAAGAAGAATGCCTTAAAGAAGCAAGTTTTGGGAGAAAACGGACAAAAGGCTAAACATAACTGCTTCAACTGTGGAAAGCGTGGTCACTTCCAAAGAAACTGTAAAGCGCCACGGAGAAGATCAAGACCCGTCTCACCAACAAGACGACGTGTCATTGTTACACCTAAGGTTTCTGAGCAACACTACGGTAAAATGAGTAGTTCCAAGAGAAGGCGCGAAAAACCTGAGAATAGCGAGGATCATCCTGTGAAAATACCGAAAATAGATGCTAATATGCAAATCGAACAGTCCCCGGACACTTATACGGCTGAAAAACAGACTGAAGTTATAAAAGTTAGAAGAGGATGCAAGAAAATCAAAGATGATTCCAAACTGTCGCCATTAACAAAACGAAGAGTCATAAAATATGGCAAGGCTGATGCTCTCTCTAGCCGATCTCGTAATTTGGAGCGTAATCATTATGTAAAGGCTGAGAAGAAGGAATCTATCGTTGATGCCCGGCGAATGCAGATCGAAGCCAACGAAGATTGATCCAAAGCACAAAGAAGGGACCCAATATTGGCGAAGATAATAGCAGCTAAAGAAGAGGACAAACGGCCTACCAGAAATGAGGTATCCGCAGAATTTTTACAAAAGCATATTGGGCACAATGGGACAGTTTGAAGTTGATAAATGGGTGCCTATATCGACATTGGGAGAGCGCTGATGGCAAGACCAACCTATTAGTAGTGCCTTCCTCCAAAATGAAAGAAGTGTTAAAGGAGTTCCATAATGGAGCTAACGCAGGACATCTTGGAGTAACAAAGACGCTGGAAAAGGCTAAAACAACGCTTTTATTGGATTGGATGTCAGCAAGCAGTTGCGGATTGGATGGAACTGTACCCAGTGTATTGCAGCTAAAGGTCCAGTAAAAAGAAGTCGAAGTCAGATGCAGAAATATAACTCAAGCGCACCTTTCGAGCGGATAGCGATGGACATAGCATTCCAGCCAGCAATGCTGGAAACCGATATGTTATCGTTGTAATGGACTATTTCAGAAAATGGCTGGAAGTATATGCCATACCTAATCAAGAGGCTAACACAATAGTAAATGTTTCGATCAAGGCAGTAATTTCGAGTCAGCTGTTTTCAAGGAAATGTGTGAAGTATACGCTATTAAGAAGACTCCGCTTCACCAACAGTCAGACGGAATGGTAGAACGATTTAATCGAACCCTGGAGGAGTACTTACGGAAAGTGGTGAGCGAGCAACAGTAGGACTGGACACATTCCGAGGTTTCTACTGGCGTATCGCTCTTCAGTCCATTCAACGTCGAGATCACCCACCAAGGTTATTTTTGGGACTAAGATAAAACTGCCCGGTGACTTAGAGTTTGGTGTTAAGCCAGTCACAGAGAGGGATGAAACATACGCTGGAAAAGAAGAAAACCTGGATAAACTTCATGAGTTTGTGCGCACCCGTATAAAAGTGGTCAGTGATAGAATGAAAGCCAGGTATGATCGAGCAGCAAACACGGAGGGCTTCCATGATGGACAATTGATTCTACTCTACAACCCGAAGCGGAAGAGGGGATTATCCCCCAAGCTACAAACCAGCTGGGATGGACCGTATAAAATAATTAAACAGTTAAACGATGTCGTGTACAGGATACAGAAAGCTAGCAGTCCCCGAACAAAAATGAAGGTCGTACACATAGAACGACTGGCAAAATATGAGAAAAGAGATAATGACCCTATTCGGGACGAACAGGCTTAAGTGGGCGGCAGTGTTACGTAAATGGAAACGACCTAATATCATTTCACATGAAAACAATAAACAAAAGCTACACACACACAAATACAACGAACTTGGTTGCATATATCAACAACAACATGAAAGTAAACCAACAAGCATGAAAGCATGAAGAGTTTAATTGAAACGAAACACTTATTTGTTTTTATTTTGGTTTGCAATCAACGAACTCATAATCTAAACGTAAATGGTAAAAATGTAACAATTTTATATAGAAATTATTATTCATTATATTATATTGTTACGAATATGGAAATAGTGCTATATCGTTTAACATTAAAATGATAAACAAAAGCTATAAAAACAAAAACAAAGAACTGAATGATAAAAAAAGTAAACAAGTAAAATATACCAACAACATCGATATAAAAAGAGGATAAACAAGTAAACAGAAATACAACATCAAGACGGCAAGAACAAACGTAAACAAAATATACAAACAACAATAATGTAAACAACATATTTACATTTATAGAGATTTCGAGAAGACGAAGTCATTCCCCATTAAGAGCATTCATCAGACTGTTTACCCTGCGATATAAAAGGCAGGACTAAGCAGGCAACGAATTCAGGAAAAATTCAGTCAGTCTTGTGTAAAGACGCGGTGTTTGAAAAAAGTTATCGTGGTTTGAAGATCTCCGTTATAAATATCTATCGAACAAATTGAATTGTTATTGTTTACGCAAAAGAGTGCAAAGAGGAATAACAAACAAAGCAATTGTTGTTATTCACATCAAGTTGTGAACAGTGGCACATAGAACTGTGCGAACAATAAAGAAATTAATTAAAACTGAACACAAATTTATTTTTATTTACAATCTACGAGCTCATATTTCAAACGTGTTTAAAAAGGTAAAAACGTAGCAATTGGTGTCAGAAGTGGGATTCCAAAATTAAAAAAAAAAATAAAAATAAATAGATAAAATAAAAAAGAATAAATAAATAAAATGAAACTCGACAAACTGACAGTGGAACGGCTCAAACGAGAGTGGGATAAATTAGAGCTGCCAACAGGGGGCACGAAGAATGAACTCCAAAGGCGGTTAAGGAAAGAACTTTAGCATCAGGGCATTGATATAAATACCTACGAATTCGAAGACGAGGAGGAACGAGAGTTACAGGCCCCAGCAACTCCTACCGGTTTCGACATAAATTCGTTGCTGACCGCTATGATGGAAAAAATGCAAGTAGCAAACCAAAAGCTATTTAATGATGTACAAGAAACTGCTAGAACCCAAGATCAAAAACTTCTTTCTGAGTCTCGAAAAGAGAGTGAGTAAAGGATGGAAACAATAAGACAAAAATTTTTGTCAAAAATTGACAAGAAATTTGAAGTGAATCCCAGCACCTGTACCTTTTTGGTCAACATTTTCTGCTAAGGACCGATCATTCCGCACTTAAATGGATGCCGCAATTCAAGAACCTTGAAGGACAGTTAGCAATTAAGCGCTTCCAGACGTATGAACACTTCCAGCATTGAACACCGAAGAGGCTTAAAACATGGGAATGCTGATGCTCTCCAGTCTTGTAATTTGGAGTGAAAACATTGTGTGAAGTCTGAGAACAAGGAATGCATCATCGATATCCGGCTAACGCAGATTGACTGGTCTGAAGCACAAAAAAGTAACCCAAAATTGGCGAAGATTATAGGAGCTAAGGAAGAGCACAGACGGATGATGGATGTAGCAGGCCATTTTCCTTTCCGATATGTTCTCGTCGTGATGGATTATTTCAGCAAATGGCCGGAAGTGTATGCCATACCCAATTAAAAGGCGAACACAATAGTAAATGTTTTTGTGAACTGGATATGCCGCTACGGGGGTCCAATAGAGCTATATTCCGATCAAGGCAGAAATTTCGAGTCAGTCGTATTCAAGGAAATGTGTAGGGTAGGGTAGGGTATTAAGAAGACTCAAACAACGAAGCTTCATCCACAAACCGACGGAACGATTTAATCGAACCCTGGAGGAATACCTGCGAAAAGTAGTGAGCGAGCAACAGAAGGATCGGGACAAGCACATTCAGAGGTTTCTATTGGCGTACCCATTCGCGGTCCATTATTCAACATCTAGATCACACGCCAAGGTTATTTTTGGGAGTGAGATAAAACTGCCTGATGACTTAAATTGGTGTTAAGCCCGCGAGAGAGAGGGATGCCACATACACCGGAAAACAAGAAAATCTAAATAAACTTCATGAATGGTCAGTGATAGAATGAAAGCTAGGTATGATCGTACAGTAAATACGAAGGGCTTCCATGAGGGGACAGCTGGTTCTACTCTTCAATCCCAAGCGGAAGAAAGGATTATCTAACAAGCTGCAAACTAGCTGGGATGGACCTTATAAAATAATTAAAAAGTTAAACGATGTCGTGTACCGGATATAGAAAGTTAACAGCCCCGAGCAAAAATGAAGGTCGTATATGTAGAGCGACTGGCGAAATATAGGAGAAGAGATTAGGAACGAACAGGCTTAAGTGGGCGGCAGTGTTACGAAAATGGAAATGATGTTACATCGTTTAACATTAAAATGATAACCAAAAACTACAAAAATAAAAACACTGAACTAGTTCACATGATAAACCAGTAAACAAAAATTTACCAAAATCCGTTTAAAAATGAGGATAAACATGTAAAAAGAAATACAACAAAACACTGCAAGAACAAACGTAAACCAAATACACAAACAACAATAATGTAAACAACATGTTCACACTTATAGAGATTTCGAGAAGGCGAAGTCATTCTTCAATTAATTAAAACTGAACACAAATTTTTTTTTTATTTGCAATCTACGAGCTCATATTTCAAACGCTTTTAAATGGTAAAAACGTAACAATTGGTGTCAGAAGTGGGATTCAAAAGTAAAAAAAAAAAATTATAAAAATAAATAGAAAAATAAATAATAAAAAATAAATAAAAAGAAGCTCTCCGAACTAAAGCCGATAGTCCATACCATCCGTTTCATGCGACCTTGCATTACATGCGTATACCGAAAAAGTAGAATCAGTGTAGTTGTTTGTGACAAGAAACAAGAAAATGCATAGAATGCATAGACGCATAGAACGCATCAAGTAGGTCTACTTTCTACTTTTCTATGCGACTCATGCACTGCAAAAGTAAGCAGTTTTTTAAACTTGGCATGCCAAATTATATACTATTGTGAACGGTTTTGATAAATTTGTTGAAATAGTGCGTTTTTTTTTTGCATTTTTCTTTTTGCATTATAAAAATATTAATAAAACCGTATTTCATAATAAAGTTTATTTCTAATTTAAGAGGAAAATACATTTAAAATAAATTTTTTAACACATTTCCTTCATGAACAAAATATGTATTTTACTAGTTGTCGATTGTTTTTATGTACTGAGTGTCGTCTATTTTGAATTTATTTATTTGTAAACAAGAAAAATGGAGGATAAATTAACCGAAAACACTCGTCTTGTGTGCTTTTGAGGATTTTCGTAGGCCTTAACAGCACAAAATATCACATATGTAAACTCATAAATTTGTAATTAATGGCATAAATTCTTTTAAAATTACAATTTAATTTTCTATTTTTCCCAAAAATGTTCTTGTTTGCTTTTTTATTGTTTACCACAACAGCTGATTAAAAGAAAAAACCAGTCGCATAAAACGCATTGTGTGTAACTTGCAATAAAAACAGCATAGAATGCAAGAATCGCATGTAACTCAAGGTCGCATGAAACGGATGGTATGGACTTTCGGCTTAAGAGTGGAACAGCTCAAACGAGAGTTGGGTAAATTAGAGCTGCCAACAGCGTGCACGAAGAATGAACTGAGAGAAGAATGAAGTGACAACAGAGAAGCTGCAAGAAATACATAAGTTGGTGAGCAAAAGAGTTACTAGTGTCGAGGAAAAAGTATGAAGTTTAGAAAAGACCGTTGAGACGAAAGTAATTAATTTGGAAAAGACCGTTGACGGAAAACTCGTTATGATGTAGGAGATTATCCACTACCTCCAGAGCCAGCGACCGAAACCTGTGCGAATCGTACCAGAAGGTACCGGCAGAGTAAAACCACATTGCTTTGATGGTAGCTCACTCCTATCCGTATTCAAATTCCTATTCGAGACAGAACAGAAACGGATGGGACGATGAAGAGAAGGCCTTGGAACTAATTTTGGCTTTAAAAGGTGTCGCAGCCGAGAAGCCCAAACGAGAACTGTCCCACATGGTTTTTGCAATCTACGAGCTCATATTTCAAACGTTTTTAAAAGGTAAAATCGTAACATTATTAATATATTTTTTTGGACAGGGTGAATTTCTATTTTAATTTATAAAATATACATATTAAAATAAAAAAAATTTTAATATAATATATTAGCTGAGGATAAGTGCAGCTACTAACCTGTAATTTTTCATTTTACTTGCTTTCTACATTTTACACTTAATTTTCTATATTAAAAAATTTTAATATTGACGTATGAAATATCATACCTATCCTAAAATTTATTATTTTTGTCATTAGTATTATTATAATTATTGTTAAAAATGTTACATCTTCAAAATATCATTTTTTCTATTTCAGTTCAAAGTGAATTATTTACAATTACAACACTGCTGCTTAAAACGGGATCTCCTGAGTTTCGAATTTTATTTTCCTTGGAATCCGGGTCAACTGGAAACAAAACTAACTTTTAAAAGAATTCAAAATATATAGAATACGAAATTACCTTTTTTATCCTTTATAACGCAAATTGAAGATGACAGAATATTGTGAGTAACAGTTGAGTTA
Source organism: Sarcophaga rosellei (assembly GCA_930367235.1). NCBI lineage: Eukaryota > Metazoa > Arthropoda > Insecta > Diptera > Sarcophagidae > Sarcophaga > Sarcophaga rosellei. The sequence goes on along the minus strand of OV884017.1, from coordinate 69,783,462 downwards.
TCGGCACCATTGGAAATAGTATAACAATTAATATTATCTTCTAAACGATTGTCATATTCGCCGTTGTCATAATCAGGAATATGTAAATTTTCTTCAAGTTGAATTAAATTATTCATAAGTTCCTCTTTTTTGTTAATTATATTTTTTTCAATATTTCGTGCACTATCTTCCAGCAATTTTTCTGTTTTTTTTGATAAAGTTTTTGGTCTATAGTATATAGACGGAAAAGTGTTAGTTTTAATAAATAGTTTCAAATACTTCATAGATTTTTCCCACGTTTCAAAATCTTTAATACGACTCATCTTCAACTCTAATCTTTTGATTTCCATTTGTTTCCGCTTTCTGTCAATAAACAACGTTTCTCTTTCTTTTTTAATTGACTCACGCTCCAATATTTCTTGTTCTTCCAATTTTTTTTCAATTTGTGCCTTTTTTTCCTCCTTTTGTTTTAGCCTGGATTCTTCTTGGCAAAATTTATGTAACGTGCCCAAAAGTGATCCAAACATCCTACGATTTCTCGCTCTAGATTCTGAATCAGCGCATTGTGCAGCTACTATTTCTTGACGCGATGGTAATTCCCGAATAACACGTGAAGTTAATCTCGGGCGTGATTCTCCATCATTATGCCAAGGGGTAGGTGAAGAAAGCCGTCGAAATACAGACTTCGAATCATTTGTCCTTTTCTTTGTGGAAGCTGAATCTGGTTGAAAATTTTTAAACTGCTTCTCATTATCGCATCGCTTTATATCGTTTGATCTAAAAGACAAAGTAATAAATACAATTGCTTGACAAATTGATGCTAGGCAGAACGGTTTTTGTACTAAGTTACAAACAGTTTGAAGTTTAACAAAATTAAATTACCAACATTTTTTTTGGATATACCACTAATTGGGTTTTATTATGGACAAGTCCCATTATTCTGCAATACCCTAGACATTGTTAAAACAAATACATTTTTTGTCTAAATTTTTCAATTTTCAAAAGAATATCCGAATTAACAGAGAGGCGCTCAGGAACGTGCGGAGCATAATTTTTAAGGAATGGAATAGGTATTCAATTCTCCGATATCGTATATTTGGGTAAATTCTTCATTGACTATTTGTTGTATTTACTGTTAACCACTTAACATTACTCGGTTAACTTCAACATTAAGGGCCATTATCACAGCTTGACGTTAACTAAAGGCAGGGTTTTAAGGGGAAAATAACTTGATTTTCATTATTATGAATGCACAATACGATAAAAGTAATCGTTAAGCTAAAGGGAAGATCATCCTACCTTTAACTTTTAAAGTTCACTTTATCTTTGAACTTGCCATATTATACATATATATTATTTTCAATATGCAACTTCAAATATAGACATAAAAAATAAACGTTAATATACTGGATATTGGCGTATTCATTATATTTATTTTTAAACAAAGAACACAAAAATAAAAAAGCTAAAACCTCAAACACAAATTTTATAAACATAACAAATAAGAAGGCACGTTGTTGCCACTGCGTTTTTAAAGCACTTGTTTAATTGTACAGTGTTATCAACACTGCTCCGCACTGCCATATTTTTAAAAAAAGTTAATTTTATTTTGTCTGTACATTGTAATAACGAAAAGAAGTTAAAAGTGACTTTAAAGTTCACTTTAGCTAAAGTTTCCTTAAATAAACTCAACTTTGACGTCAAGTTGTAATAATGGCCCTAACTCTGTTAAAATATTTGGTTTTTGTCTTTGCTAGTCAAATTCGAATTTATCTTCACACACATACTATATTTGTTTATTTCTTATACTGTTACGAAACGACCTAATATCGTTTAACATTAAGATGCTACAAACACACAAACACTAACAATACAAAGAACATCGTTTAACATAAACAATAACCAAAAGCTACTAATACAAAGACCTGAGTATGCGTATAAAATCGAACATGTTCTAAGCAAACGCTACAACAACAAACATGAGAGACGATCAACAACGTGGACAAAATACACAAACAACAATGTGGTCGCAATAGAATTCTCTAGAATGCGGGAACAAGAACCTTCCACATCGAGAACGTTCATCATACTGATTTTAATTATTTTTTTTAATTATTTATTTATTTATTCAAGTCAATGGACAAATTCCTTACTGACTAATAACAAAAATTGGTACGAATAATATTAAATACAATTATAAACAGTTTCTACAAAAATAACGTAACTATTACAATAAAAATTAGGAAAAGTTAAGAATTGAGAAAAACAATAATATTCCGTTTTATAACGCAAGAATTTAAAGAAAAATCAACAAAGTCTGACAAATAATTAAATTGATGGCAAATTCTAGTTAATGGATCAGCAACAGCATAATTAGTTCTGCAGAATTGAATATAAATAAGATTATAACAGCGGAAGTTACGACCAGGGCTGTCAGATGTGGTGATTTCTCGCCAAACGTGGCGATTTTTCATTGCCTTTGGCGACCAAAATTTTCAATTGGCGACGTGGTGATTTTTTGGCGATTTACAGACTAGTTGGCGATTTATTTGGCTATTTTTAACAAATTATTTTTATTTTCTTGAAATACCTTTTTAACACTTTAATTTAATAACATAATGTTCGTACATTATGCATCTCTATATATATTATGTTATTATTACATAGTGAATGGCACAATTAATGTCAACAAGTAATACAGTTCATATTTATGGTTTATACAAATGTCGTTGTCATTTCGTACACTTGTAAAACAATACAAAAACAACAAGCTGATTGTTGTTGTTAAGAGGACTTTTCTGTCAAAATTGATATTGAAAAATGTTAAGTGTGACACCTCTTTAAATGTGCAGTATTGATGCCAAATAAGTGTCAAATTAGTTAACGGTAAATGGAAAAATTAAGACTTCAAAAGAAAAGAAAACCACTTAGGAAAAATAAAAATTAAAGAAATACTATTAAACCATTATTTAAAAAACGAAAATGTTATAATGGCATCTTCAAAAAAAATTAAAGTAGATCGTCGACATCGAAAGGAGTTTGAAAATATAAGTTGGGCCATAGGTAAGTACACAAATGTAATATTTTAAACCTTGTAATGACTTAAATTTGTAGGTTGACTAAAATCTATTGCAGATGCCCTTTTGTCGTACCAAGCTGCATCTAATGATCAATATACATAGTGGTGTTTTGGACGCAAAATAGATTTATGCAATTAATTTTTGTAAAAATATTTTGAAAACTAATAACTAATGCACTAAAAGTACAAATGTAATGTAAAATTATAATATTTTTTTTTTCATTACAGACTTTTATAAGTTTTATATTGACTTTATAAATAAATATAAAGGATTTTTTAAACTTTGGCGATTTTTATTTTGTAAAAAATTAATAATAATTTATTTTGGCGATTTTGCGTATAGCTTTTGGCGATAGAGGTCAAAAAAAATCTGACAACACTGGTTACGACTAGGAATATTGAATTTAACCGATCTTAACAGAAATTCACAGCAAATATTACCATTGATCAGGTTAAACATAAAGGATATATTTAACATCGTTCGACGGCTCTTGAGGGTAGGCAGTTCTATTAATGTTATTTATTTATTTTGCGGACATATAAAAAGGCGAGACGTGGCAAGCGGACAGTCAGTTATAATCCAGTCAGTCTTTTGTGAAGTTGCGTGTGAAATAAACAAGTCGTGTTTGAAGATCGCAGTCGTTAGTTTGGCGCGAACATAAGTGTGAAATAGAATAATACAAGCAATTTGTTGTGTATAGTGAAGTTGGGTTGTGTTGTGTGATAGTGTGAACAGTGTCGCCACGAAAAAATAAATTTTGTAACCAACATTTGTGAAAAAAATCACCAAATAAGAAAAAATATAACCAAAATTAAATTCGCAGACTTTTATTTAATTTTTTTCAAATTTAAATAATAACACTGTGCTAGAATTTTACACTTTTTTGTGACAAGCGGGGCACCTGGCGGGTTAACCTAATTCGGGTACGCTGAATCCAGTGGTGCTAACCATTTTTTAGGTTAGCTCGTGTTTTCGAAATATACCGTTATTTCGAAAATGGAAGAGGTTGCGCAACTATATTCGCGTAACTCAAAAACGGTTTAGTTTATTATAATAAACTAAAAAACCGAAATTCCGCAATGAAATTTTCTTTAAGTAAGGTTAAACTTTTTCCAATATACGCAGTCGTTGTAAAAACATATTTTTTTTTTAACAAAAAAATATTTTTTTTTAGCAAAATTTCGAAAATTTTCTTTTTAAAAAGGCATAAAAAATGGAAAACGCAGCTGAGCTTTTTTATTTTTATTGTTGTTGACGATTTCTGTTTCTACTTGTTCCAGACAAAAATATCTAAATATTTTGATATTTTCTGGTTGCATTGATGTTGGGTGCATAGTGCGTAGTCGTGTTTACAGCGTGTTGCAGAAACGAGTTGCGTAGTGTGTACCTAGCATTAGAATTTAAAAATAGAGTCATACATTTTTACCGCACAACGATAAAAGGTTAGATTTAACTCTGTTTATATTGTGACCTCAAAGCCTTCTTTACATAGTACATACAGTGAGACTAGAAACGGATTCTCTCTGTAATGCATTGGCAGTCCACTGGCTATTCGAAAAAGCAGCCATACTGCGTTGGGGTTCCAGTGATTCAATAAAGATGTTACCACAGCCATCTTCGCTCTTTCCTGTATAGAGTAGAGAGGCCTCAAAGTAGATTTCGAGACACTATTCGTGTATTTTTACATTCGGTCAAATTTATTAAATATGAATTGGAGATCAGATGCAGTGAAATATTACCTGCAACGTCCCAATAAACTTTCAATATTTCTTAAATGTGATGTATTCAGAACACTTTGTATTAAATGTTCATGGCCAGATCATCGGAGCTTAATATGTCTCCCCAATATTTACACCATCCACGCTTACAGATGACGTATTATTAACCACAGATATAGAGCTGTAGTCTAGTAAGTAGTGTGTGTTGGCTTATTAGATGACAGCGCGTGATTCAACCTTAGACTCAGACAACTCAAATAAAACAAAAATTTAAAAATATTTCTTTCGAGGACTTCCTTTGAGCATTAATTTGTGTATTAATATACACAACACGAGTAACATGAGAAGCTAGGTTCTAATTCTGACTAAAGGGTTGAGTATTAGGAAACGTGTGGGAAGATTACGTCCAAACAACTGACAACTGTATTCAAAAATTATCATAAGTTGATTATACATACATACATACATAATTGGCCATTACAACCCTTCGTCAGGATTACGGCCTAGCTTCTCAACACCACTCATGTTGTGTGCGTTAATTTTATACATGAGTGGCGGGACCTACAGTTTAAAGTCGACTCCGAACGACAGATTTTTTGAGAAGCTTTTCATGGCAATTTTTACTCTCAGAGTTTTTGCCAGAAATCTGCTGAGAGGAAGTCGCCGAAGAAATACTTTTTGTATTTTGTTTTTGATGTCTGGCCTGGGATTCGAACTCGGGCCTTTCGTCTAATAAGCCAACACACTACCTACTAGACCACGGCGACTTCAAAGTTGATTATATCCTTAGTTAAATCGCCTCCCAGAATTTCAATAACAGGAGGCAAATATCGTAACTCCTACAAATCTCTCGGATTACGATTTCTGTCAACTGGCGGCTATAACGCTAAATATATTTTCTGAGTATCCCAAGTATAAAATCAATTTATTTGTCAACGGATAGTCAGAAAATTTCGGACATTATTGATTTTAAAGCGATAAAAAATGTATCCAGAGACTGGATTTAGGCTTCTCTGGACTAACCCAAACCCTACTGATGTTTAAAGAAAATCCACATATGTGGGAATGAGAACATTATTTAACTGGCTTAGATGTAAATACATCAGCATTCATTACATCGAAAATACAAGGCTGAGAACATCAGATAATGTGAATATTTCGATCTTCAAATCCCAAGAAAGCCGTCCGTTGAATAATTTTTCTCATCTTAAGGCAGAGTTTGCTTATAGTAATGGAAAGACTGATTTCCGGTAAATCTATGATTTGTAGATAGTGGCAATAGACCAGATCACCCTTGATCTTTGCATCTTAAACTACTAGAAACAAATTATTCATTGTAGTGCGCTACCAGTAGCCCTAAAACACAACATGTACAAAATTATACTGGTGGACAGCGATTATAAGCACACTGTTAAAAGAGCGGTTTGCAGGCAGTAAGATACATGGCCGTTGAAATGGTCACCGCATTCGCCAGATATCAATCTCATAGGAAATCTATGGGATATTGTAGATCGTATAATTAACTGCGATAATACTTCTGCCAAATCCAAAGTGCTAGGAATAAAATTTCTGGAGAAATTTTGTCGAACCTAATCGATTCCATGTTACGAAGATGTAAAGAAATTTAAAAAAATAATGGCTACGCAATTAAATACATATTGGTAAAAGTAATATTTTGTATGAGTTTTCTAAAGAGGTACCCTGTAGTAAATAAAATAGTCGGTTGATAAAAACGTAAATTATAAATTAACTATTTTGCAAATGACTACAAATTGGTTTAAATCTCATGCAGATATCAACCAAACATATTGAATAGAAACAAACGTAAGAATGAAATAAAAGCATAATAAAAAAATGTAATAAAATCAAATGTCAATCAAAATTAATAATTAAATTATAAAAATTAAAAAAGCAAACATAAAAATTAAAGTAAAACAAAGTACTATCAAATCTATACTTGTACTAGCAATTATGAAGCTCATTTATCTGAATACTGCTGGTAAGTATCTTGTACAATCGTAAAAATATGCCTTATTACTTATATTGCATATTAACAGATCGCAGTAAAGGAAATGACGATAAGGCGACTTGCCAATGTTCACATGAAATTTTGAAGCAATTTGATGTCAAACTTTCTGAAATGAATGCGAAATTTTCAGAAATAACAGGTAAGATGAAAATATATTTTGTCTACCAAAATATCACGATTTTCTAATAAATATTTATATTTCAAGGCGAAATTAAGGAGCTCAAGGAGATAATTAAAACTCAAAATGAGACTATAATGACAGCATTGTCTACCCAGAAAGTAGCGACCGAAAGCCCTGTTCGACAGGACAAAAACAATGTGGCAATTAAGACTGTTTTTACAATAAACACCCTCGAGGAGCTGAAGAGCATTATTTCTAAATATAAATATATGTATAAATATAATATAATATAAATAAAACGGTTTAAAATTGAATTTAAAAAAAGTGGTTTTTAAATAATTTAGTATAAACCAATATTTAAATTAATTATATTTTATTTAACTACAAATTGGTTGAAGAATAAGTAATTTGTAGTTAACTTAAAAGTCATGCAGAGATGGCCAATTGATTACCGCCTATGACATGCCTATGTTAAAATGATGAGTCGGCGACAAGAAAAAAAGTCACTTAATCCACTAGATGTCCTTATTAAAAAACCAGTTTGAAGTTACTTTAAAATTAGTTTGATTTCCTGCAGGGTATATAGGTTTTCTCACACTTGAAAAACTGTATGTATAATATGAATTTTATTAGGTTTAATAAAAATATTCATTGGTTTTATACATATATATATTTCAGTAAATTTAGGTTATTGATTTTGTAAATGAATAAAATAGGTTTAAATCCAAATGGCAAACATATTTGGACATATTCTAATTAACAGAAGATCGTGCATATGTTTTGCCGCACACATTATATGATCGAACGAAAGTTTATTATTAATGAAGTCAGCTTTATAAGTGCTACCAGTATTACTTCAGGCATGACAACTAGAAATTATATTTACACTTCTACATTTGCTGATGACACTTCTTTCCCTACCATTCATGAGAACTGCATGTCTGTGTTTCAGCTGAGGATTAAGGTAAATGAACAAAAATAGGTTCACATATTATTACGAAAAGTAGTGGCTCAATATGTTGGCATACACCTTGATCGACGTTTGACTTGAAAATTTTACATACATACATATGTCAGGATTGAGACCTAGATTCTGACACCACTTATGTTGTGTGTGTTAATTTTATACACGCATGACGGAACCTACAGTTAAATAGACTTCGAACAACAGAATTTGAAGAAACTTGTTTATAGCAATTTTATTTATGTATTTGCGGTTTTTACCAGAAATCTGCTGAAAGACAGTCACAGAAGAAACATTTCTTTATATTTAGTTGCAGATGTCTGACGTGATAAAAAATCTAAAAAAGAAGCAACATTAGCAGAAATTAACACATAGAGAACATTCAAAGACGCCAAAATAAGATTTTAATAAATATCATTTATTTATTTACTTTTTCACTATTAGTGTTTATAATACCTAATATCGTTTCACTTGAAAACATCGTAGAATGCACAACCAATAATGTGGTCGCGACAGAGTTCTCGAGAAGGCGAAAACACGAACCGCCTGCTTCGAGAGTGTTCGTTGGACTGTTGTGTTGGACTATAAAAGGGCAAGACAAAGCAGGCAGCAGTCAGTAAGAGTTCAGTCAGTTTTGTGTGTACACGCGTTGCGTTCGAAATAAACAATCGTGGTTTGAAGATCTCCGCTATAGATCTGTACACTAGTATAAGTGTTGTTGCTTACAAAAAGGTTGTAAGCAGAGAATAATAACGAACAAGCCAGTTGTTGTATGGTGAAGTTGTATACGATGGCACACAAAAGTAGTGTGTATAATAAAGAGTTTAATTGAAACGGAACACATATTTGTTTTTATTTTGGTTTGCAATCAACTAACTCATATTCTAAACGTTTTTAAAAAGGTAAAAACGTAACAATACATTAAGAATTGCTATTTATATTTATACAACTTTCAAAATTTCCTCTTTTCCCTCCCTTACAAAATGTTCACATTATTCCCACTATTTTTTCTTCACAAAATTAACACATTTTCTTTTAAATACATTACAATTTACTGCTTTTTAGGACGTTGTACAATGGGTCAATTCGACCTCCGGGTACTGTACTTGCCACAGTTGACAAGTACACGTCCTCTAACCTAACCTAACCTACTGCTTTTTAATACCGTCCGTAAGATTGTTGAGTACCTGAAGTCCCTTAAAGAATAAAGATCAACGAACTCATAATCTAAACGTCTTTTAAAAAGATAAAAACGTAACAATATATAATTACGCTAGTATTTTCCTGATAGATTCGAATGGTCTCTTGCAGTCCTAAGATATAGCCATGATTTTTAATTTTCTTCAGCGCTCTTCCATTGATTAATTGCATAATTTACAGAAAAAATATTGCTTTCCGTAAATATATATCGTTCAATTGTCGATTTACGATTTTTCCAACATCTTCTCACAAGTTTAAAACATATATATGGGACGGTCTTCTTCACATTTTTTCATCTTAGCCATATTTTCAACTGGGATAATCCTAGTTTCCTCCCAATTTCATCCCAAGAATTAATTTAATTTTTAATTATTAAAATAATATAATATTATTGTTTCAGATCTTTTTTTAAATATTCCTACCAGAGACAAACGCACTTTTTTATATGCATATATATATAACGGAGCACTGATTATTCAAAGCAATACAAAATGAAATAAGTGCGAATTATGAAATAACGGTTCCAAAACAAGTTCAAATGCACATAATAGTAACGGACATGAATTTTAAAATACCCGAAAAAGAACTAGTGGAAAAAATTAAAAAACATAATCAAATACTGGAAAAAAGTGAGATGGAAATAATTAAAATATTTTAAACAAAAAGATACAATAAAACAATTTATAATGCTAAAATAAAAATCGGCAATAAATCATATTCTCAAGTTGTCAAATCAAAAAATAAATGTTGGATGGGACAGATGCAGAGTTTTCGATGGAACTAGTGTAGTACAATGTTTCAAGTGCCATGGGTACAATCATAAAGCATCGGAATGTAAAAATGAAGATATTTGTTACAATTGCCATGGAAAACACAAAAGTACAGAATGCAATAAAGAAATTATTAACAAATGTATAAATTGTCGAAGTCGCCGTGGTCTAGTAGGTAGTGTGTTGGCTTATTAGACGAAAGGCCCGAGTTCGAATCCCAGGCCAGACATCAAAAACAAAATACAAAAAGTATTTCTTAGGCGACTTCCTCTCAGCAGATTTCTGTCAAAAACTCTGAGAGTAAAAATTGCCATGAAAAGCTTCTCAAAAAATCTGTCGTTCGGAGTCGACTTTAAACTGTAGGTCCCGCCGCTCATGTATAAAATTAACGCACACAACATGAGTGGTGTTGAGAAGCTAGGCCGTAATCCTGACGGAGGGTTGTAATGGCCAATTATGTATAAATTGTATTAAAGAAAATAAGGGACTTAATTTAGGATTAGATGAAAATCATAACACTAATAATAGAGAATGCCCGGTATATCAAAATAAACTGAGTTTAGAAAAGAAGAGGATGGGCATAGTGTCCTAACAACCAAGGCACTGGCATGGAATATATACCAATATACAAGGTCTACTAAATAATTTTAATCAACTGGAAATAATAATCGAGGAAAATAAACCAGACTTTATAATGTTATCCGAAACACATTTGACAGATGAAGTGAATGAATCTGAAATTGAAATAGAACAATATTATCATTCTAGTACAGTATCAAAATCCAATAGAACCGGAGGTGTAATTACATAATTTAAAAAATGTTGGAAGATCAAGAAAATTTAAGAATATGTAAAAGAAACAAAATACTGTTATTTATAATAACAGTCGTATACAGGTCGCCAAGTAGTTCCAAAGGTGAATTTTGCAATGATTTCCAAGAAGTATTGGAAGAAATTTGTGAAGAATGCTGTGATATTATAATAGTAGGAGATTTTAATGTAGACTGGATGAAAGATTTTTACAAAAATAAATTGGAAAGTATTGTTACGAAACGACCTAATATCGTTTAACATTAATGCTATGTTCGCACGAGCCTTCGAATTACTTCGCTCTCTGTTTGAATTACTTATTTGAATTATCATGTTCACACGGTAGTTTTGTAATTCTTTTTTACAGTTCTTCTTCTTTTTATTACTAAATTATTATTAATATTTTTCATACAGCTTCTACAAAAGCTGCAAATACTTTTCAAAAGGTTTTCTACACACATAGTGGCTTCCTCCGCTAATTTCGCGAATAACTTTCTTATAAATAATACTTTTTTAAAATATTATTTTTGGATTCCATTATTGTTTATTGTTTAGAATATTTTTTGTTTATATTTTTTGTGCTTTGACAGCTGGTGATGGGAAAAAATACGATAAAATTTAGAGATTACATTGATTTTTAAGTAATCCACAGGGTAATAGAAATTGGATTACACACAATTTGGGTAATTCGCTCACAAAATGTTCTATAGCGAATGAAGTAATTTAGCACATAATTGGGTGTTGAATTGCGAATGAGAGAGCGAATTACGAAAAATTGCTGCCGTGCGAACATGGCATAAGATGCTAACAAACACACTAACATAACAATACAAAGAACATGTTGATTAACTATAAGAAACACTAACACATAGAACGTACATGCTTGCATATACCAACAACATCAGTATAAGAGAAGGAGACAGACAACAAACAAGCAATGTCAACCAGATACACAAACAACAATTCGGTTGCGATATAATTCTCGAGAATGCGAGAACAAGAATCTTCCTCTTCGAAAACGTTCATCATACTGATTTTGCGAACATATAAAAGGGCAAGACAAGGCAAGCAACCAGTCAGTTATAATCCAGTCAGTCTTGTGTGAAGATATGTTGCATTCGCAGTATATATATAAATAGTGGTTTGATCTCGCTATAGATCTATACACAAGTATAAGTGTATTGCTTGCAAAAAGGTTGTAAGCAGAGAATAGCGAATAGTGGTGTGTGTGAATAATAGTGAACAAGCAATTTGTTGTTGTGTAGTGAAATTGTATACGGTGGCACAATAGTAGTGTGAATAATAAAGAGTTAATTGAAATTAAACACATATTTGTTTTTATTTTGGTTTGCAATCAACGAACCCACAATCTAAGCGTTTTTATAAAGGTAAAAACGTAACAGTATATTAAACGACAATGGACTAAAACAAATAATAAACGATTGTACTAGAATAACGGATAATTCAAAAACATTAATAGACTATGTGATAACAAATAATGATATTTTAGCTCAAATTAACATAAATAATAAAATAGCCGATCATGAATCTATTGACATATTTATTCATAACGAAAGTGTTAATAAGAGAAAAATATCGGAAGTAGAAATATTTAAATATAATAAAAACAGGTTCAAAAGTGAGCTAAGTGCAATAATAGAATATAATGAAATAAATGATTTAGACTATTACGTAAATCATCTTGATAAATGTCTCGAATATACAATAAAAAAATTTACTATTAAAAAACAAATAAATGAGAAATATAATAAAAATAAATGGTTTAGTAGTGATATTACATACATACATACATAATTGGCCATTACAACCCTTCAGTCAGGATTACGGCCTAGCTTCTCAACACTACTCATGTTGTGTGCGTTAATTTTATACATGAGTGGCGGGACCTACAGTTTAAAGTCGACTCCGAACGACATATTTTTTGAGAAGCTTTTTCATGGCAATTTTACTCTCAGAGTTTTTGCCAGAAATCTGCTGAGAGGAAGTCGCCGAAGAAATATATTTTCATATTTCATTTTGATGTCTGACCTGGGATATGAACTCGGGCCTTTCGTCTAATAAGCCAACACTCTACCTACTAGACCACCGCGACTGCTTAATTGTGATATTAGAATTATAAAAATCGAAAAAATTTTAAATATCAAAGAGCGATTACTGAAAATACTACTGAGGCTTGGAGAAACTATAAAATAATAAGAAATAAATATAAAGTAAACATCGAGAAAGGAAAAAATAATTTCATAGATAATAAAATATGCAATACAAATAGCCAAAAAGAAATGTGGAGCAAAATAAAACAACTAGTTCTAAGAAACCCCAGATCTGTGATAAAAGCTGTGATTTTTAACAGTATAGAATGTAAGGACAATTTACAAATAGCCGATAATTTTAATAAATATTTTGTTAATAGTATTAAGGATATAAATAATTCCATTGAATTTGTGCAATATGAAAATAAAATAGCTGTGATAGACATTACATTTAAATTCCGTGCAATAAATCTACAAGAAATAAAACGCATATGTAAAGACTGAAATAAAAACCAGATTACAATAGAATAAATAATAACATAATACTAGATAACTGGGACATAGTAGGCAATAAAATTCTTAATATAATAAACAAATCGTTGGAAATGGATTATTTCCTAATAATTGGAAGGAATCAATAATTACACCCATTGAAAAAGTTAAGAATACAATAAAATGCGAATACTTTCGGCCTATCAATGGCCTAAAAACTTGTGAAAAAATCCTCGAAAAGATTGTCAAAAACCAATTAGAGGAATATATAGAAAAAAATAAAGCTCTTTCAAAATACCAATCAGGATTCCGAAAAAAACATTCATGCGAGACTGCTTTAAATTACGTCATAAATAGATGGAAATACTTGAAAAAAAATAATAACATTTTTGCTATTTTTCTAGATTTTAAAAGAGCGTTTGAAACAATCGATCGTGATATTTTATTAAAAAAAACTATATAACTATGGTATACAAGATACTGAATTGAAATGGTTTCAATCATACCTAAGTAAGAGAAAACAAATTACGAAAGTTAATAACATAAAATCAATGGAATTAGAAAACGATTTCGGTGTACCGCAGGGATCAATTCTGAGGGCACTTATGTTCATCATATATATCAATGATTGGGAGAATGTTTTGGAGAAGTGTGAAATAGTACTTTACGCTGATGATACTCTGATTTTTTCAGAAGCACCAACAGATGAATTGTTTATGAAAATTTGCAAATGGACATGAACAGAATTAACAAGTGGCTAAAAATGAACAAATTAAATTAAACGAAAATAAAACAAAGATAATGCAAATCAATATGAACAGTAATATAACTTTTAAAATAAATGATGTGATAATTGAAAAAGTAAATAGAATGAAATATCTAGGGTTTTTAATAGATAAAGACTTAAACTTTAAAGAACATTTAGAATATATGTAAAAAAAATTGGAAAGAAAATAGGATTTTTAAACGTATTAGAAATAAAATTTCAATAATAACAGCAATAAATATATAAAAGACGATTATTAAGCCTCATTTTGAGTATGGATCAACTATATTATATACATGCTGCACAGATGCGCAAATAAACAGATTACAAAATTTGCAAAACAAAGCAATGCGAACTATTTTAAAATGCAACCGTTTTACTTCGATACAATATATGCTGAATACTTTAAAATGGATAAACATTCATCAAAGAATAGAATTAACGACACTGACCTTCATCAAAAAAATGGAAATGGGCAATGCACCTGACTATCTAATAGAGCAACTACAATATGTTGGCGATTCTCAACCCTATAATCTACGGAATAATAATGAATTTAGATTACAAAGATCAGATACTAATACAACGCAACGTTCGCTATCCTATAAAGGGCTCAGAAACTATAACATGATGCCAATTAGTATAAAAAATTAAACAAATATTATCATTTTTAGAAGAAAAGTTGTAAATTTTATAAGAAACAACATTGTAAATTCAATTAGAGCTTTATATTAATTGAATTAATGTTTGATTTCAATATTTAATAAAGTGTAATGTAAAAGTATTACAAATACTACTAATAAATAAAAATAAAAAAAAAATTATAAAAAATATGTATGTCATATATACATACATTCCTCCAAATATTTATAAGACCAAACGTATTTCTCGAAAAACTTTAAATCTTTTAGACCAATTCGTACCATTTTTGGGTCGCGAAATTTCGGTGGAGGCGCCGTAATGGTTTGGACTCCTATTTGTTTTATATCAACTAAAATTAATAGCGAGAAGTATCTTAAATTATTAGATGACGTTTTAATTAATTTTGGGGATGATTCGTTAGACAATACTTGGATATTTCAGCAGGATAACGCCGCAATCCATAAATCAAAAGCAGCAAAATCGTTTCTGTCGTCCAGAAACATACCAGTTTTGGATTGTCTGGCATGTAGTCCAGAAATAAATCCGATAGAAAATTTATGGGCAATACTATCGGACCCAGTTTTCAAAAATAACACCCAGTATAAGGATGTAAAATCTTTAAAAAGTGCCATCATAAGAGAATGGAGTAGGATTGGTCAAAATTGCATTGCAAATTTAACAAATTCTATGCCCCGTCGAATTCAGGAAGCCATTATTAATCACGGTGGACACCCTCATTGCTAATAAAAACAAAAATTACTCAGTAGTTGTTTTTTTATCATTGTTATTTTAGTTTTAGGCGAATATCATGTAATTTTGGTCTTATAATTTTTTTGTTTGAAAATGAAATTCATTTTGTGCTATCCTTTTATTAAATAAAGAAAAAAATATTTTTTTTACATAAAAAGATTTATTTTATTGTTAGTTATATCAAAGATGGTATTCTAGCACCCGCTAGATGCTAACTAATGCGTGCAGCGAAGTCCAATCCCCTGGACGTTAAATTTGGGTTGTGCGTAGGGCTTGGAACCCACCACGTAAAAACATTCTCCAATGAAAACCAAAACAATAGCCTCTATAAAGATCCCCTCAAAAGCTGACGACCACGGCAAACGTTTAAAGGACTATGATTTACGAATAGGCACATGGAACGTCCGAACCCTTTACAGGGCAGGCGCTTCCGCCCAGCTGGCGGATGCCCTCATGAAATGTAGGACGGACATCACTGCCATCCAGGAAATGCGATGGATAGGGCAAGGATGCAAAAGGTTAGCATCTTGCGATGTGTATTACAGCTGCCAGGTTGATAAGCACGAATTCGGATGCGGATTTGTGGTTAATAAGAGACTTCGCCACCTTGTCTCTGGGTTCACACGTGTGAACGAAAGGATAGCCACAATCCGCATCAAGGCAAAATTTTACAACATCAGCCTTATTTGTGCTCATGCCCCGACGGAAGAAAAGGACGATGTGACTAAAGATGCCTTCTATGCTAAACTCGAGGACGTATACGATAAGTGCCCGGCCCATGACGCCAAAATCGTCCTCGGGGATTTTAATGCGAGGGTCGGGCGGGAAGGTATCTTTGGCCCCACTGTCGGACAGTTCAGCCTCCACGAGAACACTACCCCCAATGGTATGAGGCTGATCGATTTCGCCGCGGCACGTGACATGGTAGTATGTAGCACCAGGTTTCAACACCTCGATATCCACAAGGCCACTTGGATGTCCCCTGATCGATCTACGTCCAACCAAATCGATCATATTGTGATTGACGGAAGGCACGTATCCAGTGTACTAGATGTGCGTACGTTCAGAGGTCCAAACATCGACTCTGACCACTACCTTGTCGCAGCCAAGTTTCGATTGCGCATTAGCGCATCGAGGTCTGCGCGCTCTAGTACATTGCGAAAGCTGGACGTCAAGAAGCTGCGATCACAAAGGACAGCTGAGGCGTTCTCCGCTCAACTCTCCGATAAGCTCCGTCATTCCCTCTCTAATCTCAACGACATTGGAGGACTGTGGGCCAACATCTCCCACTACTGCGGAAACAGTCCTTGGTTTCGAGCGCCCACCCCAACGAAATCAATGGTACGATGAGGAGTGTCGCGAGGCAGCTGCAGCGAAAAACGCCGCATACAGAAAAACTCTGCACTCTGCCGCTACGCGAGCCATTGTCGAGGACTATAGAGAGAGGAGAAGGGAAGAGAGACGCCTTTTCAGACGCAAGAAGAGGGAGCAGGAAAGGCGTGAGCGTGAGGAAATCGAGGTGTATAAATGCAGGAATGACGCTCGAAAATTCTATCAAAAGGTTAAGCGTCTAACCGAGGGTTATAAGCCCGGAGCGTCTTCCTGCAAAGACGAAAACGGAAACTTGGTAACAGATCCGCAAGGGGTGCTGAGGTTATGGAGGAAGCACTTCTCTTCTCTGCTACAAGGCGAGGACGACACCAATTCCGCCTTAAGAGATGATGTTCCGAACCCGATCGATGATGACGGCGTGGAGATTCCGCCGCCTAGCCATGAAGAGGTCAAAGACGCGATAATGCGTCTTAAAAACAATAAAGCGGCGGGTCCTGATGGCCTCCCTGCTGAATTGTTTAAGACCGGATGTAATGAGTTGGTAGGGCGCATGCACCAGCTTATTTACAAAATATGGCTAGAGGAAAGTATGCCCAACGATTGGAACCTCAGTGTCCTCTGTCATGTCCTGAAAAAGGGAGACCCTACGATATGCGCCAACTACAGGGGTATAAGCCTTCTCCCTATCGCATATAAGGTTCTTACAGGCGTATTGTGTGAACGACTGAAGCCACTCGTCAAAACGCTGATTGGACCTTATCAGTGCAGCTTCAGACCTGGCAAGTCCACCATCGACCAGATCTTCACACTACGCCAAATCCTGGAAAAGACCCATGAACAACAAGTCGACACACACCATCTTTTTGTCGACTATAAGGCAGCCTTTGATAGCCCCATAAGGGATCGTGTTTTTGCCGCAATGTCTGAGCTCGGTATACCTGCGAAGCTGATAAGGCTATGCAGGATGACTTTGAGCAATTCCTGCAGCTCCGTCAAGGTAGGAATGGACCTCTCCGAACCTTTTGATACCGTGCGAGGTTTCAGACAAGGCGATCCCTTATCATGCGACCTCTTCAACTTCGTCATGGAGTGTTCTGCGAAAGGCGGGAGTGCATCGCAATGGCACTATTTTTCAAAAGTGTCCAGCTGCTTGCGTACGCTGACGACATTGACATCATAGGGCGTACCAAACGAGATGTTACTGCTGCCTTTAGTGCTATTGAACGGGAGTCTACCAAGATGGGTATGGCAGTAAATGAGGGCAAAACAAAGTATATGTTATCGACAAGTAGAGACGTGCGGCGTATTGATTCTCAGATTACGGCCGATAACTATACTTTTGAAACAGTCAAGGAATTTATTTATCTTGGCTCCGCCGTTACCACCAAAAATGATGTCAGTCTGGAGATCAAGCGTAGGATCACTCTTGCCAACAGGTGCTACTATGGTCTCAATAGGCAATTGAGTAGCAGAGACCTCTCTCGAGCGACCAAACTAACACTCTACAAGACACTCATCCTACCCGTGCTTCTTTATGGCGCTGAGGCATGGACCCTATTAAGTACAGATGGAGCGGCCTTGAGAGTGTTCGAGAGAAAAGTCCTACGTAAGATCTTAGGTCCAGTGCGTGTTGGCGATGATTTCCGTATCCGATTCAACAGTGAGCTGTATGAGCTCCTCAACGACATTGACGTTGTACAGCGTATTAACATCCAGCGGCTGCGCTGGCTCGGCCATGTCGTTCGAATGGATGAGGATGCTCCGGTGAGACGAGTATTTGATGCGGGTATCTGCGGAAGTCGGCGAAGAGGACGACCTTGTATCCGTTGGAAGGACCAAATCGAGGAAGCCCTGTCATCGATTGGTGTGACCAACTGGCGTAGGCACGCAAGAAGCAGAGGCGCCTGGAAGGATGTGTTGCGGCAGGCCGAAATCCGTTAAACGGGTTGTTATGGCCAATTAAGTAAGTAAGTATATCAAAGAATATGGATATAAAGAATGCGCATTATGTAGAAGTAAAATTTCTTATGGCGGGTTCTAACATCACGACCCGCTCTCACCAAACATTACGACCCGCTTTCACTAAAATCATTTCTGGATGAGGAGGGTGGAAGACAAAAGGAAAATAAACACAAACAAAGAGCGAAACAATGTGTTGCTCTAATCATGAGAGCGTAAAATTGCATTCAGTTGCTTTGCTTGTCAGCTTCTAAAGAAGAATGTTCATGTCGCTTTTTTCCAACTTCAATTTTACACCCAAAGAAATATTATAGTATGATTCACTAATATCAATGAGAAATGATTTTGATTTTTGGAAGAAGTTGCTTTGCTTGTCAGCTTCTAAAGAAGAATGTTCATGTCGCTTTTTTCAAACTTCAATTTTACACCCAAAGAAATATTATAGTATGATTCACTAATATCAATGAGAAATGATTTTGACTTGCCAAACTAAATACGGTGTTTTTAGGTTTTTAGCGCAGTACAATTTTTCTATATTTTTCGCTCACATATACATATTATTGGGTTAATAAGCAGACTTGAAAATATTACTAACAATTTTCCTCTGGGTTAACACATGCCTCTCATAATTTTTATCATGTTCTCTTTGTGCCGAGAACAGTGTTGCCGTTTTTGGTTATTTCCAACCAAAATTGGTTATTTTTTTGATCAATGTGTAGATGTGTAAATTTTTTTGGTTTTGGTTATTTTTTTCCTTATAAAAAAGCTATTTTTTGTTTCTTTTTTTATTAATTATAATTTAAACTTGAAAAAAAAAATAAAACAAAAGTCTACGAATTTAATGTTGGTTATATTTTTTCTCATTTGGTGATTTTTTTCACAAATGTTGGTTACAAAATTTTTTTTTCGGGGCAACACTGTTTCAGAAATATAAATAAAAAATTAGTCAAACAACAAAAACGCACGATGAGAACAACGCATTGTTACGCTCTTGGTTTCTTTACCCTCCACTTCTATCTTTCCCCCCGCGTCATGAAATATTTTTGAGAAATATTCCAAAATATGCCCAAATGCACATTATTTATACTTTATTTTCTTTGGTTATATTTAACCCAAAAATGGTACGAATTGGTCTAAAAGATTTTAAGTTTTTCGAGGAATACGTTTGGTCTTATAAATATTTCGGGGAGTGTATATGTATGTATATATATTGTTACGTTTTTACCTTCTTAAAAACGTTTAGATTGTGGGTTCGTTGATTGCAAATATGTGTTTAATTTCAGTTAAACTCTTTATTATTCACACTAGCTTTGTCTGTCACCGTATACAACTTAACGATACAACAATAATTGTTCACTATTCTATTTCACACTAATGTCCGCGCCAACACTAAAGCCGAAAGTCCATACCATCCGTTTCATGCGACCTTGCATTTCATGCGTATACCGAAAAAGTAGAATCAGTGTAGTTGTTTGTGACAAGAAAGAGAAGAAAATGCATAGAATGCATAGACTCGCGGAACGCATCAAGTAGGTTTACTTTCCTTTAACCTTATGATGCGGGCTTCTTGGGGACGATTGCTGTAGACTGTCTAGTAGTGAAGGTATGACACTGGCCATTTTATAGTCACCCAGCAGCAACTCGTTTCCTTGCCGTTCGCATCTTGAGGTAGGGCGTAAATTTAAATCAAATGTCCACAAACACTACTCCTTCTTTCCACCTTCCTACAACCTATTTTCCTAAACCCGCACAATGCACTACATGAGTAGGGGCTATCCCCTGAATGCTGGTTTTATAAAAAAAAATTAAAAAAAAAAATTTCTACTTTTCTATGCGACTCATGCACGCCTGGAAAAAGTCAGCAGTTTTTTAAACTTGGCATGCTAAATTATATACTATTGTGAATGGTTTCGATAAATATAGTGTATTACTATTTTCGCGTTTTTCTTTTTGCATTATAAAAATATTAATAAAAACATATTTCATAATAAAGTTTACTACTAATTTAAGAGGAAAATACATTAAAATAAATTTTTTAACACATTTCTTTCATGAACAAAATATGTATGTTACTAGTTGTCGATTGTTTTTATGTACAGAGTGTCATCTATTTTGAATTTATTTATTTGTAAAAAAAAAATGAAAGAGAAATTAACTGAAAACACTCGTCTTGTGTTCTTTTGAGCATTTTCGTAGGCCTTAACAGCACAAAATTTGTAATTAATAGCATAAATTCTTTTCAAATTACAATTAGATTTTCTATTTTCCCATAAATGTTCTTGTTTGCTTTTTTATTGCTTACCAGAACAGCTGATCAAAACAAAAAACCGCATAGAATGCAAGAATCGCATGTAACGGATGGTATGGACTTTCGGCTTAACCACGACTTTTTGTTTGACTCGCACTTCACAGAAGGCTGACTGGATTATTACTGACTGCCGCCTGCTATGTCTCGCCTTTTTATATGTCCGCAAAATCAGCATGATGAACGTTCTCGATGTGGAAGGATCGTGTTCTCGCTTTCTAGTGAACTCTATTGCGACCACATTGTCGTTTGTGTATTTTGTCCACGTTGTTGTTGCTTTCATACTTGTTTGTCTCCTTTTCTTATACTGACTTTGTTGGTATATGCATGTGCTGATCGTTGTATGAATTTGTGTAGCTTTTGTTTATGTTAAACGATGTTTTCTTGTGAAACGATATTAGGTCGTTTCCATTTGCATAACAATATGTATGTCATAAGTGGATGTCTTTTTACACTAACCTAACCATTACTAATTCACACACCACGCATTTTTGTTTGATATACCAATATTTAAAGTTCAATATTTTGGATAATAACAATGACAACACCTTAAGAGTTACATTTAATGAAATTATTACCTTTAATTCTATACAAAATAAGTTTTAAACATTTGCATAAATTTATTGCAAATACAAACTAAAGCAAAATTTAATTGTTTTCAAACCAAAACTTATCTGACCATTGCTAACTAACTATTTTCTTATATCATCTAACAATTCTTTATTTCTATTTTAACGGCACATTTCACTTAGTTATACTTTAGTAAAAGCACCACAAAAATTAACTTAAGAAATAAATAGTACACTGTACGGTATGTCAAACAGAAATGCGTAATGTATGAATTAATAGTGGTTGGTTAGGGTAGTATGTGTATATGTTCTATTATATTCCTGACTTCTATTCGAATATTGGTCACCTTTCCATTTCTCTATCCAATTCCTATCCGTGATAAGTCTCATTTTCCAAATTGTGTGGGTCCGGATAGCTATCCTTTGGTAGTAGCTGATCCTTTAGCTTTGAGCCTTTTAAGTCATCTGGTCTAGATGGTATCTTTCCGGCTCTGCTTCAGTATATATACTTACATACGTACATAATTGGCCTTACAACCCTTCAGTCAGGATTACGGCCTAGCTTCTCACACCTTTACTTCACTATGCTGGTGATACATGTATTATGCGCATACCTGGTGGATGTAATATACCGGTGGTGTAATATACCCAACGGTTGGGAAGATGTGCTTGTGATGTTTATTCTGAAAGCCGATAAAACCAATCACGTCGGCCCTAAGGATTATAGACCGATATCTCTCTCATCCTTTCTTTTGAAAGCTTTGGAGACTTGTCGATCTATATTTGAGGTCAAACATGGGCCGGTCTCTGTTGAGTAGGTCGCAACATGATTACATTATGGTAAGTCGGTTGAGAACGCTCTTCATGATGTGACAGGCTTTGTTGATGTGAATTTGGCTAGGGGTGAGTACCCACTGTCGGCCTTCTTAGATATTGAGGGGGCCTTCAACAATGTTACCACTATTTCAATTAAGAATTTACTTAGGGACATACATGCTCCAGATTTTCTGGTGCGGTTTATCACTCACATGATGGGTAAAAGACTAATCCGTTCGAATATGGGTGGATAAAACATCCATCCATTAAGCGTGCAACCAGGGGTACTCAAAAGGGGGTGTTATCCCCTCTTTTGTGGCTCCTGGTAGCTAATGTTGGTTTAGGGCGTCTGGAAAGTAGGGGATTCAAAGTTGTGGCAGACGCCGATGATGTGGTTATTCTGGTAGGTGGCAAATTTTTGTCGACGCTGGTGAAACTGACGAAGTTTTCGTTTGGAACTTATTCTCTTGTGCTACGAACTGTGGTCTGGGTTTAAATTCCAATATGACAGACCTCGTTTTGTTCTCGTGTAAGTATAAAATTGAAACCTTCAGGGTATCCAGATTAGGTGCAGGGATTTTCTGTAGGGAACTCTGTTTTAAACTACACTTCAAAGGATGATAGTAGCTTGTTTAAGCAGAGAAGGGTATTGAGGCCACAACTGGTAGGCCTACATCGGATTTAAAATTTTATATGATCTTCGTTGACAGTTAGGCTCCCCTAAGGGCTATTGTGTCGGCCTGGCGCAAATCACGGCTCGTTCGCGAATGCAAGGAGTCGTAAAGGACTTTTGAACCAGACCAAATCCGTCTATGCTGGATTTTGGATCATAGCGGAATACTCGGTAATGAGACGGCGGATGCTCTCGCGACATTAGGTTCACTTTTTAGTGCGATTGAATAGTTGGTCCTGATCCTCCAATCTGCCACCTCTACAGCCTCATCAATGAATGGCTTGCAATTCTTGTTTATTTATTATTATTTTTGTTTTTTGTTATTACATATCTTTTATTTTCTTTTTTATATATAAATAATTTACTCAGTTAGTCTATTTATTTATTTAATTTATTAAAATGAATACTTGTAGTGCTTCGAAGTGTATTGTAAAGAAAGAGGGTGAACGCCAGATTTCTTGCTGGTTGTGTGACGGTTTGTTTCATATCAAATGTATTGGGTTGCAGCCTCGCACCACGGACTAATTGATGGATGGTTCATTGGGTCTGCGTTGGTGCTGCCCTAAGTGTAAGGTGGTAGACGTCCAGTTTTATAAGTTTTTTGTAGGAACTCGTCGTGAGTTTGCTGAGATGCACGCTGAGTTTGCATCTCTTTCTGCTAAATTTCGGCGATTTGAGCAATTGTTTTCGGGGTATG
Organism: Sarcophaga rosellei; assembly: GCA_930367235.1. NCBI lineage: Eukaryota > Metazoa > Arthropoda > Insecta > Diptera > Sarcophagidae > Sarcophaga > Sarcophaga rosellei. The sequence continues at coordinate 69,759,739 of OV884017.1, read as the reverse complement.
GCCTGTTGGATAAATTGCTTGAATCTGTAAAGGTTCCTGTCCCTCTTTCATCGGGGGCTCCTGGGCATGTGGCGCAGGTTTCTGTACCAGGGGAGACTGAGACAATAAATGAATTGACAAATGCTACTCCTATTGTGGACATTTGTCCACCTACTGCTGATAAGTCAGCCAGCAGTGCCATACCGAAGTCTGCAAATTTGGTTGAATTGAGTCCTAAGTTTACTCCGTCTCCTTCACCTTTGCCTCTGGATGATGTCACTTCTCATGCATCTTCCAAATCGTCTTCTATTTCGCATTCAGGTGTAGTGTCCGCTAGTTTATCTACTTCTGCTCCAAGGGACTTGGTTGTAGTTAAACCTAAGAAAACTATTTTTGTGTCCCGGCTTTCTTGTAATACTTCAGTCGAGGATATAAAATGTTTCGTTAAATCGAAGATTGGGGAACCTTTTGAGTTTGGTTGCTATAAGATGAGGCCATCTTTGGGTAGCAGTATTTCTTCGTTTAAATTATATGTTGCCGATGAAAGATTTGATGAAATTGTTAATCCTGCGTTTTGGCCACAGGGTGTATTGGTACGGGAATTCGTACTCAGGCTGGGCCATCGTAGGAATGGTGCTAATTTGCCTGGTCCTATTTCTCAAAAAAACTAACTTCGAAATCGTCTATTAATTTCCAAATTGCTTATCAGAATGTTCGCGGACTTAGGTCTAAACTTTCTTCACTTTATAATAGTAGCTTTGATTTTGAATTTGATGGAATTGCTCTACTGAGACTTGGCTAAATTGCAATATTTTTGATTCTGAGATTATGTCTAGTAATTTTAACATTTATAGACGGGATAGGAAGTCTAGAAATGGTGGTGGTGTTCTTATTTCCATTTGCTCTAAATATACCTCTGAATTGATTGACTTGTGTACTTCTGAGGATATTGAGTTCATTTGCGTTAAGGTCAATGACCGTGGAAAATCTATATACATTACCTGCTCGTATATTCCTTCCTGTTCTGACATTCATATCTATAGGGCTCACTTCGATTTGATTTCTGGAGTAATTGAATTAATGGGGCAAGAGGGAATTTTAGTGGTTCTTGGTGATTTTAATCTTCCGCATACAACTTGGAATTTTTCACCTGAGACTGGCTCATTGGTGCCATGTTCTTCAGTTCCATTCTATGATGAAATTCTGTCCGCTATGTGTGATCTAGGTCTTTTCCAGGTTAACGGTGTATTGAATTCAATGGGTAGAATTTTGGATCTTGTATTTTTAGAGGATCCAAGTATTTCTTCTTTATTTCGCATTGATCCTATATCTATTCCTGAGGATGGTTATCATCCTACGTTGTTACTTTCTATCGAAGTTGATCTTTGTTTACCTCCTGTAATTGATCGCTCATTTGGTGTAAAGGGGCGTTTTAATTTCCATCGTACGGATTTTAGTCGTTTGAATACACTACTATCCTCTATAGATTGGTCGTCTGTACTTATTTCACCACCATATGACTCTTTTTCACTTGATAGGATCTTAGATGGTTTTTATGAGGTATTATTTAAATGTTTTAGGGAGTGTGTTCCGTTTGTAAATAGTCGTTTGGAGCGTTCTGGTCCTCCGTGGAATTCGGCTAGATTGTCCAAGTTGAGGAACAGAAAATCGAGGTTATTTAAAAAGTTTGTTAGATCGGGTACTGATATTGATTATGCTCTTTACTCTAGGGCGCGTGCGGATTATCGTAGAATGAATCATTATTGTTATGAGGAATATTTGACTAGAGTCAGGTCGAACTTCGCTAGTGATCCTAAGTCGTTTTACGACTTCGTTCGAGCTAAACGTAAATCATCTTTGTTTCCCTCTGAGATGTTTTACGGTGGCGCATCATCCTCTAGTTACCTTGATATTTCGAATATGTTTGCTGACTTTTTTCAGTCTACTTATAGGCAGTTGGACTTGGGTCATGATCAGGGCAGCAGCTTTTCGTATCCTTATTCAGTGGGAAGTGTCTCTATTTCTAATATATACTCATTTGATGAGGAGTCTGTTCTTGAGTCTTTGTCTGGACTTAAACTTACATACTTGCCTGGCCCTGACGGGGTACCGGCCTGTATTTTGAGAAAGTGCGCTATTGTCTTGAGTGGTCCTCTGACCTTTATATTCAATGGGCTTCTGAGGGCTGGTCATTTTCCATCTGTTTGGAAGAGTTCGTTTATAATTCCTTTGTATAAGTCGGGTAATAAGTCCAATATTTCCAATTACAGGGGTATTGCCAAACTCAGTGCTATTCCCAAGTTGATGGAGAAACTCGTGACGGATTATCTCTTTTTTAATACGAAATCTTTAATATCCCCTTTCCAGCATGGCTTTTTAAAAGGTAGGTCGACTGTCACTAATCTTCTTGAATTTACTACACGTGTTTTCAGGGGTTTTCTTGCAGGCGCTCGGACTGATGTGATTTATACTGATTTCAGTAAGGCTTTTGATAGGGTTGACCATAGTATTTTGCTTCTTAAACTGTCATTAATCGGTATTCCCGATATTATTCATCGCTGGCTAGGCTCCTACCTCTCCCTTAGGATTGTTTAGGAATGTATTGTCTAAGACTGTATATGTTACTTCTGGTGTTCCGCAGGGTAGCAATTTGGGTCCTTTACTGTTTTTTTTGTTTCTTAATGATCATCCTTGTGCTATTTCTGATTGTAATATTCTAATGTATGCTGATGACGTTAAATTATTTTATACTTTTGATGATGATCATGGTCAGGTTGTTCTTCAGCGGAATATTAATTTGTTTGTAACTTGGTGCAGAGTTAATTTAATGGATCTTAACTTAAAAAAATGCAAATGCATGGTTTTCTCTCGCGGTGGTGTGATTTCGCCCACTTATGTGATAAATTCTTGTCCTTTGGAGACTGTGGCTACATTTCTTGATTTGGGAGTATTATTGGATATGAAACTCTCTTTTGTTGATCATATTAGTATGATGATTGGCAAGGCTCGGGCTGTTCTTGGTTTTGTGAAAAGATGGGCTAGGGAATTCATTGATTCTTATATAACTAAACTGCTATACATTTCACTTGTTAGACCTATTTTGGAGTATGCGTCTATTGTTTGGAATCCATACTATCGTTGTCATAGTGATTCAATAGAGTCTGTGCAGAGGCAGTTTTTATTATTCTGTTTACGTGGCTTAGGATGGGAGTATGCCTATGGATTTCCGCCATATGAGGATAGATTAGGTTTGATAAAACTTCCAACTTTGGAACGTAGAAGAACTGTTTTAGGTGTTTGTTTTGTTTTTAATCTGGTTAGAGGTGATATCGGTTCTGAGTTTTTGCTTCGTAACCTGAATTTCAGTATTCCTGCAAGATTTTCACGGCACTATCGTCCTCTTTCCTTAGATTTCTATAGAACTAACTACGGATGTAATTTTCCTTTTCGTAGATTATGCAATGATTTTAACGTATATTACGATTTGATTGATTTTAATTGTAGTGTTTGTAATTTAAAACGTAGCTTATATGCTAGCATTAATTTGTAAATTATTATATAAAAATGTATTTTCATTATAGTTATAGGTAGTTCATGTTTATTAATTGTTTATTCAGCTTGTGATTAAGTTCTGTAGCTGATTTATGTTCTTGTTGCCATTACTTTTCCCATACCCTCTACAGTCCGGACTGTAGTGTGTACGTGTCCCTACGTAATGGGGACGAGCCCTCCGCGGTCGGGTGAGGGTGGGTTAGTGTGTGGCCGGGGACGTTCGAATAGATCACAGCCGGACTATTGCAGTTGGAGATTATCGAACACCTCCTCTGTAACAGTCCAGCCCCTTAGTAGGTTGAGGTTGAAGACCATTGGTAGTGGCTTCTCTGAGTTTTTGAATTTTGTGTTGGGAGCCGACTCTAAGGCTCTCCATAGATTCATTATTAGTTTGAGCTGGTTGAGGAGTGCTAGGGCTTTAATAGTTTAGTCGCACTTTCCGCTTCCTTATTCTCCCTTTCTTACTTCCTCTCTTTTTCCCTATCCCCCTATTATCCTCTCCCCTTTAGGACGTTTGTACAATGGGTCAACTTGACCTCCGGCTACTGTACTTGTCTCATTTGGCAAGTACACATCCTCTAACATAAACCTAAGCGCTGCGTGAAATCCGTCTTTTAACACCAAAATCTGGTCTATTTAAACGTTTTTTCATGGCATATTTAATTACTATTATTATTATTTTTTTTTTTTGTTTGTTTTGAAGGTTTATAAAAAGCAAGTCTTACTAAAAAAGTGGTGCCTTGCAGCTCTGCGCTTGTCTTTGGTAAAAATGTTGATGCTATAATCATGCAAAGAACAGTGTAATAAAATAAAAAAATTGTTACACCGACAATTTTACATTTTTCTTCTGTCTTATCAAACCATTAAATCATTTACTCTATTCGTTAATATTACAATTCATTTAACAAGTTTGCATACTATTTTATAATAGATTGTAAATAAAGACTGATTAAAATGTTGTATTACTATTTGCTGTGTGATTTCCGTCATTATATTACTGACAACAAAAATATTTTGGCAACTCACACCAGCCCTTATATCGTTGTAGTGAGTGTATTGTTGGACGAACATTCATATAAAAATACATTTTTATCATGTTTTTAAAAGTTGTATTGGTTTCAATCAACAAGAATAAAAATACAAAATATTTTCTATGTAACTTGAGTCAACAATTAACATATCAAAATTATATTGTTCGCACAGACGATAAATTAATCTACTTTTTTAAGTAATATTTTTCATTTTGTTGCTTGAAAATCAAATGATGACTATTGGTGTTCTTCTTCTTACTGCTGTTTGACGAATACGTCAAATACGAAATTCAGAATACAACATAGCATTGAGCGTTCACAAACAAATACAACATACACAATACAAAGTCGTCTGAATTGGCTAATTGTTTTTTTTTTTATTGTGGAATGCGTTTTTAATATTTGTGGATTTAATGCTGAGTTATTTATGATTGCCAATCTTACAAAAATGCTTGGAGAGCAACACAAATAATAGATGACTAAGTTATAGAAATTTAAAAAAAAACAGCATCGAAAATTTCTAAAAGCATAAACTTCTTGATGGTTTACGTTTCCTTAAAATGGCATATATTATTAACAGTTTCCTAAATTCGGGTTTTATGCCCCAAAACGTTAATCGTAGCATTATTATCTTTAATGGATTTTAACACATAAGGTTCTGACAATGCAACAAGCTTCGATGAATTTTTAAATATTGACGGCACTCTAGGAACTGAAAACGACTATACTTAAATTGGTATTAAAATTATTGAGATCCACAAGAAATATTAAGTGATTCAAAAGAAGAAGTTGTGGGATCGGAAACTGATAGCAATTCAATCTTATGAAGAATTTCTTAAGCAAATAGATAGTATGTACATATATAATCTTTTGACATAAATGATTTTGTTATCTTAAGAAAATTTAGAACGGCATTTCGGTGAAATGGGAAGAAAATGATAGACTATGTACAAACTGTAATTTTTTTCAAAAAAAAAAAAAAGTTATGTAATTTTAATTTTTAAGTTGAAATAGGTTTTCGTTCTTATTATGTTGTTTTAAATTAAAATGAATTTAAATAATAAAATATAAAATGGATACATACTACTGTCTACTGTATTATCAATAATACAATATAATAGTGATATATAATAAGAATTTTGTGATAAAAGGAAAACTATTACAGGAAAGTGTATAAGGTTCAGGTGAAGTAATTGTATTAGTCACAGAAAGGATCGAACTTCATTGCTGTCTTTATATATACCTCGTTTAGAAGTCATTTGTTGAAGCAGGTTCGATATAAAAATAAACTCAATAAAATGTAAGAAAAATGCTGTAACATAATTTATTCCTCCATTAAAATTCTAATTCAACGGAAATTTTTCCAGGCGCCGCTCAAACTACCAGAAACAATTAAATATTAATTTTTGTTTTTATGAAAAATTGTCTACAGTTCTGAACTACGCAATTTAAACTTTTATTGAAGGCACGTAAGTTAATAATTTCGGGTCAGGAATGGATAGCAGAAATGTCTGGGATATCCAGATTTTGTACAAATTACATTGTATTTATAAAACAATATACCAAATAAAAACTAAATCTCAGTCTCTGTCCGGCAATTGCCGAGTGCACACGCTTTTTCTCTAGCGCCGGTAGACTTTCGTGTTTTTTGCGGTAATTGGTTAAATTATCGTTTTTCTTTTCGTTCGCTTCTTTTTCTCACAAGTGAATTTTTATTGTAATCTGTGAGTTTTATTGATATATTTGTTTAAGTCTGATTTGAGGCCTTTGGAATGAACGGGGTGCATCCCCCGAATTATAACCGGTTTCAGGAGCTTGACTCCATCGGAAAGATTAAAGCAAACAAGAACAAGCGTCCTCGCCCAAATGATTTTGTACCTTTACCACCACATTCATCAAACGAAAATAATCTTCCTCGTTACCTAGTGGCTACGGCAATAAACACCAAGGAAAATGAGTTATCTCCAACATTGGCATCGTACAATGTATTTCAGGTAGAAAGGGGACTGAGATTTATCTGTCCTGATCGTCTTGAGGTCAAGGAAATGAAAAGTGGCGATCTACTTATAAAGGTGGCGGATAGGAAAACTGCCGAGAAGTTTCTTAAGCAAACGCATATAGATTGTATCCCAGTCAAGATTACCCTTCATAAAACACTCAATACAATACAAGGCAGAATCTTTTCGAGAAAAATTATCAATATACCTCAGGAAGAACTGCTAGATGAGCTTAAAGAACAAAAAGTTGTCGACATCCACAAAATAATGAAAAGAGAAGGTGAGAAATTAGTTGCCACTGGAGCAGCAATTCTCACATTTGATTTGATAAGTCGTCCTGATAAAATTAAACTTGGTTGGGAATTAGTTAATGTTGATGAATTTATACCAAATCCTATGAGATGTCTAAATTGTCAACGATTGGGACATACGAAGAAGAGATGCCGCAACATTGAATTGTGCAGAGACTGTGCAATTCCACCACCCCTCGACTCTTGCTCCCGAAAATATTGTGTTAACTGCCAAACTGAAAATCATACCTCCCACGACAATGAGTGTCCCACTTTCTGGAAACATAAGTCGGTGAATTATTTAAGAATAACACGCAGGTGTACAGTTAGGGAAGCTTGGACCATTTTTAACGAAAATCCAACAATCCATACGCTAAAACCAATTCAGAAAAAAAACAATAAGCAATCATACGCAAACACTCTTAAAAATTCTTCTTCTGAACACAACGAACTTGAAAAATCGAAACAGAACATAGTACAAAAAATAAAAAAATTGAAGCCGTTACAAATTCATTTACCAGCAAAATAACAACAAACACACAGTCAAATTTAAAAGGACAAAATAAAGCCCTAGAAACAGCGAAACAAATTGAAGAAAAAGAAATTCACCAACAAAAAAATAACACTTCAGTTATTTCATCCACTCAACAGCAAAAAGAAAGTAGCAACAAACAGAAAAATAACAGCTCAAACACAATCCTCTCTCGAGAAACAATTTTAAACTCATCTATAGAATCTAATATAACAAACTATAACTCACTCAATTCTCCCACTAAAAACAGTACAAGCATAGATTATTTCAGTGATGATAATCCTGTATTTTACGAAAACAGTCCCAGCGATGAAGCAGCCGCTAACATTGACGAAAATATTACTGCGGAAATGATTGTTAGTGACATTGATGATGGTTTGGGTGTATCCACCCCCAAAAAGGATAATGAGACAAACCTGAGGAAAACTCTCCTTGCAGCCAACTTTATAAAAAAATTTCCGAGTTTAAATACTATAATCACACCTAGAACTTTTAAAAAAACTTTGCCTAAAAAGGACAAGAAAAAATAAAAAAATTTTTAATGAACATTGGTCTTAACATTAACATATTACAGTGGAACATTCAAGGATTCATTAATCATAAGTTTGCCCTAGAACAATTAATTGCCAAACATAAACCTAATATCGTAGCTTTACAAGAAACCCACATAACTCAAAAGGATCTACATCTTTTACATTTACCTGGTTTTAAAGTTTTTCATCACAACAAAGATTATAATTATGCCAAATCAGGGATAGCAATATTTGTTAAGAATAACATTCACTGCAATCAGCACAGTAAGTCAGATGATAACCTTTTGTTTCAATCCATAATTATAAAATGTGAAATTGACTTACAAATTACTAATATATATAAAGAAGGAGACTTCAATTTAATTCCTCGAATGCTCGATAAGCTCAATATTTTTAATAACATACAGCATCTCGTATTAGGTGATCTTAATGCTCAAAATGTAATATGGGGTTCTTCCGTTAATTCTACCAGCGGGAGAATGTGGGAAAAATTTGCAAATGAGAAAAACTTGATTGTACTGAACGATGGATCACCAACATTGTTCAGCACGAGAAATACCTTAACTTCTATTGACGTCACAATGAGCAGTGTGGACTTAGCTCCCAACTTATCTTGGCGATGTTTGGATTTGCCACTTGTTGCTGGCCACTTTCCTATCCTTATAACAAACAACACAAACACTACAATAGAAAGAAATTTTGTTTCACGTTTTCAAGACAAACAAGCTGATTGGGCGCTCTTTAATAAAAAACATTAATTTTTAATGGAAAGTTCGAAAAATCGACAAACATAAACAAAGAGGCAGCACAAATAAACCGCATCTTAAGAAGTGCAGCCAACGAATCTATTCCACTCAGCCGTAAACCTGCCAAAGTAAATAATCCAATGTGGTTTAATTCTCTGATTTCCGGTTTAATTCACGCGAGGCAAAATGCGTGGAAAGTTTTTAAAAGGATCCGAAATCAACAAAATGCACTTGAATACCGAAGAGCCTGTGCCAGGGTTAAGAGGGAGTGTAGGACTGCTAAAAGACGCACTTGGGAAAATTTTGTTAACTCTTTAAATCCATCCATAGACGTCCGTTATTTGTGGAGCAAAGTCAAAAAGCTGAGAACTTACAATATAGACCATTTCCCCACAATTTTTGTCGATGGAATCAGTATTTCACATCCTCAGCAAATTGCAGACAATTTCGCTAATTATTGGTCATCTTTAAGCTCGAACAGTGCTTTTGACCCAGAAATCATATCAGCAAAGAATAGTTTGGTTATTGAAGACTTTGCACAACCCAACAACAAATATAATGAAATAGTTCATAAAGTTGAAATTATTGAACTGAATGAAATCTTAAAATCGCTTAGGCGTAGTACCCCCGCAAATGACAAAATTACATACAATATGATTAAAAACTCCCCTTTCCAAATCAAGCAAAGTCTTTGTGAATTATATAGTAGGATATTGGAATCTGGAATTTTTCCTCATCAGTGGAAAGATGCCACATTATCTCCGATTCCCAAACCAAATAAAAACCCGAATCAGCTTGACGGATACCGTCCCATCTCACTCTTACCAGTTGTATACAAAATTTTTAAAAAAATATTATGCAAGAGATTTTGGAAATTCGCTAAAAATGAATTAAACGTCAACCAGCATGCCTTCTTACCTAGACGTGGAGTCCACAGCATTTGTCATCAACTGGAGGAAACATTACGAACAAATTTAAAAAATAAAAAACACTCACTGGTTCTGTCAGAAGATATTGAAAAGGCTTCTGACAAAGTCATTTTAACGTATATTTTGCAGGAGCTTCGTGTTTGGAAAATGCCTTTAAAAATAATTATTTTAATAAAATCATTTTTAGAAAATCGAACCTTTAGAGTTAAGGTTGATGGCTATTTATCGCTCTCGTATCCCCTTGAAAATGGTATTCCACAAGGGTCACCCTTGCCTGTTATGCTTTATGCTATATACGCCAACTCTCCTGCTAAGGCAGTCGAAAATCTACCAGGTATTGATTACATTGGTATTTATGCAGACAATATTTTTGCAGTTGCTTCCGGCAATCCCCAAAGAATAAGTGAAAATCTCAACAAACTTGACTTGATCTTTGATATATAACTGTGATAATAGGCAAAAATAAGAAGCTCCGCAAATTTATTAAAAATAAAATATTAAAAGGTTATTTAAATAGACAGGACTATATTAGAACCATAAACAAAGTTTTTTTTTCATATTTGGATGGTGAAGTACAGTCAAAAAAACTTTTTATTGATTGCAAAAACAAAAAAAATTAAAGTATAAATATGTCGGAATGCCATCATTGTAAAACGCCAATACGCGGCGAATCTGGTTTAATGTGTGAAGGAGTATGTAAAAACGTTTATCACTGTGCAAAAAAGTGCTCGGGAATCGATCAATATTCTCGTGGAATATTGGAGGCTGGTGGATTCATCCGTTTTATGTGTGATGACTGTGTTCAGTATATTCATAATGTGGATATGGCGATCAGAGAAATTCAAGAAAATGTGAAAAAAAACAAACAACATCTGGCTGAATATAAAGGCGAATTCAAGGAATCGTTGAAACAAAGTGTAAACGAAATTAAAAAGCTACTTGAAGCTATCGAAAAAAGGTATGAAGAGAGATTAAAAAAATTATATGAAGCTCAAAGGCAATGCGATGTAAATGTAAAGGAAATAAATAAGCTGTATGGAGTGATAAACGAAAATCAAAAAAACTGTAAAGAGATGTGTAACATAATTGAAGAGAAAAACAAAATAATGTGTAATGAAATAAAAAAAACAATTGAGGAAACAAGTATCAAAACAAACACAAGTAAGCTATCATTTGCTGATGCATTAAAAAGTAATATAGTGATGCCAGACAAAAATAAACAAACCCCACTTATTATTAAACCAAAAGGGAAACAAGATATCGTAAAAACTAAGGATTTAAATAAAAAAGTTGATCCTATGAATTTTAAAATTGTTAGTATAGAACAGCGAAAAAATGGTTCTGTAGTTATACAGAACGAAAGTAACGAAGAAAGAGAAAAAATAAAAGAAACAATGCAAAAGAAAATGGGTGAATACTACGAAATTAAAGTTCCTAATCAAGTTGATATGAAAATTAAAATAACTGGTATGTCGTTCAAACTAACGGAAACTGAAATTATTGAAAAATTGAGAAAGCAAAACAATTTTCTTAATGAGAGCCAAATGGAGGTAATAAAGTTATTTGGGTACAAAAGAAATGTTGAGACAATATATAACGCTATACTCAAATTAGATAATGATACTTATATGAAAGTAATGATGGCACAAAAAGTCAACATTGGTTGGGAGAAATGCAAAGTTTTCGATGGTACTCAGATTATACAGTGTTTTAAATGTAAAGGATACAACCATAAATCGTCAGATTGTAAATATGAAGAGGTCTGCATTAAATGTCATGGAAATCATAAATCGAAAGAATGTAACCAAGATACAATGAATAAATGTATTAACTGTGTGAGAGTAAATAACAGGTTGAATCTAAGTTTGGACGAGAATCACTCGACCCATAGCAAAGATTGTCCTGTATATCAAAATAAATTGAATGCAAAAAAGAGGAGAAGTGGTTTAGTGGCATAACAATCACGGAAAATACAAGGCATATACACAAATATACAAGGAATATTAAATAATTATAACCAATTAGAAATATTAGCTGAAATAAAAAAACCTGAATTTATAATACTTTTGGAACCCCATTTAACCAAGGAAATTAATGAGGAAGAAACGCGGCTTATTGGTTACAACCAATTTATAACGTTATCAAATTCAACGAGAACAGGTGAAATAATAACATATTTCAAAAAGAATAATAACATGACTCAAAAATATGGATAGCTGCTTATATGGCGAAATATAATAACTACACAATTGCAATTACATCTGTATATGGATCACCTAGTAGTGCTGAAACGGAATTTTTGGGAGAATTTGAAGAAGTATTAGAAGAAATGAGTGAATTAAACTGTGATATAATAAAAGCTGGTGATTTTTATATAGATTGGTGTAAGGATGGTTTTTATAAAAATAAAATGCAATGTTTACTGGATGATAATGGCCTTAAACAAGTAATAGGAGAATTTACACGAATTACGCAGAGTTCGAAATCATTAATTGATTTTATTATAACAAATAACAACAATATATCGGCAAAAACCAATGGTTCAAATAAAATTTCGGATCATGAGGCAATAGATATTATAGTTGATGATATGAGACACAACACTAACAACATTTATTATAAAGAAATAGATATTTTTAAATATAATAAACGGCAATATAATAGAGAGATATGGAGCATCCAAGAAATGACTATGAATACAGATTTAAATGACATCGTGACTGTGTTTGATAGTTATCTCGAAAATGCAGTTAAAAATATGACAAGGAGGCGAAAAATCAAAGAAAATTGTAATATAAATTGGTTTAATGAGGAAGTAAGACGTTTAAAAAGAGAAAAAATTGTGAAATATAATATAGCAAAAATGGAAAACTCTAGTGGAGCGTGGGTTATATCATATATATATATAAACAAAATACAAAAAGTATTTCTTCGGCGACTTCCTCTCAGCAGACTTCTGGCAAAAACTCTGAGAGTAAAAATTGCCATGAAAAGCTTCTCAAAAAATCTGTAGTTCGGAGTCGACTTTACACTGTAGGTCCCGCCACTCATGTATAAAATTAACGCACACAACATGAGTGGTGTTGAGAAGCTAGGCCGTAATCCTGACGAAGGGTTGTAATGGCCAATTATGTATGTATGTATGTATGTGAACATTGGAGGAATTGAAAACAATTTGTAAAAGCCTAAAGAAAAAATCGGACTATAATAAAGTATCAAGTGATATGATCATAAATAGTTGGCATATCGTCGGCAGAATAATATTAAGGATAGTGAATAAATCACTACAAACAGGAGTGTTTCCAGAAAATGGGAAAACAGCGATGGTAATACCAATTGAGATGGTGGCGAAAACAAAAAGATGTGATGAATATCGGCCGATAAATACTCTTAAGACGTGTGAGAAGATAATAGAAAAAGTGGTTAAGGAGCAGTATTTGGAATCTAAGAAAATACTATCGAAATATCAGTCCGGTTTCAGAAAAAAATTCTCGTGTGAAACAGCAATTAATTATTTAATTAATACATGGAAAAAAACAGACAAGAATAATAAAATATTGGGTATTTTCTTGGATTTTAAAAGAGCTTTTGAAACCATCGATAGAAAAGTACTTCTGCAAAAATTGAAAGCATATGGCATCGAAGACATAGAATTAAAATGGTTTGAATCATATTTAACAAACAGGAAACAAATAACGAAAGTAAATGACATTAAGTCACAAATACATAACAATGAATACGGTGTGCCACAAGGATCGATATTAGGAGCGCAACTATTTATCCTATATATAAATGATATATCAAACATATTGAACAAATGCGAAATAGTTTTATATGCTGACGATATGCTTATATTTACGGAAGGAGAATCTGAACAAATATGTTATAATAATCTCAACGAGGATATGAATAATGTTAGTATATGGCTAAAAATTAATAAACTTAAATTAAACGAAAGTAAAACAAAAATAATGGAGGTAAATTCGGACAGCAATATAATTTTTAAAATAAATAATCAAATAAATGAAATGTGCCTTCAGTGATAATGGACTCAAACAAATAGTCAATGACTATACCAGAGTAACAGCAAGCACAAAAACAATAATAGACTATGTCATAACAAATAACACAAACATTACAGCAACCAATAATATTTCCAATAAGATAACAGATCATGAAGCGATAGATATAAAAATCAATATAACAGGCAATAAATATACTGACAAAAAAGAGATTAAAATATTTAAATATAATAGAACATTGTTTAATAATGAAATCTGTGAATTACTAGGAGAAAATAATGACAATGATCTAAATAATAAAGTTGCTCATTTTGACTCTGCCATCGAAGACACTATAAGAAAATTTACGATTACGAGAACAATAAATGAAAAAGATAATGTGAACAATTGGTTTAATCGAGAACTTAGACGATTAAAAACAGAAAAGGTAATTAAATACCAGATTGCAAAAATGGAAAATACAGAAATAGCATGGGCTAATTACAAAATAATTAGAAATATATATAAAACTAAAATTGAGTTCGAAAAGAACAATTTTGTTAATAAGGGAATAAGTAATGCCAAAGACCAGAAACAAATGTGGAAGGAGATAAAAGACCTAGTCCTTAAGAGAAATAAAACTGTGATAAAAATGTGATATTTTATGGAATAAAATATAAGAATGACGACCACCAAATAGCAACTCAATTTAATAATTATTTTGTAGATAGTATTAAGTCAATTAATAATACAATAGAAGATGTGCAATACTAAAACAATTTACCTGTGATAACAAATAGATTTAAATTCCGTGCAATAACAACTCAAGAAATTAAGAATATCTGCAAGAGTATGAAGAATAAGCCAGACTATAACAATGTTACAATTAAAATTATTATGGATAACTGGAATATATTGGGGACAAAAATACATGATATTATAAATATGTCAATGAGGACAGGAGTATTCCCAAATAACTGGAAATTATCTATGATATCCCCGGTAGAAAAAATTTTAAAAACCAACAAGTGTGAAGAATTCCGACCAATAAATACCCTAAAAACATGTGAAAAAATAATGGAAAAAGTAATTAAGGAACAACTGGAAGCATATATGGAGCGACATAATTTATTCACAAAATATCAGTCAGGGTTTAGGAGAAATTTCTCATGCGAAACAACTGTAAATTATTTGATAAACAGGTGGAAATTTATAGGAAGAAACCAAGTGAATTGAATAATGAATTTGGAGTACCTCAAGGTTCTATACTGGGAGCATTGCTATTTATGATATACATAAATGATATGCCACGAATACTCAAAAGATGTAAAATTATTCTATATGCAGATGACAGCAATGTAAACAAAATCTACTACACGACATAAATAACATAAATTATTGGCTAAAGATGAATAAACTAAAGCTAAATGAAAGCAAAACTAAGTTACTTCAAATTAACATGAATGATGATGCAATAATTAAAATTAATAATGAAACAATTGAGAGAGTTAATAGAATAAAATACCTCGGGTTTATTATAGATAAGGACTTAAAATTCAATGAACACATTGATTACATATGCAAAAAAATTGGATTCCTAAAACGGATTAGAAATAAAATATCAATAATGACGATCAATATATATAATACAATGATAAAACCTCATTTTGAATTCGGATCTACAATTTTATATACCTGCTGCTCAACAACACAAATAGAAAGGCTGCAAAAATTACAAAATAAGGCCATGCGATCAATACTTAAATACAACAGATACACTCCAATTCAACTTATGTTAGACACACTGAAATGGTTAAATATCCAACAGAGACTGATCCTTAATACCTTACAATTTATTCAAAAAATGAAAATGGGAAAAGCGCCTACTTATTTAACCGAACAACTTGGATATGTAATAGATGTTTAACCGTATCACCTGCGAAACACTGGAGATTTTCGTCTACCAATTGCGACAACAACATCCATGCAGAGGTCACTTTTTTCAGAGGACTTAAACTTTTTAATATGCTACCTGAATTCATAAAGCCAGAAACAAATTTTAATTTATACAAAAGATATATTGTTCAAGAAATAATGAGATCAAATATTTATAATTTATATTTATATTTAGTAAATAATTTTATTTTTAAAGATGTTCAAAGTATTATAAATACTCCTAAATAAATAATAATAAAAAAAAATATTAGAAAAAGTGAACCAAATAAAGTATTTAGGCTTTATAATTGATAAAAACTTAAAAATCATATTGACTACATATGTAAGAAGATCGGCAAAAAGATTAGTTTTTTTAAACGAATAAGAAACCAAGTCTCAATTTTAACGGCAGTTAATATATACAACACAATGATAAAGCCTCATTTCGAATACGGTTCGACAATACTATTCACATGTTGCACAGCTCATCAAATCGAAAGATTGCAAAAATTACAGAATAGAGCAATGAGAGTCATACTTAAAGTCAACAGATATACGTCGATCCATTTCATGCTTGAATCACTTAAATGGTTAAATGTAGAACAACGGCTTAAACTGAACACACTAAATTTCATACACAGAATTAAAAACGGTGAAGCACCAGAATATCTAACCGAGCAAGTGTCGTACGTGAGAGACTCTCAACCGTACCAGCTTAGAAATGCGGAACATTTTAGAATTGAAAGAGTAGTATCATCTGCAATGCAGCGGTCACTATTTTATAAGGGTTTTCAACTTTACAACTCCCTACCAAATAATGTGAAAATGGAACGTAATTTTAATATATATAAGAAACATATTGTTTTTTTGGTAAAATATAACATGTAAAGATACGTAATATTAGAAAATTTTATATGTGATGAAATTGTAATACAATTGTTTTTTAAAAAGTATTTTTAATACTAATAAAGAAATTAATAATAATAAAAAAAATCAACCTCTGGGCGAAGGAAAGAGGATCTGTTATTCCAGCAGAAAAATCAGAAATATTACACGTTTGCAGAAAGTTTAACTGTAGTGAAGATTACGTTTGTGTTCGAGGCATTAACATCAAAATAGCTAAAGAGATGCGTATTCTTGGACTATTGTTTTCCAAAAATTTGTTATGGAACAATCACATTCATAGCACATAAACTCTCAAAAATAAACAACCTTTTGAAGTTAATTTGTTCCCGTACGAAAGGACCTCACATAGAGACTGCTATAAACATCCTCCAGAAACATACCAGTTTTGAATTGGCCGACATGTAGCCTAGATCTAAATCCGATAAAAAATTTATGGGCAATACTATCGGAAAAATGGTACGAATTGGTCTAAAAGATTTTAAGTTTTTCGAGAAATACGTTTGGTCTTATAAATATTTCGGGGAGTGTATTACAAGATCAAAATAAGACGTACTGCTCATAAAAAAGTTTTCTTATTGAAAGTTGCCAATATTTTTTAATTTCTTGAGAGAAAAAGTTAAAAATTATTAATGTTATTAGTTGTTTTTATTATTTATTAATAGTTTTAGGCAAAAATTAAATTTTTTTTAACTCTCGCCAATATAAAAACCCACACCGAAAACTAAAAAAACATAAATACACAAAAAAGAGTTGCAATCAGAGAGGGACAGAAATAATTGTTGGTAATATTTGCTGTCCCTTTCACGACTGGCCTATGAACTGTCAAATTCCGATTCATTACTTGTTATACTTTGGTTTATAGCAGTCTCTATGTGAGGTCCTTTCGTACGGGAACAAATTAACTTCAAAAGGTTGTTTATTTTTGAGAGTTTATGTGCTATGAATGTGATTGTTCCATAACAAATTTTTGGAAAACAATAGTCCAAGAATACGCATCTCTTTAGCTATTTTGATGTTAATGCCTCGAACACAAACGTAATCTTCACTACAGTTAAACTTTCTGCAAACGTGTAATATTTCTGATTTTTCTGCTGGAATAACAGATCCTCTTTCCTTCGCCCAGAGGTTTATTTTTTTTATTATTATTAATTTCTTTATTAGTATTAAAAATACTTTTTAAAAAACAATTGTATTACAATTTCATCACATATAAAATTTTCTAATATTACGTATCTTTACATGTTCCGTCTTCAAAACTGGTATGTTTCTGGAGGACAGAAAAATAACTGATAACGTTGAAAAACTTCAACGAATGTCGCGAAATTTCGGTGGAGGCTCCGTAATGATTTGGGCTGGGATTTCGACTACGGGAAGGACTCCTATTTGTTTTATATCAACTAAAATGAATAGCGAGAAGTATATTGAATTGTTAGATGACGTTTTAATTAATTTTGGGGATGATTCGTTAGGCAACAATTGGATATTTCAGCAGGATAACGCCGCAATCCATAAATCAAAAGCAACAAAATCATTTCTGTCCTCCAGAAACATACCAGTTTTGAATTGGCCGACATGTAGCCTAGATCTAAATCCGATAAAAAATTTATGGGCAATACTATCGGACCAAGTTTTCAATAATAACACTCAGTATAAGGATGTAAAATGCTTAAAAAGTGCCATCATAAGAGAATGGGGTAGGATTGGTCAAAATTGCATTGAAAATTTAATAAATTCTATGCACCGTCGACTTCAGGAAGTCATTATTAATCACGGTGGACACACTAATTACTAATGAATACAAAAATTACTCAGTAGTTGTTTTTAATCATTGTTATTTTAGCTTTAGGTGAATATTATTTAATTTTGGTCTTATAATTTTTTCGTTTGAAAATGAAATTCGTTTTGTGCTATCCTTTTATTAAACAAAGAAAAAAATATTTTTTTTACATAAAAAGATTTATATTATAGTTAGTTATATTTAACCCAAAAATGGTACGAATTGGTCTAAAAGATTTTAAGTTTTTTGAGAAATACGTTTTTCTTATAAATATTTCGGGGAGTGTATTTAGCTTGTTAATAACTTCTTGCACATGAAACTATATTCATTGTGACCGAAAATCAACCACATTTCGATTAATATTTAAATATTTAAGAATCTTTAAAATTTTCATTGAAGAAATTAAAAAATATTCCAAATTTTCCCTTTTTTAACACAAAATAAATGTTTGTTTACATTTAATTTTTCTACTTTATCCGCCAGTTTTCACTCTGTATATAAGTATGTTGCTTCTAACACATTTGCTTTGCAATACTAAGCTGTCCTGCGTTTTTATGTTATGAACGTTTTTCAACTGTCAAAGCTTTCAATACTTATTATACTTTGCTATAAACATTTGTAGATCCCTAACAAATGGTATTATCCAACATTGTATAACTTTATACGGATGGACATCACAGAGAAATATCAACAAAATTAATGTAGCTTTAAATAATTGTTATAGAACAGCAACAGGCTTGCTTCGATCAACACCTTTAGATCTTTTAAGAAATGAAGCTGATTTCCTAGAATTTACAACTTTGGTTGAGAAATATTCAGTCTCTATGGCGTCAAGAGCAATTACCATTATTAATGATGGGTTACATAAAAATTTTTGGAAACATCTGGAATCCACAACAAACTCACCCTCAGCCATTAGGCAAATAATCCGTCTTATAAGACACGCTGGAATTCCTGTACCATCAAAACCATCTAATGCTATTAACTTCCACAAGTCAATAAAAGTAAATGACACTCTGTCATTCTTTAATAAAAATACCACTGATCCATTTTGTTTTAGAAAAATGACAAACAAAAAATTAAACTAATTTTTCGCCTGAAATGACACTTTTTACAAATGGATCTTTTCAAAATGGCATATCATCCTACTCCGTGGTGAGGTGTTACGATAAACAATTCGAATCAATTTATGCAAATCGTCTACCGGATAATGTTGGCATTTTCATGGCCGAATTGGCTGGTTTGCAAAGCGCTATCAAATATGCAGCTGAACAACAGAAAAAAACTATTATATGCGCCGATAGTCTTAGTGCCGTTAAGGCTATTGGAAAAATCATCAGGGGCTATATGACAATTTAGTTTACTTTTCGGAAGCTACCTGTGAAATTGTTTTATGGATACCATCCCATATTGGCATTGATAGCAACGAAGCAGCTGATCAAGCTGCTAAATGGGCGCTTACTTTAAATGAAGTCACTGTTGTTCCAGCATTCCCCAAGACAATTTTTAACCTTTTTATAGCCCTTCAAAAACACCAGAATACTGAACCTAGAAGACCAAAATATTGCAACATCCTCACACGTTCAGAATGCATTTTGCTGGCACGTTTGAGGGTCGGCAAAACTGCCTTTAACACCAAACATTACTATGAAAGAACTGATCCTGCTGTGTGCTGTTTCTGTAATGAAACACTTACTGTTGTTCACATTTTTTCAGAATGTACTGGATCGAAAACTGATGTACCATTGAAAGACATCCTCAGTTGCACCACAAAAGATAATTTACCGCTTATAAGGAGATGTCTTAGAATTCACAACATCCAAAATGTCTAGATCAATGTTCTTTTCACAATGAAAATAGCAATAATAAATGTCTTAAATTTTTTTTTTTACATTCTTAATTAATTTGTAACTTTAAATTACTATTGTAATAGAATATGAATTTTTGTGCGCATATGGTCTTAGATACCCGGCGCCTTTGTATTTATATTTTATAAATTTACTTTGTAAAATATATATTTAATAAATAAATAAATAAAAACTAAATCATAAAAATAATGTTTTTTCAGTATCTACTTAGTCCCTATATTATTATTATCTTCGTTGGCAGTTTTCGAACAGAATTTCTGAGATTTTTTTAAATTAAACTCTAAATTAATAATATGTTCCGTTAATTAAAAATAAATTAACATAGTTGTTAATATGTATTACCGAGAATCTCTGGATAGTTTTGGTGCTCGGCCAACAATTCTTTTGATACTGTCATTTATAACCACCAGTGTGTCTTTAGCCTTTTCTAACTCCAGTTCAAGATCGTTATAAGTTTGGATTTCGTTTGTATTCATTACAATTCACTAATATTTAAAATATATAAAATATATGATAAACAGTTCAACTTAATAAAATTGATGTAAACACTGAAAAGGAGCACTAGAGCTTTTATCGAACGTATTCAGTGATGGTAGCTGAAGCTTATCGATAACAAATTACTCTGACTTGTTGCCAAGATTTCAATTCAATATTAATTAAAATCCCATCAATCTGGCAACTATTTGTGCAAATTTTTTCAAAATTATTACATATGAAGTCCTAGATATACTTTTACACTTGATGGAACAATGGACAGACAGGCGAAGTTTGTCGTTCAAACAAGTGTAAAAGAGGACTAATAATAGTTTTTTTTTAGCTACTATTAAAGCCAAAGAACCGTCTGGTAAGTAATTTACTTAAGACATTGGCGTAGCTGTTTCTACTTTCTGACTTTAAACGATAGCAGCTTATATTTTTTGGAAAAATTACTTCTTTGGGTTTTTTCCGTGTTGAAATTTCTGTCTTATTTGCCAGGCGACCAGCGTTGCCAGGTGCCAAGTTTTCCCTTTTTTTCCAAGTTTTTTGAGATCGAAGAAAGTTTTCATTAAATTTGTTTTCTAACAAAACAAGTTTTTTCATCAAATTTGAATTTCCACTTTTTCAATAAATTTAATAATAACTCGAAATATTTACTTCAGGGCAAGATACCAAAGAAACACCAACATTGAAAGTAACAGATTCAACGGACTCCGGTACTTTCTTTTAAAATTTTGGTACTTTAGTAAAAAAAAAGTTTTTCTTGCTAAAAACAAGGTTTTTTCTCAGAAATAAAAAGTTTTTTAAAATAAAAAAATGGCAACGCTGCAGGTGACTGATAGGGGCTGTTAAGAATGAAGTATTTGTGATAGTTGGGAAATCACCAAAACCAAATTCATGGTTACCTCACATTTCGTGCCTATTACCAAAGCATTATTCGCAACTCTATAGTCATAGAGGCTCGTGTTTAAAAATATTACCGTTAACAGCTCCCATAAAATGCCAAAGTACGGGCACGGTTATCTAGTAGTCAACGTACAACGCTAACGTCCCTTAATTAAGTGCATACTCGTGAAGCCAAGACTGATAATTTTAGAAAAAGGAAAGTTGAAGAACGTTAGGAAGAGAGAAAGAGATAGACTAAAGGCAGAAGGACAACATTGAATGAAGATTAAAAGACGATTAATGCCTCCAGATGAGACGACGACGTGGTGCTGATTTAGGCACATAGTAACATTATTATTATTGTCGTAAAGGGATATTGTATCCCCTTCCTACGCTTGTATCATCCAAGTCTATTGGCTTAACAAACATGCTGTTCCGCGTCAACAATAACAATTCCCTGTCTAGTACTAGTAAGCAGAAGCAAATCATTCTTTCCAAAATTCCCTTTAGCTCCAAAGCCCATTCTTATTATCATAAAATCCATATGTTGTGCCCGAAACAACCCCACATGAGTGTACTCTGAATCAACAGTGCACTGTCAAAAGACCGGTTCTCAAAAAAAAAATTAAGCTCTGAATAAATAAATAAATTAATATATTAAAGTGATATAAAAAATAGAAAAAGGACTATTACACATTGTAATAATAAACAAAACTTAAGTGAAATAAAAAAGTATTGACAAATTAGTTCAAATAATTAATAATAAACGAAAATAAAACAATAGCGCGATAATGGCTGAGTGCAGTGCGTGTAAATCAGCTATTAGAGGCGAGACGGGAATAAGATGGCAAGGAGTTTGTGAAAAAATATATAACAGTACAAAAAGTGTTTAGGAATTGATCAATATTCTATTGGAATACTTGAAGCAAACAATTTTGTGCGTTTTATTTGTGAGGATTGTATCCAATATATAAGGAATGTAGACCTTGTATTAGGCGAAATTCAAGATGGCGTTAGAGTGAGCAAGCAAAATTTAAAGTAATATAAAAAAGACTTAAGATTCGACTTAAGATTCTTGATGATACCCAAAAATTTTGTGAAAAGAATGTTGAAATAAAAAACTAATACGAGAAAAAACATACCCCAAAACAATGAACAGATGTGCGGTGAAATAAAGAAAGTGATCAAGGAAACAAATGTAAAACAAAATAAGATGGCATTCGCAGATGCAGTTAAGCTGGAGGTCCACACCACGCGTTTTCGCGTCAAAGCGTTGCGTACATTTCATACCTTCTTGGCATTCTACGCTTCAAGTTACATGCAACGCTTTTTACGCGCCAATGTTTGTTTTGATCAGCTGTTAGCAAAATAAAAACATTTGATTGAAAACACTTCAATAAACAAAAATTGCAAAGGAAATTGAAAATTTTAAAGAATTTAGAGAATTAATTGAGTTTGTGAATAGAATGTTTTGTGCCACAAGTGTGTACAATAAGCTCCAAAAGCACAAACGACGATTTTGGGTACGACCTTTATACTTGGAACGAGATCATCAAAAAATTTAAACAAATTAAAACAAAACAACTTGTCAAAATCAGCTGTTTTATAAAGTGCCATCGAGAACAAAATGAGTGAAACATACGAGATAAAAGTGCCAAGTGAAATTGAAAAGATAATAGTTATAACGGATATGACATTTAAATATGAAGAAAAAGAACTTATTGAAAAATTAGTAAAGCAAAATCAGGTCATGGAAAATAGTAAAATTAATTTATTAAAAGTATATGAAACAAGAAGAAATAACGCATTAATTTATAACGCTAAATTAAAAATAAATAGTGAATCCTACCAAAAAATAATTGCCGCACAAAAACTAAATGTTGGGTGGGAAAAATATCGACTGTTTGATGAACCGAAGGAAAGGGGTGTTATAGATGTAATGGATTCAAACATAAGTCGGTAAACTGCAAGAACAGCGAAATATGTCTCAAATGTCACGGAAATCATAATACAAAGCAATGTAAGGATGATCAAATAAAAAAATGTATCAATTGAGTAAAAAGTAATAAAAAAAAAACTCAATCTGGGTTTAGATGAAAATCATGCGACTACAGATAGAGAATGTCCTGTTTATAAAAACAAACTGAATTTAAAAAGGCTAATAATGGGCATTAATGAATAACAATTAAAGGATTTATATGGCATGTATACAAACGTTCAGGGATTAATTAACAACTTTAATCAAATAGAAGCAATTGCAGATATAGAGAAACCTCATTTTATAATATTATCGGAAACACACCTAACAGACAATGTGGATGAATCAGAAATAGTGATACCGGAATACGTTCAAATGGCATTATTATCCAATTCTACGAGAACCGGGAGAATAATTATGTATTATAACAAATGTTGTGTAAATGGTATTTGAAGAAGTTAGTGATTTCAATACTGGATTGGTGTACATAGCGTTAAATACAACAATAACTCGATGATAGTAGAGGGAGTTTATCGGTCACCAAGAAGTCAAGAAGCTGAATTTTGTAATATATTTGAGGAAATAGTTGAAGAACTTATTGAAAAGGACTTGTTGGCTACTTTGATATTGATTGGTCAAAAAAAGTGTTTATAAGAAGAAAATTTAATGCATAATAAACAGGGACCGAAAATAACTGTTATTTTTGAATTTTTGATTAAAAAAGCAACCGCAAGGAAATGTCGGAGAACAAAACCGAGTATACCATTTTGATTGTCTTGGACCAAATTTTTATAAAATGCGATGCTTTTAAAAACATGATTTTTATTTTTTAGAAAAAAAAAATAACAGTTATTTTTTTATTTTTATTTTTTCGAGCAAAAATAACACTTATTTTTGACTTTTATTTTTTCGAGCAGAAATAAAAGTTATTTTTTGACTTTTATTTTTAAGCGCAGAAATAAAAGTTATTTTTTGACTTTTACTTTTACCGGCCTTGCTCATTTCCCCATAAGGAATGGTGCTAACCCTCGCGTAGCCTCCCTGCTTGCATAGATAACCACGGGACCACTTATGGGTAACTGCACATTGCGCGCAAGAATAGTGGCTTTGAGTTTGGACCCATCTGCAATGAATACTAACCCAAACCCAAGACACAAACCTGCGCTAACTCAAATGGGTGAGCGCAAAGCATCCACTGTAACCGGTGGACCCGGCTCTCCTATCAGAGGACGAGAAGGGTAGCCTTGCCTGGGCTAAGGTCCATCATAATGATCGCCCCCGCCTCATCGATTACGACAGAGACGGCCCCAAAGAGGCAAAGGTCAACCGAGCCAAACGCTCCACGCCAGCCTCTCAAACGCTCTACGGTGACCAACCTTAATATGTCCCCCCTACGAGATCCCGTCCGTCGACGCAACCTAGACGTCCTGACCCCAGCAGACCTCTCAGTGAGGTTTTAAAGGAGGGTCTGACCTGGGCGGTCATCGACCAGAGCCACCCTGATGGTTCCATCGTTCCCACTAAGTGGAAGCTGGTGGAACAGCGCTCTTGAACGTCTTCCTTGGGGTAATGGACTCCAACCCTGGCAATTCACCCGGCTGTCGTGATGCAAAGGGGTATCAAAGGCACATCAAGTTGGTTGCTTGCTCTGACCTCTGTTCTATGGAGCCACATTCCTAATGGCCCCCAATCCAAGGAGAGAATACCGACTGGACCATCAGACGCAGAAACCATACTCAGGGGCCTCAAGGCCAGCAATACTCACCTGCCCACTCACAACTGGAGAGTGGCAAAGTTGCTCACAAGTCTGGTGATTACTGCGAAGCGGTGATCATCCTGAATGAGGAGTACTTCCGCTTATCAGTGCCCGCGGGGCGTGATAAACTATGGTTTTAGCTCAATTGAGCTAAGGGTCTACAAGTCGGATTCCCGTGCTGCCGTACATCCCCCAACAGAATCCATCCCCGTAGATCCCGTCCCATAGCAACGCGTCCCACAGGACTCCACCCCATCCGACCCTACCCCTGAACTCCTTGAACCCGCCGAAGACGTCGAATGAAGCGTGTGCAGTCTCTCTTCTCGACGCTCCTCAGCCAGCATAAAGTCCAATTCTAAGCTGGTTGGGGAATTCTTCGACGGCATTGATATTGACGCGGGCGAAACCTCTACATTGTCGGACGAAGAGGACGCTGATGTGACAATGGTTGATTCTTTGGCCAATGCTGAGGGTCATCCAAATTAATCTACAACATTCTGGTCCAGGAACCCTGGGACTTATGTCATGGTTAAGACTAGTATTAATGCTCTTCTCCTCCAGAGGTTCAGCGACAAGGACACCGTCACCATGGTCGTCGAAATAAACTCGATGACCCTCTGGATTACATCATCGTATCTGGCGCATGACTATGGGCTCTCTCCCCCTTAGGAGACGAATGGTGGAGGATGCGAGACTGCGCTGAGTTCCGGTTATTATCGGTGCAGATGCCAACTCCCACCGTACGATTTGGGGCAGTTCCGGTAACAACGAACGTGATGAGTGCCTCTTTGATTTTATTATTAGTAGTAACCTAGTTATACCTAGTCGGGGAGATGAACCAACCTTTCTTACTTCGAACAGAAAGGGCTGGACATCACTCTGGTCAGCTCCGATTTCTCTGATAACCTTAGGGACTAGTTAGTATCTCATGAATGCTCCTTTTCGGACCATAGATACATTACCTTCGTTATCGACACGAAAGAGTCTCCTCCTAGTACTTTGACCATTCCGGTCAACAGGAGGAACACTAATTGGACCATTTTTAAAGAGGAACTGCGTAGCAGCCTTCCCTCTACGCCCCGACTATTATGACCCGTTTCGACCTGGATAGAGCAGCGGACACATTGGCGGCTGCGGACACATTGTCAGCTGCGCTTAGGGCGGCAGCCACTCGTATTCGTAAAATTATAAGTTCCACACACAAATCCCTTGACTGTATCCAACGACTTGACGGCTGCTGGACTACGTCCAGTTTGGAGACGCTAGAGCTTCTCC
Organism: Sarcophaga rosellei; assembly: GCA_930367235.1. Taxonomy (NCBI): domain Eukaryota; kingdom Metazoa; phylum Arthropoda; class Insecta; order Diptera; family Sarcophagidae; genus Sarcophaga; species Sarcophaga rosellei. The sequence continues at coordinate 69,733,292 of OV884017.1, read as the reverse complement.
TTGACACTCACTTTCCGGGAAGTGTCACCGTGGGCGGTCAGGCCTTTAATCAGGTTACGAAACCGCCCGCTGACTCTTACCCTTGGCCAGGTGCAGTGGGCTGTTAGGTCTTTCAAACCATTCAAGTCCCCAGGACCCGATGGTATTATCCCTGGTGACATTCAACATGGGGAGGAGATAATTCTCTCTTGGTTGCTTGCCATCTAGAACGCTAGTCTCAGGATCCCTTATATCCCTTGGAGCTGGAGAATATCTAAGGTGATCTTCATTCCCAAGGCTGGGAAACCGCCCTACTTTAGGGCGAATGATTATAGACCCATAAGTCTATGTTTCTTTCTTCTGAAGACATGGGAAAGAGTCCTTAATGTTCATATTAGGGCCTCGATTGATCCAACACTTCTATCCACCTCCCAACATGCGTACACGAGAAGTAAATTAGTGGAGACTGCACTACACTCTCTTATCTCTCGGGTGGAAAAGTCCATGCACGTTAAGGAATACACTTTGGCCATTTTTCTGGACATGGAAGGTGCATTGAATAACGTCGACCCGGATGCCATAGTTACCTCCACTGTGGGGGCCACAAATTATCAGAGAATGATTCATAGAGGCACACCGCTATACAGTGTTCAATCACCACTTCTCTGGAATCTTGCAGTCAACTCACTCTTGAGAGGGCTGGAACACTCTGGCAATGACGCCATAGCTTACGCTGACGACATTGCCATTTCCGCATAGGGAATTTGTCCGCAGACAGTGTCGGATAAGTTGAACTTATCGCTGTCAATTGTACTGGACTGGTGTAGGGATTTTGGATTGTCTATTAACCCCTCTAATACCGATACGATTCTTTTCACGAGGTGATATAAAATTCCGACCTTCTCCCTTCCTAGCATATGCGGGACCAGACTCACGTTGAGTCCCGAGGGTAAATATCTGGTAAAAAATCAAGGCGAATCTGGCTGCTAGGGCACGTAAGCGGCATGTGCTGCCTACTGCTGTAGTAGAGGGGTCGGAACCAGATGTTGTCTTCGCCCAAGGATCATGCGTTGGATATATTCTTCGGTCATCGAACCCAACCTCTTATACAGTGTTGCTTTCTGGTGGACTGTTCTGGACGGACAACTCAATGTCAGACTTCTTGACAACGTCAGAAGGTCTGCGGCCATTTCTTTAACTGGCGCTCTGCGCACCACCCCCACGAAAGCCTTGTTCGCAAATGCTCAACTCACTTCCTACTGTGCTTCTTGCTAAGCAGGCGGCTAAGTTTGCCGCGATTAGACTTAATGCCCAGTCTCGTTGGCACATTGTACCTTCTGGTCAATTCATTATTCTGGAGGTTTATCGAGTGGCCCCCGTGAACGTCGACTATCTCCCCGCTGAATATTGTCTCGACAGGGATTTCCACTTTCTGATCCCTAATAGGGACGACTGGAATCCTAATACGGTTATCCCCCCGGAAGTCCTGGATGTATATACCAACAGCTTTAAACTCGATAATGGGGTCGGAAGCGGTGTCTACTCTGGGAAACTGGACCTGAACGTTTCTCTCCGTCTGCCGGACTACTGCAGCATGTTTCAGGTGGAGGTGACGGCAATTTACCCGACCGCTCAATGGATCCTCGTCAACGGTGCTCCTTTCACTCCCTTCGCAGTCTTTTCCGATAGTCAGGCCGCGATAAGATGTCTATCGGGTTTCGTGAATAACTCAAGGATAGTTAGGGATGCTGTCTCGACCTTCTTTCTGGACGCTTCACCAGTGTCTCACTGGTGTGGGTCCCCGGGCATAGTAACATTCCTGGACTGGACCCTGGAACTGTAGGGCCGACGAGCTCGCCAGAGCTGGTGCGCTCCTTTCGGAATCCTCTTCGATTGAATTGGTTGTGTCACTTGCCTCGGTCAAGTTGGACATTGCGCGGAAATGCTTTCGGGACGCCAACCTATGCTGGGTCAATGAGAAATCCTGCTCCACCGCCACACTCACCTGGCCCTCGATGGATAGAAGGCGTACTAACCAATTACTTGGTCTTGGTCGTGACGTCATCTCAACCACAGTGGCCGTGCTTACAGGTCATTGCGTTATGTGTAGACACGCGAAAAGAATGGGAAAAAAGGGGAAAGGGGAAAAATTAAATATCTCGGTTTTATAATAGACAATGGGATGAATTTTAAAGACCATATATTTGTAAAAAAATTGCTAAAAAATTAACTTATTCAAAAGAATAAGAAAAAAATATAAACGTTAACTGCGATAAATATATATAACTCAATTATTAAACCACACTTTGAATTCGGTTCAACAATCAGCCCAATTATAGATAACAATTCCCCGGGAAAATTTTCCTTTTTCCCATTCTATCTATTATGAATTAAAATTTCCCCAGACATTTTTTCACTTTTCTCTTTCCTCATATTCTAATTATTTTTAAAAAAGGGGAAAAATAAGTTAGGAAGAAAGTACGAATTGCGAATATTTGAGAAGGGGAAAAAACAGTCAACGTTGGGAGTTTTTTTTATTGTAAAAATGTAAGAAATAAATTTAAAAATATATAATTCAATAATTTAAAAGTTGTGTTTTAGGTCAAAAACCACAAATAAACAGTAGATGCAACATTTGTTGGGTCTAATCCAAAAAAATCCTGGAATAGCTAGAGGATTTTTTAAGGGTGAGAGACAGGAACTCCAAAGATTCTGGCAAACTGCTGAAATTGAACTAAATGCACTAGGCCCACCAAACAAGAACATCAATAAATGGAAAAAGGTGAATAGCTTGATTCATTAAAAATAGCAATTCTGTACCTTATTTTCTTTGCAGGTGTGGACTGACCAAAAAAATACGTTCGGCAGAAGGCGGCCCAAAATCTACAACAATAGAAGGGCACGGGTGGGGGACCAAACAGAGAATATAAGTTTTCAGCTACTGAACAAGCTATATTTGATTTAATAGCAATGAAAACATCTGTTGAAGGTATCTCCGTGCAGAGTTTCGACCTGGGCTCACCAAAAACGTAGATCTGTCTGAAGCAATAGAGACAGACGTGGAAATGCCAACTGTTCCACAAAAAGAAAACCTCGATTGTGCGGAAAACTCCAACGGAAATGGAACGCCAAAATTGTCCACTAAACGAAAGGATAGTATATCGAAAGAGAGTGCTGACGAGGTTTTATTAGCCGAACTTGCTGTACGAAGGGATTTGGTTGAAACCGTTAAAAAAGCAGTAGTTGATGTTAAGGATCAAACGAATTGCATTAAAAAAAATTATAGATCATTGGACAAAATACATGATTTATAGATCATGAAAAGCATTTTCAAGCAATGGAAAGTTTAAAAAAAAAAAAAATCCAGGAAATGCAACGACATCACTCTTTTATGAAAAAAATGAGAGCCAAGGAAGTGGAATAGAAATTAGAAATAAAATTGATTACAGCAAAACAAAACAAATCTTTAAATTAATCTTTTGAGTTTGTGTATTATATTTTTATTTTATTATTTTTTGATTTCCAAGAAGTGGACTTATGTAAATATAAATTATTTTTTAAAACAAAAACATATTTTAAAGAATGTTTCCAATATTTCTTCTAATTGACTGCGCTACTGTGAAATATTGAGTCGAAGTAGATGAACTGATTTGCTCTTCGTTATGGATATTTCAATGGGATAATTATAATTTTCTTCGGGAAGTTTGTAGTGCAAACATATGTTGTGGAGTGCGCAGCACATATTAGTAATTTTACCCACATTTACAGAACAATAGTGCAGTTCCCTAGCACCAAGAAGACATCTCCACCTGTTCTTCAAGACGCCATTGGTTCTCGCAATAATATTGCGACACTTTGAATGCACTTCATTAAATCGCACCTCAGATGACCCATCTTCTGGAACTCAATGAGGCGTCAAAAGCCAAGGCTCCAAAGGATACCCAGCGTCACCTCCATACCAAAGAAGAATTCTGTTAAACTAATGTTAATTGATTTTAATTTTGTTAAAGACCTTATCTAACAGCCAAAAATTATTTATACCCTCCACATACATCTTTTCCAAGTGAGCCTTAACATCACTATTACTCCATATGAAAGAATCATGACATGCTCCTCGGTGAATTGCGTTGACATACCGGATTCTTAACTCGTGATCACAAATCTAAAAACAGTCATTGCATAAGTACATACTTTTTCTACATAAAGACATCCACAAATTAAAACTTGCCAGCATAGCATTTAAGCTGTACTTTCCCTTTCTATTGTAAAACAAATGTTTGTTTTCACATGGTGCAATTAGCTGTATATGCGTCCCGTCAACGCATCCGATAACTCCCGGAATTTTATATTTCATATAAAACGCCAGCGCAATTTTTCTTTTTTCTTCATTTGCTGTCGGCATTTTTACCAATATCGGACAAAGGTGAGCTTCGCAGATTTTAATCAACTCTGCAACCACTTTGCTAATAGTAGGCTGAGCCAAAGAAATATCACAGTCCTTTCATGCACCAGTCTGGTAGCCGCCTTCTGCAAAAAAACGTAAACACGCGCTAAGTTTGATGATAGGGCTAACACCAAATAGCTTCCTGGTCTGTTGAGAGTGCGATGTAACAACATTTAGCAAATATAAAAATGCTGATTTGTTAACACGGTAGTATTTTTCATACCTAAGCAATTAAAATATATTATACCTTAAAGCATATGAATATACTTAGCACTTACAAAGTTTGGGGCGGTTCCAAAGGATTTGAAGCATCGCTTATCCACCTTCTTGTAAGCTTCTGGCAGATTTTTCGCCGTTCATGATCTTCCGCATTTTTTCTTCAAACAAATTTATTTTCTACACAAATTTAATTTATTTTCGTTAATATTAAATTCCCGCGATAATACTCCTTTTTTAAATGGCATTCAGCCTGAAAAGACAACCCCGATCAGCTGATTATAATTTTCTCTCGCCCTTTTTTTCTTATTCCCAGTGAGATTAGAATAAGGCAAATTTGTTCTCGGGAAAAAGTATTTGGGAAGGGAAAAATTCCCCGGGAATTTTCGTAATTGGGCTGAATATTATATACGTGCTGCACTAATGGTCAAATAGAAAGACTACAAAATAAAGCTATGAGAACAATAATAAAATGTAATAGATATACACCAATACAATTTATGCTGCATATGCTACAATGGCTTAATATTAGACAACTACTACAACTAAATACGTATTTATATAAGTCAACGCTATCAACATTTAAAACTCCAAAAAATATGTTTCCCACAGTATAGAAAACATACCAACAACATTACACGCGCAATTACCAAAAATGCTGACAACATGTCTACAATACCGGTGCATTAACTACACGCGCTTTTACCAACTTGCTGAAACCCAAGAAAATAAGTTACTCACCTGATGTTGCAACGTGACTTATTCAACTTACTGAGGTTCAGTTATAAGAAAATTAAAATTGTAAAGTTAGTTCTTAATTAATATTTAAACAGTAAAGTATGGGTTTTAGCCGAAAAATATTTTTTTTTTAAATAAATAAACAATTAATTTATTAATTGGCGCCCAACAGTCGGTACGCGGTTGGAAGTAGTGAAAAAAAATTTTTTTTTTTAAGACACAAGCAATTTTCGAAAGTAAGGCCCTTAAGAAGTGCCGTGCGAATAAAGTGAAAAAATATTAAAAAAACACTGGTTACTTTCGTAGATAAGGCCCTCAATCAAGAGTATGAATTTTAGATAAACTTAATATTATAACATTACATAAAGATAAAGAAAAAATAATTTTTAAGAATTGAAGAATATTGTTACGAAACGACCTAATATCGTTTAACATTAACGATAAATAAAATGCTAACACACTAACAATACAATGAACATGTTGATTAACTATAACTACACTAACAAACTATCGCTACAAGCAAAGCATCGTCATCGGTATGAAACAAAAAGGGATAGATACCCAGTTGGCCAGGTCGTTATTGACGACGTTTGCATCAATGATGTCTGCAGGAATTTTTCAAATTTGTCCTGTATAAAATTCAATTTAGGACAACTTTAATATTAATAATATTTAAATTTATAAATAAGCGAGGATGCAACAACAAGCAATATGAACTAAATACACAAACAGCAATACAGTCGCTGTAGAATCCTCGAGAATGCGAGACCACGAACGTTCTTCTTCAAGAATGTTCAACATACTAAATTTGCGGACATATAAGAAGGCCAGACAGAGCGGCCAATGAGTTAGTAAGAATTCGATCAGTCTTGTGTGAAGACACGTTGCGTTCGAAGTAAGCAGTCAGTTTGAAGATCGCTATTATGTGAAGATCTCCGCTATACAGATATAACATACAATCAGCGATGCCAACTTAGCACTTTTTACGCTATTTTTAGCTCCTTTTCATAGCACGCTGCGCGTTTTTTTCTATTTAGCCCTTTTTTTAAAAAAAGAGCTGGAATGGCCCTTTTTGGTTTAGTTTTTAGCACTTTTGGCACTTTTTGCAAAAAAAAAAAGTATTTTTTAATGACCTGCCATCGTTTTAGAAGTACAATACAAAATATACCTTTTTGTGCAATTGCTAGTTTAAAGATATTAACATATTAGCTTGAATTGCTGGAATTCCCTCCACCTACTTCCCTTTAAATATACTGTCGAACCAGAAGCTTGTTTAACACATTTATTACAGTGAATTAAATTTATACTAAATGAAAAAAAGCTGAAATATTTTATGAAAAATATTGAGTTCCTGGCAAACACCTGGCGAAGTAGACCCAAAAGTAGACGAAAACTGTTAACTTAGTTATAGCTTTGAGTCTAACATATCTGACATACATAGATAAAAAATTAATCAAGAAAAGCTTAATGAAATAAGGGCAAAATTACCATCAAGCTTTCAAATTTTAGAAAAATTTCTGCATTTAGTGTAACAAATATTTTCTCTAGTAATATAGAAGATAAAGAGTTTATAAACAACTATAAAGAAATTGAGGAACTTGAAAATAGTATACAAAATTTAAAACTATGTAAATGAAAAAATCTGGATAGAATTGATAATTTTTGGATCGAAGTCAACCAATTTAAAAACTCAACAAACGAAAATCCATTTGGAAAACTTTCTTCCTTTGTGACACTGCCCTACTCAAATGCAGAAGTAGAACGCACATTTAGCGTTATGAATTGTTATGAAAAATAAAATAAGGTACAGAATGTCATTAAATACATCTAATTGCTTAATTCATATAAAGTATGGATTAAAACGATTCAATTCTAATGAAAGCTACAAAAAGTCAAAAAACTTTATCAAAACTGTTTTGTGGGCCGATGTGGAAGAAGACAATACAATTTTAATGATATTTTTTATATTTATGAACACTATTTAATATACTATTACCCAATTCACAAAATGTTATATTGTTGTAGATTATAGTTAAATGGCATTTCATTTTGTGAACACCTTGTCGTAAATATTGGTGTAGATGTTATCCAGTGTTATCAAATTTTTTGAATAAAAAATACGACATTTTGGAAACATAGGAAAAATTGTCGTACATGTTGTAGTAGTTTTTGACATGGAAATTACCAACAACATTATGTACAATAGTTGTAGTTTGTCATTGTTTCTACCGATCTACGACAACTATAACATTTTGTGAATTGGGTATATTATTTTAGAATTAATTGAAACCCAAAGGACAAATTAAATTAATTTAAAAAACGTTACATTTTAATTTAGCCCTTTTTAGCTCTTTTTACTTGTTGCCCTAGCGCTTTTTGCATCTACAAAGTTGGCATCGCTGCAACAAGTGTTATTGCTTATAAAATGTTGTAAGCAGAAAATAATAACGAACAAGCAAGTTGTGGTTGTATTGTAAAGTTGTATACGGTGGCACACAAAAGTAGTGTGATTAATAAAGAGTTTTAAAAGAAACAAAACACATAGATATTTGTTTTTATTTTGGTTTGCAATCAACGAACTCATAATCTAAACGTTTTTAAAAAGGTAAAAACGTAACAATATATAAAAAGATATTGAAAGAGAAATTATTGTTAATAGTAAAGTGATCATTATTGGTAAAGTTTGAATTGTACGGGAAAGAACAGTTGTTTGAAAATATTTAAAATAAATTAAAATTTCTATTTAAATTTAAAATTAATAATATCCGAAATGAACCCAAATAACGTAATAAGACCATCGGTGTTAGGAAAAGCTGGTGCACAGGCGTGATCAGGATCTCCTGTACCACCAGAACCTGGTTCATTATCCGCACCCTCCAATACCCGAAACGCGACCCCAGAGTTTAGGTCATAAGGGACCTAATGAGCATTATTTTAGAAACAGACTGACAGGACTTATTCAAGCATGTTCTTCATCCAAGACTACAGGTAATGACAGACCAAACAATCGACGAACGTTACCGCGACAATCTAATAGATATAGACAAAGTGCCAGATGTGGTACGCTCCCTACGAAAATTTAACGGTAACGTTAAAAGCGTGGAAAGAATTTTTAAGATTTATGAGCCTAGTATTGCTACCCCAAATACTTCGGCATCCTTAACGTGATTCGGAATAAAATTGTAGGCAGCGCGGATGCCGCACTGGATTCCTACAATACGCCTCTTAATTGGAAAGCAATATCCCGATGCCTTACCATGCATTATGCTGACAAGCGTGACCTCAGTACGCTTGAGTACCGAATGACTTGTCTTATACAGGGTAGAAAATCAGTACAAGAATTGTATATTACCACCTAACACTCATTCTCAACAAGATCGCATGCATGGAAATAAATGAAGAAGCCATGCAAGTCCTCACTAATACGTATCGCGAGATACCTTTATCAGAGGTCTATCAGGTGATCTTTCAAGGCTCCTTGGCATTAGTGAGCCTGTCGATCTACCAGTAGCATTACACTTGTGTATTAAGCTCGAAAATCGAAATTACAGAGCAATACATGCTAACAATTAGTATAGTTCGTCTAAAAAATCAAATCCATCCCCAGCAACATTTCCAACAAAAACCTCCTTTACCCCAAGAAATTTTCATTATAGGAACCAAAAATTTTACCTACAACTTGCCTATTTGCCTCAAACGATTTCACAAATGAAACAGGTTAATCCACAACTCCCTCAACAACCCCAATATTTTAGCCCCCAAATTTCGCCAAATAAACAAATCGATAACCATCCTTTCAGAAACCCTCCACCAAGACCGATACAACCAAATCCACCCACACCAATGAATATCGATCAATCGCAATAAACAAGGAATGTAAATTATATGAATAGGCCGAATTTTAATTTCGCAGGAAAGCGCCCACCGCCAATACAATCCAATCAGTTTAACAGAAGCTTCCCTAATAAAATCCAAAAAGTTAATTACATAACACAAGAACCTGAAAATGACATCTTGCAAGAAATAAGAGCTAGTGAGTGCAACACTCAAGAAAAGCAGTCATGGGACAATTACTACCAGGAATATACGAGACAAGCACAGGATGAAGGAGAATATGACAATGAAGAATTCTGCGATATTCATTTTTTTGGCTAGCGTACTCCACGTTACCTTATTTTCAATGTAAAACTGGTAACGGGGAAGTGCTCAAATTCTTGATAGATACCGGATCTAACAAAAACTATATTCAACCCTCATTAGCAAAGAACCCTCTGCCAAACAATTCCATATTTTACGCCAATGCGGTCGGCTGCAAAATTAAAATAATTCGAAACCCGAACTTCTAACAAAAGACCAAAAGGAAAAACTTCAGACATTGTGCAAATAATATTCAACACTTTTTGCGGAACCTAACGAAATACTTAACTATACTACAAAAGTAAAAGCAGAAATTAGGACTACTAATAATAGCCCAATATACTCCAGATCCTACCCTATGTCTTTGAAATCAGAAGTCGAAAAGCAAATCGACAAACTCCTAGAAGATGGAATAATCAGACCATCTCGTTCACCCTATAATTCACCTGTCTGGAGAGTAGATAAAAAACCAGACTCCTTAGGAAACAAACAATACAGGTTGGTGATAGATTATCGAAAATTGAACTTAATAACGGTACCCGAAATAAACGAAGTTCTTTCCCAATTAGGATACAATACGTTTTTCTCTGTTATCGATCTAAAGGGTGGTTTTCATCAAATTCCATTAAGCAATTCGGATATAGAAAAAACAGCCTTTTCTATCAACAACAGAAAGTATGAGTACACCAGACTTCCTTTCGGCCTAAAGAACACTCCTTCTATTTTCCAAAGGACATTAGATGATATTCTGCGAGATTACATAGCATGCTGCTGCTATACGTACATAGACGATATAATTATATTCAGCAAACCCAAAACAGACCATGAAAAAGATTTAGGTAACATTTTCAGGACTCTCGAAGGTTCAGTTAGATAAATGTAAGTTTTTCGAAAAAGAAGTAGAATTTCCACAAAATCTTGAAGAACTAAGATCATTCTTAGGCCTATCGGGCTATTACCGTAGCTTCGTTAAAGATTACGCGAAGCTTGCCAAACCTCTAACGGCCCTTTTAAGAGAGGAGTATGGACTTGGTCGCACGAACCAATCGGCTAAAAAACAAATCAGTCTTGACGAAGGAGCTACAATTGTATTTCAGAAAATCAAAAATGTCCTTATTTCTGAAGACGTCATGCTGACTTATCCGAATTTAAACAAGAAATTCGAACTTACGATGGATGCGTCTAATTATGCGATAGCTGCATTCCTATCGCAAGAGGATAGACCAATTACGTTTATTTCTAGAACCCTTTCAAAATCAGGGGAAAATTGTGCGGCGAACCAAAAAGAGATGCTCGCCATCATCTGGGCACTGAAATCTCTTTGTCGCGAAATTTCGGTGGAGGCACCGTAATGGTTTGGGCTAGGATTTCGACTACGGGAAGGACTCCTAATTGTTTTATATCAACTAAAATGAATAGCGAGAAGTATATTGAATTATTAGATGACGTTTTAATTAATTTTAGGGATGATTCGTTTGACAGCAATTGAATATTTCAGCAGGATACCGCCGGAATCCATAAATCAAAAGCAACAAAATCATTTCTGTCCTCCAGAAACATACCAGTTTTGAATTGGCCGGCATGTAGTCCAGATCTAAATCCGATAAAAAATTTATGGGCAATACTATCGGACCAAGTTTTCAATAATAACACTCAGTATAAGGATGTAAAATGCTTAAAAAGTGCCATCATAAGAGAATGGAGTAGGATTGGTCAAATTTGCATTGAAAATTTAATAAATTCTATGCCCCGTCGACTTCAGGAAGTCATTATTAATCACGGTGGACACACTAATTACTAATAAATACAAAAATTACTCAGTAGTTGTTTTTTATCATTGTTATTTTAGCTTTAGGTGAATATTATTTAATTTTGGTCTTATAATTTTTTCGTTTGAAAATGAAATTCATTTTGTGCTATCCTTTTATTAAACAAAGAAAAAAATATTTTTTTTACATAAAAAGATTTATATTATAGTTAGTTATATTTAACCCAAAAATGGTACGAATTGGTCTAAAAGATTTTAAGTTTTTCGAGAAATACGTTTGGTCTTATAAATATTTCGGGGAGTGTATAAGCTAGGAAAAACAAATGTAGTTGCAGACGGATTATCTGGGAAGCCTCAATGCATACAAATTAATTCTCTTACACCTACCCGACATAGTGACGAAAGCTTATCTCAAAATTTGATTCCATATACTGACGCACCAGTTAATGCCTTTAAAAACCAACTCTTTATAACCACTGCAGAAACTTCATCATATCAGTTCAAAATAGTTTTCCCAACATACCACAGACACCTTATTATATGAACCGAAATACACTGAAGGTTTGCTAATTAATCTACTAAAGCGCTATTTAACCTTCTGTCAGTGCATAGGGGTCAAATTGACCCCAGTCTTTGCAAAAGTGATTTAATAAGGTTTTACACCAACTTACTATACCAAGCAACTAGATAAGCCTCAACTAATGTTTAACTCACACATTGCAAAAAAAATAATCGAAAAAACATTATAAATGACTAAGCTACGACAGTTTTAAGCAAGTCAAGCATATTTTGGTGCATTGGGGTTAATCTGACCCCAATTATTTTGCTATGCATTTTGTATTTAGTTTTAAATTTCTTTGTGTTTTAGGTGATTTCCCGTTTAGCAATTTATTTGTGTTTTAGGTGATTTCCCGTGTAACAATTATTTTGTTATGCATTTTGTATTTAGTTTTAAATTTCTTTGTGTTTTAGGGGATTTCCCGTGTAACAATATATTGAAGTTCTTTCTTTTTCAAATGCAAAAATTGAAAATAGAAAACATTCAGTGTTTTCTATTCAACACATATGAATAGAGGTGTTTTTATTATAAATTTATTTGTCTGTAATAATTATAAATATATTCACATAAATAACTATTATTATAAGGTGAGTATATATATTTTTTTGGTTACTTTATGTAGTGTAATTTTCTATGCATATAATAATTTGTTTTGTTATTTAGATGGCCCTAAAAAGACAAAATAGCCAGGATATTCGAAATCTTTTCGATAGCATTACCGAATCTGATGAGGAAGAGGTAGCAGATGATAACATTGATAGTGACTTTTCTGATTGTGATTTAGCAGCAGATGAAGCTGCTGTTGAATTGCAAAATATAGAAAACGAAGAAGAAAATATAGAAACTGGTAAAGAACAAGAAGTACAAAATATTGAAACTGATGAGGAACCTGAAGTGGAAGAAGAAGGAATTTGGTATTACGCGCAAAATAAAAAGTACAAAAGAAAATGGAGAGCAAGTCCACCAAATGTAACCAGAGTTCGCGACTTTCAGATCTTGAGAGAACCACAAGGAATTTCTGCAGAAACAGCTGTAAATATAAATACTCATCTGTCCGCATTCAAAAAATTAGTTCCAGAGACATTAATAAATGTAATAGTGGCCGAAACAAATAGAAAAGCTCGCCATTTCTACACTATAAATAGTAACCCTGCACGTATTTGGTATGATACAAATTCAAATGAAATTTATGCCCTGATTGGTATACTTATATACGCTGGTGTTCATAAAAACTGGGACGAAAGATTGGATGAATTGTACCGCCTAGACAATCGTCCTTTTTATCGGGCTGCAATGTCATTACAAAGAGTGCAGCAGCTTTTACGATTCCTGCGCTTCGACAATTATCAGACTAGAGCAGAACGTTTGAAGGAAGATAAGCTAGCAGCTTTCCGTGATGTTTGGAATATGTTTTTGGCAAATATCAAAGGACCTTATAAACCATCATCATTCTTAACTATAGATGAACAATTGGTATTAACTCGTGGCCGATGTTCATTCAGACAGTATATACCATCAAAGCCAGGCAAGTACGGGATTAAGATTTTTTGGATTTGCGATGCGTTGAATTCGTACCCATTGAAAGCAGAAGTTTATGTAGGCAAACAACCGAATGAGATACGTTCGGTTGATTACGCATTAAATTTAGTTCATCGATTATCTACACCATATATCAATAAAGGACGAACTATTACGATGGATAACTTTTTTACAAGCTGTCCATTAGCAGAACAAATGTTGCAGAAAAAAACAACAATAATTGGAACAATTCGCTCAAATAAACCAGATCTACCTAAAGAATTTACGAACAAGGCCGAAATTAAGAAGCGAGACGTGAATTCTTCTAAATTTTGCTTCGACAACCATCTGACTTTGGTAAGTTATGTTCCGAAGCCAAACAAGAATGTATTGTTACTATCCACTCTACACAATGATGATATTGTTGACCTCGATACGAATAAACCCAACATAATATTGGACTATAATAAAACAAAGGGAGGTGTTGACACACTCGACAAATTAGTTCGTACCTATACCTGCAAGAGAAAGACCAAACGATGGCCAATGGTTCTATTTTTTAATATGATTGATATCGCAGGTATAGCCGCTTATAATCTGTACAAATGTGCTAATCCACAACTATATATTCAGCGGAAAAACAATGAACGTAAAATCTTTTTGAAGGAGCTGGCTATGCAATTGGTAAATGATCATATATTGCACCGATTATCAAACCCACGGGCACTGAAAAAAAATGTTAAAATTGCTATTCATCAAATTGGATATGATATAATAAACATAAGACAGAGCACAACAACTGAAGGAACAGCGGCGAATAGATCTGTCAGTAAGCGACCAAGATGTTACATTTGCCCTCGATCCGCTGATAAAAAAACAGGAACAAGATGTTATGTCTGCAATCAGCCTTCTTGCACAACACATATAAAAACCGTTTGCATAAACTGTGTCAACGAAGAAGTAATGGATTCCCTTGAAGAAGAAAACAACGAAATCATGTCAGACGATGCATCTGGCTAATTTTTTATGTAATATAATATAATTTAAATTATCTTAATGTCAATCTTATATATTCTGAATAAAATAAGTTTTTTTTTCATTAATAAATATCAATAGAAACGACTATTTTTTAACAAAAAGCTTAGAAAATGCATTTAAATATATGTGGGGTCAGGTTGACCCCATGCACAGACTATGTAAAATTTACTATGCACTGACAGAAGGTTAAATCCTTCAGTCACAAACGCGATAATCACGGAAGATCACATCCTTGGCAAGATTCAAAATATATATCCCTTACATTTTAACCAATACAAAGTACGCTACACCCGGAAGATAGTAAACGACTTGACAGAACCAGCAGAACAAGAGTCCGCAATCATAATAGAATACAATAGAGCCCATAGGAGTGCAGCTGAAAACAACGCTCAACTCTTAGAGAAATGCTACTTTCCTCAGATGAATGCAAAAATCAAAAAAATTACTAAACAACGTAAAATTATTAACTAAATAAAAGAATAATTAATATAAGAAAATATGTCGATTAATATGCCAAATCAATGGAATTTAATTAAAGGAATAATATTTTAAACTAAATTGAAAGAAATTTTTATTTAATAAATTAGAAGAAAAGTTTAAATTTAATTACGAAAAGTACTAGTACTAGAATACAACCACTTGAATTTTTATCAATACATTTTCAGTCTCCTAACCTGCATGGCTCATGTAGAAGTTCAAATACATGACTACTCCTTGTCCCACTTAATAACCATCAACAGTGGCTACTCCAAAATAACAGACGGTACACTTAATTTTATTCATGTCATAGACACTCTAGCATACACAAAACTTTTGGAAAACATAACAGGCGTAATGAACAGTACATTGCCACCCGGAAATCCTGTGTATTCTATCCCACAGCACGAGGCCCAACAAACCCAACAAATTGTTGGAAATCGTCGAACCCGTCCAACATCCTAAATCCAAAAGATCCTTAGATATACTGGGAACTGCCTGGAAATATCTAGCAGGAAGTCCTGACCATGACGACCTTAATATTATTAACAAAAATTTAGACCAATCGACAACCAATAATAATAAACCAATTTTTATAAATAACGCCTTGAATAACCGAATGAATAAATTGACAAAAATGACTAATGACATATTATATATAATAAAAAGATAACAACGTTGACAATGGAATTGCTCTTACCTTGCAAAGTAAAATAAGAATGTAAATAATAAATATTAAATATGCCATACAATGCGCCAGCTTAGGCATTGTAAATTCAGTCCTACTAGGCAAAAAAGAAATAGAATTAACAGTAAAAAAATTAAAAGAAGAAAATATGCCATTTGACACGAACGAAGCACTAGAACTAGCGGATGTTAGTGTGTTTTTTCAACAATAATTTATGTTGTAAAAATACCCTTGAGTACCAAGGATATTTATAATAACTATATTATTAAAGCAGTAATGAAAAATAATGTAATAATTAATTTAAAATATAACAATATACTGAAAAATAAAGAAACTATACATGGAATAAAAACTGGTTGTAAACAATATAGTATGATAAGTATTTGTAACCAGGATGAATTGTTAGATTTAAGAAATAATTTTTGTATACCTAGTTTAGTTAAAAGCCTCAATTATTCGTGTCAGATGATCAATAGTCACCATGTCCCAAGAGAGGAACTCATCGCTCCGGGAATACTCTACCTAAATGAATTCCAGGGTAACATAACTGTGGACAACAATCTGCGCACCATGAACGTCACCTACATCGTGAATTTCAAAAACTCAACGATAACGGTAAACGGGAAAACTTACAAACATTTTGAAGCACCTCCACTGAAAGTAATGCCAGCAATAGCTCAACCAACACAGATAGAAGAGAGCCCAATTAGACTCCTATCACTAGGATATATACTCAGTGAGCTACATATCAATAATACTATGGAAATCCAGTCCTTAAAGGCAGAAAAAATGTTAAACAGATTTTCTGCGGGAATGATGCTCATTGTACTTATCATTGTGCTAATAAAAATAAAATAAAGAGGAAGCCAAATCGCCCAACGGGACAACCTATAGAAGATACTGTGGAAACCAGTCATTGCCAGGAAACCGACATCGAATCCCCGGCACCAACAGTAGGGAGCTTCCAAGTTTTCCAGACGCTCGAGGGCAAGCGTTTTTATAAGGAGAGGAGTTAACGCTGTCAACATTTAAAACTCCAAAAAATATGTTTCCCACAGTATAGAAAACATACCAATAACATTACACGCGCAATTACCAAAAATGCTGACACCCAAAAAAATAAGTTACTCACCTGATGTTGCAACGTGACTTGATCAACTTACTGAGGTTTAGTTATAAGAAAATTAAAATTGTAAAGTTAGTTCTTAATTAATATTTAAACAATAAAGTACGGTTTTTAGCCGAAAAATATTTTTTTAAATACATAAATAAACAAATATTTTATTAATTTATATATACAAGATGAAAACAGGAAATGCACCGGAATATTTAACACAACAATTAACTTATGTAAACGAAATTCAGCCTTACTACGCTAGCGATTTTAGATTAAATGAAGACACAAACAACACAATGAAGAGATGTCTGCTATACAAGGGTCTACAAGTGTTTAATGAGCTGCCAAGTGAAGTCAAAAATGAGAATAATATAATAAAGAAAATGTATTTATTATATCAAAAATATTTCATAAAAGCTTTTGTCAATCGGTTAAATTATTTTACAATGTTTTTCAACAAAGTATTACAAATACTACTAAATAAATAAATAAAATAAAAAAAAATAAAATAACATTAAGTTGTTGCTGGATAATTTGATACATAACTTAGATCTCCTCTTATACTAACTTCCAAACAAAAACTTTGGTTACCTCAAACGCGCTTGGTTTGAAAAGGGTCGTTGCCTCTATCTTCCCCTTCGTTGAGCATACCATTTCAAACATTCGCCTCCACTTCATCGAAGGGTTCTGGCTCCATCATCGGTCTGGAATCTCCAAAAGACGAATGTTTAAAAGATTCAAACAAGGGAAGCAGATTGGAGCAGCCTTAGTTAATTTAAATAAGAGGATGATAAAAGACCTAAAAACGATGTTGTTACAATACTACGAATCCATAGAATGCATCAATAATTAACCAAGGCTAACCATGGCCTTAATCATGGAAATTTATTTTCTAGACTTTGTAGATGTAGATAGATAAATAACTGTTAAGGGGAATTTTTGATCATAGTTCGAAATGAATATATATCAAACCTGGAGAGCGGGATTATCACGACGGATATCGTGGGTAGTAAAACTCATCTGACAGTGCTCTACAGGTATTGATAGATATTTTTAGTCTATTTCCTTAAATGGTACTAAAATAAGTTGAGAAAGATCAGTGTAGTTTCATACCAAAAATGAGAGAAGGTTTTTCTGGTAATCAGCTTATATTTTACATTCAAGGCGTTAGAGAGACTAATTGACTTTTGTCTTAGCAGCTCGATTCAACGACTCATAAGTGAATTTCGACATATTCTACTTAATGGCAAGTCTATTAAACCACGCTTCATGAGGTTGTTTGAATTATAAAAATGATCCCCCGTATAGCAAGTATATGCTGGATTTCTCTTGGATATCGAAAGGGCTTTTAATAAAATGAAGATATAAGCTACAATCCTTAGATAGATAATCAGGCAACACTAATGGCTTTGAGTGAAAATGGTTTTAGGTCACATCTGGGCCCTATTCCCCGAACAAATTATCAACTTTTCACTTTGCACTTATCAAATTTTTCGACAATTTGCAAAACTTTATGTTCCTCAGAACTATAAAATTTGATAAGTGATAAGTTAAAACTGATAAGTATAATTTGCAAAGTCTTTGTCTGTCTGTTCCATGTACGTTCTCTTTTGCAAAGTGCAAAGCTAAAATTAAAAAGTGTAATTTGCAAAGACTTTGCAAATAATTATGCTGTTTCGTTCCACAAAAACTGTAAATTCTATTTTTGCAAAGCAAATTTCGATAAGTTTATCAAAAATTGGCAAGGTGAACGATCTCTTTGCAAATTCATATTGTTATAACTAGTGAAACTTTCAAAATGTTAAGACGTGAGTTTTTGATCGACGATCGTGAAGAAGTGGTTATAAGAAGAAATTATAGAGACAGAATTAATTTTTCGGGACTACAAAACTTTAATTTTAAAGAGTGCTGTAGATTAAATCAAATCCAAGTTGATTTTGACTGATTCTCTTCCTTGGGTTTGGAGGTGGGTGGGAAAGTGTTGCCTCTATCGTCGATATTATGGAATCACGATCTGCTGATGGTAGATTTTCTGAATTTCCATAGCTTTCAGGCAAATTCAGTCCATCTACCACAGCTGAATCTGATTCCAGAATATCAAGGATGGTCAAGTCAACTTCATCCATAAGGCTGTCCTTACCGCCTGCGGACCCAGTTTTTCGGGCGTTATCTCTTTTATTCTGCAAATTAAAAAATCGATTATTTAAGACATAACAATGTTACCTTGCGATCGTATGTAGATATGTATGTATTTAAAAAAAATTATTTGAGCTTTAAATTCATACCCCAATTCACAATCCACTATTGTTTTCAAAATTTTAATTTGAAAAATATTTTTGATTTACAATATACAACTTTATGACAACGTTTGTGAATTGTGCAATTATCATAATTATTATAAAATTATATACAATAATGTTTTAAGTGGTCTTATATGTATGTATATTCTTTTATAGCAAAAGCAAGCCAAGAATAACACATTGAAACCGTTACATTCAAAATTTAAGAATGAAATATAAACAATTTTTTTTTCCATTGTTGTTGGATTATGACGATAATTTGTGTTGTTGTAGTATACAAGATTCTTGTTTATTATTAGAATTGCACAATATTACAATTAATAAAAATTCGAACAAAAACATATGATGTAAATATAAATATTTGGTATGTGTAGACAATAAATTATTTTACTTACCAATGTCCGACTCTTCCAGAGTCCAAACGAACTGTCCCTCGCATAGATCTAGTTTTTTGGGCCGACGTCAGTTGCAGTGATTGGGCTTTTTCAAAACTTCCTCCCAGGCAGCCTGTTTATCTAATTTATTAACCTTCAAAACGTAATGTAAACTTGAGTATTTTCTAAATAGCTACAATAACTTTATTCAAAATAGTACTTACTTTATTGTTTTGAAAACTGGCAAATAAAATATCCCTTTTTTCTTTAATAAAGTGTAGCAATGCAAGTTTTTTTCCCATTTGTATCTTGTGGCTTATTTTGACAATTAATCTTTAACGCAAAGTGAAAAGTGATAACACGCAAATGCAAAGTCGGTTAAATGCTTTGTGGAACACTTTTCAAGAGAGCGCAAAAACTTTGCAAGATCGCGTAAAGAGTTTGCAAAGCGAGCAAAAATTTTATTGGTACTAAGAGAGATTTGCAAAGAATTTTGTGGAACAGAAACAGTTATCACTTTGCCAAAAATACACATGTTTGATAAGTGAAAAGTTGATAAGTTGTTTCGTGGAATAGGGCCCTGGTCTGGGAGTGTAAAAGGCTGCTAAGCGTCCTAATGTCAAATTATCAAATTAAATAACCAAATTAGCTTACTGACAACAAAGTTGCGGACGAACTGACATGAACTGAGCTTTAGAAGTAACTACAGGGGAAAAGTTGGTGAAGCCACTAATACACTTCTGCTTTAGAAGTATTGAAGAAATGTACTCACCAATCGTTCATGGAGATATATAGACCATACTGTAGGGTTGCAATTGCAAACTTATATAATATTTCTAAGTATGAGTAGATGAGAGATATTACAGAAGTAGAGATGATTCGCCAACGTATAAAAGGTATCAATACATACTTGCATTGGACAGATAAAGACATATCAATACAGGTAGTATCATCAACACAGCTAAGTGTTTACTTGTTTCTTGTCGATTTCGTGTCAAAAACAAGGCTAAACGTTTGTTTATGTTTATTTTTATGTATGTTTGTTATTTCTTTTAGTTAAGATTTGCCATTTTTAATATGCGAAATATGCAAGGCGAATCAGATTTGACAGAATACGGACTTAAAAAAAAACAACATACATATTGTAAATTGTTTCAAAAAGAAACAAAGTGTGGAATTTTACGAAAGCAATCAAATAATATTGACTCTAAATACTTTAAAAATTTGCCTTAGATATCAGTGCACTGCAAATAAATGAAATTGTGGTG
Organism: Sarcophaga rosellei; assembly: GCA_930367235.1. Taxonomy (NCBI): domain Eukaryota; kingdom Metazoa; phylum Arthropoda; class Insecta; order Diptera; family Sarcophagidae; genus Sarcophaga; species Sarcophaga rosellei. The sequence continues at coordinate 69,712,671 of OV884017.1, read as the reverse complement.
GAAGGGTTGCTAAAATTTTAATAAATTTCAAGTGTAATAATTTTGCATATTTTTCTTCACATTGCACAAACAAAAAAAAAAAAAACTGTAAACCCCAACAATGACTGAATGCAGTGCATGCAAATCAGTAATTAGGGGAGAAACAGGCATAAGATGTAATGGTGTTAGTAATAAAGTATATCACTGCACAAAAAAATGTTCAGGTATTGACCAATATTCCGTTGGAGTGTTGGAGTCAAACAATTTTATAAGATTCATATGTGAGGATTGTATGCAGTGCATAAAAAATATTGACCTAATGCTGGGTGAAATTCAAGAAGGTGTACGGGCTAATAAACAAAACTTAAAAGAATATAAACGCGAATTTGAAACATCATTGAGACAAAACAAATACGAAATTAAACAATTATTGGAAGCCATTGAAAAACGGTATGAGGAAAAACTTCATGTTCTGGACAGAACTCAAAAAAATTGCAAAAAAATGCAATTGAAATTAAAAAACTTTTTGGCGCTGTTAAAGATCACGAAAATAAAAATAAAAAATATGCGAAAATATTGAACAAAACAATACTAAGATGTGCAACGAAATAAAAAAAGTGATAAAAGAGACAAACGTCAAGCAGAATAAGATATCATTTTCTGATGAATTAAAAAGTAATACGGTGCTGACAGAGGTGAAAAATCAAATGCCACTAATAATAAAACCAAAAGAAAATTTAAGAAACAAAAGATGCTTTAAATAAAAAGGTAGATCCGGTAAATTTCAAAATGACTAACGTTGAAAATAGAAAAAATGGGGCAGTGGTTATTCAAAGTGAAAATGTTAGTGAAACAGAAAAAATAAAATCGGTATTAGGAAATAAAAGGAGTGAAAGCTATGTAGTAAAGGGTCCTAATAAAGTTAAAAAGTCGATTTTAGTAACAGATATGAACTTTAAATACGAGGATAAGGAAATAGTAGAAAAAATTAAAAAACCAAATTCTTGAAAACAGTAAAATCGAACTAATAAAAATATACGAAATTAAAAGGTACAACAGAAAAATGTACAGTGCAAAGTTATTGATTGAAGACGAAACATATCCGAAAATCTTAGCGAAGCAAAAAATAAATATTGGCTGCGAAAAATGTCGTGTTTTTGATGGTACTGAAATACTACAATGTTTCAAAAATAAAGGATTTAATCATAAATATAAGGATTGTAAAAATAACGAAGTGTGCCTAAAATGTCATGAAAATCATGCAACAAAAGTCTGTGTTAAAGAATATGTGAATAAATGCATTAACTGAATAAATTCGAACAAAAAGCTAAATTTGGGTCTTGATGAAAATCATACTACAACAAGTAAATGGTGTCCAGTGTATCAAAATAAATTGCAGTTAAAAAAGGAGTACAAGGGGTTTATACAAATGTACAAGGATTGATTAACAATTTTAACCAAGTTGAAGTAATTGCGGATACAGACAAGCCGGATTTTATTATACTGTCTGAAACACACTTAACAGATAGTGTAGATGAATCAGAGATACAACTGGAGGCATACAATGCATATGTTACATTATCCAACTCGTCAAGAACAGGTGGAATAATTGTGTACTTTAATAAAGATTGGAAGGTGAATATAATATGTGAAAAGATACGAAACTATATATATTGGATTAGTGCATACAATATTAAAATAAAAAATACATCAATGATAATTGCAGCTGTGTATCGATCACCATGTAGTCAAGACTCAGAATTTTATGAAGTTTCTGAACAAACAATTGAAGAGATCTGTGATAAAAACGTAGACATAATTGTTGCCGGATATTTTAATATAGATTGGTCGAAGGAAAGTTTTTATAAACAAAAATTACAACAGATCATAAGCGATAATGGACTTGTACAAATTGTCACCGATTATACAAGAATTACGCGAAACTCAAAAACTGTAATAGACTACGTCATAACAAACAATTTCAATATAAAAGTAAATAATAGCAGAATAAATAAAATATCTTATCATGAAATAGAAGAAATTTATATAGAAACCAAAGTGAATAAAGAGCATGAAAGCAGAAAACAAATAGAATTTTTTAAATATGAAAACCAAAAATTTAAAAGAGAGATAAGTAAAAAATTGGAATTTGATGAAAACGTAGAATTAAATTATAATGTAAATACATACATACATAATTGGTCATTACAACCCTTCAGTCAGGATTACGGCCTAGCTTCTCAACACCACTCATGTTGTGTGCGTTAATTTTATACATGAGTGGCGGGACCTACAGTTTAAAGTCGACTCCGAACGACAGACTTTTTGAGAGTCTTTTTTTTCATGGCAATTTTTACTCTCAGAGTTTTTGCCAGAAATCAGCTGAGAGGAAGTTGCCGAAGAAATATTTTTTCATATTTCATTTTGATGTCTGACCTGGGATTCGAACTCGGGCCTTTTGTCTAATAAGCCAACACACTACCTACTAGACCACTGCGACGTCAAATTATAATGTAAAAAACTTTGATAAATCGATTGAAGGCACAATTAAAAAACTTACAGTGAGAAAAGCGATACGCGAGAAAAGCAGTGGTTTAACAGACAATTACAATCATTAAAAAAGGATAAAATAGTGAAGTACCATAGCATAGTGTGAAAATACTACTGTAGCATAGAATAGTTATAAAAATTCCAGAAATATATATAAAATAAAACTGGAAAATGAAAAAATACATATATTAACAATAAGATAGGAAATACCAAAGATCAAAAACAAATGTGGAATAATATAAAAGAATTAGATATAAAAAAGAATAAATCTATGATAAAAATGTGATATTTAATAATGTAGAATATAATAACAGCTGCGATATAGGTAACCAATTTAATAAATATTTCGTAAATAGTATTAAAGTAATAATAGAATGTATAGAAAATGTGCAATACGATAATCAGATTTATTTTTCATACAATAACTATTTCAGAACTTAAAACAATTTGTAAGACCATAAAGAAAAAACCCGATTATAATAAAGTAAATATATGTTTAATCTTAAATAACTGTGGAAATATAATGTTGCGAATAATAAATTCATAATTGGATACGGGAGCTTTTCCAGATAATTGGAAAACTTCAATGATTACACCAATTGAGAAAATAGCAAAAACAAATAAATGTGAAGAGTATCGTCCAATAAATACTTTAAACCTTTGCGAAAAAAATTTAGAGAAGAAGAGAGTTTATAAGAAATTGTACTTAATGTAATGTATTATAAATAAGAAAGTAATTTAAACACTACTAAATAAATACATAAAAATAAAATAAATGAAATTAATATATGTTGTTTTTGGCACAAATTCAAAGCAAAATGAGTTAATGTAATGCTGCTACGACCTGTATAAATATATATTGGGGCAGATTTTCGATATTGTTTATAAACAGCAGTAGATAACAGAATTACATACGTAATGACATGGTTTTAAGTTCGTTTTATTTTTCGAAGTACCTTGTTTTTTAAACCTTTAACTTTAGACTGAACTTTGTTTTTACACGTTATTAGAAAAACACAAATTTATTTATATATCTTTGCACAAAATATATTACAATAAGTAGTTTTATTATTTATTAATATTATACAAAACGAAGAAATAACGCAATAAAAACATATTCTAAACAGGATAAACATTGCATAAAGAGTTACTTCGTAGTCTATGATCACACACCATAGTAGGATGGCAGAATATAATTCTTCCAACTCAGACAAAAATTTTCCTTGTTATGTGGCTGGCGATTTCCAACAACTGGAGTGGAATTTCTCCGCTTAACACCATATACAAAACATTAGCAGTCATCTGCGATACAAAAAGGCAGATTTCTGACCAAATAGGAGCTTTGTAGCTTAGGCGCACACTATAGCGCAGTTCATATTCTTGGGCAAATGGTCTGGCATCATGGCATTTGCAAATGTTGGGTATTTATTTTATCATACACTAACAAAATACACAGAAATACCCTTGCCATGGTTTGGTAAATATCCCACACTCAAAACCGTAGCTGATCATTAAAATAAAAACATTGAAAAAAAGTCACAAAAAATGGAAACGGACAACATAAAAAAACGAATTAAAAGAGAAGAACCGATTAAAAAATGGACAAAGGACGAAATAAATAGAATTATAAATATAAATTATAAATATAAATAAATAAAATAATAAATTATATGATAGTCAGCTGTGTGTTGAGAAGTTTGCAATAAGTGTTGCAAAGTTAAACAAAAAAAAAAAACCGTTCACAATTAACGGCAAATATTTACAATGGTATACATTTACCATCTAAATGCCCAAGATTGTGAACTGGGCTTATATGTATTATAATAGAACAATCTATAGAATAGTGTTCTACTCTATACTTGCTGTTCACAGAATTCGTATGAGCATTCGGCACAATTAATCGAAATATAAAAATAAATTTAAATTATCAGAACTATGAACGGGAGTGCCAGTCAAGTATTTCACACACACGGTGGTGTAAAACAATGAATTTTATTTCCTTTGCTATTTACCATCGCCGGGGATATCATGATCGAAGCCTGTTCAGAGGAAAGAAATATTACATTGAGTCTCTCACACCAACTCGAGAATTTGGACTATGTATACATATTTGTCTAGTCCCACACAAGATCTCCAAAATTATATGATAAATATCAAGGTAACCAAAGCCATGAGTATTAACGATGATTACACCGAAACATCATGCTACAAGACTATCCAGCTCCTGTTATCTAGGCAGTACAGTGACAATAAATGGCGGCATGAAAACTAGAGTAAATAAAATGTTCAATAAAACGACAGCGTTATTTCAACTACAGTACGAACAAAAATAATACTACTAGTATTACGAAGACAACTCTAAAATGGAATCCTCAAGGCTTCAGATGCCGCGACCGAAATGACTGCACTCTAAGAAAAAGAACGGGACAATCTTACATGGGATGACTCAAAAATAACAGCACCAAACCGAATAAGATAGAGATGGACCACATGCTTCTGAGAGAAATACGGAAGACAAAGCATGTGCATTTGTATCAATATCAATTATTTTCTTTAAATACAACTACACCCCAGTTTGGTGGTCCCACTTTCACATATTGTTTTACAAATAAAATTGGAAACAAGTACTTGGTATCGAAAGAAAAATATCGACTAGTTACTTGTATTGAAGAAGCCGTAGTCTAGTGGGTAGTGTGTTCGCTTATTAGACAAAAAAGGCCGGGTTCGAGCCCCAGGCCAGATACCAAAATAAAATATAAAAAATATTTCTTCGGCGACTTCCTCTCAGCAGATTTCTGACAAAAACTCTGGGAGTAAATAAACCCGCCATGAAAGAGTTTCTCAAAATCTTTCATTCGGAGTCGACGTTAAAGTGTAGGTCGCGCCACTCATGTATAAAAGTAAAACACACAACATGAGTGGTGTGAGAAGCTAGGCCGTAATCCTGACTGAAGGGTTGTAATGACCAATTATGTATGTATGTATGTATTTACTTGTATTTATTATTTTTCATAACAGCTCTTTTCTTTTTTTTTACAGACTCTGATAACTTTTTCATTGTAGCTTGAGTTGCTATGTAGAATTCTCTTGCAGTAGCTCTATTTCCTCTCTGCCAATTTTTTCGTCATAACTCTACTATTTTCTTAGGAAGTTTCTTGGGATTTTCTAAACTCTTCTTCATAGTATTTGGCTGCCCGATGCGTTTCTTGGGGTTCTCTATTCTCCTTCTGTATTTTCTCTACCACTTGTTATATTGTAGCTCTACTCTCCTTCGCTAACTTCTTCTTAGCCGCCAGCACAGTTGAAAACCTAATTAGTCGTCTTTGAGCGGATGGTACAAACTTTTATTTTCTCTTTAAAGTTATACAATCATGCAATTTCTTTATTCTAAAATTTATCACATTTTTATTTAAATAAATAATTTATTTATTAAATCTTCCACTGGATCGGATATGACATCGGTTTTTGGGATGTTACTTAGGGGATTCGAGCTCCTAGAAGAGGATACAGAAGAGCTAGATGACCAAGGTCTAGACGTAATGATGGTGGAGAAAAAACGGACGAAAAAGACCATGGTCAGAGTAATCCAGATAAATCTCCACCACTCTAAAGCGGCGTCTGCCGCACTACTTCTCCGACTGGCGAACAGAGGAGAAGGCATAGTCCTAATCCAAGAAACATGATCCATGGCCAACAAGGGGTGTGGATTAGGACACAAAATTTATAGGCTGGTCCATGCCAAATGCGTAGGTAGGCCCAGATCCTGTATACTTATTAAGAACAACTAAATGGCATATTTGCTTCCTAATTTCAGCAATGAAGACCTAACCGGTAACCCACCACCAGATCCAGTGAAGAGACTGGTTATAGAAGCCAAGTGAGCAAACGTTGGCCTGCTGATTGACTATGATGCCAACTCTCATTACATTTTATGGGGCAGCACGGACGTCAATGAACGGGGTGAGTCACTTTTTGATTTTATTATCTCTAATAATGGTTTGTAATACGGGTAATACGCCCACATTTATAAGAACAGAAGGGAGGTTTTGGACATAAGCCTTACCTCCGGCAATATTTACGAAAACGTCAGAGACTGGAGAGTCTCGGAGGAGCGCTCCTTTGCTGATCATAGGTTTATTGAATTTTCCTTGGTAGGGGGAACAATACTGTAAGGGCGATTAAGAATCCCAGGAACACGAATTGGGACCTTTATGATCGCCTTGTCAGTCTGGGCTTAGACCCACTCACACGCTATAGAATGGATAGTATTTCTGAGCTTGAGGCTAAAGTGGCTAAATCCACAGGGGTAATAGTAGAGGCTTTTCACAAAGCAGGGTGGTCTTCTCCCATCCCCGTTGAAACTTTTCGGACATGCTCAGGAAGGAGTTTCTGCGACTTTTCAATATGGCTAGGAAATCCGGTAATGCGGACCATTGGAGAAACTATAAAGTGTCTCTTGGAAACTACAAGAGAGTTCTAAGACAGGCTAAGAGGGACTCGTGGAGAAATTTCTGTGGCAACATGGAAACTATCAATGAAACTTCTAGGCTAAGGAGAATTCTCTCGACTACATTCTTCATATCTAGTGTGCTGCAAAGGGAGGATAGCTCATGGACCAACTCTGAGAAGCAACCCTTGGACCTTCTTGTGGACCCCCACTTTCCACCGGGACAATGTTCGGATAAGCGGACAACTGTTTCGGGGAGTGGATCACAGTGGGACTACTGCTCGATCATGTCTAAGAACGCAGTAAAGTTAATGATAGACGGATTTGGGCCGTTTAAACGTTGCAACGTCTGAAAATGAGACGCATCAGAATGCTTGGGGAACGCTTGTCGCCGGTATTCGGATGGTTTATATACCGTCGGAATGGTGTAGACTGGGGGTAGTCTTCACACCGAAGGCTGGTAGAAACTCTCATACCAAACCCAAGGACTTCAGACCCATAAGTTTGTCCTCCTTCTTATTGAAGACCATGGAGAGACTCGTGGATGTGAATCTGCGTCAGACCCTAGATGGAAATCTCCTTTCCATACAATAAGCTAAGGTCTGTTGAGGCTGCCCTGCATAGCCTTGTGTACAGAATAGAGAAATCGCTGACACAAAAGGAATACACTCTGGCTACTTTCCTGGACATCTAAGGAGCCTTCAATAATGTAGAACTTTGAGCTATATCCGGAGCGCGAGCAAGGCTAGGTGTACATACCACTACGGTGAACTGGATATCTGAGCTACTTTGTAGGAGAACAATCTATCCCGCACTTGGGGGCTCAAAAACGACCAGGGCTATAGGGAGGGGAACACCACAAGGTGGAGTACTCTCTCCTCTTTTATTGAATCTGGTGATGAATGAGCTACTAGTGACACTGGAACAGAACGGATGTGAGGCAATTGCCTATGCGGAGGACATTGTTCTATTGATCTCCGAAAGATTTGTCGTCACTATCAGGGATAGGATGCAACCAGCTCTGAGGAGTGTCTGCGTGTGGGCATCTGATTCTGGATTGGGTGTTAACCCGGTGAAAACGGAAGTAGTACTCGTCACGAAAAGGTACAAACTCTTCGTCCACTGAAACTGAACGGAACTGGAACTCAAACAAGAGGCACACTTTCTAGGACTCATCTTGGATAGGAAGCTGTCTTGGAAATCGAACATCGTCAACAGAATCAAAAAGGCTTCCACTGCCCTGTATGCTTGTAACAGAGTGTAAATGGGACCTAGGATGATTCACTGGATCTACACAGCGGTGGTCAGACCTATCTTGACCTATGGATGCCTAGATAGGAAAACTAATTCGAAACTAGTACAGCGACTGCAGAGGTCTGCCTGTATTATCATTAGCGGTGCCTTACGCACTACACCTACGTCGGTAGTGGAGATAATTTTGGGCCAAAGCGGCCTTAGTGAGCCCATCCAAAATTTTTCTTAGATGGGCAGCCACCTCTATCTACCTACTATATGTTTTACTATAGTGTTTTATTTATTTATTTAATTTATTTATCTAATTTAGTTCTTTATTTATTTATTAATTATTTATTTAAATTGTTTACTTAATTATTTATTTAAATAAATGCGTTATTTATTTATATTTTAAATAAATTTATTTATTTAATTTATTTTTTATTTAATTTTTTTCTTTAAATAAATTCTTTGTTTATTCTAAATATATCCTTTATTTATTTAAATAAATAAGTAAATATTAAAATAAAGCCGTCATTTGTTAAAATAAAGCGTTTATTTCAATTTGGATTTAAATAAATCCTTTAAAACTTTATTCATTTAAAGGATCATCGCTATCAGTTCGGTTTCAGAGCAGAACACTCTACTATTTACCATGTTAAGACAGTGATCAAATCGAAGAAAATCCAAATGTACTCTACTGCTATTCTTTTCCTTGCGGTTTAGAAAGCTTTTGATTCTATTTATTATTTTCAAGCTTTCCAAAATGAACACTCCAGTATACCTAACGAAACTTGTGAAAAGTATTCTTAAAAATAGAAAGTTTGAGGTTGATGTTTAATTAAATATGTTTTTATTTAAATAAAATCCTTCAATACTTTATTTTAATAATTCCTAAGTAAGTACCTTATTTACATAACAACACACTTTGATAGGTAACATTGAGAAATAAACTTTATAGGGTCCTTGATATACAAAGAATTAATTTCATTGCATTTTGACTGCAACTGACTGAATCACGACTGACTGGATAAGTTATACTTCGTTAGATTTCGAAGTACATTTTGTTTCGTAGTAGAATTTGATAGTACATTTCTTTCAGATGTAAACAGAATATTCGACATATATCATTATTTTATACTAAAATTATTTAAAAATCAAAAGTATTTTGGTAATCGTGATCAGTTAATTTTGTTGTGGCCATTCAGCTTTATTACTGTAAGATGCGCAATCTTTTTGTTGCACCGAACAATTAATGTTATGACAGTAGCATTAGGCGTAAATGAAATTTCCATTATTGTACATATATTATCATCTATCATAAGCACATTCTCTGTTGTATTCTCGATCGAATTAAATAAAAAGAAAAAAATAAAAAAAAATTGTTAGCAGTGGTAAAAAACAAACTACTCCAATAACCTCCTTCTGTCATAAGCTCGAGAGTAAATAAAATTGCCATGAAAAGTTTCTCATTAAACTGTAGGTCCCTCTACTCATGTATAGAACTAACATACACAATATAAGTAGTGTGAGAAGCTAAGTCGTAATCCTGATTGAAGGGTTGTAATGTACTCAGACTCATTAGCTTACTGCCAATAATGTCAACGAAAACCTGTCAATGTTCAAAACAATACTAATTCTAAATGCAACCACATATGTCTCAGATTTTTACTCTGACTTCAGGATAGAAGATAATACTGTTGTACAAATCCAAATGCAAACAAAGCATTTAAGAAGATAATATACTGCCGCCCCTACTTTTTGGATGTGTGGTACGAAGACTTACTGAGAAATATGGTGGAGTTATGTAAACGACCCAAATTTAGTTATTAAGGAAAGAGAGTTTAAAATTTTGCCGCAGTCAATTGCGGGCTGTGTGCCATAGTATAGTATTTTGGAACCAGTTCTATATTTACTGCTTGCTTCGATCTTGGCAATATTCACACTAATGACACTTATTTCCTCGGCGTACATAAGAATCCCTACGTAACATCACAACACTTGCAATATTACCTATTCCAGCTGGAAAAGTGGTTAAACCTATGAACAACGATGAATGAATAAAAATATTGTTACGTTTTTACCTTTTTAAAAACGTTTAGATTGTGGGTTCGTTGATTGCAAACCAAAATAAAAACAAATATGTGTTAATTTCAGTTAACTCTTTATTATTCACACTACTTTTGTGTCACTGTATACAACTTAACTATACAACAACAAATTGCTTGTTCACAATTATACTTCTCTGCTTACAACCTTTTAGGTTAGGTTAGGTTAGAGGACGTGTACTTGTCAATTAAGACAAGTACAGTACCCGGAGGTCGAATTGACCCATTGTACAACGTCCTTAAAGAGAAAGGATACGAGAGGGAATAGGATATAAAGGAGAGGAGATAGGAAAGGGAGAATGGGAAGCGGAGGGGTCACATAGACCCAACAAAGAAGGGAGAGCGCGACTATCCTGATGAAGCCCTAGCGCCCCTCAACCAGCCTAAGCCACTAATGAATCTGTGGAGAGCCTTGATGTCGGCTCTCGACGCAGAGTTCAAACTCTCAAAGAAGGCCCTGCCAAAGGTCCTCAGCCTCAACCTACCAAGGGCTGGGCAGTTACAGAGGAGATGTTCGATAGTCTCCAACTCCTCATCGCAACATGCCCTGCAATAGTCCGGCTGGGATCTGACCTAATCTCGCAGTGCCCTGTGATAAACCCGACAACTAACCTTAAGCTGGCCTTATCCAAGCCCAGCAGCCTACCTGTTCTCTTACTGTCCACAGCAGGCCATAGACATCTAGAGACAAAACAACCCGATCCGTTCCCCCAACGTCTTTGCTCTTCCTCCCCGACCCATCTATTGATGAGACCGTAGAGGTGGCAGACCGGGGGGTCAGGACCAACTATTAAATCGCTCCCAGAGAGCGAACCTAACCTAGCGAGGGCATCCGCCGTCTCATTGCCCAGTATTCCGCTATGACCCGGAACCCAGCAGAGACGGATACGGTCTAGTCCAAAGGTCCTCAACGACTCCTTGCACTTGCGAACGAGCCGTGATTTGCACCAGACCGACTCAATGGCCCTAAGGGCAGCCTGACTGTCAACGAAGATAACGTAAGATTCCGAATCTGAAGCTGGGCCACCAGCTATGGCCTCAATAGCTTTCAAGATTGCGAAAATCTCCGCCTGGAAAACGCTGCAGTCATCGTTCAACCTAAAGTGGAGTTCAAGACCGAGTTCCCTGCAGAAAACCCCCGCACCTGTACATCCACCTAACTTAGACCCATCTGTGAAGATGGGTATACCTCTCTGTCCCTGGAGTACCCCACCATTCCATTGTGCCCTTTCCGGTATAAGTATCCTTAAACCGGGCAGGAACATAGCCTCAGGCACAATATAATCGGTGGCTTTTTCCGAAAGTCGATATCTCCCGTCAGGAAAGATGACATTCAGAACTCTGGAGTGACCTGTCGAGCGCTGTTTCCAGCAGCCCGATTCCCTCAGACGAATGGCACTGCGCGCTGCACACCGCTTGACATATAAATCAAGCGGAGTCAGGCAGAGCATAGTGTCAAGAGCAGCCTGAGGGCAACTCTTCCTCACTCCAGTGATACTCAAGGAAACAATCCGCTGAACCTTATCCAAGATTTTCCGCTGAAAACTCTTATCTAAGGCACACCACCAAACAACGCAGCCATAGGTAATAACCGGTCTAACAATCGCCAGATATATCCAGCGAATGGCCCTAGGCGGAAGACCCCAGCTCTTACCTATGGAGTTCCTACACTGGTAGAAGGCATTCAGTCCCTTCTTCATTCTTTCCTCGGTGTTTCGTTTCCAGTTCAGCTTGCTGTCCAGGACAACACCCAAGTACTTGACCTCAGAAGACAACGGAAGCTCCCTACCAGCTAACCTCGGCAACCTGAAGGGTTCAACTTTGTACCTACGCGAGAACAGGACGAGGTCCGTCTTATCCGGATTTATACCCAGGCCCAGGGTTCGTAGCCCAAGAGGATAAAATTCCAAGAGCAGACTCCATCAGTTCCCCCAGCGTCGGTAGAAACTTTCCACCCACCAGAATAGCCACATCATCGGCATATGCCACAACCCTAAAGCCCCTACTCTCTAGAAGCCTCAGACCAACATTAGCAACCAGGAGCCACAAGAGAGGGGATAGGACACCCCCCTGCGGTGTACCCCTGGTCGCACGCTTTATGATAGAACATCCACCCAGATTCGATCGGATTAGTCTATTACCCAACATGTGGATGATAAACCGCACCAGAAAATCTGGGGCATGTATATCCCTCAGTGAATTCTCAATAGAAGAAGTGGTGACATTATTGAAGGCCCCCTCTATATCAAGGAAAGCCGACAGTGTGTACTCACCCCTAGCCAGATTCGTCCCAACAAAAACCTGTCACATCATGAAGAGCGCTCTCAACCGACTTACCCTTACTGTAAGCATGTTGCGACCCACTCAACAGAGACCGGTCTATGTTTGACCTCAAATGTAGATCGATAAGTCTCTCCAAGGCTTTCAAAAGAAAGGATGAGAGGGATATCGGTCTATAATCCTTCGGGCCGATGTGACTGGGTTTACCAGCCTTTGGTATAAACACCACGAGCACATCTTTCCAACCATCAGGTATATCACACCGCCGGAGACAGTCTCTATACACGTCCACCAGACATTCGTGTAATATATCACCAGCACGCTGAAGCAGAGCCGGAAAAATACCATCCGGACCAGGCGACTTAAAGGGCTCAAAACTATTTATCGCCCATTTCACCTTGTCTCTGTTAATGATATCCTCCAAATCGGGCATCAAGCCAGCATCACAGAAGGGATCCGCTACCCCCGACGGATAGCTTTCTGGATCCACACAATTGGGAAAATGAGTGCTCAGCAGAACCTCTAGGGTTTCTTTTCTCGAGACTGTCCACGCGCCATCGTTCTTTTGGATGAAGCCTAGGATTTTGGGGTCCTTAGACAGCATCCTACGGAAACGAGCCACATCGGCAACATTCTCGATACTCGTGCAGAAACTCATCCAGGTGGTTCTCTTTGAGCGCTTTATTTCCCTTTTATACTCATTAAAACTGGCCTTATATGCAGACCAGTCAACATCCCTGCCCGACTTCTTAGCCTTATTAAAGAGTTTCCTGGTACAACAGCGCAGTCTACGGAGTTCCGCATTCCACCAGACTGGCTGGTTCCTCTTACCCGGGTAAGTGAGAGGACAAGCATCTCTATAACAAGACAACAAAATATCCGTCAAAGACCCAACTCGATCATTGACGCTAGGAGTGGAACGACCCCTGAGGGTCTTAAGTTCCTCCTCCACAGCCATCTCATATCTGATCCAGTCGGTTCTTCTTGGATTTCTAAAAGGCTTGTTAAAGCCACCTGATAGATTAATACTGAAGGATATCAATTGGTGATCAGAGAAAGAACACTCATCTGAAACCCTCCAGTCATCAATCATAGAGAGCGTAATGTCAATTACAGTCTCCCTAACACGGTTTCTAAACGTTGGCATGTTGCCAACGTTACAAATGTTGAGCCTATTAAGAATAATAAAATTCAAAATCGACTCACCCCTAGTATTTATGTCAGCACTGCCCCATTGGGTGTGATGAGCATTGGCATCGCAACCCAGGACAAGGCGACATCTTGTCCTCTCCGCATGCTCCACCAGTCGTCAAATTAAGTCATCAGGTGGGGATGCAGCCTCGTACGGCATGTACACAGATGACAGCATCAACTCGATCCCAAGGTCATCTTTGTACGCCACAGTCGTTACGTCACCTGTACAAAAGGAAGGAGTGATTAACAAGTCTAAGCTACCCCTAGCCAATATACAGGTTCTTACCTATTCGCTTGTTCTAGGAACAAGTAACCTATAATCAGGATCGCTCAAACCCAGGATCCTATCCCTAAGGATCCAAGGTTCCTGGATAAGAGCGATGTCAACTTCAAGGCGGCGTAGGGTGGTTAGTAGGTTGTGTGAGGCAGCTTCGCAGTGATGCAGATTAATCTGCACCACTTTCAGCCTCCTCTGGGTTCCTAGGCACCCCTTATTTCCCGATGACGGAACTTTAGGTTTGCCATCCCACACAACACCACGCCACCCCTTGCCCTTAGCCTCTGAAGTGAGGTCTGATCAATAGCGATCCGAAGATCGCAGCCCTTCTTACCTTCACCAGCCAGGGAGTTAACAACCGCCCATGTACTGGTGTTCAATCCATCGTTTTGCTTCCCAATAAGTTTGGGTATGATACTCACACCCCTAAAAGTAGGCGGGATCCATACCGTCACTATTGGACGTAGAGGGAGGTCGGATTGAGGGACCACCTCCAAGCGCGCACCGGGCCAGAGTTCGCCAAGGCGCTTCACTGATTCCCTCGTTTTCACAGTCGACTACCTTGATGCCCCTGGACCAACCAATAGAAGGTATGCGAGCATTCCTGCCATCACAACTCTCCTCAGCTATGAACTCAATGAGCCGTTCTTCAACTAGATTCCATCTTTCAGGAGAGATTTTACCATCCAAATCCGACCTGTCGATGAAAGCCAGCTGAAGGGAAGGGTTAGTTCCTAGGCTCCCTTGTTTCCTGGGACGCTTGGAGCTAGAGGAAGGCACCTCGTCAGACCTGTTCCTCTTCATGCGATCTCCCTTGCGAGAAACCTGCACAGAAGACCTATCCGCCGAAGTGCCCCCCCCCCCAACTCCTTGGCCTCTAACCTTTCATCCTCCTTTTGGGATAAAGGATTGGCGGTAGCTTCTACCTCCTTTCCACCATCCCTTGAAGGAGTAACACCACCACCCTTTCTCTTCACCGAAGGATTGAAAACCCGGGTGGTCTTCTTTGCTCCAGCTGGGAGTAAGGGTGTATAACCTTTGTGCCCCTTGCACAAGCATGCGGCTTGAGAGGTAGAAGCAGTTGGCTCTACGCTCTCGTCCACACTCAAGGGTCCATCAGAGTCAGCGACCCGTGAGAGGGCACTGCCTGGGTATTTTTTCTCATACCGCAGAACAGTGCCTCTGTGTCGAGCCAGCATCCTCTGCTCCTTAACAGAGAGGGAATCCACATCACAGCTTGCAAATCTTCTCAAGACAGTGCAAGCCCTACGATATGAATTCCTCTCCTTATACATAGCGGAACGTTTCCGCCCAGTTCTACCCCCATTGTCAGACGAGCCACCCCCACCCATGCAGTCCGGATCAGTAGATGATCGTACTAGTGGGTCAGAAGCATCCCGTCTGACAAGTGGGTTCCTTAAAGGGGATGTCACCACCTCATTGCTCCCAGTGGCAATTTGGATACGAGTGAGAGGGAGCCTTTCGATGACCGTATTGTCACCGTCTTCATCCGATAGTGGGGAGACAGAGTCTGACTCCACGCACATATCTTCCGTAGAAGTGAGGATCGCCAAAGAAGACTCCTCACCAAAGGCCTCCTCCACAGTCATAATCCTCAGGCCAGCTGGGGCGAAATTCCTGACGATCTCGTTGTTGTTGTCAACAATGCTCGCCTGGATTCGCGCAATGAGCTGGGACGCGTCCAGTCCATTCAAAAATACCATTTCGTCAGTATTGTTTTTCTCGTCCATGTAAGTCCCACGAGTGAGGGGGAAAGGAGGTCAATCATGCCATAGCCCCCGATAGCATGACAGGGACTTGGTAGGAAACCTAATACTCACTGAGGCGCCCAGGTATCAGTGAGGCTCCGTTAAAAAACAGTCGGATTAGACCCCTGACTGCAAACCATCCGATGAGCACGGGTCGCATAACACTCCGGATTAGGGGTATGAAAGAAAAATATACGTGTTCCGACGATTCGAACAGATCAAGAACGACATCGATCCGAAACCAGAGTCTTCCCACGATATTAGGGTAACCTTTAGTCATGCACCCCAACTCACCCTGGGTCACAGAGTGAATCGAGGTACACTTAAGCCCCCACATCGCGACAAGATCGTTACCCAGGTGAGGGAAACGTTACGTTTTTACCTTTTTAAAAACGTTTAGATTGTGGATTCGTTGATTGCAAACCAAAATAAAAACAAATATGTGTTAATTTCAGTTAACTCTTTATTATTCACACTACTTTTGTGTCACTGTATACAACTTAACTATACAACAACAAATTGCTTGTTCACAATTATACTTCTCTGCTTACAACCTTTTTGTAAGTAATATATTTAAGCCGAAAGTCCATACCATCCGTTTCATGCGACCTTGCATTACATGCGTTACCGAAAAAGTAGAATCAGTGTAGTTGTTTGTGACAAGAAACTTAAGAAAATGCATAGAATGCATAGACGCGTAGAGCTCATCAAGTAGGTCTACTTTCTACTTTTCTTTGCGACTCATGCACTACTGGAAAAAGTCAGCAGTTTTTTAAACTTGGCATGCCAAATTATATACTATTGTGAATGATTTTGATAAATATGTTTAAATAGTGCATTACTATTTTCGCATTTTTCTTTTTCCATTATAAAAATATTAATAAAAACATATTTTATTATAAAGTTTACTCCTAATTTAAGAGGAAAATACATTTTTTAACACATTTCTTTCATGAACAAAATATGTATGTTACTAGTTGTCGATTGCCTTTATGTACTGAGTGCCATGTATTTTGAATTTATTTATTTGTAAACAAGAAAAATGGAGGATAAATTAACCGAAAACACTCGTCTTGTGTTCTTTTGAGGATTTTCGTAGGCCTTAACAGCATAAAATATCACATATTTAAACTCATAGATTTGTAATTAATGGCATAAATTCTTTTAAAATTACAATTTGATTTTTTATTTTTCCCAAAAATGTTCTTGTTTGCTTTTTTATTGTTTACCACAACAGCTGATCAAAACAAAAAACCAGTCGCATAAAACGCATAGTGTGTAACTTGCAATAAAAATGGCATAGAATGCAAGAATCGCATGTAACGCAAGGTCGCATGAAACGGATGGTATGGACTTACGGCTTTATACTTGAGTACAGATCTATAGCGAGATCAAACCGCAATTGCTTACTTCGAACGCAATGTGTCCTCACACAAGACTGACTGAGTTGTAACTGACTCGTTGCTTGCTATGTCTTGCCTTTTTATATGTCCGCAAAGTCAGTATGATGAACGTTCTCGAAGAGGAAGATTCTTGTCCTCGCATTCTCGAGAATTCTATTGCAACCGCATTGTTGTTTGTGTATCTGGTTGACATAGCTTGTTTGTTGTTGTTCTCTCTGTCTCCTTTTCTTATGCTGACTTTGTTGGTATATGCATGTGTTAATCGTTGTATGTATCTGTGTGGCTTTTGTTTATGTTAAACGATGTTTTCTTGGGAAACGATAGTAGGTCGTTTCGTAACAATATGCGTATGTATTTCAGCGCGAAACATAACCCTCAGTACGAATAAACATTCAAATAGTGCCTTAACCTTCGCATATAAAATATCACTTGGAAACAAAGTTAGCACCAGAGATCAGCAATGAATCGTTTTTTCGCTACTCATAAGTACTCATGAATTTTGCGTCAACAATATCAAAATTCAACTACTCTAATTCATTCGTATTCACTTCAACATTGATTTATAAGTACAGGTTGCAATGAGTATGAGTACAACGTTGACATCAAACGCATAACATTCTATATATGTTTGATTCATACGCCTACTCATTTAGATTCATAAATTTAGAAAAAAAATCTTAACAATTATGCTTTGTCCGACTCCATTATACATGAAGTGTTTTGAAAATATACATATGTTATTAGCAGCGGATTATATAGTTTTTTCAAAATTTAACACCCTGCCCGGCAATTATTTCTTGTACACTATTAGAGAATATCTTAGAAAATCGGAAAAAATTTTGAAATATATTTTATATTATGGCTGTAAAAGGTGGTTCATTATCTTATGCTGAAGATGAATTTGGAAGAAAACTGGATAGATGCGTCACTGATTTTTTAATAAAAAGCTGTAAGTTTAATTCTATTACGTAATAAATAGCAATTATCAGTGATGGATAAAATCTATAAGCAACGAAAATAATTTGTTCTAGTTTTAAATAAAAAATGTGCTCAAAAGAAATAGTGAAAACATTGACAATTTATGAGCAAACGCACTACCGCAGCAAATAAACACTAGTTGTAAAAGAAAAATAGTGTGGGATTGGGACACTTTTCAAAGCGTCTTGTCAACAATTTTATCAACAGATCCTAATTTGATTGGACTAAGACCTGGTTGCCTATCGTTGTGTATTTATGCGCATCATAAACGAATCAGTCCCGTACAATATGGACAGTATGCAAGTCTTTGTTGTCTTGTCGAGGTGCCTCTAGTTTTTATTTCAGTACATTCGTACAAATGTGTAAATTTTGTTAAAAATGATGTAAATTAGAGAAATATTTTTTGTGTAAAATTCTATATTTTTATATTATTGTGATATTTCAAAGTATTCAAGAAATACTAATAAAGATAATAATAATAATATTGCAACTTTACCCTCAGTGAAGACCAGCTGAGCTGTTGGTATAACATTTTTTGAATGAAGTTCTATAATTGATTTTGTTAATAAGTAGTCTTAGCTTCCATTTCCTAATATGTTATACTTCTTCTCAGTAATGTTTTTGGAATTTTGTAGGCTTCACTATCGGATCATATTTATTTCGAATATCATTGTATATTATAATATATACACTGGTGTGAAAAATAATAAGAAATCTAAGATACTTAGAGATTTGATAAGTAACTGCAGTTATTTTCTGTTTATGGATCTCAAAAATATTATGATGTAACATACAACGCAGCCTGAATTAATTTCCAAAGCTTATCACAATTTATGCGACACTTTCCTCTGCTGTTTTTACTATTTTGTTTTTACTATATTTTTACACGTTCCGGATCAGATTCGGGTCTGAAGGCTAGTCCTATTCATTGACATTATTATCTTATAACCATTTCTTTTATTTATTTATTTATTTATTATTACGATTTTACAATCTAGATACTTAAATATATACATATAATACTTTATTAACAATTTTTCTTGCAAAAATCTCTAAGAAGTTTATTAAATAAAGTCATATTTTCACAATTTTTTATATTACTCGGTAACTCATTATATTTTCTCAAACCCTTATATTCTAAGCAATTCATATCTCTACAAGTTCTCATATATGGTAGTCTGTAATCCTCTCTTCTCCTTGTATTATAATTATGGATATTATATATGGATATTTCTTAGAGCACTTTGCAGTATAATTAGAGTAATTATCCCGCTGAAGCACGACGTAATTGGTGTCTGAAAACGAAATAAAAACGAGAGTTTGGCATTCCCGTCGGTGTTACCAATATTTATGTAATATATATATTGGTGTTTTCTAAATACAAAAATGAGAATAAAAATAATACAAAAATGAGAATAACGAATGCAAAACAATTTGAAATTTCAGTTTCTGAAATGGAAACAAATCCACCTGTACATGTACAGTACATGAAGCAAAATTAACGTTAAACACAATAAAAATTTGAATAATAAGTATATGAATAATAAAAGTGTGAAAAGACTTGAAATTAAAGGTAAAAAAGGTTGTGAACAACAAAGCAGAATCCAGAGCAATTGGAGGAGTTGCTTATAAACAGGTTCCTTTGGAAGAAGCCGTGACAAATGTAATGCAATTCAAAGATTAAGTAAGGATTCGGAAAGTAGGTGAGTCACCTTAATCGAGGAAGAGGAAACACATATGAAAATGGAAAAATATAGAAGTAGGGACTTCTTGTGAAATCAACATGAATGACGATATGCAAGGATTTCATCTTAAAAAAATAAAGTTTCGGAAGGATTTATTCCGTACATATTGAAAGGCAATTTTATTAGACCTAAATGTGTTCACAAATCTCAACATAAATACAGACGTATGTAGATATATTTACAATTGATATTATAAAAAACTAGTTTTTCACATTGTTGTTTCATCATCACTTGAAATTGATAAACAAAATTCGTGCTTAACTTTGTTTTATTCTGATTTATTAATATTCTGTTAATGTAAGAAAATAATTTTAAATATTACCAATTATGTCCAAAATAACGTCAAATATTATAAGTGTTATCAACTTTTTTGTTTGTTTTCCATAACTTCCTGTATTTGTTTCAATCATAGTGAAATTACTTATAAGGTGTGAGCAGTTCTACTTTCTCATGCTGGCTGAGGCTGTTAAAATCACCTAATTGAAAATTCGCCATGAACGCAAATTTATATACAGTCACGTAGATAATTATACGTAACCCCCTAAAAATTATTTTTTTAAAAATGATAATATATGGACAAGTCAACTAATTTTTGCGCCAAATTTTTTGTTTTCCGTCACAGCCGAACAAATTATATTTGTTCTCATCACTAAATATTACATTCGCCCAAAAATCAGAGGACTTGTCCATATATTATTGGGCAAATTCCCATCGTGGCTTTTTTCTCGGCACTCGGCTGCGGAAACCGTTTTTTCTCAAAACACTTCGAACTGTTTCGGAATGCACAATAACATTGTGATCACTTTCCGAGGTATTTCCTATTTCTACGGCTGTAGTCCTAGGATTTTTATTCACAATACATTTTATATACCGGGCTACCCTTGGAGAAATTGTATTAGAAATATACGTCGTACGTATAATTTTCTGTGGTGCCATATTGGTTTTAAGCAAACTGCAGTCACAAATTGATAGATTTTGGGAATCTTTTTTCTTTATTTAAGTAAATGTGTCGTTACAGACGTTAATGTAAAGAAATTTTAGATTAGAAGTTCATTACTTTTTAAAAAAAATGATTTTTAGGGCGGGTACGTATAATTATCTGTGTGACTGTATAAAAAAATTGATTTTCAAGCTAAATATTCATTTTTATTAATAGAAATGATGAAAACAATTATAAAATTGTGCAAGGAACTCGTACAAAATATTGGGAGACGACCAAATGATGTATAAAACATGGTGCGGCAACGCATTTCCGTTAAAGATGAGTTTGTACCCAAAAAGGGAAAATGGTCGATTGTTTGATGCGTTAACATGAATGACTTCCTCCAATTTAGACAATTTGCTTGAGGTACGGTTAGATATGTCAAATATTTTGAATTGTTATGTTGCTGTGTTGAATTATAAATCTCCATTACAAACACTTGTACGTCCATTTCAAGAGTTCCATTCATAACATTGTAAACAATATTATGAATGAATATATAAACAATATTATGAATATTTTTAAACAGTAAATAGTTTACGTGATAATTTGAAAAAAAATCCAAAATCATTGCAATAAATATTAAAAATTTTCTATAACAAAAACAACAACTCTTTAGTTTTATGTACTGAATAGGTCGTTTCAGAGAAAAATCGTTTTCTTTAATGAGATTAAAAACAACAATTTTACTGAAAACAAAACATTTCAACCCTTCAGTCAGGATTCCTACCTAGATTCTCACATCCCCCATGTTAGGTTAGAGGACGTGTCGAATTGACCCATTGTACAAAATCCTCCATGTTATGTTAAAGCCAATTCCGAACGACAGATTTTTGAGAAATTTTTTTTATGTCAATTTTATTTATTCTTAGGCCAAAAATCTGCTGAGAGGAAGTCGCCGAAGAAATATGTTATCGTATTTAATTTTATTGCAAATGTCTGACCTGTAGTTTGAACCGTTGTCTCACTTCTAATAAGCCACCTCACTACCTACTAGACTACGACGCCTTCAAATAATACATATTAAATAATTGTTGCTATTTTTCAATATTTGCCTTTACTTATCATACAAACCATGTTTTTTATTTTGAGTAACTTTGATGTAGAAAAGTATATCAATTGATATATGCATTCATGCGTATTTAAATTTTAGACTCTGAAAGTACATATGTATATGTGGGCACCCAAATATTTATACGGATATAATGAAAAATAAATAAATAAATAAATGAATTAATAAAAGGTTTGCATAAAACAAATTATTTGTTTACTTAAAATTTTATTTCATTTATAACGATATCGGTGATTTAGTTTTGCTAGTAGACAACATAGCCATAATCAGCTGTTATTTGCCTATTTTTGAACTTACGAAAAATATGTAAGAGCAAATAAATATTTGCCCAAAAATGACGAAAATATATGACACGGGGTGGTCACACTTAAATTATTTTTGTTTGACGGCAAATAATTTAATTTGCCCGAAATCATCGATTTTTTTTTGTTTGCCACTCAAAATTATTTTGTGGTCACACTAGGGCAAAGAAATATTTTATTTGACATATCTGACCGTACCTTTACAGAGTTGAAATGCACAAAAAGGTCCGATAACAGCATCAGAGTCTTTGTAATTGTGTATTCTGAATGGCCCTAAAATTTCAAATTTGTTATGATAGAAATATTACAATTTTATTATACGATCGATTATGTGCTGATGTTTAAAGCTACATTTTACGATTAATAAAACTCAGAGCATTTGTTCATCACTGATGCCGAATTCTTCGTTTAAACGTTTATAAACATTTGTTTTTTGCGTCTGTTCATTTTTTTAAATTTAAAAATTTAAACTGTCACAATGTAAACATAAACAATAATTTGACAGGCTCAATATCTATACAATATCTATATCTCTGACGAGCTAACCACACCTGATAATTAAATTAACCTTGGTTTCAATGTATTTCAAGCTAGCCAATTTAGAAACGAAACGACATCGTTACAGAAACGACACCTAAAACGATAACGCCAACGGGAATAGGGCCGAATGCAATATAATGTTTAGAAGGATTACAACATAATCCGTTATTTTTAATGGAGGTATAATGGATTTCAACAGCGATATTAATTGTTAGTTTTCAAATCAGAAATAATAATGTGAATGTAATGTGATCTAGGTTTTTTTTCCAAATAAATTTCCTTGTATTTCCAAGTTTCGGAAAAGAGAATTTAAAGTAAATAACGAAATTGATCTCATGTTATTAAAAATATATACAGTAATAAAAAGCAGTAAGCTGTAATGGCTGCTATTTATGTACATACATTAAGGAATAGAATAGTAAGAAATTCAGTGGTGTCTACAACACACAGTGGAAAACAATACAATTTGTAATGGGCGATGGAAATAATTTTTATAACCTTTTTTTATATTCCCGTTTATCTTAATTTTGAAGAACAATCATAAAAAACTGTGGTTTAATAAAAATAAGTTTTGATTCCGTTACTGCATCTAACATTTAAAATCAGAAATGTGTGTACCAAATTTAAAAGGCAATATCATGTTGTAGTGACAGTCGTTTATGTGTAGAATAGTAACCAATGAAGCACAAATTGTAACAGACGTGGGACATAATTTTATAGAAAATTTACCACAAAATGTGAACAGTAATTTGCATCATTCTCTATTATTCTAATTTTGTATTAATATTTGCAAGCAAGTATCATTTAATTTCAAGAAAGTACAAATAGTCACTGAACTGAAAAATTACTTCTACATTTGATAGGATTTTTCAATAAATGTTAACATCAGCAAATTAAAATTTAGCCTAATTTCTAATTTTGTTGGTGACAGTGAGTAGATTAGTGTCGATGTACTAAGATTATGCATTTGTGCCACATTGCCACTCAAGATACATATTTATATATTTGAAAGTGCGAAAAAAAAGCACCCCATAAAAAATGTTTTCAGAACCCTCTTATTTACATTTGTAAGTTTAAGAAACTTTTGAATACGTTTTTAAAAGTAAAGGACTATAAAAAATTAGGAAAGGAAAAATCCATAATTTTATTCACCGTTTTCAATGAACTTAAGAATTTTGTGAAGAAATAAGAAAATGAACGAAAAAAATAATAGCACCACTTTTCAAAATTAAATTAAAAAAAAATAAATAATAACTTCTTTACTTAAAAATAGTTGTACATTACATTACACTCGACCCTCCATGTTTAATAGTTTTTATAGTATATTTTGGATTGTAATCGAAGCGAGAATAGTTTTTATAGTATATTTTGGATTGTAATCGGAGCGAGAACATTTTCCACAAACATTACAACTTTGCTCTCATCTGTCCATAAATTATTCCTGCACTTTTCGTCTGGCCAATTTAGATGTTCCTTTGCGAACCTTATGCGCTTGGAGAAATGTTTTGCATTTCTTGGCCTACGTGGGCTGCTGATACATATGCGAACTATTTGTACTGTCACAGTTATATTAAAGTCCTTTTTTGGCTTAGTTGCATCTTTGAAAGGATACTTTATGCTCTCGTGGATCAACCTGTTAACTGCATATCCGTATTTCTTTTCCTCCATATTTTTGCACGACCATCACACCCGAACATGTTGAACTTTGACTCATCTGTAAATAAAACCGTGTACCAGAAATCCATCCCTTTGTCAATATGCGCACTTGCAAACTCAAGTAGAAAACTTATTGCCAACTGTAAAGCATGGCGGTGGGAGTGTTATGGTTTCGGGAGCTGTAGCAGCATCTGGCGCTGGCAAGTTGGTTTTTGTTAAAGGCATTATGGACCGATATCAATATAAATATACATGGGACTGCAAGTAGACTTTAGTCCTTCACTGTATGCTCTGATTAATGCTCTTTTTTTCTAAAAACATTAGTATTAGTTTCATTTTTAACGTCAAATAACAACATATTGTACAGATTTAGTCCTTTACAAAATAGCGATTTTTGCTGTGCAGTGGTGTTAGCTTGTTGAATCCTGAAGTTTCTCAAATTGTATGGTTGAACCTCCCCAACGTAACGTAGTTGTTCTATTAGATAGTCTGGTGTATCGCCTATCTTCATTTTTGGAATAAAATATATGGTGTTAAATTGTAGTCTTTCTTTTACATTCAACCATTTCAAAGTATTACTTTTAGTATTGCACACATTGCCTTATTTTGTAACTTCTGTAGTCTTATTATTTGTTGATCTGAACAGCATGAATATAATATTGTTGATCCAAATTCGAAATGAGGTTTAATTATTGTATTGTAAATATTTATTGATATTATACTCGACATTTTATTTCTTATGCTTTTGAAAAATCCGATTTTTTCCGATTTTCTTACAAATAAATTCAATATGATCATTAAATTTTATAGGAGCACACGGATTGAGGACATCCATATATGTATAGACTCCACCAACTAAAAGTTTACTGCTCTCTAGAACTGGAAGAACATTTGTAGTGCCGAATATTATTATCAGGGGGAAGAAAATTGATTTTGTTGAATCTGCATCTAATCTGGGTATTACCTTTAACGGTCGACTAACGTTGTCTAACCACATTAATGTCATCGTTGGTAGAATTTACGGTATGCTTAGAAACTTATGGGCTGTTATAGATTCGACTCCCTTTGCCATACGTATGCAACTGGCTAAAACATATTTGATTCCGTAATTGATTCGTGTAAGAGAACACACGGATCTGAGATTTTTACAAACTGCGATACTGATGATAAGCGTAAACTCAACTTGGCTTATAATAATATAGCCAGATATGTATTTATTAAGGGACGTCGAGACCATATATCGGAATTTTCTTACCGGATATTTGGAGTTAATTTTGATAATCTATTGAATATTAAATGCCTTATTCTTCTCCACAAGATTATTACCCTGAAACAGCCTACATACTTATTTAATAGGATTACATTTGCTAGATCCAACCGCGGTATGAAAATTATCCAACATAGACATAGGACTCTTTTGTCACAACGCCAGTTTTTTATACACACTATCAGTCTTTGGAATAGTTTACCTAATTATATTCAAAACATAGGCAATGCAATTATATTCAAGAAGGAGTTATACAATTTATTTAGGTAGTCTATAACTATCTTGTTTTGTACATTTTTGCTTTATATTTTTATTAGCAAATTTTTCATTTTCCCAATTTAGTCTTTAAATTTTATTGATTTTCTATGTACATAAATATTTTCTTTATTTGTGTATATTTCTTGATATTTATATATACATATGTACTGTTATTCGTATTTTTCCTACTATTTGTTTTAACTATATTCATATCTTTTTTACCCTAAATTTTTCATTGATTGCTATATTTATTGATATCATAACATTTTCTAATTCATTTCTAATTCTACATTATTCCATACATTCTGTTACTTATTTTATCTATGATATATTATTACTTTTTTGCTGAACTCCCATAGCACTCTCATTTATAAGATTAACATCTTGTTGTGCTATGATTAATATTAAATAAATAAATAAATAAAAATAAAAATTTTAATTCTTTATCTATTATGAAACCGAAGTACTTTATCGAATTAACTTTTACTATTATTACATTATTTATTTCAAATATTATATACAACTTGGTTTTATTCTCATCTAATTTTAGCTTGTTCATCATTAACCATTTATCTATTTATATTTTTCATATCCTTTGATACATTTTCGTGACATAAATTATCAGTTTTATCATCAGTAAAAATTAAGATATTGTCCGCATATAATACTATCACACACTTTTCAAAGGTTTTTCCATATCGTTAATGTAAATAATAAATAACAGCGCTCCTAATATTGATCCTTGTGGTACTCCATACTTATTTTTAATTGGGCTAGATTCAGTATTGTTAACTCTTGTAATTTGTTTACGGTTCGTCAAATATGACCTAAACCACATCAGCACTTCATTCTCTATCACATACTTCAATAGTTTATGCAGTGCAGCAGGATGTCCCTATCAATCGTTTAAAATGCTCGCTTAAAGTCCAGAAAAATTGCCAGGAACTTATTATTTTTCGTATTCTTCCATCGACTTACGGCATAATTAACAGCAGTTTCATATGAAAACTTTTTTCTGAAACCTGACTGACATTTTGACAATAACTTGTTTTCCTCCATGTATTTTTTCAACTGCTGCTTAACCACAGTTTCTAAAAGTTTTTCAAATGTTTTTAGTGAGTGTATTGGACGAAATTCTTCACATTTATTAGTATTTTTAATTTTTTCAATAGGTGTTACCAATGACTCTTTCCAATTATCAGGAAATTTCCCGTTATCAGCGATTTATTTATAATTTCGAGGAAGATGTTATATACTAAATTCCAGTTATCCAATATTAAGTTGTTCGATATTCTCCTATAATCATTTATCTTCTTAATAGTTTTATCACAGGTATTCGATTCTTATATTGCATGTCTATGGAGCATCTTATTTCTTTAATACTATTTACGAAATAGCTACTAAACTGTTCAACCATTTCAGAGTTAATATTATATTCCATATTATTGAATATCACAGATTTTATCACATTTTTTTTGAGTTTTTATGACTAGTTCTTTTATTTTATACCACTTTTTTTTTGGTTGCTGGTATTCGCAATTTTATTGTTTGTAAACTTATTTTTTTTTATTCCATGCCGATGCTGTATTTTCAAATAAAGCTTTTTGATATTTTATAATTTGTTCCCTCTTTATCAGTCTAAGTTCGTTCCTAACCCATTTATCATTATTGTTTTCGTGCACTTTTCTTTTAACTATAAATTTTCTAATTGTTTGTTCAAAAATAGTATCAAAATTATAAACGTATTCATTTATGTTATTTTATTAAAATATATTATTGCGCTTAGTTCGTTATTAAATCTGTCTTTATTGTAATTGAATATGTCTATTTCCATGTTCTGTATTTTCCGACCGTTTTCATTCTCCATAAAAATATCCATATGTTCGTGATCTGTTATTTTATTATTTATATTATTTCTTGCTGACACCATTTCATAATTTGTGATTATATAGTCTATTAACGTTTAGAATTTTTCATTACACTCGTATATTCCTTCCTTATTTGTTTGAGCCCGTTATCATTCAATATGCTTTCCAATTTACTTTTATAAAAATCTGATTGCTAATCAATGAATAATATCATTACTTTTTTCTCAAAGTCTTCTAAAAACTGTCGTAAATCTTCACAGAATTCCGCTATCCTGTAGCTTGGTTATCTATATATTATAACTATTATAAATGATATGCTTTCAAATTTCGCTATATGTACATATATGCGCTAATCCAATGTTTGGAGTCTTTTACGTTTTCTTTAATTTTATTTAATTTCTCTGTTTTGGGCGAATTGGACATTGTTATGTATTGATCTTATAGACTCAATTCTGTTCCACATTCATTGATTTTTTCTGTTATGTGCGTTTTAGAGAGCATTATAAAATGCGGTTTAATGTTTTCGGCAATTATTTCTAGCTGAGTAAAATTATTTAAAATCCTTGTATATTTGTATATATTCCATGTTAATATAAACTTAGTGATATGCAAATTTATGAAAATATTTGGTTTTAAGTGGACAGTAAAATAGGTGCATATAAAAAAATTAAGAATTTTACTAAAATAATTCAATTAATATCCGGTATTTCCTCCATTATTTATCCTTCTATACTTCTAAGCATAGGTGGATTTAATTTGAGAGAAGTATTAACCGGTATATTGTACCATTCCCTTTTAATATTAGTGATATGCAAATTCATGAATATATTTGGTTTTTAAGTGAACAGTAAAATAGTGCTTATTAAAACATTTGGAATTTTACTAATATAACTCAATTTTTTAAACAAATACCATATAATGCAATTAATATCTGGTACATCCTCCATTATTCATCCTTCTATTCTTCTAGGCATAGATGCAACTGATTAGTGAGAAGTATCGACCGGTATATTACACCATTCTCTTTTAATATTATTCCTCAATTCTTTCTTATGTTTTCTATCACAGTTTTTATAAGCCGGGGAAAAGTTTTTCTTCTTCAACAAATTAGAATGTCTAAGCAGAGAGACCTTACGAGCTATTCTACCTGGTAGATTTGTGGTTTCGAATCTGTGTCGGACCGTTTTATACGACACAAAGTCCCCAATTTTATTGCCAACCATTTTGAATGTCATGAGAGGATCTCGTTTTGCTAAAGTGACTATACGATTATCAGTCCTTTTGGGTGTTTTTTTATTGCACTGCAGTGTTGTCTGCGGCCCATTTTTAATAATATTATTTTGTATTCCGAATTTATTCTAGATTTATTTATAAATAACTTTTATATATATACTTTTTCAAAAAATTTAAATTTAAGAACTGGAGAATTCAAGCCTATTTCAATGACCACCTTTTTTTTTAGGGGAATTCCCCTTTAGTGAGGCCACCGTAGTCTAGTATGTAGTTTGTTAGCTTATTAAACGTGAGGCTCGGTTCAAACCCGAGGTAAGATATATTATATAAAAGGTTAGGTTAGAGGACGTGTACCTGTCAATTAAGACAAGTACAGTACCCGGAGGTCGAATTGACCCATTGTACAACGTCCTTAGAGAGGGAAGGATAATAGAGGGAATAAGATGAAAGGAAATAGGTCGTAATCCTGACTGAAGGGTTGTAACGACCAATTATGTATGTATGTATTCCCCTTTTTGAATTTAAAACAGAGTTGCTATATTTAAAGTATATAGTGTTGGGGCCTTAAACACCAACTAACTGTAACTGTTATAACTTTTATTGTAAAAGTTGGAAAATAAGAATTATGTTTTGACCTTTATTTTTTCGAGCAGAAATAAAAGTTATTTTGTCTGTGGAAATAACATTTTTTATTTTTGACTTTTATTTT
Source organism: Sarcophaga rosellei (assembly GCA_930367235.1). Taxonomy (NCBI): domain Eukaryota; kingdom Metazoa; phylum Arthropoda; class Insecta; order Diptera; family Sarcophagidae; genus Sarcophaga; species Sarcophaga rosellei. The sequence goes on along the minus strand of OV884017.1, from coordinate 69,682,821 downwards.
TAGAAGCAGAAATAAAAGTTATTTTTCGACTTTTATTTTTTCGAGCAGAAATAAAAGAAATCTCTGTTTCATAGGGGTTGAAAAAACAAAAATAACTTTTATTTCTCCTTGAAAAAATAAACGTCAAAACATAACTTTTATTTCTGCTGGAAGAAATTAAAGTCAAAAATAACTGTTATTTCCACCCGAAAAAATAAAAGTCAAAAAATAATTTTTATTTCTGGTCGAAAAAATAAAAGTCAAAAATAACTGTTATTCTTGCTCGAAAAAATAAAAATCGAAAAATTACAGTTATTTCTTTTTTAAAAAACAAAAATCAGATTTTTAAAAAGCATCACATTTTATAAAATTTTGGTCCAAGCCAATCAATATTTGGTTTTATTCTCCGACATTTCCTTGCGGTTGCTGTTCTTAATCAAAAATAACAGTTATTTTCGGTCCCTGTTATTATATATGTATTAATATATATTACACCACGATTATAATAATAATTAAAGAAAAATCATTTTTTATGTAAACATTTAAAAGATTAATATATAAGATGAATATATGTATATGAAAGTACCAAAATGGGCATTCATATATGTATATTCATATTATATATTTATTTTTTTCAATTTTTTTTGTGTGTACAAGGTACAATGGAATTTTATTTCCTAAAAACTTATTTTTGTAGCAATAAGTTAATCAAAAATTAAAGAAAAATCATTATGTAGTACATATATGAAAAAATTCGTTCGGTCCCGCCACTCCTGTTTAAAATTAACACACACAATATGAGTGGTGTGAGTGTATATAAATAAGCAAGTACCAAAGAAAACATTTGTGTCACAATGACTACATACAATAGTCACATCATCCATGTTCAAATGTCACGTAAAAACGTTAAGGAATTCTGTTTTATACAGATCATCCGTTCCGTCAATGAGACAGTATATTTCGGTAAACATTTACATTGGTCTTCATATACTAAAAATAACGTACGTTACGTTACGACACGTGGACATTTCGCTAATTGGGGCTTAAGTCTTAAGAGCTAAATTCTTATGTTTTATCAACTGCGTTAAAAACCGGAAAAAATATATATACATAGTTTTGCATCCAGTTTTCAACTCTCTGCGAAAATATCCATTCTTTTTTATTAAATTGTTTAACGACACCATATGTGTGTTTTCGATTGAAAAATATTCATTCATCTGCAAATAAAGTGATTTATGCGTTGTATTTTTCCTTCTATTTTTTCATAGAGTCAAGTGAGGTACTGACACTGACTAGAGGATTTTTTCCTATCGTATAATTTGCTTGCAATAGTAGTGGTACCTTTGTTTCTTTTGCAGATCCCAAGAGGACAGTATTATTTCATTGCATAGCATTTTTTCTTTGGATTGGAATATTGACATAATAACAAATTGTTGTGGATAATCTTTAAAGCATTTTCTCGCTACTTATTTAAGACTTTTTGTTGTGATACTGTACTCTTGCCTTCTGATTTTTTCAAATAAAGACGATACGTGAAGACAATTCAAACGTTTATTCAGGAATGAAACATAAAAAGCAGTTTATTTCAAAATTCAAAGTATAACAAAAAGAATATAAGAAAAAACAGAGCAATAAATATTCGCATTGTTAAACAGAGTTGCATTGTATATGCACATTCAATTCCAACACTCCTCCTTAATCCTAATATTTACATTCCGATTCAATATAAATTATAAATAAATATTAAGGCCCCGATTATAGTTCACAACACATAAATGTTGTGTTGTAACAGAGACAACACAACACTTATTACTTTCTTGATTATGGTTTACAACATCTAGATGTTGTGTATGTCACAGTGTTGCTCTTCAATGTTAGTATACTTTTCCTTCAAAATACAACCCTGAGTGTATAAACTGCCAATTGAAAACAAAAATTATTACGTTAAAAAAACAAAAAGCCTACATAAAACACAAATTCTAACTCTTGTTAAGTGTCATGTTACTTAAAAATAAAGGCTAGTTTTATTAGCGTTTATATTTTATGTATGTATTGCAATAAATTCATTTCTAAAGTACTTCAAATTAAAATATATAAATATAAAAAAACCTTCTTATCACATTAAAATTTATTTAGATCACATAGTTATTCAAGTTATTATTTATTATTATTCAAGTTATTTTTTTTTGGGTTGAAAGGAGTTTGGCTTATAATAATTCATTTTGTAATTCAGCCTTTTCCCTATTTATTTCTAGCATTTTTTATTTATTTGATAATTTTTATATGAGAACTTCTCAAGACGTTTTAACGTAAGCAATATCTCCTGTTGGTTCTTTTCTTGCCTTTTTAAGGTTTTTAGACGCTCATCCAGCATCTTATTTTTTGTAGCTTTTTGGCAACTGCTGTTTCCAGTGGTTAGTGCTAGTTGAAGGCCCTTCAATATCCCATTGCAGATCTATTTGGATTTGCTTTCCATTGCATAAACACCAACTATACTGTGCTCTGCTCGAATTTCTTGCTAATTTCCGTCGACGGACCACCACCAGTAACTTGAAAGTTTTTTTTTATTGGCAGAGAACTTTCTTTACAATGAGTTCATGCCTTAAAAATGCTACAATTCATCTACTAACCCTTTGTCATTCTTTTGCAACTCTAATGGGTGGACCCAAGCCATTTAGCACCAACGAAAATTTTTCCCACGCCCCTTTGTACTGAGTCTTATTTGCTCCAAATGATAACTTGCCAATGTCAGGATTTGCTGTCATCAACTCGACCAGCTTTTCCTTCTGCGTCTTAATGATTATTTTTCTATAAAATATTTCCAGTTATTTATAATTTTTAAAATTTCCACAAAAAATTATATTCACTGTTATATATACTTACAAAATGTTCTCCATTTATTTTTTTAATCATACCGCGGCAACAATACAACAGCTAATGAGCTGTTGTAAGTTTTTGACAGTTCTGACAACACTTAAAAACAACTGTTGTAAATCATAATCGGGGTATGTGAACACACACAACATAAAGTACAACACTGGCGATAGATGTTGTGAATCATAATCGCAATTCTAAAACTACAACACTAAATTTACAACTGTTGTGAACCATAATCGGGGCCTAATTATTTAACCAGACCTAAAAGTTTCGAGAAACGTTTATGATTAACCTTCTGCAGTTTCTTGGTCAACACATCAGCAATCATATTATTAGTGCTGCAGTACTTCAAATCTATCAGCTTCTTCTTCCAACACTCCTCCTCAATCCTAATATTTACATTCCGATTCAATATAAATTATAAATAAATATTAATTATTTAACCAGCCCTAAAAGTTTCGAGAAACGTTCATGGTTAACCTTCTGCAGTTTTTTGGTCAACACATCAGCAATCATATTATTAGTGCTGCAGTACTTCAAATCTATCAGCTTCTTCTCATATAAATCCCTGACATGGTGGTACTTAATGTCTATATGCTTACTACGGGCATGATAGATGGGGTTTTTAACCAGTTGTAATTCCCCCACATTGTCACCTTGGATTATAATAACAGTGTTGTTGTGTAATTGGATTTCCTTCAATAACTTTCTTATGTATATTGCTTCCTTGGCTGCAGAAGATAGTGCCATATACTCAGCCTCAGTGCTTGATAAGGCCACTGATTGTTGTTTACGACTTTGCCATGAAAACGCCGCACCAGCTAAAAGGAAAATATAACCGGTATATGACTTACGGTCAATAGCATCTCCTCCCCAGTCTGCGTCAACATTCGATTGGATAACCAATTTTACAATACTTTAGCTGCATCTCCTTGGGTTTGCCCAAATATTATAGCATTCTCTTCAATGCTGTAAAATGCTCTATATGTGGATCGCTGTTTTTCTGAGAGTTTTGATATAGAGTGCATGATATCAGGCATGGTACATAAACCAATGTACATTAGAAAACCAACTAACGACTGATACTCAACCTGGTCAACTCCCTTACAATTCTCGTTATTGCATGCAATTTGGAAGTTCGGCTCCAAAGGTGTTGATACTGGCCGACAGTTATCCATATTATATCGCTTCAGTAACTGTTCTATGCTTGCTCTTTGACTAATGCAATTGCTCCCGTTGGTCCATCTCTCTTCATTTCAATGTTCAAAAAATGGTTTACTGGCTCTTTGTCCACTACCTCCACCCTCTTAGAAATTTCACGTTTTATAAATTTCATATCATTGATATCAGAGCACGCAATTAACATGTCATCTACATATACTGCAATTATATTCACTTTATTCTCACTCTTCCTTATATAAAGGCATGACTCTCTCTCACACGCATAAAATTCAATTTCATTTAACAAAGAGTTCAACTTACGGTTCCACTGGCGGCCTGATTGTTTGGGGCCATACAATGCCTTCTTCAACTTTAATACATGATGTGGTCTTCTCTCGTCAACAAATTTTTCAGGCTGTGTAATAATATAAATGTCGTCATCTAGTTCACTGCTGACGTATGCTGTAGAAACATCCATCTGGTGTAAGTGTAACTCGTACTCAGCTGCAAACGCAAACACCATTCTTATAGTTTCGTACCTTACGACGGGAGAAAATGTTTCCCCATAATCTTATCCATAATACAGCCTTTCGCTACCAACCTAGCTTTTAATCTTTCGACGTCACGTTCTTTGTTCTTTTTAAGCGAAAACACCCAACGACAACCGATTGCCTTTCGTTCCGGAGGAAGCTTAACCATTTCCCACGTTTTACTCTTCAAAAGTGCATTATACTCACTCTCCATCGTATTCCACCAAAAACTCGAATAGAGCTGCATTAACGGTCTCGAAAACATCGATATTTCTAGAGCACATTAAATTTACTGTATTGTATATTTTCTTGGGTCTACCTGTGCAATTAATTTTTTTGTCTTCCGGCTTTCTTTCTTTCAGGAATCTCTTCAAATCCATAAAATTCATCAGCCGATTCATAGTCGCATTCATCTTGGGCAACTTCCTCAATATTAATTTCTTCATTATCATTTTGTTGTACTGCCGTTTTCGATAGTATTTCAATATCAACAAATTCTCCTGATTCTGTCTCGATGAAGTAAACGTCCCTGCTTACAATTACCTTTCCCTTTCATATAATCTGTAAGCCTTGGCCGTGTCGGAATACCCGACCAGAATATATTCTCTACCCCTTTGTTCAAACTTATCATGCTGTTTCTTATCGAGGGCAATAGCAGTTGACCCAAACGCTCTTTCATGCTTAACCACTGGTTTACTTCCAAACCAAACTTCTTGCGGCGTTACATCACATAATGCTTTCGTGGGGCAGCGATTTCGTAAATATAGAGCCGTATTAATTGCCTCGGCCCAAATATTTTCAGTAACGCCTCCATTAACCAGCATGCATCTTGCCATCTCGACCAACGTGCGGTTGAACCCTTCCGCAACGCCATTTTGTTGGGGTGTATAACGAACGGTCAACTGACGGACAATTCCATGTTCCCTAAGGTACTGATCAAATGCTCCATTGACAAATTCAGTACCATTGTCACTGCGCAATATTTTAATTTTCCGATCAGTCTGACGCTCAACCATAGATTTAAATTCCTTAAATTGTCCGAACACCTCAGATTTATTCCTAAGAAAATAAACGAATACATATCGATTCTTGTCATCTATGAACGTCAACATGTACTTTGCACCGCCACTGGATGTTGTATTCACGGTACCGCAAACGTCACTGTGTTTTATTTCCAGCAAATCATTCGCTCTGTTCTCCGAATGTTTGAATGGTCTAACACTGCATTTACATTGCAAGCAAACCTTACAGCTCATATTATCAGGGATGGTCAGTTTCACGCCGAAAACCATTTCTTTATTTATCAGTTGTGTCAAGCTAGCAAAATTCATGTGGCCAAAACGTTTATGCCATTTCATCGCCTCCTCAGTGGTTTCACATGAAAATAAACATTCATTATTATGTATTTATACCACACAAAAATAAACCGCCGACTCTTTTGGCAGTTAACCAAACCTTACCGCCCTTTTTTATCAAAGCCTTTTTGTCGAAAGTTACAGTACAACCATTACTTACAGCTTTAGCAACCGAAATAAAATTACATTGCAAACACGAAACATATAGAACATGCTGCGGTCGCAACACAAATGCGCCTACGCGCCGCTGTCAACACACCAAATGTTCTTTCGTAGTTCACAGTTATTTGAAATAGAAAAAGCACGATGTGTTCGTTCATCTTTCTGCTCTGCGTTTGCACCCTTTTCTTTGCATTGTGCCGCATAGTGACCAATTCTGCCACAACTAAAACATTTGAAGTTTGATTTTCTTCTAGAATCGTTGTTTTCATTTGTATTGTTGTTTTTCTTATTACTGTTTCGTTGATTGCCTTTCTTCTCTTTCGCCATAAAAACTTGCACGCTACTGTCTGCACTTGTTGTTCCATTGTTGTTTACCTTTCTACGTTCCCCTTCAATTAATTTAATCTTTAATGTAGATAATTTTAGAGCCGCCACAAGGTTCTCGTAAGATTTTGGTAGGCTAGCGAGTAACATAATCACATACAACTCCTCCTGCAGGGTGACACCGGTTTATGCCAATTTGTCAACAATTGTACCAAAATTACATATGTATTGTTGAACACACTCATCTTCTGACATACGAGTTTGTAGAAGCTACCTAAACAACGTAACCTTACGCACGGGCCGCTTTTGACGATGTACCTCCTTTAATACTCTCCAGGTATCACTAGACGTTTCACAATTCTTTATGTGAGCTATTTGCATTGGGGTTGAACATAATATTATTGTTGCCGTTGCCTTTTCATCTTTTGCAATCCACTCTGCCACTGCAGCATCATTCGTAGCAATTGGCTCAGGCTTTGTCAAGCTTCCTGACACAACGGACCACAAATCCTGGTGTATAAGTACACTTTTCACCTGAAGACTCCAAGAGTCATAATACGTGCCATCCAATTTCGGTATATTAAACATAGAGGTCATTTTAATTTAATTAATATTTTCCCACTAGAAACTATTTAATCTTCAATACCACTGGGCCCATAACCTGTTGCGATACTGTACTCTTGCCTTCTGATTTTTTCAAATAAAGACGATACGTGTGGACAATTCAAAAGTTTATTCAGGAATGAAACATAAAAATCAGTTTATTTCAAAATACAAAGTATAACAAAAAGAATAGAAGAAAAAACAGAGTAGTAAATATTCGCATTGTTAAACAGAGTTGCATTGTATATTCACATTCAATTCCAACACTTTTCAAACATAAAATTAATATTCATTTTCGTAAAATAGGTTGATGGGAAAAATCCCATTTGCAAAAGTATATTTTTCGTGTAAAAGGAACTAAAAGAAAATTACAATCATTTTAAAAATACAGTCGAACTTCTATAAATTGAATCACCAAAAAAAAAAAATTATCCAAATTTAATAAACAACAACTACTTTTAATACCAATTTATTTTTACCAAATTATTTTAAGCTACAGTAGGACCTTGATATCCGTGATTCGATTATCCGGCAACATCAATTATCCGGGATGTAAAAAGAAAATTTTTTGCATCGACTTAATTTTATTTTGGATCAACTTAAATTTTTCTGCATCGTTTAACTGTGATTACCTCTATTATCCGTGATTATAAGCAAAAAAATTTCTATTATTTTGGACAAACAAGCGAAAAAGGGGAATTCCCCCTTTAGTATACGAATCCTTATCTACTGTTCACTGTTTTCTGACAAAATTATTTTTTTTTTTTATTTTTGAAACATGTATGTATATAAAATCCTTGAATTATTAAGTTTTTATATAAATATGTACATATTCATTTATTAATAAATAAAAATATCTATTAAAAAACTAGCCAAAATTGGTACTTAATTAACCGGGAAAATCGATTATACAGAGTGCTTCCGGACCCGACCATCACGGAAAATCAAGGTCCCACTGTATTTGTAATTTTGAAAGGGTACTATTTGATTAAATTAAACTTTTCTTCAACTGTTAAATTACGTTTCGGTGCCATTCTACTTTATTATCATATCGTTTGATCTTTCCTTTTAATTAACTTAAAGACATTTGTACGCAAGCACATGAATTTTATTTAGGGACTTTACCGAAATATTAACACAATAGTCTGCTTTATGTATGTATACATTTCAGTGGTGGCAAGTTAATGTAATTTTGCATAAAATGTTGGGATTTTTATATCGAATTAAGGCTGCCTTCCAAAATGTATCAATACAAAGTTTGTATGTAGTTCTACTACTGTATAAAAACTATGTAGATATGCAAAGTAACCAAACAATGCTTCAACTATAAATCCGATGCCTGATTGCTTTTTGACTGCGTTAAAAATACACATTGACGACGTTTTGAAATAGAATACATTGTATATATTTTGTACAGCGGCATTATAAAACACGATACTTTGTTCAAACACAAAGCAACTAATACTATGTTCACACATGCATTTTTATTGAGCCAATATTCGGTTATTTGAGTACAATATTTTAAGTGTTCACATATATAATATAAGCAATATTCATTTGACAGCTGGTAAACAAAACAGCTGATTGCTTCAACAACATTGCTTTTAATTTAATCGCTAAAAATAGTGCCAAAAAATCTTAGAAAAGTGGAAAACAATTTAACATTGCAAAAGGTCTTGCTAATGATTGACCGAAACGCCCAGCTGTTGCGGTTAGTAGGGACTACTTTTGACTCCAAAGTGGATTCTCTCAGAAGGATGAGAAAGAAAAATTTGATAATAGTGGACCTGCTGACCTTCCATTTTTTGTTTGTCTTTGTTGACATTTGAGTTGTCAAATATTAACAGAAAGTGTTCGGAAAACTGTAATGTGCTCACTAAACATACTAATGACAGTGTTGTATTTTAAGTTTTAATCAATATTATAACAATTTATGAATTTATTGAGCAACAATTAATTGAAATTTTATACGAAATATTGAGATCAATAATGGCGTTAATTGCGACTTACGCAATAAAAGTGCATGTGTGAACATAGTATAACATTTCGGAAGGTAGCCTAAGTTGAAAAGAAATTTTTTTCGAAAAAATTCAAGTTATAGAAACGTTGTACTATTGTTTTTCTTCAAGTTGGGAGTTCAAGTTAAAGAAGCAAAACCTGATAGAATTTCTCTCCAAAATGCTGTTGCCACTAGATGTGCTTCAACTAGAAAATTCAAATAATAGAGGTTTAAATTATAGAAGTTCAACTGTATGTTGGACTTTGATTGCGTAAACGATTTCAAATTTATACAAGACATCTCTGAATCGGTTTTCTTACGGAAATGAGTAGGTAGTCGTAACTTCAATACCTTAATGTAACTTATAATACTTTATTATTTTATTTTTATTGTTTCCATTAGGGTAAAATCCTGAAAATTCAAGTAATAGAAGTTTAAATTATAGAAGTTCAACTGTATGTTGGACTTTTATTGCGTAAACGATTTCAAATTTGTACAAGACATCTCTGAATCGGAAGTGAATAAGTAGTCGTAACTTCAATACCTTAATGTAACTTATAATACTTTATTATTTTTATTGTTTCCATTAGGGTGAAATCCTTTGACAATCCACTTTTTAAAAATTTTAATATTTTCTTTCAGCTTGCGGATTGGCTATTGGATCTGTCGTTTCTCTTTTATTTTTAAAGCGGAAGGCTTGGCCTCTAATAATGGGAACAGGCTTTGGCGCCGGTGTTGCTTATAGGACCTGTGAAAAAGAATTAAATATGTAGTCATTTTTAAAATAAACAGTAAGAATTAAATATAATTAAAATGTGAATTAATTTAATGAAAAATAAAATAATTGTAAAAATGAAAAAGAATACTTTAAATATTATGTCAACTAAATAATGGCAACATTATTAGAGAATATCCGACAAGCTATCGGCCAAGGATAGTCAACCCAGTCAAACAAACAAATCAGCGACCAGTAGAGACTCCTTCCGCCCAATTTAATTATTATCATCAGTACTAAAGATTCTAGAAACCCTACTGCTTCCAGCCTTTATGCAACACTCCCCTTTAGCTAATCACCTATGTACATGGCTTTAGGGAATCACATAGCACAACCACAGCCTTAACGGATATCACTGCAAGGATAACAAACGGTCTTAACAGCGAACGTGACAACGCACTATTGTGGCGGCCCTTGACCTCTCCAAGGCCTTTGACACTGTCGATCACTCCATTCTTATGAGAGATATCCTAAACTCCACCCATCCCAACGTCATTAAGCGCTGGACTGTTAATTATCTGGGAGGTCAACAAGCATTTGTTGTTGGGGACAAAAATCTTCGTATAGGGAGATAAGGATGTGTGTTCCACAAGGTGAGTTCTTCAACATTTACCTAACTTCACTTCCCGACCCGTCCCCAAACGTCTTAATGGTGTCGTATACAGACGACTGCGCATGCTTTTCATAAGGAGTAAACATAGATGATATAAGCGCAAAAATAACAAACTATATGGCCACCATTGTGGACTTTTTTCGGAACAGAAACTTGAGCCTACCTACTTATAATTGCTCTTCACTACATGGACAAAAGAAGTAAGGCGACAACTCAACATTTCGGAGGTCCACAGGGTTATCTTCAAAGTGAGGACGAGAAATAGGGTCCTAAAGTCGTTAGCAGGAACAACACATTGGCATGAATAAAGAGACGATTACAAGGTAATTGACCGCTTCCTCTTTAAACATGCCTCTCCAATGTGGAACTCATTCCTAAGCGATACCCCATGACGGACGTAGCAAACAACCCAGAAGAACTCTACGTATCGCTACGGGATGCGTGAAGATGTCCAGTTTGGTTCACATACACGGGGAGTCCGTGATATTATCAGTTAGACAATATAATGAACTCCTGACTAAACAATATCTTGTGGTCTAATACCTCCCCTTCCATCCTAATCAGCACATTGTTACAGATGATCCCTCTCTTGACCACATAAGACAGGGCTTTCGACGGTTTAATACTGGCATCTTAAATCTAATATCTACAGTAGCAGACGAACTATCAGTAAATGAAGCGCAGCGTTCCGATCCGATTGGTCGAACATTCTAAACTGCTACAGAGTGAGTATTGTTCCTAGGATTCTGGATCGATGCCCATTGTGTAACCAGCGCCCAAACGCCACGGCATGCTCGGCCAAACCCACAGCAATGCGCCCAGTGGACATGTGACTGAGATCCTTGCGAGCAGCGCAATTCCTTTGACTACCAAATACTTGACGACCACCAACGGACACAAATCACCATCTCATTCCATATCATCTCATCCAACATTCCATACACCATACAATATAACAAATATCAGCAGCAGAGCTATAAAGTCTTCTAGCTTTTCTCTTCCCGTACCTCGATTCGATAACTCTATTGGTAAGCATCTGATTTTTTTTATTTAATCTTGATGAGTCTATCAAAACGCGAAAACGATTAGACGTGCGATCTTTTATATTGACGGAGTGTTCAAAACAAATTGTGTATTAATATAATCATATCAGTATAGCTACTGTACTGAAAAGACAACAAATAATCTTTGTGTAATGTTAAATGCAATTGCATTTAAACAAAAACAACAATCATATTTAATGTAAATGCATAAAGCGAAAAACAAAATCAAAATATGTATAAGAAAAAAAAACCGTAAAGTAAAAATTCCAAACTTATTATTTTGAAGAAAGAAAAAAACAATTAACAACAAAAGAGTCTAGCTAGCATGACTACTGCTAGTATATCTAGCATTGATACTGCTAGCGAAGAAAGTGAATGTGAATGCCAAACAATCAATAACACAAATAAACGCCGCCAATTAAAGTCACCAGGAACCTTTAAAAGTAAACGCAAAGCACCAACTAATGAAGTACTAACTTGCTCAACAAATAGATTTGCTGTTGTAGATGATGGAAATGCTGAAATTAATACTGAGCATAATTCGAGGGAACCTAGACCTCCCCCATTGTACATACCTAAGGTCACTAACGTGAAAGAAATAAATTAATGCTTTGCCAATGTTATACCTCCCACACGTTACTCTTACAAAGCACTTGGAGACAGCCAAATCAGGGTAATGGTTAAAACCATTGAGTCTATAGAACACTTGTTTCCTATCTTAAATTTAAAAATATAAGTTTCCATACTTTTCAACTAAAAATTATAGGGCTTATATCGTAGAGTAGTTATAAAGAATTTACATTATTCAACAAACACTGATGACATTAAGACATAAAAAGTTGTCTAACAAAAAAACCACTTTCAATGTTCTTTGTTGAACTAGAACCTAAAGACAACAATAAAGAAATTTACAATCTAACACATATTAACAATGCGATGGTTAATATAGAACCGCCACGTAAGACTAATAACATTCCCCAATGTCACCGCTGCCAACAGTACGGGCACACAAAATCCTACTGTCACAATCTTTATAAATGCGTTGAATGCGGAGGAAATCATATAACTTCTGAGTGTATAAAAAATCTAACTTCACCACCTAAATGTGCCAACTGCCAAGAGTCTCATCCTGCTAGTTATAGAGGTTGTATAGTTCACCAAGAACTAAAGGCAAAAATGCAGAACAAATTATCTAATTATCACAGTGGACAACCAATGCCAATTCAAGAAAATGAATCCTGCCGTCAAATGAGTAGCTAACTACAAAAAGAACTAACTTTAAGTTTGCTTGTATAGACTAACTTAAAGCCAACTACTACGCAATGCAAAATTTACATTAACCAAAGTGTATACAAACACTCCAATTCTTAACGCCGCACAGAGGGGCATTTTGCCTGAAAACCAGGCCAAAATGAATAGAAGTGTTTTATGAGTTAATGGCTGGAATTTTTTGGTAGTGTTAGTGATAATTAGGCGCAAGGATGAACCCAACTGATTTTTGTTCAAATCGGTCCGTGATTTCGCCTAGCCCCCATACAAATTCCCCCCGAAATTGCACTTATTTACACATAATTATGGTAATTATGCAACAATCATTATAAAATTTTGCATGGATCAGTTCTGAGTACTAAGAAATCATAGTGTAAAGTTTGGTGAAAATCGGATCACATTTGACCCTAGCCCCCATATAAAGTCCCCTTTAGAAATTCACGTTTGCGCTTATAAATGGCTTAAAAACATCGGTATCGTGATGAAATTCGGTATGAACGTGTATTTTGTAAATTAAAATCCTATTACCAAATTTGGTTATGGTTGGTCCATAATTTCCCCTAGGTCCAAAATAGGGACCCTTAAGGAAATATGTTTAGCTATTATAATTGGTTTAAAAATTGTATTACCTCGATGAAATTCCACATGAACATGTTTAATATGAATGTGAATCATTTTACCTGATTTTATTATGATCGGATCATAAGTGCCCCTAGGTACCACATACGGCCCATTAAGAAAATCAAACATACGTCTCATATTGTTATAATAGTCGATATACATATGTAATTAAGTTTTTAAAGTTCTATAATAATTAATATCTATTTATAATATTTATTTTACATTATTTAATACTTATGTAACCTAAAAATACTTAAAAAGTGAAGGTAACTACATTCGTTAAAATCGTTATCATTTTCATCACCAATGTCAGGAAGGAGTAATTTAATAGTATCTGATGAAAATGCTTTTCTATTCCTTCGCGATTTTTGTGTACTGCAGCTTATAAAAGGGTCATTTTATTTTTTTTTTTACCAGTTTACAGGTAAAAAGGATGAAAATAGAGATTTCATATTTTATTGTGGTATATAACAATTTTTGAGCACTTTCAGTTTAAAATTTTTTTTTTTTAGTTTTTCAAAAAAATAAAATTTTCAAAAAATCGCCAAATATAATTGCGCAAACTTGCGCAAACTTTTTTTTTTGTTCCTGAATGTGGAGTGTTCATATTTTCTTGTGGTGTATAACATTAAACTACTAAAAACTACTTTCACCTTTAAAATCCTTATCATTTTTTTGGGAAGGGTAAAAATATGTAACATTTTTATTATTTTTAAATTTTGAACGAATAATTTTAACATTAATATATGAGATATATGTATAAAAAATAAACTGAAAGTAACAGTTGCTCATACCTTTCAAGTAAAAAAAAATCAATATAAAATCTATTCGTTTAGCCACAAAAAATATCATATGAACCTATTAAAATTTCCAAAAAACACCAAAAATGCATTTAATTTTCTTCACTTTCCTGACTTTGACATCGTCTCAAATCTACAAATCTCAACTTAAAGTCGTGAAAATTCACTATATAATGTTATCTATCGAACTGCATACTCAGTTTCTTAAATTTCTTAAAATTCATTTTTGCCTTTTTGGCCAGCTTTTGAGGGTAAATGCCCCTTAGTGCGCCGTCGGATTTAGATAACTAACTAACGACTTAGACATTTGATTAATAAATAAAACCGACTGTCATCTTTCCCTTTATATTTTTGGTTAAAATTTTATTGTTTCCGTAAAATAATTAAAAAAATATGTACATAAATTCGAAAGGTTTTGAGTGTTTTTATTTAAAGTGAAGTGAAATTAATTTGATATTCTTGTGTGTGGTTGTTTTGATACTTGTTTAAAAACATGAAAGGTGCAAGTAGAAGACATTTGAGGAGGCTTTATAAAAAAGAAAGAATTTTTTATTCCACAAAACTAAAGCCGTGCAATGTTGTTGTTGTTAATTCAGAATCTATAAGCCCATCTGTTGACTTACCAAGTACAAGTCAACCCATTAGTCAGATTGATAGTGTTGATAACATTTCCAGTGAAAAATATGTAGAAAGCAAAACTTTAAGAGAAAAGCTTGGTGAATGGTATTTTAAATACAGGCCGTCCCGCGATTGCTTTCAAAACTTGCTAAAAATTTTAGTTGAAGAGAATATAGAAGTGCCCTTGTTAAGAAATGCGGAAGATTATTATTGTATTATTATTATTACACCCAATTCTGTTTTTACACGGTTTGGTAACAACACGGTCCAGGAAAAAATATTGATTCTGTTTTTACACGGTGATTTTTGATATAGCACGGTTGAGAAAAGTTTATGAACATTTTAAATTTGATTGAAAAATATATATCGATGGCTTAATATAGAAAGGTCGTATCTCGTTTTTTTTTCAAAATCGGGATTTTTACATATTATGGTAGACAAAACTCCCATATACATCCCCTGAAAAATTCAGGTTCCTATGTTGACGAATAGTTGATTTACAGTAATTAAAAGAAACATAACATAACACTTTTGTATTAGATTTTATTAAGTTTTTTCCTTCTCCTGTAAAGTACTGAAAATGTAAGATACGACCTTTCTATATTAAGCCATCGATATATTAACCGCAATCTTTGATTTTTTATGGTATGTACTCGTATGTGTGTACATATATACGTATATATTTTAGTAAAGGGTGTTTTTTATAGAGGCATAGAACTTTAAGTTGGCATTACTTTTCAAGATGGCGACCGATTTAACAACTATCAAGTGATTTATTCTCAGTTTGGTTTGGCAATTCATCATGAATAGACTCACGCCTGAACAACGCTTGCAAATAGTGCAATTTTATTTCGAAAATAATGGTTCTGTGCGGAAAACGTATCGCGCAATACGTCCATTTTATCGTCGACAATTTCGAATCAGCTCCCTTAATTCTATATAGTACTTAAACTTATTACATATGTTTGGTTGAATGACTTAATGACCTATATTCTAATAATTAGCAATACAAGAGTTTGCGTGTATGCAGCACGATCCAAGGCCTCAGCCCAACACCAGTAATGCAAACAAAGCATAAAAGAGTCAATGCTCAGAATTATGTCAACGACACACTTGTTTATGTTATTTGATATTCATTTGTTTATACATGTTGCGTCGCTAATGATCATTAACCATATAGAACATTGTGCTGGCATAAACGACAGTAGGATCGCGCTTCACCGCCATCGAGCACAGGAATTGGATCTGTGCCCATCCACTTTATGGAAAATTTTGCGGAAGGATCTTGGTTTGCGTGCTTACAAAATCCAACTCGTGCAAGAATTGAAGTCAAACGATCATCAAGTAAGGCGTAGATTCGTCGAATGGGCCCAAAACGAGATTACCGTTGTTCCCGATTTTCATAAGCGAATTTTGTTTAGCGATGAAGCCCACTTCTGGTTGAATGGCTACGTCAACAAACAAAACTGCCGCATTTGGAGTGAAGGTAATCCTCAAGTGTATGTGGAAACACCGTTACATCCAGAAAAACTGACTGTTTGATGCGCTTTATGGGCTGGTGGAATCATTGGTCCGTACTTTTTGAAAAACGATGGTGGCCATAACGTTACAGTCAATGGTGATCGGTATAGAGCCATGATTACTAACTTTTTCATTCCTGAATTGAATAACCATGATGTCCAGGAGATGTGGTTTCAACAAGACGGCGCAACATGTCACACAGCTCGTGCCACAATAGATTTATTGAAAGACACGTTTGGTGACCGCCTAATTTCACGTTTTGGACCTGTGAATTGGCCTCCAAGATCTTGTGATTTAACACCGCTAAACTACTTTCTGTGGGGCTATGTAAAGTCATTGGTCTATGCGGTAAAGCCTCAAACGCTTGACCATTTGGAAGACAACATTCGCCGATATACGGCCACAAATGTTGGAAAAAGTCATCGAAAATCGTTTGACAATCTTTCGAGCATCCGTGTGTTATTACTTCTGCATAGGATCATTTATTCAGAATCTCCAGGATATCTTAGCGATAAAATAAGATTTGCGAGATCACTTAGGGGTAAAAGGATCATAATTCCCCTACATCGTTACCTTGTATCTGAATGGCATTTTTTCATTCATGCTGCACGGGTTTGGAATTGTCTTCCACATTCTCAGCAACTTAATAGCAACGCAACTAGTTTTAGGAAATTTTTATTTAAGTTTTTTACACCGTAGTAGATTGCAATTTTTTTAAATTATGCATGATTCATTACTATTGTTATTATTATTATTATTACTTTTTCTTCTCTTTTACTTTATTCATTAGAAAAGTTTGATCTCCAAATGTTGTTTATGAACACTTTTCTCTTGTACTTTAAATATAAGATTAAATCTTGTTGTACAGGAATTGAATAAACAAATAAATAAATAATATAAATAAATAAAAATGAAATTGGACGTCCAGATTGGACTACATCCGCGCCTGCCGTGTCGGTCATATGCCAGAAATCATATTTAAAATGTAATGCCACAAGATTATCTTTCGGATAAATAAAATTCATGTCAATCGAATAATCCATCGTTGCTTTATTGCAACTTAAAGTTCTATACCTCTATAAAAAAACACCCTATATATTGTTTAATTTGAATAAAACTGGACACAACGGTTAATAACCGATTTTTTTATGAAACGCAGTGCTGTCCACTGAAAATGCTAATCTTGTTGGAGTTGATAGCTATTCCGAACTAGCCTTACCTAAGCGATCGCGTATGACATCCGAAGATGATAGCGAATAGAATTCTGTTATTTTCATCATCGCATTGACTGCTTTTCATTTTTTATGATTTTTAGTTTGTTTAAATTACCTTTAGGAATTGGTGAATGTACCTTTTTTTTATCAACTGATATTATTTTTTTGACTTCCTGAACTACAATTATTTTAAATTTATGTTACTTTTTTAATATTTGAATTGATTTTCATTTTATGACATAAAATATGTATTAATGCTGATGAAAATTTTATTTAGTTTTTTTATAAAGACTCTGGTATCAGTCTTTTTCTACGAATTATTTTGTTTTTACAAAGTTGAAGGATATGGAACCAATCCCCTTCTTTTCTATGTACTTCATGTCTTTTTTACACGGATTTTTCTGAAACGTATCTACCGTGTGAAAACAGAATTAAGTGTATATCCCCTGCAAATAATTCAAATCCCTCACCTGGGTAACGATCTTGTCGCGATGTGGGGGCTTAAGTGTACTTCGATTCACTCTGTGACCCAGGGTGAGTTGGGGTGCATGACTAAAGGTTACCCTAATATCGTGGGAAGACTCTGGTTTCGGATCGATGTCGTTCTTGATCTGTTCGAATCGTCGGAACACGTATATTTTTTTTCTTTCATACCCCTAATCCGGAGTGTTATGCGACCCGTGCTCATCGGATGGTTTGCAGTCAGGGGTCTAATCCGACTGTATTTTAACGGAGCCTCACTGATACCTGGGCGCCTCAGTGCGTATTAGGTTTCCTACCAAGTCCCTGTCATGCTATCGGGGGCTATGGCATGATCGACCTCCTTTCCCCCTCACTCGTGGGACTTACATGGACGAGAAAAACAATACTGACGAAATGGTATTTTTGAATGGACTGGACGCGTCCCAGCTCATTGCGCGAATCCAGGCGAGCATTGTTGACAACAACAACGAGATCGTCAGGAATTTCGCCCCAGCTGGCCTGAGGATTATGACTGTGGAGGAGGCCTTTGGTGAGGAGTCTGCTTTGGGGATCCTCACTTCTACGGAAGATATGTGCGTGGAGTCAGACTCTGTCTCCCCACTATCGGATGAAGACGGTGACAATACGGTCATCGAAAGGCTCCCTCTCACTCGTATCCAAATTGCCACTGGGAGCAATGAGGTGGTGACATCCCCTTTAAGGAACCCACTTGTCAGACGGGATGCTTCTGACCCACTAGTACGATCATCTACTGATCCGGACTGCATGGGTGGGGGTGGCTCGTCTGACAATGGGGGTAGAACAGGGCGGAAACGTTCCGCTATGTATAAGGAGAGGAATTCATATCGTAGGGCTTGCACTGTCTTGAGAAGATTTGCAAGCTGTGATGTGGATTCCCTCTCTGTTAAGGAGCAGAGGATGCTGGCTCGACACAGAGGCACTGTTCTGCGGTATGAGAAAAAATACCCAGACAGTGCCCTCTCACGGGTCGCTGACTCTGATGGACCCTTGAGTGTGGACGAGAGCGTAGAGCCAACTGCTTCTACCTCTCAAGCCGCATGCAAGGGGCACAAAGGTTATACACCCTTACTCCCAGCTGGAGCAAAGAAGACCACCCGGGTTTTCAATCCTTCGGTGAAGAGAAAGGGTGGTGGTGTTACTCCTTCAAGGGATGGTGGAAAGGAGGTAGAAGCTACCGCCAATCCTTTATCCCAAAAGGAGGATGTAAGGTTAGAGGCCAAGGAGTTGGGGGGGTCACTTCGGCGGATAGGTCTTCTGTGCAGGTTTCTCGCAAGGGAGATCGCATGAAGAGGAACAGGTCTGACGAGGTGCCTTCCTCTAGCTCCAAGCGTCCCAGGAAACAAGCGAGCCTAGGAACTAACCCTTCCCTTCATCTGGCTTTCATCGACAGGTCGGATTTGGATGGTAAAATCTCTCCTGAAAGATGGAATCTAGTTGAAGAACGGCTCATTGAGTTCATAGCTGAGGAGAGTTGTGATGGCAGGAATGCTCGCATATCTTCTATTGGTTGGTCCAGGGGAATTAAGGTAGTCGACTGTGAAAACGAGGGAACTGTAAAGTTCCTTGTGGAATCAGTGAAGCGCCTTGGCGAACTATGGCCCGGTGCGCGCTTGGAGGTGGTCCCTCAATCCGACCTCCCTCTACGTCCAATTGTGACGGTATGGATCCCGCCTACTTTTAGGCGTGTGAGTATCATACCCAAACTTATTGGGAAGCAGAACGATGGATTGAACTCCAGTACATGGGCGGTTGTTAACCCCCTGGCTGGTGACGTTAAGAAGGGCTGCGATCTTCGGATCGCTATTGATCAGACCTCACTTCAGAGGCTAAGGGCAAGGGGTGGCGTGGTTTTGTGTGGGATGGCAAACCTAAAGTTCCGTCATCGGGAAATAAGGGGTGCCTAGGAACCCAGAGGAGGCTAAAAGTGGTGCAGATTAATCTGCATCACTGCGAAGCCGCCTCACACAACCTACTAACCACCCTACGCCGCCTTGAAGTTGACATCGCTCTTATCCAGGAACCTTGGATCCTTTGGGATTGGATCCTGGGTTTGAGCGATCCTGATTATAGGTTACTTGTTCCTAGAACAAGCGAGAAGGTAAGAACCTGTATATTAGCTAGGGGTAGCTTAGACTTGTTAATCACTCCTTCCTTTTGTACAGGTGACGTAACGACTGTGGCGTACAAAGATGACCTTGGGATCGAGTTGATGCTGTCATCTGTGTACATGCCGTACGAGGCTGCATCCCCACCTGATGACTTAATTGGACGACTGGTGGAGCATGCGGAGAGGACAAGATGTCGCCTTGTCCTGGGTTGCGATGCCAGTGCTCATCACACCCAATGGGGCAGTGCTGACATAAATACTAGGGGTGAGTCGATTTTGAATTTTATTATTCTTAATAGGCTCAACATTTATAACGTTGGCAACACGCCAACGTTTAGAAACCGTGTTAGGGAGACTGTAATTGGCATTACGCTCTCTAACATGGACAGGTCTATGATTAATGACTGGAGGGTTTCAGATGAGTGTTCCTTCTCTGATCACCAATTGATATCCTTCAGTATTAATCTATCAGGTGGCTTTAACAAGCCTTTTAGGAATCCAAGAAGAACCGACTGGATCAGAGATGGCTGTGGAGGAGGAACTTAAGACCCTCAGGGGTCGTTCCACTCCTGCCGTCAATGATCGAGTTGGGTCTTTGACGGATATTTTGTTGTCTTGTTATAGAGATGCTTGTCCTCTCACTTACCCGGGTAAGAGGAACCAGCCAGCCTGGTGGAATGCGCAACTCCGTAGACTCCGCTGTTGTACCAGGAGACTCTTTAATAAGGCTAAGAAGTCGGGCAGGGATGTTGACTGGTCTGCATATAAGGCCAGTTTTAATGAGTATAAAAGGGAAATAGAGCGCTCAAAGAGAACCACCTGGATGAGTTTCTGCACGAGTATCGAGAATGTTGCCGATGTGGCTCGTTTCCGTAGGATGCTGTGGATGCTGCGGACAGCCTCGAGAAAAGAAACCCTAGAGGTTCTGCTGAGCACTCATTTTCCCAATTGTGTGGATCCAGAAAGCTATCCGTCGGGGGTAGCGGATCCCTTCTGTGATGCTGGCTTGATGTCCGATTTGGAGGATATCATTAACAGAGACAAGGTCAAATGGGCGATAAATAGTTTTGAGCCCTTTAAGTCGCCTGGTCCGGATGGTATCTTTCCGGCTCTGCTTCAGCTTGCTGGTGATATATTACACGAATGTCTGGTGGACGTGTATAGAGATTGTCTCCGGCGGTGTGATATACCTCATGGTTGGAAAGATGTGCTCGTGGTGTTTATACCAAAGGCTGGTAAACCCAGTCACATCGGCCCGAAGGATTATAGACCGATATCGCTCTCATCCTTTCTTTTGAAAGCCTTGGAGAGACTTATCGATCTACATTTGAGGTCAAACATGGACCGGTCTCTGTTGAGTGGGTCGCAACATGCTTACATTAAGGGTAAGTCGGTTGAGAGCGCTCTTCATGATGTGACAGGTTTTGTTGATACGAATCTGGCTAGGGGTGAGTACACACTGTCGGCTTTCCTTGATATAGAGGGGGCCTTCAATAATGCCACCTTGGAATTATAATATCGTCTTGGGCTACGAACTGTGGTCTGGGTATAAATTCGAATAAGACAGACCTCGTTTTGTTCTCGCGTAGGTACAAAATTGAACCCTTCAGGTTACCGAGGTTAGCTGGTAGGGAGTTTCCGTTGTCTTCTGATGTCAAGTACTTGGGTGTTGTCCTGGACAGCAAGCTGAACTGGAAACGAAACACCGAGGAAAGAATGAAGAAGGGACTGAATGCCTTCTACCAGTGTAGGAACTCCATAGGTAAGAGCTGGGGTCTTCCGCCTAGGGCCATTCGCTGGATATATCTGGCGATTGTTAGACCGGTTATTACCTATGGCTGCGTTGTTTGGTGGTGTGCCTTAGATAAGAGTTTTCAGCGGAAAATCTTGGATAAGGTTCAGCGGATTGTTTCCTTGAGTATCACTGGAGTGAGGAAGAGTTGCCCTCAGGCTGCTCTCGACACTATGCTCTGCCTGACTCCGCTTGATTTATATGTCAAGCGGTGTGCAGCGCGCAGTGCCATTCGTCTGAGGGAATCGGGCTACTGGAAACAGCGCTCGACAGGTCACTCCAGAGTTCTGAATGTCATCCTTCCTGACGGGAGATATCGACTTTCGGAAAAAGCCACCGATTATATTGTGCCTGAGGCTATGTTCCTGCCCGGTTTAAGGATACTTATACCGGAAAGGGCACAATGGAATGGTGGGGTACTCCAGGGACAGAGAGGTATACCTATCTTCGCAGATGGGTCTAAGTTAGGTGGATGTACAGGTGCTGGGGTTTTCTGCAGCGTTTTCCAGGCGGAGATTTTCGCAATCTTGAAAGCTATTGAGGCCATAGCTGGTGGCCCAGCTTCAGACTCGGAATCTTACGTGACCTTCGTTGACAGTCAGGCTGCCCTTAGGGCCATTGAGTCGGTCTGGTGCAAATCACGGCTCGTTCGCAAATGCAAGGAGTCGCTGAGGACCTTTGGACTAGACCGTATCCGTTTCTGCTGGGTTCCGGGTCATAGCGGAATACTGGGCAATGAGACGGCGGATGCCCTCGCTAGGTTAGGTTCGCTCTCTGCGGGCGATTTAATAGTTGGTCTTGACCCCCCGGTCTGCCACCTCTACGGTCTCATCAATGGATGGGTCGGGGAGGAAGAGCAAAGACGTTGGGGGAACGGATCGGGTTGTTTTGTCTCTAGATGTCTATGGCCTGCTGTGGACAGTAAGAGGACAGGAAGGCTGCTGGGCTTGAATAAGGCCAGCTTAAGGTTAGTTGTCGGGTTTATCACAGGGCACTGCGAGATTAGGTCGCTGACGGGGATCTGGAACAGATCCCAGCCGGACTATTGCAGGGCATGTTGCGATGAGGAGGAGTTGGAGACTATCGAACATCTCCTCTGTGACTGCCCAGCCCTTGGTAGGTTGAGGCTGAGGACCTTTGGCAGGGCCTTCTTTGAGAGTTTGAACTCTGCGTCGAGAGCCGACATCAAGGCTCTCCACAGATTCATTAGTGGCTTAGGCTGGTTGAGAGGCGCTAGGGCTTCATCAGAGCGGTCGCGCTCTCCTTCTTTGTTGGGTCTATGTGACCCCTCCGCTTCCCATTATCCCTTTCCTATCTCCTCTCCTTTATATCCTATTCCCTCTCTTATCCTTCCTCTTTAAGGACGTTGTACAATGGGTCAATTCGACCTCCGGGTACTGTACTTGTCTTAATTGACAAGTACACGTCCTCTAACCTAACCTAACCTAACGTCCCACGATATTTCTTACTCTGATACTGTAAAAGCCAATATCAATCAATTAATACCAGTGAAAGTTCAATTTTGCAAGAAATTGAAACGCTCCTTAATAAACAAATGGAGATGACAAACACATTGTTAAATATGATGTCTTTAATATGAAGGAAACTATGCCAATAAATTGAAGAATAGTAACATGGAACGCTAACGGACTGATAAACCACATACAGTAAGTGGAAATATTTTTGAAAACTAATTTTATTGATATTTTTCTAATATCAGAAACTCACTTTACTAAAAAATCATATTGCAAAATAAAAAACTATGATGCAAATATTAATCTAAACATGTATATAGAAAACGGTTTTTAGTTGAATAATGAAGTGGAAAAATTCACAAATTTGATACACGAAGATGCCTTAAGGTCAACCCCAGTAAAAAACTGTGGAAATAACCGAAGTAATTTTCAAGTATCATTGAAGGCACATGAAATCATAAGACACAAAAGGCGACTTAGGAAAAACTGGCAAACAACAAGAAATCCGAACAACAAACGTTTGCTCAACCAAGCAACAAAATCATTAAGACTTCATTTAGTTGAACTAAAAAATAATACAATTAGAAAATTTTTCGATTCTCTAAACAAAAACATCGATAATGATCATAAACTATGGAAAGCAACGAAATGTATAAAACACCCAACAAAAAGACATCCACCTTTAAAAGACCTAAATGGTACGTAGTGTAGATCATGATTCTGCAAATCATCTATACAATGTATTTAATATACAACCGCTCGAAAATGTTAAACAAGGTAAGGATGCGTTACAATATCTCGAAGTTGCATGTCAAATGAGTTTGCCTGTTAAGCCGATTTCAACCTCAGAAATAAAGGATGAAATAAATAAGTTAAATGTTAAGAAATCTCCTGGTTATGATAATATAGATACGAAGGTATTAAAAAACCTCACAAAAAAAGCAATAGTTCATCTCGCCAATATTTTTAATACCATATTAAGAATAAATTAGTTCCCATCACAGTGGAAATGTGCTGAGATTATAATGATGATCCAATAAGCCTGAAAATGAAATCTCATCTTACAGACCAATTAGCTTGCTTAGCATTTTTTCAAAAATATTTGAAAAAATGTTTTTAAGACGTTTATCCCCAATTTTAGAAAGCTTAAAAATCGTAACCGATTACCAATTCGGTTTCAGGAAAAAGCATGGAACAATAGAACAAATTCATCGAGTGGTAAATACAATTAGAACATCTTTTGAAGAGAAAAAATACTGTTCAGCAGTTATTCTAATATAGAAAAAGCATTTGACAGGGTCTGGCATAATGGTTTACTATATGAAATAAAAACTCTCCTTCCAGCTAGGTTTTACCATATCATCAAATCATACCTACAAAATCGAACATGCTATGTAAAAATTAATGACGAAAAATCAAACATTATGGATATCGAAGCGGAAGTTATACAAGGAAATGTGTTAAGTTCCATTCTCTTTTCTATATATACAGCTGACATGCCAATACTAGATGAAATATAGGTGTTACCCCCACCTGGGTAACAATCTTGTCGCGATGTGGGGGCTTAAGCGTACCTATTCCTAACCTGTTGCTGATGTGGTGCACCCTAATATCGTGAGAGGACTATCTTCGAATTGGTGTCTCTGTGTGATCTCTTCGATTCGCCCGATCACGTATATTTCTTCTCTACCCCTAATCCGGAGTGTTGAGCGACCCGTGTCGGGGGTCTAATACGACTGTATTATAGCGGAGCCTCACTGATACCAAGTCCTTGTCATGCTAGCGGGGGCTATGGCATGATTGACCTCCTTTCCCCTTCACTCGTGGGACTTATATGGACAAAGAACACAACAACAAAAATTTGAACATGACGAACGACGATGACGAAATGGCTAAATGCGCGAATCCAGGCGAGCATTGTTGACAACAACAATGAGATCGTCAGGAATTTCGCCCCAGGTAGTTTGAGGATTACGACTGTGGAGGAGTCCTTTAGTGAGGCGACTGCTTTGGCGAACCCGACTTCAACGGAAGATATGTGCCTGGAGTTAGACTCTGTCTATCCACTATCGGATGAAGACGGTGACAATACGGTCATCGAAAGGCTCCCCTTCACTCGTATCCAAATTGCCGCTGGGAGCAATGATTTGGTGACTTCCCCTTCAAGGAACCCACTTGTCAGACGGGATGCTTCTGACCCACTATTACGATTATCTACTGATTTGGACTGCTTGGGAAAAAAGTAACTCGTCTGACAAGGGTGGTAAAACTGGGCGGAAACGTTCCGCTATGTATAAGGAGAGGAATTCATATCGCAGGGCTTGCACTGTCTTGAGGAGATTTGCAAGCTGTGATGTGGATTCAATGCTGGCTCGACACAGAGGCACTGTTTCGCGGTATGAGAAAAAATACCCGGACAGGGCCCTCTTACGAGGCGCTGACTCTGGTAAGAAGGATAGACCCTTGAGTGCGGACGGGAGCGTAGAGCCAATTGATTCTACCTCTCAAGCCGCAAGCAAGGGGCATGAGGTTCTACACCCTTACTCCCATCTGGAGCAAAAAAGGCCACCCGGGGTTTCAAACTTCCGGTGAAGAGAAAGGGTGATGGTGTTCCTTCTACAATGGATGAAGGAAAGGAGGTAGAAACTACCGCTAATCCTTTATCCCAAAAGAAGGATGTAATGTTGGAGGCCAAGGAGGGGGGTGGGCACTTCAGCGGATAAGTGTTCTGTGCAGGTTTCTCGCAAGGGGGATCGCATGAAGAGAAACAGGTCTGACGAGGTACCTTCCTCCGGCTCCAAGCGTCCTAAGGACCAAGGGAGCCTAGGAACTAACCCTTCTCTTCAGCTAGCTTTCATCGACAGGTCGGATTTGGTTGGCAAAATCTCTCATGAAAGATAGGATCTAGTTGAAGAAAGGCTCATCTAGTTTATGACGCAGGAGAGTTGTGATGGCAGGAATGCTCGCATATCTTCCATTAGTTGGTCCAAGGGCATCAAGGTAGTGGACTGTGAAAACGAGGGACCTGTAAAGTTCCGTGTGGAAGCAGTGAGGTGGTCCCTCAATCCAACCTACCTCTACGTCCAATTGTGACGGTAGGGGTTCCGCCTACTTTTAGGCAGGTGAATATCATACCCAAACTTATTGGAAAGCAAATGACGGATTGAACACAAGCACGTGGGTAGTTAACTCCCTGACTGGCGATGGTAAGAAAGGCTGCGATCTTCGGACCGCTATTGATCAAACTTCCCTTCAGTGGCTAGGGGCAAGGTGTGGCATAGTGTTGTGTGGGTTGGCTCACCTAAAATTCCGTCATCCGGATATAGGTGGTGCCAGGAACCCAGAGGAGGCTAAAAGTGGTGCAGATTAATCTGCATCACTGCGAAGCCGCCTCACACAACCTGCTAACCACCCTGCGCCGCCTTGAAGTTGACATCGCTCTTATCCAGGAACCTTGGATCCTTAAGGATAGGATCCTGGGTTTGAGCGATCCTGATTATAGGTAACTTGTTCCTAGAACAAGTGAGAAAGTAAGAACCTGTATTTGGGCTTGTTAATCACCCTTTTGTACGGGTGACGTAACAACTGTGGCATACAAAGCTGTCCTTGGGATCGATTTGATGCTGTCATCTGTGCACATGCCGTACGAGGCTGCATCGTCACCTGATGGGTGGTGAGTCGATTTTGAATTTTATTATTCTTAATAGGCTTAACATTTGCAACGTTCATAACACGCCAACGTTTAGGAACCGTGCTAGGGAGGCGGTAATTGACATTACGCTCTCTAACATGGACAGGTCTATGATTAGGTACTGGAGGGTTTCAGATGAGTGTTCTTTCTCTGATCACCAACAGATATTCTTCAGTATTAATCTATCTGGTGGCTTTAACAAGACTTTTAAGAATTCAAGAAGAACCGACTGGATCAGATATGAGAAGGCTGTGGAGGCGGAACATAGGGCCCTTAGGGGTCGTTCCACTCCTGGCGTCAATGATCGAGTTGGATCTTTGACGAATATTTTGTTGTCTTGTTATAGAGATGCTTGTCCTCTCACTGTGTAGTCTAGTAGGTGGTGTGTTGGCTTATTAGACGTAAAGCCCGGGTTCGTATCCCAGGTCAGACATCAAAACGAAATATGAAAAAAAATATTTCTTAGCCGACTTCCTCTCAGCAGATTTCTGGCAAAACTCTGAGAGTAAATAAACCTGTCATGAAAAAGTTTCTCAAAATCTGTCATTCGGAGTCGACGTTAAACTGTAGGTCCCGCCACTCACTATATTTTTTTTTATTTTTTTTTATATTTCCTGCAATCTTAAAATCTAATTGTTGACAGAAGTTTTTTCCCGCTTGTAGATTTTAACAAGTTGAGGTTACGGCACACAATTAAGGGATGTGAAGACCAACCTTTTCATTGATCATAGACATTTGGACCATCACATATGAAATTAACGCACACAACTTGAGCGGTGTGAGAAGATAGGCCGTAATCCTGACTGAAGGGTTGTAATAGCCAATTATGTATGTATGTCCTCTCACTTACCCGGGAGGAGCCAGACAGCCTGGTGGAATACGGAACTCCAGAGACTCCGCTGTTGTACCAGGAGACTCTTTAATAAGGCTAGGAGGTCGGGCAGGGATGTTGACTGGTCTGCACATAGAGCCAGTTTTAATGAGTATAAAAGGGAAATAAAGCGCTCAAAGAGAACCACCTGGATGAGTTTCTGCACGTGGCTGGTTTCAGCAGGATGCGGACCCCGAAATCCTAGGCTTCATCCAAAAGAACGATGGCACGTGGACAGCTTCGAGAAAAGAAACCCTAGAGGTTCTATTGAGTACTCATTTTCCTAATTGTGTGGATCCAGAAAGCTATCCGTCGGGTGTAGCTGATCCCTTCTGTGATGCTGGCATGATGCCTGATTTGGAGGATATCATTACCGGAGACAAGGTCGAATGGGCTATAAATAGTTTTGAGCCCTTTAAGTCGCCTGGTCCGGATGGTATCTTTCCGGCTCTGGTTCAGCTTGCTGGTGATATATTACACTAATGTCCGGTGGACGTGTATAGGGACTGTCTCCGGTGGTGTGATATACCTGATGGTTGGAAAGATGTGCTTGTGGTGTTTATACCAATTCTAAATATGGTCGTAAAATTGATGTTACAGTGCAGAAGTTTACATTTGCTGAACCCAGGACAATCTCTTCATTTAAAATATCTACCTCATCTAACGATTTCAGTACGATCATTAATCCGAATTTCTGGCCGGAAAATACCCTGGTTCGTGAATATGTATACAGGGAGAAAAATAGAAGTAATAGAGTTGGTGTCCTTCCTCAAAGTGATCCAAAAAACTAAATTTTAATTTCGTTAATACTTTACTTTACTTTACCAAAATGTTCGTGGTCTAAGGACAAAACTGTCAAGCTTATATATGGAGAGTCTTGATTGTAATTATCACATTCTAGCATTTACTGAAACCTGGCTTAACAATTCGTTTTTAGATTCTGTAATACTATGTAGTAAATACAATATTTTCCGTCGTGGTCGTGGCTCTAATGGTGGTGGTGTTCTCATAGCCGTTTCCAGTCTCATTTCATCTGAACAGTTTGTGCTTAATTCATGGCCTGATATTGAACTTATTGCAGTTATTATAAGACTCAAGAATAAAAGAATATTCGTTACGTGTTCATACATTCCTCCATCATCCCCGCAATCATTATATATTCAACACGGTGAGGCAATTCGAACGGTAGCATTTTTTGAAAAATTGATTACTGATACATTGTATTACCAAGTTTGTAATCTCATATCTCCATATCAGCATGGATTTCAAAAAGGATGTTCAACAACAACAAATTTACTTCATCTAACAACTGTCATAAATCGTGGATTTTTTAATAGAAGGCAAACAGATGTTATATATACCGACTTTTCAAAGGCCTTTGATAAAGTAAATCATAAGCTTCTATTAAAAAAATTACATTTGATAGGCTTTACGGATCCTGCTATTAAGTGGTTAAAATCATATTTATTGGATAGAACTCAATCGGTTTGTTTCAACAACGTTATATCAAAAAAATACATGCACGTTCTGGAGTACCACAGGGAAGTCATCTTGGACCTCTCCTTTTTTCTTTAGTTATAAATGATTTGCCTCAAGTTATAAAGTATTCGAATATTTTGATGTATGCGGATGATGTAAAGCTTTTTAAAACTTATGATAATCTTTTGGATCAACAGCATTTACAACTTGATATAAATTCGTTCTATGAATGGTGTAACGCCAATTTAATGCAGCTTAACTTCAGGAAATGTAAATTAATGCGCTTTTCGAGAACCAGTCCAATTATTGTGAATTATTTTATTGGTGGTTATGAGATTGAAGTTGTTAACCGTTTTCTGGATTTGGGTATTTTATTCGATCAGAAATTAAGCTTCATTTTTCATATAACGTGTACTGTAAATAAGGCCAGGGCTGCACTGGGTTATATAAAGCGATGGTCGAAGGAATTTAAGGATCCATACATCACAAAGGCACTTTATGTGTCGCTTGTTCGTCCAATTCTAGAATATGGTTCTATAATTTGGGATCCCATTTACCAAACACATTCCAATACAATTGAATCTGTGCAAAAACAATTTCTCCTATTTTGCCTACGTGGACTACATTTTGACCTCCGTAATTTGCCATCTTACTCTGCCCGATTAGCTCTTATTAAATTGCCAACATTGAAAAGCCGTAGAATTATGTTAAATGTTTCATTTATACTAAATGTTATAAAAGGAGATATATGCGCTGGATTCTTGATAAACGAAATTTCATTTAATATACCTCGACGTTTATCACGATATTTTTTACCACTGTCTATTCCAATGTTTAGGGCTAATTATCCTGATGCTGACCCGCTTAGAAGGATGTGTAACGAATTTAACCAATTTTTTGGACTTGTTGATTATTCATTAAATACGAATGCAGTGAAAAAATTATTAATTATTTCTTTGAACTCCTGATGTATTAATTCTTATACTATTTTATGTGCACACATTTGTCTACAATTTTTTTATTTTCTGTTTTAAATAAATCATAATTAAAAAATATTTTTAAAATTTTTGACCCATAATTTCTAATTAATTGTATAAATGTAAATTTTTTCTTAAATGTATTATATATTTTTAAATGTCTGCAAGGATATAATCCATAGACTAAATAAATAAATAAATAAAAAAATAAAAAAAAATACCAAAGCTGGTAAACGCAGTCACATTGGCCCGGATTATAGACCGATATCGCTCTCATCCTTTCTTTTGAAAGCCTTGGAGAGATTTATCGATCTATAAGTGAGGTCAAACATGGACCGGCCTCTGTTGAGTAGGTCGCAACGTGCTTACATTAAGGGTAAGTCGGTTGAGGGCGCTCTTCATGATGTGATAGGTTTTGTTAAGGCGAATAAACATGCCCCAGATTTTCTGGTGTGGTTTATCATCCACATGTTGGGTAATAGACTAATCCGATCGAATCTGGGTGGATGTTCTACCGTCAAGCATGCAACCAGGTGTGCACCGCGGGGGGTATCCTATCCCCTCTCTTGTGGCTCTTGGTTGCTACTGTTGGTCTGAGTCTTCTGGAGTGTAGGGGCTTTAGGGTTGTCGCATAGACCGATGATGTGGCTATTCTGGTGGATGGAAAATTTCTACCGACGCTGGGGGAACTGGTGGAGTCTCCTCTTGGAATTTTATCCTCTTGGGCTACGAACTGTGGTCTGGGTATAAATCCGAATAAGACAGACCTCGTTTTGTTCTCGTGTAGGTACAAAATTGAGAACTTCAGGTTGCCGAGGTTAGCTGGTAGAAAGGCTCCGTTGTCTTCTGAGGTCAAGTACTTCCAAACTGAACTGGAAACGAAACACCGAGGAAAGAATGAAGAAGGGACTAAATGCTTTTTACCAGTGTAGGAACTCCATAGGTAAGAGCTGGGGTCTTCCGCCTAGGTTCATTCGCTGGATATATCTGGCGATTGTTAAACCGGTTATTACTTATGGTTGCGTTGTTTGGTGGTGTACCTTAGGTAAGAGTTTTCAACGGAAAACCTTAGATAAGGTTCAGAGGAACTCCGCTTGATTTGTATGTCAAGCGGTGTGTAGCGCGCAGTGCCATACGTCACTTCAGAGTTCTGAATGTCGTCTTTCCTGACGGGAGGTATGGACTTTTCGGTTATGTTCCTGGCTGGTTTAAGAATACTTATACCGGAAAGGGCACAATGGAATGGTGGGGTACTCCAGGGGCCGAGAAGTGTACCCATCTTCACAGATGGGTAAGTTAGGTGGATGTACAGGTGCTGGGATTTTCTGTAGGGAACTCGGTATTGAACTTCACTCCAGGTTGAATGATGACTGCAGTATTTTTCAGGCAGAGATTTTCGCAATCCTAAAGGCTATTAAGGCATAGCTGGTGGCCCAGCTTCGGGTTCGGAATCTTACGTGATCTTCGTTGACAGTCAGGCTGCCCTTAGGGCCATTGCGTCGGTCTGGTGTAAATCACGGCTCGTTCGCGAGTGCAAGGAGACGTTGAGGACTTTTGGACTAGACCGTATCCGTCTACGCTGGGTTCCGGGTCATAGCGGAATACTGGGCACTGAGACCGCGGATGACCTTGCTAGGTTAGGTTCACTTTCTGGGGGCGATTTAATAGTTGGCCCTGGCCCCCATTCTGCCACCTCTACGGCCTCATCAATGGATGGGTCGGGGAGGAAGAGCAGAGACGTTTGGGGGAACGGATCAGATTGTTTTGTTTCTAGATGTCTATGGCCTGCTGTGGACAGTTAGAGAACAGGTTGGCACAGATCCACAGATTCATTACTGGCTTAGGCTGGTTGAGAAGTGCTAGGGCTTCATCAGTGTAGTCGCGGTCTCCCTTTTTGTTGTGTCTGATCTGTGTAATTCCTCCGATTCCCATTCTCCCCCTTTCCTACATCCTCTCCTTTTATCCCTATTATCCTTCCCTCTTTAAGGACGTTGTACAATGGGTCAATTCGACCTCCGCTTACTGTATTTGTCTTAATTGACAAGTACACGTCCTCTAACCGAACCTAACCTAGGTGTCAACGTATGCTGATGACACTGCAATTCTGGTAGCAAATGAATCTCCAATTATAGCTGCAAATCTAGTTCAAAATCAACTAGATATCATAAATACGTGTTAAAAAAAATAGAAAATTACGGTTAACGCAGACAAATCAGCCGTTGTTCTATTTACCTTAAGAAAAGGAGACTGCCAATATTGATACCCCAATGGTATGCATTTAGATCGTCGATTAACATGGAAGCAACACATAAAAACTAAAAGAGAGCAGTAAAACATTGAAAACAAACTTAAGTTATATAAATCTATTATAAAACCTGTCTGGACATACGGAATCGAACTTTGGGGAACTGCGAGTAATTCCAACCTCGAAATACTTCAAAGATACCAGTCACAAACGCTCAGACTAAATTCTCAAGCACCATGGTACATAACTAA
This sequence comes from Sarcophaga rosellei, assembly GCA_930367235.1. NCBI lineage: Eukaryota > Metazoa > Arthropoda > Insecta > Diptera > Sarcophagidae > Sarcophaga > Sarcophaga rosellei. The sequence goes on along the minus strand of OV884017.1, from coordinate 69,649,965 downwards.
CGAAGCCATACATAGCGACCTTCAAATGCCCACAATAAAAGAGGTTATAAGAACATTTAGTGACAGATATTTATCTAGATTGAACACCCACGTCAATGCGTTTGCTATTTGTTTATTAGATAACTCAGACGAAATAAAAAGACTTAAAAGATACCACGTCTTAGACCTACCATTTCGAAGATAACGACTAAAATTTGAATTATTAATAGATATATTTTATGTATTTCGTACTTTATCTTATAGTTTTCTGCGTATTAAATACGAGTATACGTATATATATGCATATATGAATTTATTTTTCCGTATTACTATGTTAATATTATAATAATATTTTCAAAATACTACTTAAAAATATTTCAATTAATGCTAATAGCACAACAAGATATTAATCTTATAAATGAAAGTGCTATGGGAGTTTAGCAAACAAACAAAATTTAATAAATCATTGATAAAATAAGTAATAAAATAGATATAAGCAATAATATAGAAATAGAAATGAATTAGAACATGTTAAAATCTTAGGAATCGATACAAAAAATTAGACAAGAAATAAGTGAATATGTATATGTAAAAAATAAAGTTGGAAAAATACTAATAACAGTATATGCGAATATCAAGAAATATAGACAAACAAAGAAAAATATATGTATAAAGAATCAATAAAATTAAAATTTAAATTAGAAAAATGAAAATGAAAGAATCACTAATAAAAATGAAAAGTAAAAATTTATAAATAATCAAAATATGATAAAGAACTTAATTATGCTTTTTGAACTTAATTCTTTTTTGACTTAATTGCATTGCCAATATTCTAATATAATTAAGTAAACTATTCCAAAGACTGATGGTATATATAAAAAATTGGCGTTGTGTCATAAGAGTCCGATGTCTATGTTGGATAATTTTCATACCGCGGTTGGATCTAAATCTAATCCTTTTAATTAAGTATATTGGCCATTTTAAATTAATAATTTTATGGAGGAGAATAAGGCATTTAATATTTAATAGATTGTCAAAATTAATTCCAAATATCTGGTAAGAAAATTGTTATATATGATCTCGACGTCCCTTAATAAATACATATCTGGCTATATTATTGTAAACCAAGTTGAGTTTCCGCCTATCATCAGCATCACAGTTAGTGAAAATTTCCGACCCGTATAAAAGAACAGGAATTAAATATGTATGTTTTAGCCAGTTGCATACGTATGGCAAAGGGAGTCGAATCTATAGCAGCCCATAATATCCTAAGCATAGCGTAAACTTCTCCAACGATGACATAAATGTGGTTAGACCACGTTAGCCGACCATTAAACATAATACCCATATTGGATGCCGATTCAACAAAATCTATTTTATTCCCCCTGATAATTATGGCTGGCATAACAAATTGTAAGACTTTATTTGCCGAGAGCATAACACAGAATGAATTCTATTCTTTATTTCAAACAATGCTTAGCCTAATTTACAGAGGATGATGCAATCGCTATACAATATTGCGTTATATAAAAGAGAACAAACATGCATTGAGAGAGTATAAGGCCCCGATTATGGTTCACAACACATAAATGTTGTGTTGTAACAGAGACAACACAACATTTATTACTTTCTTGATTATGGTTTACAACATCTAGATGTTGTGTATGTCACAGCGTTGCTCTTCAATGTTAGTATACTTTTCCTTCAAAATACAACCCTGAGTGTATAAAACTGCCAATTGAAAACAAAAATTATTACGTTAAAAAAACAAAAAGCCTACATAAAACACAAACTTTAACTCTTGTTAAAACATGACAATTAAAAATAAAGGCTAGTTTTATTAGCGTTTATATTTTATGTATGTATTGCAATAAATTCATTTCAAAAGTACTTCAAATTAAAATATATAAATATAAAAAAACCTTCTTATCACATTAAAATTTATTTAGATCACATAGTTACTTAAAGCTAAAATACAAATTCATAAATAGTTTACATTTCAAGTTTTTTTTTGGTTAAAAGGAGTTTGGCTTTTAATAATTCATTTTGTAATTCAGCCTTTTCCCTATTTATTTCTAGCATTTTTTATTTATTTGATAATTTTTATATGAGCCCTTCTCAAGATGTTTTAATGTAAGCAATATCTCCTGTAGGTTCTTTTCTTGCCTTTTTAAGGTTTTTATACGCTCATCCCCTATCTTATTTTTTGTATTTTGTAGCTTTTCGACAAATGCTGTTTCCACTGGTTAGTGCTAGTTGAAGGCCCTTCAATTTCGTGTGACGATTCGTCTTGAATTTGTAATCCCATTGCAGATCCATTTGGATTTACTTTCCATTGCATAAACACCAACTCTACGGTGCTCTGCTCCAATTTCCTGCTAATTTCCGTCGACGGACTACCACCTTGAACGTTTTTTTCTATTGGCAGAGAGTTTTCTTTTCAAATTGGCTTTATAATGAGTCCATGCCTTAAAAATGCTACAATTCATCTACTAACCCTTTGACATTCTTTTGAAACTCTAACGGGTGGGCCCAAGTCATTTAGCTCCAATGAAAATTTCTCCCACGTCCCTTTGTGCTGATTCTTATTTGCTCCAAATCATAACTTGCCAATGTCAGGATTTGCTGTCATGAACTCGATCAGCTTTTCCTTCTGCTTGTTAGTGATTATTTTTCTATAAAATATTTTCAGTTATTTATAATTTTTAAAATTTCCAAAAAAAATTATATGCACTGTTTTATACATATACTTATAAATTTTTATACATTTTCTTTTTTAAACTGAATGCGGCAACAAGACAACACCTAATGAGCTGTTGTAAGTTTTTGACAGTTCTGACAACACTTAAAAACAACTGTTGTAAATCATAATCGGGCTATGTGAACACACACAACATAAAGTACAACACTAGCGATAGATGTTGTGAATCATAATCGCAATTTTAAAACTACAACACTAAATTTACAACTGTTGTGAACCATAATCGGGGCCTAAGACAAATTTGCTTAAACTAACATAAAATATTGTACTTTAACATAGCGTGAGAAACAGTGCTAGCTTAAATTATGTTACATAACCAAAAGATAGTTGCATAGTATTACGTATGAATACTTGAGAGTTACAAGAAAGAGGGAGTAGATATAAACGTTATCTTAGCATAACATAACGTTTGTTAACATAGAGAGAGGAAGAGTACTTACATATGTATTAGCTTAAATTATGTTACATAAAAAGATGATGCAATAATCGCTTAACATTACGTATATAAAAGAATGTACAAATGAGAATAAGAAAATATAACTGTTGTTTAACAACGACAATGTGTAACAAGAAAACGATGATGCAATACTTAAACAATATTTCTTCCATGTATACGTATATAAAAGAATGTACCAATGAGAATAAGAAAATATAACTGTTGTTCAACAACGACAATTCTTAAATGTATACGAATTCATAGTGATGCTTGTTGGATATAGGGAAATATGCTAAATAGGGGAGTATACCACATATATTGGCTACAACTCCACCATCCTGCTAGATGAGATCACCTGATTTCGTGTTGGCTTAACGCATTTCCGACCCTTAAACCATGGACGGATATTTCCGACGGCCCATACACCCTTGTAAGGAGTTCTTGATTGCTGGAAACCCTCGACATCTTCCAACAAATACCTGTCATTCCTAAGAACCTTGGCTATCCTATACGGTTCCCTAAACTTAGGAATCAACTTCCTCGACACACCCACATGCGAATCAAAATTCCTAATCATCACGTAGTCATCCCCCGAATATTCCCTCCTCGGTCTCCTACGCTTGTCAACATATCGTTTGTTGTAGTCCTGTAAAGATTCCTGCCTCCCAGAGGTCGCCTCCCTTACACAATTTTGGTCGACCTGTGTCCTGTGCTGAAGATCGTCAAGTACACATTCTCTAAGTGTATCCGGCACCGGACCCCTCTGCCCTAAACCAAACGGCAATACACTCGGGTGCTGTCCAGTTGCCCTATGAACAGTGTTATTCAAGACATGCTCCACACTGTCCAAGACCGTATTCCAATAAACGCCATCCTCGGGGCGAACAAGTTTCGCCAGCATTGAACCTATACTCCTGTTAACTCTCTCCACCTGCCCATTAGCCTGCGGAGAACCAGTCTCAACCTTTACGTGCCGCACACTGCACTCATTCAAAAAATCCTGAAATTCCGAAGAGGTGAATGCGGCTCCTCTATCACTAATAATATATTTTGGGCGACTATATGGCCTAAAGTAGTCCCTCAAGTGTTGCACCACCTCCTTTGTCCGCGTGGTCTTTGTAGGATAAAGCCTCACGAACTTCGTACTCGCATCGACTACAACCAATATGTGTTTCAAAAGTCTCCCATTGTCAACAGGGCCATAACGATTAATGTGTGTGACATCAAGCGGAACCGCAGACTTGGAAATACTATTCAGAAAACCCTCCTCTTTCCCATGTTTATCCGAGTAAGAGATACATTTCAAACAATTTTGAATATGTTCGGAAGCCTTTGTTCTCATGTGTGGAAACCATTAACTGTCTGATATAAGATCCGTCATTTTATCATCAATGCCAACGTGTCCCATCTCGTCATGGTATATATATAATACGTGGCTTTCCATCGTCTCCGGTAGGCAAAATAACACCACATCGTCCTTTTTAGTTTTCCTATATAAGATCCCATTCCTCATCTCGAACATCTTACTCTGGCTGCTCTGTAGTTCTTCCTTCAGTTTCAGCAGATTCGGGTCCCTGTTCTGGCATATTACCAAATTATCCTCAAAACTATTACTCTCTATCACCATCACATGCATACTCCTGCTTAACGCATCCACACGTTGCATGCGAGACCCAGCCCTAGGTTCCAGTACAAAATCGTAATCCTGAAATTCTAAAGCCCACCTTGCTATCCTTGGATTTATCTCTCTCCGGCCCAAAGTCATTGTGAGCGAGTTGCAAGTAAACTCTAAAACGTCTCAAAGCGTACAAAATAGCGAGAGTCTCCAGCTCAAAGCTGTGATATTTTGACTCCTATTCACTCGTCCTCTTGAAATAATAAAACACGTGGTGCATCTTCCCATCGCTCTTCCTCTGTAAAAGAATAGCTCCAAATCCCACGCCCCTGGTGTTACAGTGCAGTTCCGTCTCATCCCCTGGATCAAATAGTGCCAGCACAGGAGATTTCAACAATTCCTCCTTTAGAGTCTCAAAGGCCCTCAATTCATCCGGTCCAAATTCGAAAACCCAATCCTTCCGTGTCAAATCCGTCAAAGGCTTAGCAATAGCAGAGAAATTCCTTACAAACCTCCTAAAATACGAAGCGAGGCCAAGAAAACTGCGAACAGAATGTACACTAGTAGGGACAGGGAAATCTCTCCCAGCGCGCAGACCCGTATCATCAGCCCTTACACCCTCACCACTAATTCCGTATCCCAAATTACTATCAGTAGTCCTCATAAACTCACATTTATCCAACCGCAACTCCAGTTTGTTGTTCACTAGACGCATGAACACCTCCTCAAGAATTCGGAAACGTTCCTCACTATCCCCAGTAGCTATCATTATGTCGTCCATATAAACAATCAACCTTCCATCCCTAACCATATCCGCAAAAACCTTGTTCACAAGCCGCAGGAACACAGATGGGGCATTCTTCAGCCCGAACGGCATTCTCAAAAACTCCTACTGTCCAATTGGGGTAACAAAGGATGTGTACTTCACAGAACTCTCCTCAACAAAAACGTGGTAAAATCCATTCCTGGAATCCAATTTCGTAAAGTACCGCTTCCCCGACAATCGGTCCAATAACTCGTCAATACGGGGAATCGGATAATTATCCCTAAGTGTCATCCTATTCAGGGTTCTCCACGCACATACGTATCTCCCCGGTCCTCTTCCTCACAAGTACAATTATTTTTTTTACGCCGAGGAGGGGTGAATGTACCTAACCGCACAAAAGAGGAAGTCGTCATGGACTCGTTGTGCCCACTCCGGAACTACGGTGGTACTACTTGTGAGTGGAGTCCTTTTGGCCATTTCGCCCCTGCGTGTTCATATCCGCGTCCGGATTGCGTGTCGAAAGTTGAGGAGACATTTACGTGTCTCCACTATTCCTTTCGTCTAGGTCCCTGTGTCGGGTTCCGTTTGACACGTGTGCACTATGCCGGCGTGCCTGCATGTTCCGATGCCTCGAGATCTCTCTTCTTCAGTCTTAGGATAAGCTCCATGTAATTCGCCACTGAAGTCCAATTCTTTCCACTCGCGATCATAACGTCGACAATGTTAGCAGCCGTGATTGTTCCAACTATTAATGTCAGCTCAGAGCGGTAGCTCTGCCAGCGTGCACACTCGAATATAGTGTGCTCTGCATCATCAATTACTTCCTCTTCTTCGTAAAGGCAATAAGGGGAGGCGCTCTTGCCCATTCTGTGCAGGTACTTCCTAAAATACCCATGACCCGATAGCATCTGCGTATTGTAGTAGTTCACCTCTCCGGTTTTCCGTCCAATCCATAGCTCAATATCCGGGATAAGTCTCACCGTCCACCTTCCTCTGTCCTCTTCATCCCATTGGCGTTGTCATTTTGAGATGGTGTTTTGCCTGAAGGAACCTGTTGTGTAACTTCCGGTCAATTTCGCCCTATAAATCTCCATCCGCTCCGCGGCTTACAGATCCACGGGAATTGTACCTGCAGTCACAAGTACGGCTGGCGCGGATACTGTGCGATACGCTGAAGTGATATGCAATGCAGCCGTTCTCTGTACCGATATAAGTGAGTACGCTCGCTTTCTAACATTGAGCGCTTCGGCCCAAATTTCACTTCCATAAAGCATAATGCTGTTACTAACCTCCATCAAAAGTCTCCTTCTCGCCGGTAGCGGGCCTCCAATATTCGCCATTAGTTTGTTGAGCTGTCCTACGATCTTTTGGGCTCTGTTAGCCGAGTATTTAATCTGTTCCGCATATTTTAGTCTGGGATCCAATCTTATTACAAGGTATCTCACCGAACTCTTGGGCCTAATTACCTCGTTTCCAATACTCACGTCCACGTGCAATGGGATACGACGACCAGTGATTAGCAATAACTCCGTTTTATGCATGGCCAGGTCTAGGCCGTGGGAGTCTAACCATATTTTCGCCCTTAGCATAACGCGTCACGCTGCGATATCGTCTGCGTATCCAACCAAAAAAGTTCCATCCGGCATATCTTCTCTCAGAATTCCATCATAACTAACGTTCCACAGGTCCTGGCCGAGGATAGATCCTTGTGCCGCTCCTGATGTTATTTGTTTCACCTTTGATACCGAGCTTGTGTTTTTCACCAGCTGCCTGTTACTCAAATAACTGCTTATCATGGCCAGAATGTAGTGTGGCACAGGGAAATTGTTCTCCAAAGCATCCAGTACGTCGCTCCATCTAAGGCTGTTAAACGCGTTTGTAACGTCCAAAGTCGCAAGCAATACCACAGGCCTCGTAAAGTGATTCCCACGTTGTGTGACCATAGCCGCTTCAGTCACCTCTCTCAAAGCGACCGACCGGATCGAAAACCATATTGCCGAGCAGACAGTCCTCCACTATTCTCAATAGCAGCAGTAAGCCGTGGCTTCAAAAGCCTCTCGAGCAGCTTCCCTGAAGCATGCACAGTGGCCTGTACACGGATGGGTCCTCCGGATCGCCCTTTCCCTTGTTTATTAAGCCGTTGTTTCTTCCATATTTCGGGGAAAATACACTCTCTTTGGGACGCGTTGTACATTCCCAGTAGGAGTTGCGGTCTTTGATTAGCAATCTCCCACATTACCTCAGGCGGGATGCAATCGGGACCTGGTGCCTTACCGGGTTTTAGTCCGGCTGCAGCTACTTTCAGCTATTCTGCCGAGAATGGTAAAAATTCCGTATTGAGCATATTCTGTCGTCCTTCGTTCACCGGTTCATGAGTAGGGAATAGTGTATCCACTATATTTCTCATTATTCGCTCGTCCATAATTTCCATTGGTTTCCTTCTGTTCAGTTTGTCCATTACAATTTTGTATCCAATTCCGTAAGGGTTTATGTTTACGTCATCGCGTAGTTCTTGGAATGACAGATTTTTCTTGTGCGATATAGTCTTCTTCAGAGACTTCTTTGCCTCCTTATATGTTGCATTTTGTCGGGTCTGGCTCTAGTATACCTCCGTCGTAGTCGTAGGCACTCTTGCCTGAGTGCTGCGATGTTGTCGCCCCACCAGTACACTGCCTTCTTTCTGGTATTCGGGGGTCTCACCAAGGGCATTGCCTATTTACATCCGCGTCTTATTATCTCCATGGTTTGTTCCACTCTTGTCCTCGCGTCGTCCGAGAGTTCAGCTCTGTGACACAATCTGTCAACTTCTAAGATTAGCCGATTCGCATTCAATTTCCGTGCGTCCCATCTTCGGATATTTGTAGTGTGATTGTTCTCCTCTCCTCTATTCCTCGAAGCAAAGGTGTACGATATGTACTGATGATCGCTGCCCGTATATATTTCCAAGACCATCCAGTCCCTGACTCTGTGATACATGCTCTCCGAGACCATAGTTATATCAGGGATAGTGCCCTCGCAACCTGGTCGTTTAAAAGTAGCTATGCTCCCCTCGTTCGCGATCAGGCCGGTTCGAGCTGCCATCTCCACAATTCTCCTGCCCTGGAGTTAAAGTCGCCTGCCACTATGAGGTTGCCGCCGATCAACGCGCCACTGCATCCTCGATTCTGGCCAATTTCTCCTCAAAGGTTGCCACGTCATCATTGGGAGTCAAATAACAACTCATTAGAGTAATCTCATCAAACTGTACCCAGGTGAAACAATCTCCCCTACCAGATCTTCTCGGTAGGGGACCGTGGCTATCCGTTATCCATATAGCTACTGTAGATGTTTCATCGTCCAGCCAGAAGCCGCTATTTTTTGACGCATACTGCTCGCTTATAATGGCCTCGTCGACGTCCTGCTCCCTGACTATTTGCGATAGCAAAGAAAAAGCCACCTTTGCCTCGGTTAGACGAATGGATATATCCGGATTCATTTCGCCTGCTTCTCTTTGTACCGCTGCTAAAACTTCCTCGGTGGTTGAGAGGGCATCCAGGTCGCGAATTTCCAAAGTGACCATAGGTACAAGCTCATGTTCCTCAGAACGTCAGCGTAGCTGCGCCCCTCGTTTGGGTGGATAATTACAACCTCCGGACGTTCTTTCACAATTTTCTGTCGCTCCTTTTTCTCTTTCTTTGCCGTTTTCCTTCTCTTCACTGTTTTCCATTCTTCGTTCACTGTTTTCTTGAGCTGTGTCATGTACGTCGGTTTTCCTCTCGGCCTTTTTTCCGGGCGACTCTTCGGCGGTCTTGAGGCGCCTCTCTTGTTGAGGGAACTAACAGGTTTGGAGACATCACAGTCCTTCCGGTTATTTTTGGCGATCTCGAGTGCTCTGCTCGCTTCTTTTTTCCTTTTCCGCAGTCTTCCAGTTCTCTCTATAGCTCCTCATTATGTCGATGAGTTCCTCTAATTCAGCTACTCCGGTCTGAACATCCATGCTGATGTTCCTTGCCCTCGTCATTGTCACTCTAATCCTGCGGAAGGGTTTCTTCCTCCAAGTTTCTCATTTTGCTTATTTGCCCTGAAGCGGTTCCTCTGTTCCGCCATGCACTGATTGCGATGCGTGCGATTGCGCACCCTCCTGCACAGGTTTTGGTGTCGTGCCGCTTTTCTCAATCCCGGAGCTCCTCGCAGATGTGTTCTGAGATTTCGCCGTTGTCAGGGATTTTTTCACTGGTGATCTCCTGATTTTTGGTCTGCTCATAAAGGCAACCTCGCCCTGCATCATCTCTTCTACTTCTAATATTTTCTTATTCATTTTTTCTATTTGGGTTCCATCTTCAAGCCGCTATCTCCTATCGACTATGCAGTTGTCCGTTAAAGACCCCGAAGGTGCTTATGGTAATCAGTGAGGTCCTCGCGAGGGTTGACGCAAATCTTCATGGTAGTTTGCGTTCAGAGCCAGGTCGGACAATAATTAGGAGTCATCTCAACTAAACCTGCATCACCAACTAAATGGCGACAATAATCGAACGTACTTGAAGCCCTGTCACGGATTTAACTGAACGGAGGTGTCTGCTACATTACCCTGAAAGCCATTTCGACCGGGGTTCGTTCGGTGTACTCAGGTAACAGAATGCAACAAACGTCAGCCCACTTGCGTCATTCCCAAAATCGATACTCCATTACATAGTCCAGTTCAAGCCGAATCGCCAATCTTGCCTTCTTACATTAGCAAGTACCCAGCATATGCTCAGTACCAGTACCCGGGGAGCGCCAGATCTAAGATATGGAGCTTGGTATGTACTTGCAAGGATAGCACTGGGTTTCACCAAGTCGAAACCAATCAGTGGCGTTGCCTTGTAGTTACATACCCGCTCCCCCCTCACAAGTACAATAGGCGAAGCAAATTCCGACTCACTTGGCCTTATATACCCCTTCTCCAATAATTCGTCACGAATTGCCGTTTCCCCCTCTCGTCATATGATAGCCTCCTTGAAGCGCAGCCGAATGGCTTCGGCTTCTCCAAATTAAGTTTGATCTCACTTCTCGTCCTACGTTCAGATGGTCTCTCCGGCATCAAGTATGCACCAGTAAACAACCGCATCAGTCTTTCCCTACAATCCTCCCCAATCTGCTCACCCATCCTCAACTTCAAACACTTTCCCACTCAATAGACATAATCGCACTCACGAAACCGTCAGCCTCCACACAACCATCCGTCCCCAAATCCCTTACCAAAGATCCCTTGTCCGCCAATACCAATCCTATGTCATCAAGAAAGTTCCTTCCAAGGATGCTATCAAATATCATCGCAGAATCATCAACCACAAATATATCAAGTTCAACACATTTATTCTCAAAATTTAAGTAAAATGAAATTCTGCCAATAGTTTTAATCTCAGTAGCATTCAGGCCGTAAAAAGAAATATGATTATGAATTTCGCGTTTGAAATGAATCCTTCGAGATATAACAGACTCCCTTAGAAAACAAGCAGGGCTCTCTGTATCCTTCAAGCATTCTACATAAAAAGAATTTGCAAAATTGTTCTCTAAACTACACTCAAAATACCTTAAATATTTATTTTATATCTTCGATCCATTTGTCTTCCGCTCTGGACAGGCTGCAACAAGATGGTTTAGACTTCCACAACCATAGCAGGAACCTATTTCTCTTTTTGGTTTCTGACACTCACTGGCATAGTGTAACAAGCAGTTACAATTGTAGCACCGAACACCAGACCCTCGCTTTTCTCGACTGCTGTTAGTCGGCTCACGTCCCCTTAAGGATATTTTAGAAAAAGCCATTAAAAGTTGAGACTTACTTTGGAAGCATTGCAAATTTACGTGAATTTTAAAATTTTTGTCGGGGATCCTTTCGATGACATAATCTATCAGCTCATCTTCAGAAATTCTTAAACGATCTGCGAAAACAACTTTTTCATTAAAATATGTAATGAAATCTTCATTGTACTGCCACTTTCGGTATTCGAACTTCGGACGAATTGAAAGTTTATTTTCCAAATAGGGGAGCATACCACATATATTTTCTACAAAATGTTCTCTTTGTTCTAGAAAGCAATAAACATTTAGATTTCGAGGGAGTTATACAAAGTCCATTAGCCTTGGCCCAATTGTCAATTTTCCGTAAATCATAGTTAATCAGGTCTATACAAAGATTAATATTCTCAAAACGAGTGCACCTGTAAAGCTGAACGTTATCAGCGTACATGTGTACGTTACAATTTTCCAAAACATTAGGTAGCTCGTTAATGTATATACAGAATAAACTCGTTGTGATCTATTCACAAGATAAGAACGTATAAGACTACAAGCTGAATTAGAAAAATGAAAGAGGGTCTGTAGCATCTTCAATAATATCGTGCGATCAACCGTATCAAAAGCCTCAGTGTGATCCAAAAGAACTAAAAACGCTTTGCAATTTTCATCTAGTTTCAACCTAAGGTCATCAACTACATTGACTAAGGCAGTAGTGCAGCTCCTAGCTTTCATAAATCCCGACTGCCTCTCAGAGAGGAAATTATTGTTTACGAGGTAATTATTTATTTGTCTAGCTATGAGGTTTTCCATTACTTTAGAGAGGAATGGAAGGATGGCAATTGGCCTAAAGTCGTTGTTGTATTTAGGAACAGGAATGATTTTCGACTGCTTCCACTCATCAGGGAAGGATGACATATTAAAACTGTATTGAATATATGAGTAAAATAAGGCAAAAGTGTAGGTGGCAAAGCTTTTAAAAACAAAGGATCTAAGCCATCAGAACCAATCGCATTCGATCCACTCATCAGGGAAGAATGACATATTAAAACTGTATTGAATATATGAGTAAAATAAGGCAAAAGTGTAGGTGGCAAAGCTTTTAAAAACAAAGGATCTAAGCCATCAGAACCAATCGCATTCGATATCACCGAAGATAAGCATTCCAAAACAAAGGTCCTCATGTATGCTACTATCAGGGGTCGGAACATTAATATTAACAAATTTGTCATTGAGAGAGTTTACATCAACATCAGGAGATTATCCTCCATTTAGCCCTATTATCCAATACGGAAGAGAACTTCCTGCCGTAAAACAATGTTTTTGTGATTTTAATGTGTTTGGTGACCTCACTACGAGCAGATTTATGAATGGCTTTCAGATCGTCCGTTCTGAACCTCTTCCATAGCCTGTAGTCAATGTCCCGCTTATCGATTAATGCTTTATTCAGCCTTGAACCACTGTTGGTGTTTGGCCTTTTCAAGTTTAGATCTGACACGAACACACCTGTCATATAGCAGACCAACATTTTCCTGAATTAGTGCCAGTTGGTCATTTATATTATCCATTGAGTAATCTGATCCCAACAGATGTTATCAACATTACTGTTTAAAACTGTTAACTCAACATTTCGAAAATCACGGTATGTAATACGCCTGTTATCGGGATTCACAAACAGGTCATAAGTTAAGAAAAGAAGATCATGATTGGAGAAGCAAGAGGCTGAAATTTGGTCATATAACAGTACCTTAATCACATTATTAACAAATACGAGATCGATTAGGCTGCTGGAAGTTGAGTGGAAGTGAATTGGTAAGGAGACATTCACAGGATTAAGATGGAGAGACGGCATTGAAACAGTTAACGCATTATCGAGTAATAGGTTATTATTAAAACACCAATAATAATGTCGTCATATTGAATGGAAATATCCTTAAGAATAGAAATAAAGGGATCAAAATTTAAATAAGAATTTGGTCTATACACACTATCTGGTAAAACCTTCTTCTTATGGGTGAATAAAACATCAAGAAATAAATATTCTATTTGACTACCAATTTCAGTTAATAATTTTACTCTGCACGGAATACCATTTCGAACATAAATTGCAACCCCGCCACCTATTGCCCTAGTTCCTGTATTGTTAATTAAAATTTTCATATCTGAACGGAAAAGCCTAAAGCCGTGTAGATTAAAAACTGAGTCCTGAACATCAAGAGGAAACCAAGTTTCCGAAACGCAAATTATGTCAATACCTGATGCTACAAATAAATACCTGAGTTCATCAATTTTGTTGTTAAGACTCTGTGCAAACCAAGTTTCTGAAACGCAAATTATGTCAATACCTGATGCTACAAATAAATACCTGAATTCATCAATTTTGTTGTTAAGACTCTGTCAATGTTGAGACCAGTTCTCTGTTTAGCCAAAACTCTTATCGTGTCGTACACACAGTCTTTGGAATAGGAACTATTAGAGTTTATCAAATTGTACTAATGTTATGGCAATGCAATCAAAAGCTAGGTAAAAAGCTAGATTTGTGCTAAATAAGCGTTTCAGAAAAAAAGGAGGTATAAAATTATATGGTAAGTCAATTTTTCCAAATATTTAAGTTGTCAAAGCCTACTATCAGATACAAATGGCCCCACAGCACATTCAAAAGACAGAAGATGCATTTTCTTCTTGTAAACGTAGTCTTTGTGAAACCACAATGCTAGCACACCCAGACCTAGCTCTAAGTACGGATGCTTCTGACACAGCTATTGGAGCTGCCCTACGGGGAACCTGTAACCCCAATAGGGCGTGAATGGAATGGAATGGAATAGGAGAATGCTTCCCAGATATGGGTGGTAGGGGAGAAATCAAATATCCCCCGCGGACCAACAGGTAAAGACCAAGCGCGACGGATCTCATATTGAGCGGCTTCTTGGCCAGCGTCTGATTCCATGTTAGGAGCGGCTGTATACTACTCACCTGACAGTAGGTATAAAATGCTATGGTAAGAAACCCTGAAAAAATCAACATGAGTAATCATAAAGTGAAAAACGTTACGGTGCAGGGAGTCATAAACCCAGTACCGGCGGTTATAGGGAGTGAGCAAGCGGGCTCCCGGCCGTCGTCATCCAGCGATCGCAATGCTGCTCCGGTTAAAGGCTTGGCCGAGGTAGCAGATAGAGCTACAAGCATAAACGAAATCGAGGAAGTCTCAGAAGTAAATGCCTTTAGCAGGAGCAACAGACTCGCGCGTTCTCCCCCTGGAGCAGTTTTCGGAACACCTACGGAAACACGCGGGCAGAGTTCGCAACCTAACGTGGGTCTTACCCCAGGAGAAAACGCCGGTGAATATAATTAAGAAAACCCCGAAACACCACAGGGCAACGCAGTTGATCCCCAAGCAGAGAAGGACATCCTGGGCTGCAACTCACCTAGACAAGATTTCATACTCAAAATGAAAATATCAGAAGAGGAAGAATTGAAGAAGTGTAAAACGGTGATTAAAAAATGAAAACGGCTATTAATAGACTGAGGAATATCAGCATGGACGTTCAAAATGGCGTGTCTGAGTTAGACGAACTATTGGACGTAATTGCAGAATACAGTAGAAGCTGGAAAAATGCAGAAAAAGATATGCAGCTTAGCAAAACACAGCAGAAGGAGACCTCAGATACTCCAAAAATCCAGAAAACGAAAAATAAGCGAACCGCGTCTAGCCCTGTGGAAACTAATCCGGAGAAGAAAACAAAGAAGAAAGCTAGCGATAGTACAGTGGTCATAGTAGGTACAGAAACCAGGCCCGAGGTAGTAGCGGGGAAGAAAGAAAGTACAAAAGCCCAAAGGAGAAAACGTCCTAAGAGACCCCAGAACCTGACGCTGTCGTCATAAAACCCAGAGATGGGCACAGCTATGCCGACGTATTAAAAAATCTGAGAGAAGAAGTTAACCCGGAAGAGACTGAAGTGGCAGTGCAATCCGTCCGAAAAACAAAGACAGGATCTTTGCTCTTAATAATGGGCAAAGGCGGGAGAAAAGAGGAGTTCCGCGAAGCTATTATAGGCACACTAAAAGAGGAGGCCGTAGCGCAGAATATGAAATCGAAGGCCAAAATAGAAATACAGGATCTCGACTCCCTGACGACAGAAGACGAAGTGATGAGGGCCATAAAAAATGTGACCAAATCCGCAGATGAGAATATTGTGGTACGCCTGACGACCACAAACAGCAGAGAGCAGAAAAGGGCTTTTGTGTCGCTACCAGTAGCTGACGCAAACATATTACTCGAGAAACGACGAATATTAATCGGATGGACGTACTGTCGTATACGGTACAAGGAGGAGGAAAAGCGCTGCTATCAATGTTTCGAATCGGGGCATAAGCAGTGGGACTGCAAAGGACCTGACAGGAAAGGAATGGGTCTATGTATAAGATGCGGTCAAAAGGGCCATAAAATGAAGGAATGCAGGAACCCCCCGAAATGCTGTGTCTGTTCAGAGAGCAAAATCAGAGCAACAGATCACATACCTGGATCTCGAAGCTGTAAACGAACCCAAAACAACAACGGTACGCATTGAGGCTCTTACAAGCTAACATGCACAGAGGCAAAGTGGCACATGCTCTCCTTCCACAAATCGTTAGAGAACTGGAAGCAGATATAATCATCATCAGTGAACAGTACGCAAAAATGACTACTGGATTATGGTTTGATGACGAATCGGAAACCAGCGCAATATGGATTCCCTGCCAGAGCAGATTCACATAAGGAGTAGCGGAAAGGGGAACGGTTTTGCCTGGGTCCAAATTGGAACCCTCACACTTGTAAGCCGTTACCTAACCCCAAACGCCAATATCGATACATTCCAGGAGAAACTCGACAATATAGAAGATCTCGCAAGGCTTAAGGGAAACAATCTTATTGTAGCAGGTGACTTCAACTCTCGCGCAATCGAATGGGGATTAAAAAATACCGACTCAAGAGGCACAAGAGTATTAGAAATGGTAGCACGACTAGGGATGATGACAGAAAACACTGGCATTGTCCCAGGCGTCCTGGATGCGAGGGCACCATCCCAGACGTAACTTTTGTCTCTGAGGAAGTGGCCCATAAGTTAAAGGACTGGAGAGTTCTTGAAATATATACAGCCAGCGATCATCAGTATATATCGGTCTGTTTGAAAGACGGAGAAGCTGCACACAAGGGGAAAACTAGTGGAACCACCCGAAAATGGAACGTGAATAAGCTTAATACAGCGGTACTGCTCTCCGAAATCGACAGACGAGTAGGGGAACTTAGAAGCGAAGCAGACACGAGAACAACAGTCGCCAACACCATGGCGACAATCACAAGATGCTGGAACAGCGCAATGCCAAAAATGAATAAAGGTCCGAAGTGGAAACCAGTACATTGGTGGAATGCTTCGATCGAAGAATCCAGAAGGAACTGCTTACAAGCAAGAAGGAGGTATACCAGAGCCAGGCGCAGAGGCGAAGCAGAAGCAGAGCGTAGTGAATATAAAGAAGCCAAAAACAGCTGAAAACCCGAATACTCAAAAGTAAAAAGGAAAAGTGGGAAGAACTGAGGACCGATATAAACCAAAATCCCTGGGGCCTTGGTTACAAACTCGTGATGAACAAACTCGGAATGAAAAACCCGGTAGAAATTATGGACGAAGACATCATGCACAATATTGTGAGCACACTATTTCCAAGACACGAAATCAGACATGATGACAGCGGAACAGAGACCAGTTCCAATACTCCCTTGTTCACAACAGTAGAGCTAAAAACGGCCGCTCGCAGCCTCAAAAACAGAAAAGCACCCGGACCCGATGGAATCCCAACAGAGGTAATAAAGGAGATAGCAATGAACCGCCCCGAGATACTGCTGAAGGAAGGAACAAAAACTAGTTCTTATCAGCAAGGGTAAGGGAGATCCAACATCGCCATCATCGTATAGGCCCCTGTGTTGGTTAGACTCTGCGGGCAAATTGTTTGAGAGGCTCATAAAGCCTAGGCTTGACGAGGCCATTAAAACTTCGGGAGGTCTTTCTACAAGACAATACGGATTTCGACCTGGAAGATCTACAATAGGAGCTCTTAAGGAAGTAGTAGATGCATTCGAAGCAGCCCAGACCGGGAATCCTTTCCCGAGACCGGTTATACTCCTGGACCATAGACATAAAAAACGCCTTCAACAGTCTGAGGTGGACAGATGTGATAGAGGCCCTGGATACAACTTTCAACGTTCCAGCATATTTGATGAGGTAAGGATTACCTAAGAAATAGAGTGCTGATATACGACACAAACCAAGGCTCAAGAAGAATGCAGGTCACCTCCGGAGCGGCACAGGGGTCCATATTGGGACCAGATCTCTGGAACGCGACTTACGATGAAATCTTAAGAATAGAGATGCCGGAGGATACTTTCCTAGTCGGATACGCAGACGACATCGCAGCAGTTATCAGGGGCAGAAACACAGACGAAGTCCAACGCAGACTACGACAAGTCATGATGCGGACTAAACACTGGTTGGAATCTCACGGCCTACAGCTGGCCATGCATAAGACGGAGCTGCTTCTACTAACCAGACGACACATTCCAATAGAGATTGAAATCAACATAGGCGGCTTGGTTATTCCCACGAAGAAATCTATTAAATACCTTGGGGTTAGATTGGACTCGAAACTGACCTATTCAAACCAAATAGAATATACCACAGCGAGAGCAGCTAGAATAACAGCCCAACTAAGTAGACTGATGGCAAACATTAGTGGACCCCTCCCAAGTAAGAGGAAGCTACTCATGGGGACTGGAAATAGCATACTCCTCTATGAATCTGAAATTTGGGCTTCTACTTTGGAAACCCAAATCAGAGCTAGAAAACTACTGTCTGCGCAGAGAATAGCTGCTCTACGAGTGACATCCTCGTATCGCACGGTATCAACACAAGCTGCCCTAGTAGCCGGAATGGTTCCCATAGACCTACAGGCAATTGAGCGCCGGATGATCTTCAACGCCAGGCAAAATACGACTCAACCATAGAGTATGGAGGCGATAAAGCACGAAGTCTCCCTAAAATGGCAGTCCTGCTGGGAGAATGAACAGCACGGAAGGTGGAGATATAAACTGATTCCAGATTTGCAAGTGTGGAAAAACAGAAAAAACGGAGAAGTAGACTACTACATAACCCAGATGCTGACCGGTCACGGATACTTCATAGAGTACCTGCATCGCATGGGGAAATGCCGCTCGCCATTTTGTATCTATGAAGAGAAGGAAACGTTAGACGATTCCGAACACACTTTCTTCAGCTGTCGTCGATGGGCCGAAAGCCGTCAGCGACTGGAAGCTGAAATCGGCAATATTAGTGCTACAAACGTCGTGCTGAAAATGATAAGCAGTAGAGAAAGCTGGAACGCAGTAAGAGAATTTATGCACCATGTCCTGCGTACGAAGAGATATGACCTAGACGCAGTGGAATAAGAGAAGAGCGGAGCCTGGACGCAGGCTGACGATGATGGAACTGGCACACGTGCCAGAAAAGGGGTCCACCTCGAAGTAATACAACCGTGGTTCCGAGGTGGAATATACTCTGGTGAGGAGACAAGGTGGGGTTTTAGTCGGTATACCTAATGGGAGAGTCCGACATACCATGTATGGTGACGGCCTACATGAATGCATAAAGCATTTCCCCTCCTTCCCGCAAAAAAAAAAATAAAAAATTGGAGCTGCCCTTGAACAAAAATTTTATGATACTTGGAGACCTCTCGGTTTCTTTTCTCAAAATTATCGTTGCCCGAAAAATATTAAAGCACATATGATAAGGAATTACTTGCGATTTAGGAAGCCGTGAAATACTTCCGTCACATGCTTGAAGCACGACATTTCGTGGTTAAAACTGATCATAAACCACTTGTTTATGCATTTTCTCAAAAAAGAAAGAAAGCTTCGCCTCGACAATTGAGACATCTTGATTACATTTCACAGTTTACAACTGAAATGATTTATTTGCCCAGTCCTGAAAACACTGTGGCAGATGCACTGTCCCGTCTTAATACAATTTCTATGCCATCAATAATTTCAATGGAAGTACTTCAATTAGCTCAAGAATTAGAAAACCTTACTGGAAGGTAATAATTCTCTGAAACTTCAAATCGTTCATTTTGATTATACATCAGTATACTGTGACATATCAACTGTGACTTATGTTCCTGAACAACTTCGCCAACAAATTTTTGATATAACACATAACCTATCTCACCCAATTGGCAAAGCCACTCTTCAGCAAATTCGGAAAAGGTACGTGTGGCCTGCAATGAAAAGACAAATCATTAATTGGTGCCGAAATTGTTTGTCCTGCCAAAGAGCAAACATTACAAGGCAAATCGATTACTGCCAAATAAAATCGATATTCCAGACAATCGTTTTGACCATGTCCATTAAGACATCGTAGTGATGCCACTTATACAGAGTTACAGATATTGACTTACAATGATCGACCGATTCTCTCGTTGGCCTGAAGCTGTACCGTTAAAGGACATGCCTGCCCAAACTGTCGCAGCAGCGTTTTGGTCAAATTGGATATCTCGTTTCGGTTGCCCTAGAACTATTACTACTGTTCAAGGTACACAGTTTGAATCGAGTTTGCACAACTCCCTTGTTAATTTTACTGGTTCAAAGCTCTCACGAACAACTGCCTACCATCCTCAATCTAACGGCATGGTTGAAAGGTGGCACAGATCATTTAAAGCTGCTCTAATGTGTCATCCTAACGTATAACGGGTTGATATACTACCGACAGTCCTACTTGGACTTAGAACCGAATTCAAAGAAGATCTTCGAGCATCACCTTCCTATTTAATTTATGGTGGTTCATTGCGTCCGAATGATTTCCTTGATGAAGCCGATAATCCTGTTAATTCCTCTGAATTTTTACAAAAACTTCGAGAATATTTTAATCTTCTACGTCATACACCAACAGCTCATCATAACAAAGGCAAGATGTTGATCATCCTTCATCATAAATGATACTCAACAAAACACCATTCCAGAAACTTCCAACACACCACCTGATCAACAAAGTACAAATTTTACTTTTCAAAGTACCTCATCTGCCCCTCAACTTCTACGCGCCTCGAATGTTGCGCAACATAGTACAACGCCTATAGGAATATCGTTCCAATCAGATCCTGACTTGTTCACTGGAGAGGGAGTGGATGTGGCAGCACCGAACCTGCCTGATTTACAAAACCAACTGTCTGGCAACACGTAGGAAAGAACGAATTTACAGACGAAAGAAGAATTTAATTTCTTGTATCGTCTTTGCCACTACACATGTAGCTTTCTAGTCTTTGTATAAAAAAATGTTAATTACCTTTTACAATAATAAATAGTTGTTAAGTGTAATATACTCATGTTTTATTCACCCACAACTATAAATATTACTGAAATTAAAATTAAGACTTTTAAATTTAACTGCTGATACTTGTGACAAACTTGCGATAATTTGTTTTGTTTTGATTTCGTTTTTGTTTTTGTTTTGTATTGGATAATGTTACTTTGTAGTTGTTAAAAAAAACACGGACACTGTAAATTCAAGATACTGTGTTGTATATGTAATATATATGAATTAATCGTTAATTTTAAAACATACAAGTTAACGTGTTCCCCAAAGGGAACACTAAAAAATTAAAGTTGGGGCCAACCCTTGGCCCTTGTTCTATAAATGAAACAAAATGTTATTAATTTTATTACCTTTATTTTCGATGTCCAAAAGTAGAAGAAGTACAATTAATTTATGACAAACTATTTATACTTAAATTAGCCTTACAAAGCAATTAATTAAAATAACTTAATAAATAATTGGAATTGCTGATAATGCAAGTTTAGCATATTTGTTGTATGTCCGCAGACAACAAGTCTGCTTGCAGTGTCAGCATATCCAAGTTTAAGTTCAATGATCGCTACGTCAGCATGTTGGATAAAAGTATGTCACACAAAGTGTGGAGCGTGTTAACTGCCCCCCTTCAAAGATTTTCGTCCCGAAAATTTTAATTCTGTTGATTTACAGCAGGATTGGGAATGCTAATAACGGTTGTAATTTTCTTCCATATTTTATAACATGTTACGGCCAAAATTACTAATACAATAGCTTCAACTGTAGTAGAGATGTGAAAACTCGTTCCAAGAGTCCTTATGTGGTTAATATTCTCTTGATTCAGTGCATGAACATAATCCAGGTTTAATCTTATTCCTTTGCTTGTCACATTTGAAAGGATTGATGGCAGAACTTGAATTTTTGTAGCTGTTTTACTTGAAAAAGTTTGGTTTCCGATTTTTAACGACTCATTATTAAGTTGTACTATAAATGTTCCATTCATGTCCCTCGTTTCTTTCTCATTTGTAAGGAACCCATTAAAGTTAGTGACAAAAATAGTATTATCGTTTATTAATTCAATTATTTCCGCATTATTCTTAATAAAGTGACAGTCAGCGTTTCCACCTTTAAGCAGTCTTGATTCACAGCTATCCTCCGGTAGTTTCTTGAGCATACTTTTCTCACATATTGTTGCATTGCCTATTGTAAAGCAATTTCCAATTATTCCATATGTTTCATCTTCATTCAACATGAAATTTTTGAATTGGAGGTCGACTTGCTTTCCTTTAAATGAAGCAGATCTTGCCAGTATCACCCGGTATTTTTGGGATGTTACTTTGGCACTGATAGTACGTATAGGAGTATCGTTCCGTTTGTATATATTGAAGGTTTCGCATATTCAGCTGCTTCAATTGAATTCTCGTAAGGTAGTGATTCTTCTTCAGAAATTAGTCTCTCCAACTCGAGTCTATCGAGTAAGTTAGTATTCACGATTCCTGTTTTGGCCATTTGGGAGGCTCGCACTATTTCAGAAATTTGTTCTTTCAATACTAGAAGTTTACTTGACGTAAGGATCTCTAGGTTTTCCGCATTCACACTCTTGCTAATGGCGTTGGCGTACGTAATCATTTCATTGACTTTATCGATTGAGCTTCTGGTAATGTTAAATATTTGCTCATTAATAATATACTGATTATTATTATTTGTTATTATTTCTTTCTGGCTTTTCAAAATTGAATCCCAATCAATTGCATCAGGTGACCCTGCGATCCATTTCCATGCTGACCTCTATGATGGTTTTCATAGGGCTTTGCGTCATTTCTTTTATATCGTCCTCAATAGTGGTCAAAGCCCGATGATATTCATCCAAATTAATTTTATGTACAAGTTTAAAGTAACCATTAAGAATCCAACCGCTTCCGTGCTCCATAGTTACCAGTGGAGAATCATATTTGAATATGTTGAATCCAAATGTGGTGGGAATTAGTACAAGTCTATCTCACGGTTCAAGAAAGTAAAAAAATTTAATTAATTTAAGATTTTGACAATTAAGACTTTTTTTTTTTTTTTTTTTTTTTTTAAATATTTGGCAAGGAGTCGAACCTCGATAACAATTCCTGTTACCCACCATTTCACCAATAAGTTAAGTCATTTTTTCCAAAGGTTAAATATAATTTTATTGACAATATAATATAAGTAATATTTTAGTATAGATACAATCAAATTTTCAACAATCAATTAACTTGATTTTTAATATAATACAATAATGTAAGTGTTGCAATTTTACAAATGTATTAACTTTTTCCTTGATATTACAGGACAAGATTTTTTTTTTATTTTCAAAATATTAATTTTAATTCAATTTGATTCTTTTCAAAATATAAATTTTAATTCGATTTAATTCTTTCAAAAGATGATATTAGTTATCAAATTCAATTAATTAATATAGAAATCAATTTGATGCTTATTTAATTCAATTTTGTATATAACTTTTAATTTTAATTTTTACAACTGTTTCATGGTTTCATTCAATTAAAATTAGATTCCAATTTTGCACTTACCAAGTGGATGAGTTACGACGGAATATTTTTGAATGGACCTTGTGTATTTTTTTACCTGTGTCAGTCGCTATTGTTATCCTATTGTCTCGGTTCACTACTTCGCGTTTGTACAGAGGTTTTTGCTTCGCTTTAATTTGTTTATCACGAACATAAACTACGTTACCACTTTCATATTGCTTTGGATCGTGCCTTTTCTTATTCATTCTGTGATTTCTCTTATCTTGATCATTTCTTATTCTTTCTCCAATATCATGGAGCAGTTTGTTTTGGAAGTTCAGAACATTCTGATAGTTAATTCTTTGTCCTCTATTAAAGAAAATATCGGACGGTTTCACTTTTGTTACGGAATGAATGGTGTTATTGTAACGATCAACCGCAATGTAAACCATATCCTTAGTGCTTGTGTTTCTAACCTCTTTCTGCAGGCATCTAAAAATTTCTATGATAGTAGAGTGCAGTCTTTCAATTTGGCCATTTACTTCGTTTCTTTGAGATGGTGTTTGGTATATTTGTATTCCGAAGCTTCTAATATAGTTGGATACCAGGGGGCTTAGGAATCCTTTTTCGTTGTCTGTAACAATGATTTTAGGAACAGTAAAGTAATGCAGTAATTTCGCAATTTTGTGCCTTAAATGCACTGCTGATTTATTTTTAATGGAAAAGAACTTGGCAAATTTGGAAAATTTGTCAACACAACTCAAAAATTTTTGTCCTTGGATTTCGAATATATCCAAATAAAGGATTTCACAAGGGTACTTAGGCATAGGGGTATCCTTGATTTTCGGATTAAATGGATGTCTATCATATTTGTTCAACCGACATATTTCGCAAGCTTTAGTGTATTCTTTAATTCTACTTGTCATTCTAGGAAAATAATAATTTTCTAAAATTTGCTGCTTATTTTCAGCAGGATTTCTGTGAGCTCTTTTATGTGTTGTTTCGATAATATTGCATATCCTTTCTTCATTGGCAACATCTTCAACCAACCGCTGAGTAATTCTTATTTTGTAATACAGGAAGTGCTCGCAATAAACTTCTTGTAGTAGAGCAAGACGATTTTCAGAAATCTTAATCCCATTAATCACTGAAGGATTCAGACGTGATTTTAGAACTTCTATCAAATTTTCCTTTCCTATACTGTCCAAAGTGATATAATGACGTGAATGTCCTCTATGGGGATTTTCAAAGCAGTACAGTTCCTTGCCCTCTCTTATAACAAGTTGGTTTTTAAAGACATTTAAAGGGGCTTCGACATGTGGGATAAGATCTGTAGCATCCTGTTCTGCGCTGTGCATTGTACCTACTTCACTCGCAGTTACTGTTCTGGAGTTGGCCTCACTGGCCGTATCTATGGCGGAGTCTTCTCTAGTTGGATCGTCTGTCCCAGCATTTGAAAGGATGTTAACTTCAGTCCTTAATCTCGATAAGGCATCGGCGACAATGTTGGATTTGCCTGGTTTATAGATCAGCTCATGGTTATATTCCTCAATCCTAGCCTTCCATCTCTTGAGCTTGGCGTTGAAATTTCTGGATCCTAAAGTAAAGGTTAGAGGTTGATGGTCGGTATAAATGCGAATCTTTTTTGCACCGTAAAGATAAGATCTCAAATTATCCAAAGCCCAGACGATCGCTAGCATCTCCTTCTCATATGTTGCGTAGTTTTCTTCAGTTTTACTTAGAGACCTCGAAATGAAGGATATAGGTCGATCTTTACCATTTTCACCCTGGGACAATACTGCTCCTATAGCGGTGTCAGATGCATCAGTAGTGAGATTAAATGGCTTGTCAAAGTCAGGGAAAGCCAAAACGTCTGCTGAAACGAGAAGTTCTTTTAAATGGTTAAATGCCTCCATGGCAGCATCATCAAGCTTAATTTTCACTTTTCTGGACTGATTAGCCTTTATTTGCGCATTTTCCCCTCTCGTCAGATTAGTTAGAGGTTTGGCAACTTGAGCATAGTCCCGTATGAACTTCCGATAGTACGAAGTCATTCCAAGAAAACTCTTCAACTCCTTCAAGTTTTCTGGAGGCACCATGTTCATAATTGCATCGACCTTTTTCATATCGGGTTTAATACCCTCAGGTGTAATCACGTACCCTAGGAACTCTACGCTAGTTTTCATGAACTTTGTTTTTTCTAAGTTCACCTTCAGCCTAGCTTCACTAAGCCTACCAAAAATCGTGTCCACGTTTCGCAAATGTTCTTCCTCGTCTTTGCCGAATACTATTATATCGTCAATATACACATAGCATATTCTTCCGATATATTCTTTGAGAACATCGTCTATCATGCGCTGATATATCGCGGGTGCGTTTTTGAGACCAAATGGAAGTCTCAAAAATTCATATTTTCCATTCATCGTTGAAAAGGCTGTTTTAGGAATGTCTGTATCTCTCATGGGAACTTGATGGAACCCAGAGGTCAGATCTATAGTTGTAAAGAACTTAGCAGCTCCTAAACTAGCAAGAGTAGAATTAATATCTGGAATGGGATAGGCATCTGGTATTGTTACAGCGTTCAAACGTTTGAAGTCTATAACCATTCTATACTGTTTCTCGCCGTTTGGTTTTGGTTTCTTCGGCACAATCCACACTGGAGAGTTGTAGGGACTCCTTGATGGACGAATAATTCCTCCCGCCAGTAATTCATTCACCTGCCGGTCCACTTCTTCCCGCATACAAGATGGATAGGGATAGCTCTTGGTATAAATTGGCTCGTTAGTTGATGTCCTTATTTCAGCTCTTACACTCGTTCCGGCAACCTCGCTGTCATCAATTGGTCCAAATAGCGGCTTATATTTCTCAATTAGGCATTGTAATTCATCTTTAGTATTTTCGGAAAGGTATTTTTCAGTTATGGGATAGACCTGTTTTGAAACTTTTTCGAATAACGGAAGTTTCACATTGGGTTTGATTGTAAGTACATGGTTTTTCCTATCGATTACGGCTTCTAATTCTTTAAGGGTATCATCACCAATGATCCCATCAAATGACTCTAATCCTTGTAGCACATAAAAGGTTAATACAGTATTGTTTCCAACATAGGAAAAAAATTGTCCTTCTACTTTTTCTGTGATCATAATTTCACCCCCAGCAGATTGGACAGGAAATGGTTTAGACAATTTTATTGAATTCTTTGAAAGAGAAGGATTTACAAAATTTTTATTCGCGCCGGTATCAATCAGAAATTTTAATTTTAACCCATCGTTAGCAAAGTACTCTATGTAAGGTACGCTGGATAGGCTTGGTCCATAAAATTTACATTTTGTTCTGAAGATTTGGTTGAATAATATTTTTCGTCATCACCCCTTCTTCTGGGTTCATGGTCATCGCTCCTAGGTCCGATGTTGAACATTCGCTGGTGCTTCGGGCGGAAATTATCCGATTCATATTTCCTTTTAAAGGACTTAATATTTTGGGGTCGGTTCATATAATTGATTTGACGCGTTTGTACGGACGAGTCGACATCCATTTTTTCAGCAGGCGGTGAACTGTTCCACGGTTTAGATCCGAATCGACTGTTTCTGCCCTCAAACACATTTGTCCTTCTTGGTGGTAACCTTGGAGGACTAGTTCTTTGGTTCATTGCGTTAATTGGCACAGTTACTAGGTTTCTCATATTTGGGTGGTGAATAGGATAATTTCTATAATTAAGGTTTTGTATGTCTAGGCACGCTGTATACGCTTCCGGCAAACTCCTTGGCTTCTGCACAATTATCATTCGAGATAGGTCAGCACTCAATCCTCTGATAAAAACGTCTAGTGCCCTATTCCTGTAAGTCTCCATTAATGCGTCTATAGTCTCCTTTGAGTAAGTTTCGGTTTTTAGTTTATTAATTATTAATGAAAATTGGTGGTTAACCTTTGCGTAGAATTCATCTAGTTTGGAGTTCCCTTGTGTCAATTGTCCGAGTTGATGTTCAAGGGTCCTAATGTCCCTTTTGTCCGCGTAACGAAGCGATAGACATGACTTGA
The DNA here is from genome assembly GCA_930367235.1 of Sarcophaga rosellei. Taxonomy (NCBI): domain Eukaryota; kingdom Metazoa; phylum Arthropoda; class Insecta; order Diptera; family Sarcophagidae; genus Sarcophaga; species Sarcophaga rosellei. The sequence goes on along the minus strand of OV884017.1, from coordinate 69,622,744 downwards.
TTGCCGGCCAATCATCGTCAAAGATATTATGTGAAATTAACGCACTGTCTGCACTACCCCTAATTTTTCCACGAATACTTTTTAAAATCGCCATATAAATCGGTTTTCCACGCACAATTTCATAATCACTAAGGATACCCTCGACGGTATGTATCCAAGATACGTACTGGGAGGGATCTCCCTCAAAAACTTGAACTTCCTTCACTGAGTCAGGAAGTCTATTAATTTCCTTTAAGTCGTCCTCCGAAGTAGGAGCACGTAAAGGAATAGCCTGAGAGATCGCGGGTTGAACGTTTAACCTTTCTAAAGCACGGATACGGTTATCCGCCTTTCTTAGTTCGTTCATCAGGGCTCCTACTGAGCCTGACAATTCAGTAACCGATTGTGTTAAAGAGTCCATATCGAAAAATATTAAATATAAAAAGTTTTAAACTCACCACTTGGTAGTTCAGGAACGTTGTTGTTTGTTGGTTTTTTATCCTTTGGTTATTTGGCTTTGATTAGTAAATTTGTTTCACGTTGTCACTTACAGCAATAACATTCTGTAACCAAAAAAAAAACACTTTGTAAGAATTTTCATTTAAACATTTTTTACAAAAATAATTTCACATTTAAATTTTTTTTTTTTAAAAAATTAACTTTCTATTTTATATTTTTCATTTTAAGCATTTTGATAATAATTATTTCATCTTCTTCATTTCACTTTTATTAATTTTCGTATATTCTTCAAATTTTTTTTTCACAATTTTTGCAATTTTCTACCCTTTTTTTTATAAATTCTAAATTAACTTTTTTACATATTTTCTGCTTTTTATTTCGTTTCATTTTACAAATTTTTTGCATTTTGCTTAATTTTTCACGTTTTAATTTTTCCATGATAAACTCTTTATTTAAAATACTTTGTGTATTTCTTAACTTTTATAAATCTCATATTTATTTCAATTTCTTTAAGATTTTTCTTTTATCTTTTATATATCTTTTTTTATATCTTTTATAGCAAAAATATTTCAATATTTTATTTAAAAATTAATTTTTCGACTTTGGTTTCAAAAGATTTTTCACTTTATTTTTATTCTCAACATATCTTATTAAAAAAATATTAATTTTTCAACTTTTAAATTTTTTAAAGGATTTTTCACTAGCCTTTTTTATCTTTATTTTATTTTTTTATACTTTTGGAAATTTAAACCGTATTCTTCATGAATACGGCGGCGGTACCAAATTGGTATTCCAACACTAGCCTTTTTATTTTTTTACACTTTTGGAAATTTAAACCGTATTCTTCATGAATACGGCGGCGGTACCAAATTGGTATTCCAACACTAGCCTATTTATTTGTTTACACTTTTGGAAATTTAAACCATATTCTTTATGAATACGGCGGCAGTACCTAATTGGTATTCCAACACCAGCCTTTTTAATTTTGCTTTAATGGTCAAGGAAGGGTCGTGTTGTCCTTTTTAGTTGGCAGCAGATCAACTGCATTCAACCTACTAAGGCACGACTGGCTTCACAACAATATTTTTCATACGTGATCTCCTCGCATGTTCCCATGTGAATGCAGGAAAATGCCTAGTGCAACTATCACACAGGATAAACATTGTTAACCAATTTTATTGAATAATTCTGACAAGGAGTTGAACCTTGACGACTCTTAACGAATACGTCCTCTATATTTCGTCAGAATTATTGTCACCTGGATGATTTATTGAATTATATTTGCTCGTGTGATCTTATTAGATTCACAGGAACTTATAAACAGTTATATTTTTTTCAAATTATTGAAGGATTATTGGAGGGTCCCGTAGGATTCGCAATATCCTTTATTATTTATAGGATGTACTGGAGGGTCCCGTAGGAACCGCAGCACATCATTTAGTTTATTATTTAATTATAATGTTCTAGAGGGTCCCGTAGGAATCGCAGAACTTTTTACTCATCCAAGTCAGGTTTTTTAGGATCCCGCATTTTTAAAGCGGGTCCCTGCTCGGGCGCCAGTTAACGTGTTCCCCAAAGGGAACACTACAAAATTAAAGTTGGGGCCAACCCTTGGCCCTTGTTCTATATATGAAACAAAATGTTATTAATTTTATTACCTTTATTTTCGATGTCCAAAAGTAGAAGAAGTACAATTAATTTATGACAAACTATTTATACTTAAATTAGCCTTACAAAGCAATTAATTAAAATAACTTAATAAATAATTGGAATTGCTGATAATGCAAGTTTAGCATATTTGTTGTATGTCCGCAGACAACAAGTCTGCTTGCAGTGTCAGCATATCCAAGTTTAAGTTCAATGATCGCTACGTCAGCATGTTGGATAAAAGTATGTCACACAAAGTGTGGAGCGTGTTAACTTACATAAATATTGTATCTCTATATTTACTACATGATTTAACAACTCTATATATTGGTTTTTAATCTCAAATTCACGATTTTTCGACTAATATTAAATGTTTTTCAAATTAAATTAAATTTTATTCGAAACAAATTAAATTATTTTTAACACAAATTAATTAATTTCTAATACAAATTCATTGTTTTTCATTTGAAATTAAATTTTTTTCATTTATATTTAAATTTATTTTTTTTTCAATTTCAATTTATATCATTTCAAATTAATTTTTTATTATTTTAAATGAGGGAATATCTTAATCTTTGTACAAAATTAAAAGGTGACTTATATAATTTTTGACATTCATCAGTATGTTTAAGAAAGGTTCAACCGTTAACCCTACAAACATTGTTACCAACACATAGTTTCAGTATTTCTTGAACATACATTTTGATGTTGTTGGTAATGAGTTCATCAACATAAATAGTGAAAGATAAAATTGCCGAGTTTGGACATACATTAGTTTTTCTTCCTCCATACTCCCCCATGCTAAACCCAATAGAAAAAGTATTCTCAAACCCTAAACTGTGTTCACGCAATTTGCTAGCTGATCCCGATATTAATATGTACTTGGTAACTGTAATTAAAATCTCCGTCGGATCGGTAACACCGTCTGATTGTAATAATTACTATGTTGATATGACCATGTCATTATAATTAGCTGCATCTGGAGAACAGTTACAATGAATATTTTATATTAAATTTATAACTGTATTACTATTTATAATCTTATTTTGCGGTATAAAAAGTTTTATATATTTTTAACTATTTTGCGTTAACTAAAAAATTAATTTGAAGTTAACAACAGTTAACAATGAATATTTTATATTAAATTTATAACTATATTACTATTTATAATCTTAATTTACGGTATAAAAAGTTTTATATATTTTTAACTAATTTGCGTTAACTAAAAAATTTATTTGAAGTTAAAATAAGTTAATTAGAAATTAAAAAAAATTAATTTAAAATTAAATATATTTAATATGACACACAAAAAGTTTAATTTGTGTTGAAAATAATTTAATTTCATTCTAATAAAATTTAATTTGTTTTGAAGAAAATTTAATCTTTAATTTGAGACTAAAAACCTATATACTACTGTAGTCGTCGTAGTCTAGTAGGTAGTTTGTTCGAGCCCCAGGCCAGACATCACAACGAAATATGAAAAAAAAAATATTTCTTCGGCGACTACCTCTCAGCAGATTTCTGGCAAAAACTCTGAGAGTAAATAAAACTGCCATGAAAAAGTTTCTCAAAATCTGTCTTTCGGAGTCGACGTTAAACTGTGGGTCCCGCCACTCAAGTATAAAATTAAGGCACGCAACGTGAGTGGTGTGAGAAGCTAGGCCGTAATCCTGACTGAAGGGTTGTAATGGCCAGTTGTGTATGTATGCATGTATATATACTACATTATAGAACTACTCTGTTATAACCCAGCCAGCATTTTTGGAAATTTTTAATCAAATTCGAGTCTTTTTTGATTCTTCTGCGCGATTGAAAAGCTAGAATATGCGCTCATTTTCGAATCATAAAAGACTCTTTTGTCGGGAGAAAAATGTGACTACGGGCGACTCTTCTAAAAAAGTCATTTACGAGTCATTTTCTATATTAGTGTAGAGTAATTTTCGACTCTTTTTCTAGTAGTCTTATAATCATTTTCGACTCGCTTTCTGATCATTTATTAGTCTTATTTATCGTCATTTGTGATTCTTTTTCGAGTCGTATTTCAGTCATCGTTTAATCGCATACGAGTCTTTTATGAGTAATTTATCAGTATGTTTAGGAGTCCTTTTATTGTCATTTATCAGTCATTTTTGTATTAATTTGGATTCTTTTTTGGGTCATTTATGATTATAATTTGAGTCATTTATTAGTCGTATTTCAAAATCTGCTTTTAGTCGCTTTTCTAAGACCTACGTTTACTCTGCCGCGATTTCAAACATCACGTTCGTATGAACATTGAGTAACAAAGGAAGCATACATGCATACATACATAATTGGCCATTACAACCTTTCAGTCAGGTTACGGCCTAGCTTCACACACCACTCATATTGTGTACATTAATTTCATACGTGAGTGGCGGGACCTAGAGCTAACGTTGACTCCGAACGATAGATTTTTAAGATACTCGGAGTTCTTGCCAGAAATCTGCTGAAAGGAAGTCGGCGTTTACCCAAGAAAGAATATATTTATATTTAAAAAAATTGTACTTTATTTCATAGCCATCTTTTACATAAACGACAATTTATAGAGAGAGGGTGTAAAAAGCAGTTTTTAATCATCTATCTGCTTAAAATATGATCATAAAATACGTAATTACAATCACTTTTCAAACACCTGCCTGATCTGTTTTTGATTAAGCGTTTTTCAATCTTCAGTATAAGTAGAATATAATAATAAATAACGGAAATAATAGTCACATTTTAAACGTCTGAATGATTAATTTCCGATTGCTATACAATTTTTTATTGTATTTTAAATCGAACTCATTTTACTCATTGGAGCGAATCATTTTTGAGTCCTTTTTTAATCGCGTAACTGACTAATAAGTTTTTGATCACCAAAAGTAGTCTTAAAAGACTCAGCAAGGTGATTTTTTTAAAAACAGTCTTCCAAATGCTAGCTGGGAAATAGTTTTAAGAATACATACACACATAATTTAAAAATACATTGAATAAATGATCAGTTCCTTTTCATCCATATACGCATTTGGCAACGATAATAAACGAGTAAAAAAAGAATAACGGTGCAGTTTGATGTTTTTTATTATTTGGTGTGTGTGTGAACAAAAGAAAACAATGGCGACCAATTTAGATGGTTTCGAATTGTTGTTACGACAACAACCAGAGTTTACACAAAAAGGATGGAACTCCCTTAACTGTCACCCACGACCATTCGATGGTACCAGCGTTCCACAAATTCAACAAAGATCAGCAGCAGTGGGACTCATATTTGCAGCAGCTGGAACAGCATTTCATCGCCTATTCGGTTATGTGCCCAGAAAATCAAAACTCGTTTTTTCTATCGTGGTGCGGTGCCGAAGTGTTTGATCTGCTTAAGAATTTGTTTGGTGTACAAAATCTTGAGAGTCAAACATACATACAGCTGACAGAAAAATTGTCTCAGCATTTTACAGTTAGCCAACACATTGTGGCAGCACGTTATGAATTTTTCAAAAGACAAATGAAAAGTTCGCAGTCATACAAAGAATTGGTAGCAGACCTTCGTGGTTTAGCCAGAGCCTGCAAATTTGTTAGCAGTTCGACCATATGTGCTTTGTTGATGATATGATACGAACACCCCTCACGACGTAGTTTGCTCTGCCGCGTTACAAAAGCAGAGCACAACACTTGCAGATGTTTTGCTAGTAGCAGAGTCGTATAAAGCAACAACAAGAACTGTTACTGCTATTAAAGAGATTTTAAGTGAAAAAACAATTGAAGTAAACTATGTGAAAAAACAATCATCCGTAAGAAAAGACATTCAAAATAAAAAACAAAAATATAAATCCTGTTCGGGTTGTTTTAGCGCTCATAGGAGAGAAGAATGCAAATTCAAAAATGCCATATGTAACAAGTGTGGAAAAAAGGGACGTATTGCGCCAGTCTGTATGTCTAAAAGCAAAAATAATAACAATGAAAGCAAAAAACAAAAGAATAATATTGATGTAGTGGAGACAGTGTTTGACATTAGTGGTATAATAAAATCGAAAAACTCAAAGAGTGTAATCGATGTTGAAATAAAAAAACAGAGAGTAAGATTTCAAATGGATTCTGGAGCGTCAATTTCAATTTAATTAATTTAAAAACATACGATTTACTACAAAGGCCAAAACTTGTTAAATCGAATAGAGTTTTGTATGGATTTGGTAAAAAGGATATTCCTATTATGGGTGAACTACATACAACATACTAATTTAAAATGTGGTAATAGTGAAAAAAGCGTTACTATAATCGTAGTCAATACAAATGAAGGTGAAAATTTATTTAGCTATGATTTGTTCAAAATATTTGGTTTTCAAACCAAACAAATTAATTCAATTTCAAATGAAGACAATAAAAAAGTGAGTGATATTTGTGAAAAGTTCCGTAAAGTTTTTGAACCCTCTCTTGGTACGATTAAAGACTTTAAACCAAATATTTGACTAAAAACAAACGCGCAACCGAATTAAAAACAATTAATTTTTCTTATTATTAAAAAAAAATTTAGTACGTAATTAATTGGTGTTAATAGGTAAAGTTTTGATATGTTAGTAAAAAATATAAAAAAATTATTCACATAGAAAATATACTTACACTGCCAAACACTTACTGGTCGTTTTGTATTAAACTTTGATTCCTTGTTTCATTTTATTTTTATCTTAAATTTCTTATTTTAATTTATTAATGTTGCTCTTTTTCGTTAATTTTTTCCAAAGTTTTAATTTCAATTTACAATAACACACGATTACGATTCATTTTAAAATATGTATGTATATCTTAAATGAAATATTTTCTTTTGAAAGATTTTGCCAAAAATATATTTGACGCCATCAAGTGCGATAGTCAAAAGACCGGTCATTTTACCATTACTAATGATGTATTTTTGGTAATGCGACTCTACAGCTGAACACACAACAGCTCATTAGCTGTTGTATTATTGCCGCGGTAAGTTTAAAAAAGGATATGGAGAAAAATTTTGAAGTATATACCACAGAATACACACAGAATCGAATCGAGATTTTGACAGTTAACCTAGCATTGCAAAAGGGACAGAAAATATTACCAAAAAGTTTTTCTGTCCCTCTCTAAATACAACTCTTTTTTGTTTATTTACGTTTTTTTTAGTTTTCGGGGTGGGTTTTTTTATATTGGCGAGAGTTAATAAAAAAGTAATTTTTGTATAAAACTATCAATAAATAATAAAAACAACTAATAACAATAACCTTTTTAACTTTTCCTTTCAAGAAATTAAAAAATATTGACATCTTTAAGCAAGAAACATTTTTTATGGGCAGTACGTCTTATTTTGATCTTGTAATATTTAGCTTCTTAATTACCTCTTGCACAAGAAACTATATTCATTATGACCGAAAATTACCCACATTTCGATTAATATTTAAATATTTAAGAATCTTGTAAATTTTCATTGAAGAAATTAAAAAATATTCCAAATTTTCCCTTTTTTAACACAAAATAAATGTTTGTTTACATTTAGTTTTTCTACTTCAACCGCCAGTTTTCACTCTGTATATCTATTGCTTCTAACACATTTGTTTCGCAATACATTTTAATATTTTGTTTCTCCCTCTAATTGGCAGGTTAAGCTACTGCTTTGAGCGTTTATTAAACGTCAAAGGTATCGATTCTGTGTGTATTCTGTGGTATATACAACAGTGCATATAATTTTTTGTGGAAATTTTAAAAATTATGAATAACTGGAAATATTTTATAGAAAAATAACCAATAAGAAGCAGAAGGAAAAGCTGATCGAGTTAATGACAGCAAATCCTGACATTGGCCGTTACAAGTTACCATTTGGAACAAATAAGACTCAGCACAAAGATACATGGGAGAAATTTTCATTGAAGCTAAATGGCTTTGGCTTTTATTAATTCATTTTGTAATTCAGAAAAAATTAATTTTTATTTATTTGATAATTTTTATAGATTTTGATAAGTTTTAGAGTTGCAAAAGAATGACAAAGGGTTAGTAGATAAATTGTAAAATTTTTTAAGTATAACATAAAAATGGCTTTCATTTTGTTACAGGTATGGACTCATTATAAAGCCAATTTGAAAAGAAAATTGGCTGCCAATAAAAAAGTTTCAAGCTACTGGTGGTGGTCTCTCGACAGAAATTAGCTTGACCCTATTGGAGCAGAGCACCGTAGAGTTGGATCTGCAATGGGATTGCAAATTCAATACGATTCCGATAATGTGGAATCACCACTAACCTTAGCACTAACCGATGCAAACAGCAGTTGCCGAAAACCTACAAAATGCAAAAAACAAGATGGAGGATGACCGTTTAAAAATATTAAAAAGGCAAGAAAAGAACCAACAGGAGATATTGGTTACGCTTAATATAACTAGCATTTTAATATAAAAATTATCAAATAAATAAAAAAATTTTTAAATAAAAACAGAAAGAGCTGAATTACAAAATGAATTAATAAAAGCCAAACAAACAAAAAATATAATCAAGCAAGTATAAATTTTATTTAAAAATATAAACGCTAATAAAGCTAGCCTTTAATTTATATAAATAATAATAAATAAATACAAAATAATTTTTGTTTTCAATTGACAATTGTATACACTCAGATATGTATTTTAAAGAAAAGTTAACTAACATTGAAGAACAACCCTGTGGCATACACAACATCTGAATGTTGTAAACCATAATCAAGAAAGTAATAAATGTTGTGTTGTCTCTGTTACAACACGGAACGATCTGTATAAAACAGAATTCTCCCACGTTTTTACGTGACATTTGAACATGAGAGAGGATGAGCAGTGATGCCAAGAAAAAAAAATATTGTAACCAACATTTGTGAAAAAATCACCAAATAAGAAAAAATTAATTCGCAGTTTTTTTATTTTATTTTTTCAAATTTAAATTATAATTAATAAAAAAAGAAACAAAAATAGCAAAATAAAACTTTAGTCTTACTAATTAATTCATTTTAACAAACAAAACAACACCTTTTTTATAAGAAAAATAATAACCCGGAAAAATCTACACATTGAACTAAAAAATAACCAAAAACGGCAACACTGATGATGAGTGCAAATGTCGGTATACCAATTTCTTTGCATTGTGTTGTGTTCGTTTGTGTGTTGCTTTGTGTTTTGTTTCGTTTTTATTTACATTCTTCGTTGACATATGTCCCGTTTTCAACGTTTCTATAACTACACAAACGTTTTTAAGGCTACGTACGTTACGATTTTATGTTTCTTACGCATGTAACCAGCCCCTTAGTTTCGGTCAGTCATTTCTTATAGGGATATTAATGTCAAAACCAATATGATTATCGTTAAAACAAGTTATTGCTTCCACTACACCGTACTTTTCTCTATCGAATTGTTGAAAAAACATCGAATGTAACTTACTTCTACAAAAACTTTCAGTGTCATTGAATCCACCAAATTGTGAAGTCGCAACAGTTCATTCAGAACATAATAAGTAAAAACTCGTTTCGGTAAAAGAATTGTCTTTGGTTCGCTAGTTTTATACTGCGAACGAATTAAAAATGAGCAAAAAAGAATCGAAAACTAGCAATTCATATCACTGCATGTTGTTTATGTAAGATTAAAGGCTCAGTTACTCGACTGTAACGAAATGGACAACGTAAAAACATGCCATATGTTTTTAAGTAAACAAAGCGGCGCCGTTTTAAAAGATGGAATGTTCGCCCTATTAATTGGGACTATATAACATGAGGCTATAACAAAAAAGTTTTTATAAAAATGAAAGAACTGGATGATTTAAAAACTTCGTTTTCACAACTTTTATCACTTTTAATATGGTGCCTTTTCATTTTCTTTAATTCGGCTGTTAATCAGTGTTATCACTATAGTATTTTCAGATTCATTTCAAGGATTTTATATTTATTTAAAGGTACTTATTGAAAGTTTTATGTACTGTTTCTGTAAGACAGAATTTTACTTTCACACAAATAAAAACACTCAATTTTGTTTGCGTTTGCTTGTTGTATAAAACACAAACACAAAATTTTGTTTGTATTTTCCATAATATAATATATAATAATATTTGGAAACCGAATTTGTATGAACGTTAAAACGTTTTTAACTTCTCCAGTAAAGGTAAAATGCAAACTGAAATGCGTTTCGAACGGTTTAAGGAAAACTATATTTTTCTAATTAAAAATAAAAACTACCTACGTAATGTAATAGTAAATTGTTTTAAATTATAAAAGTTACTAGGGGAATAAATTATAACTTGGGTCTTTAAATTATCTGAAGTTTTATTTAAAGTGAATTCCACAAAGAATTTTAATTTTCAGTTTTAGTGGTTTTTAATATTGACATGTTGTTAACACTTCTCAAAAGATGTCACGTAATATTGTAAGAAAATTCTATTTTTTCCAGATTCAAACGTTCCAGTTACGTTACATTACATTTCTATAATACTATGTTCACGTATGTAATTTAATTGAGAACAATAGTCGGTTAATTGATAACAATATTTTAACCGTTCAGGTATAATAAATATACGCAATATTCATTTAACAGCTGATAAACAACATTGTTTTTATTTTGGTCGCGTGTTCTTGTAATTTTTGTTTGTGTTTGTTTGCAAGTTGCCATTTTTTTTTTCGTTGTTGACATTTAAGTTGTCAAATATCAACAGAAAGTGTTCGGTTACTTATAATGTGCTCACTAAACAGACTTATGACAGTGCTGTATTTAAAGTTTTAATCAATATTATAACAATTAGCATTTAATTGATCAATAATTACTTGAGATTTTATATGAAGTATTGAGATCAACATTGGCGTTATTGGCGTATTGGCAATAAAGGTGCATACGTGAACATAGTACAACAGTTCGTATTACTTTATATACAATAATATCGGTCAGCTGTTTCTTACTGTTGCTGTTACATTCCGTTACGGTCGACTAACTGAGCCTTATACTATGTTCACGTATGTATACGTGTTTTTTTTGATTGGGTTTGTTTGCAAGTTGCCATTTTTGTCGTTGTTGTTTTGGCTACTGCATTGCCAGCCGAGGCAGCCATTTGAATGCTATTATTTTCCATTATTAACCGGAAGGATTGTACTTTCAAATAAAAAAATAAATTTGAGAAAATATTCAGTAGTCTTTTTTTACAGCATTTTCAAAAAAAAAAGTTATTTGGCGGACCCTATATTATAATGGCAAAAAAGTAACTTTTCTACATTAATGCCTTTAAGGTTACTTCGTCTATCTGAATAAAGTTGACCAGCAGCACTAAATAGTTGCTCACTAGGAACGCTCGTTGGCGGTGCTGATAGATATTTCCTGGCTGCAGCCTTAAGGTTTGCAAATGAACAGGAGTTCCAATATTCATATATATTTGTTTTGTAATCACATTAATCATAGTTCTATTTTTTGCTGATTTAAAATAAATTAAATAAAAAGCTCGGTGTTCGGCAAAATTTTTACTGAACGCCGAACTTTGGCCGAACGTCACTTTTTACCGTACACCGAACCCGTACCCGAACGTTCGGTCGGTCTCTACATTTAAGTTGTCAAATATCAACAGAAAGTGTTCGGTTACTTATAATGTGCTCACTAAACAGACTTATGACAGTGCTGTATTTAAATTTTTAATCAATATTATAACAATTAGCAATTAATTGAGCAATAATTAATTGAGATTTTATATAAAGTAGTGAGATCAATATTGGCGTTAATTGCGATTTACGCAATAAAGGTGCATACGTGAACATAGTATTAAGGACGTGTTTCTGTTGAATACTATGTCGAATATTTGTATGATGCACACAAAAAGGGAGTGTTTTTATTTGTTTGTAAAGCACATAAACATTCGTCTGAAGGCATTTACTAAAAATATTAGCCCGTTTTGATGCATAAGGAAATATTTTATGAGATATCTGAAAAATTGAATATATGCTTTTCTTTTCCACAACTTGCTCAAAAGCTATTAACCAACAACAGTTTTATTCGCTGGAGCATCGGCCCAAGATACTTAGATGATGATTTGGACTGTAGAATGCCATTCATATTGCAAGTTTAGGTAAGAGCAGTACGTTTTTGGGATCATGGAGCCTCTAAAAAAGAGTGCACTAGGCTTCCATTATAACATCGAAAAGTAAGACACTTTAACGGTTGAAATTAACACAAGACTTCTGTTTATGAATAGTTACTTATTACTGAACTTTAAAATAAATTACTATATTACTTTCAATTTTGTTCAACCTAGCAGTAATCGACTATGAACAAATCTTTACTTAACCCATATGTTAGTAGCATTTCAAAACAAATCTTCCATTTCTTTAATGTAAAGGGTCCGCCAAATAACTTTTTTTTTTTTGAAAATGCTTTAAAAAAAAACTACTGAATATTTTCTCAAATTTCTTTTTTTATTTGAAAGTACAATCCTTCCGGTTAATAATGGAAAATAATAGCATTCAAATGGCTGCCTCTGCTGGCCATGCAGTAGCCTACACGATCGGTCCAATTTTTAAGAACATTATCGATTGTGTGCAGCCGTATTTCACCAATGGCTTCACGAATATTGTCCTTTAAAACGTCAATTGTCTCTGGCTTGTCGGCGTAACACTTATCTTTGACGGCACCCCACAAATAATAGTCCAACGGAGTCAAATCGCAGCTCCGAGGTGGCCAAACGACATCAGCTCTGCGGCTGATAATGCGATCTTCAAAAACAGGGCGCAAAACATCGAGTGTAGTTTCGGCTGTGTGGCACGTAGCGCCGTCCTGTTGAAACCAAATGTTGCCAATATCCTCCTCTTCAATTTTTGTAAACAAAAATTCGTTCAACTTGGCCAGATAACGATCGCCATTGACTGTAACGGCCACTCCTTGCTCATTTTCGAAGAAAAATGGCCCAATCCGCACCAAACAGTGACTCGTTTTGGGTGCGTCGGCTTTTCAATGTATGCGTGCGGGGTTTTCTGTTCCCCAAATGCGACAATTTTGCTTGTTTACATACCCGCCAAGATCAAAATGAGCTTCATCTGAAAAGATGATTTTTTTACAAAATCGGCATTATCTGTAAGTCAATCGCAGGCCCAGATCCCAGCGTTGTTCAAGCGTATACACAACCATATTCGTTCAGCGGAAGGATAAAACTAATTATCTGTCAAATCAGACATGAGCTAAGTGTTACCATTCACGAAAGAAGCACTAGTTGAAAAAAGAACGTTAGATAGCGGACCCTTTACGTATATATTTGATAGCCAAAGCTGTAAGATTAGGTCAGTGCATCAATAATTTTTATTTTTCCACGTACTTTATGACAAATTGCAGGGGCCAGAGGGATTCCAATCCAAAACAGTAATCAAGAATTCTTTGTCGTTGCTACTGTCTAAGGTACCGTTCTGTATAACGAAATGTAATCTCATTTAACCTCAGATTTTAGTATGCCCTTCCATTTTTATTAGAATAAAAGACAAAATTATATTAAGTTTAAATTTATATTATAATTCGTTAACTTTATTTTGTTTAATTTTATTTCCTTCATAGGTTCACATAACAAATACTTTCTCAATTTTTGGATCAACAAACTTTGTGTTTGTAATTGGACAAACCACCACACCATTTTCCTTGGTTATTTGAGGAATTGCCTAAAAAAGATAAAAAAGTTTAATTATTGTCATAAAATATGCAAATTTTAATATTAAAAAATGGTTAGTCGTCATAAGCCTTAGCAGTGTACTTTATGAATTGTCAAAAGTTAAATTTAATATTCATACTGATTGCTTTGGTTGTTATCCACTTTTAACTTTATGCATTAGAATGTAAAGAAAAAATATTTTTGAAAAAAGGGGTATTATTTTAAGGAATAATAGACCCATAACGTGGACTATTCTCATATTTGTATTATTACTCTTGATTTTAAAAAACTTTAATCATTTCTACAATTGATATACATACATACATGTATGTGTGTACAGTGAGCGTCAAAATAAAGCGTACAACACCATTTGTTATAATATTGTTATTTTATTTTTTACTCTACGCCGAAATTTAATATTTGCAGTCTTTTAAATCAGTATTTCGTTCTCTACTTAATACCAAAAATTCAACAAAAATTTCTAAACACAGCAAAAGTTTTCTCTACTCATAAGTACTCATGAAATTTTGAGAATGAATTAGTCAACAGTATTGAAAACTACTCATCTTTTTGATACTCATTGCTGGTCTCTGGTGTACAACATACTGCAATGGAATTTTCATTGCAAAAATACTGTAAAAAAATACCGTTGTATTTGGTTTTTTATTTGTTTCCTGCATTCTGCTGAAACATTATTAATGTTCTATATTACTTAAGTAGTTGTGATTGGCGTATTAAATAACTTTGTTCAAAGTAAATAATTATTTTTTGAAAATGGGTAAACAAACTTCCACTGATGTCAGAGAACTTGTGTTAAAACTTCGTAATTGGGTCTATTATCAACGGAAGCCATAAAAGTGTTAAAAATATAGTTGATAAATACAAAAAATTTTGTCAAATAAAAACTTCTCCGGGTGCTGGCCGACCAAAAGATTTAAATATGGCTGAAGTAAGGCCCGTAGTGCGTGATGTAAAGAAAAACACATTTAAAAGCGCTGTTAAAATAGCAGAATAAGTTTCATCCACATCAGGTACTAGCGTAAGTGCCAGCACAATACGCCGAGCATTACATTCACATGAATTACATGGCCTATTCCCACGAAAAAAACCGCTCATATTGACAGTTAATCTGAAATAAATCCTTGATTATGCAAAAAAAATATGAAAGTAAAGATGTCCCTTTCTGGAATAATGTCCTTTTTAGCGACGAAAGCAAGTTTGAGGTATTTGGTCGGAAAAAACCTGTAAAAGTGTGGAGAAAATTAACAGTGAATATGCCGACCAAAGCTCTATTATTAAGAATGGTTGAATACCTTTAGATTTATGTACTGTTCTAGGCATATTAGAGTTTTTCATATAATAAGGTTGAAATGTCGTAAGCAAGTGCAAATACATATTACAATTTTTTAGTATTGCTTTGACTCAATGTATCATAACGAATATTTATCTCTTAAAGACTATTTGTTCAAAACGTGTACGAATATATCGACATTTGATTGATGATTGTCTATTCAAAGGCCTAAATATTGTTACGTTTTTACCTTTTTAAAAACGTTTAGATTATGAGTTCGTTGATTGCAAACCAAAATAAAAACAAATACGTGTTTCCTTACAATGAACTCTTTATTAATCACACTACTTTTATGTGTCAGTGTTACAAATTCACGGTACAACAACAACTTGCTTGTTCGCTATTCTATCCTCTGTTTACAACCTTTTTGTAAGCAATAACACTTGTACGTTATATCTGTATAACGGAGATCTTATCACCACGAACGCAACTTCAAACTAACTGCTTAAATAGTCCAACGGTGTCAAATCGCAGCTCCGAGGTGGCCAAACGACATCAGCTCTGCGGCTGATAATGCGATCTTCAAAAACAGGGCGCAAAACATCGAGTGTAGCTTCGGCTGTGTGGCACGTAGCGCCGTCCTATTGAAACAAAATGTTGCCAATATCTTCCTCTTCAATTTTTGTGAACAAAAATTCGTTCAACATGGCCCGATAACGACCGCCATTGACTGTAACGGTCACTCCTTGCTCATTTTCGAAAAAAATGGCCCAATTATGCCTCTGGACCAAAATCCGCACCAAACAGTGACTCGTTTTGGGTGCGTCGGCTTTTCAATGTATGCGTGCGGGGTTTCTGTGCCCCAAATGCGACAATTTTGCTTGTTTACATACCCGCCAAGATCAAAATGAGCTTCATCTGAAAAGATGCTTTTTTTTTTTTGCCAAAATCGGCATCTTCTGTAAGTCGATCGCAGGCCCACCTAGCGAAGCGAAAACGCATTGGTGGTCAATTGGCTTCAACTCCTGAACCAATTGGACTTTGTATGGAGTCATACCAAGGTCTTTATGGAAAACTCGTCTCAATGATGTCTCCGAAACGTTCAACTATTGAGAACGACGGTGAATTGATGTTGATGGCGCTTCACGCACACTTTCTGCCACAGTAGCAATATTTTCGGGTGTACGCACTGATTTTTGCTTTTCATGCTTTGATTTATCGATGAGGATCCCAGTTTCTTTCACTTTTTTCACAAGATAACGAACATACGGAGCTGACGGTGCTTCTCTTCTTCAAAAATCCGTACGCAATTTTCGCACACATTCTGCAATATTACCATGATTTTCATAGTAATGTTGCAATATTTCCCAGCGTTGCTCAAGCGTATACACAACCACATTCGTTCAGCGGAAGGATAAAACTAATTATCTGTCAAATCAGACATGAGCTAAGTGTTACCATTCACGAAATAAGCACTAGTTGAAAAAAACGTTAGATGGCGGACATAATAATTGATAATATGTTGTCTCTTGGACTAACCCCTACAAATACAGTTAATCCAACACATCATACGTCAACCAATAGAACTCTGCTTGATATTTTCTTTGTAGCAGATGTTTCGAACATATTGTTATATGACCAAGTATCTGCCCCTTGTTTTTCCAGGCATGATTTCATCTTTATGACATATCGTTTTAATGTTCCTTCATCACAAATTTCAGTTCGCTATCGTGATTTTAAAAATATTAATTACAGCGTCCTTGAAGAGAATATTTCCCTTACTGATTGGGCTCGTATGTATTACATGACTTCTGTTGATGAGCAGGTATCATTTCTCGAGAATAATGTACAGCGCCTTTATGATTTGGCAGATCCTATGAGATCGAGAACAATACTTCCTGGGGCAAAACCATGGTTTTCCGCTCGTATAAAATCCCTTATTAGTAAGAGGGATATTGAGTATTCTAGGTGGAAGCGTTGTAGAACCCCAGAGCCGAAAGCAGAATTTAAAACTGCTAGAAGAAATGTGAATGCCAGTATCAGGACTGCAAAAACTGAGTACTATGCTAGGCGTTTTAGTACCGCCGTTGATTCTAGACAAACATGGAAATGCATTAAGGAAATTGGTATTGGTAGGGCAGATATGGGAAGCCACCAGTTAGATGTTGAGGAGATCAACAGGGATTTCATGCACTTACCTATGGTGCCAGTCGATAATAGTTTTTACAGGTTTTCAAACTTGGGTTCTAATGATATTGATACTGGTAATTTTCAATTCTCTTGTGTGAATCAGTCTGACGTCCTTTTATGTTTCAATTTAATCAGGTCGAATGCGGTAGGCTGTGACAATATGCACCCGAGATTTATAAAAAGATTACTGCCTGTACTTCTGCCATATATAACATATTTATTCAATAGCATAATTACTACTAGTACTTTTCCATTACGGTGGAAATGTGCGAAAATATTGCCAATACCGAACAATGATACCGAATTCAGACCAATAGCTATTCTGTGCTACCTATCCAAGGTCCTGGAGGGAATTCTTAACTCTCAAATGGCATCATATATTGATGCTAATAAGTTGTTAACTGAGAAACAATCAGGTTTCCGCAAGAACCATAGCTGTGTTTCTGCGCTTTTGGATGTATCTGAAAATATACGACATGAACTGGATGAAGGTAAGTTTAATTTCTTGGCACTCCTTGATCATTCAAAAGCTTTCGACACGTTTGATCACGGCATGCTTTCTATGAAGCTTGTGCACTTTTTTAACTTCTCTGGAGCTTCGACACGGCTTTTATCATCATAACTTTCAAATCGTTCACAATTTGTTCATTCGGTAAATGCCCAGTCTTCTGTTTTGAATTTATCTAGAGGCCTGCCTCAAGGTTCAATTCTTGGACCACTTCTTTTTGCAATGTATATGAACGATTTGCCAAGCCAACTTCAGCACTTCAGAATTCATATGTACGCAGATGATGTACAGTTACATTTGAGTAGTCCTGTGTTATCTATTAGTGTGAATGTGAACAGACTCAATGATGACTTGGATCGATTATATCATTGGGCCAAGCAAATGGCCTTCGTTTAAACCCTCATAAGTCTAAGTGCAAGGTTATTCGTAGGAGGACGCTTGATTCCAATATCGGTCTCGATATTTTGATGAAAGGGGAGAAGATCAAGATTGTGGATGCTGCCAAAAACCTTGGGTTGACTTTTAATGACAGTCTTACATGGACAAATCATGTTAACACACTCGTAGGTCAAACTTATATGAAGTTGAGGTGTCTTTGGTCGACACAATACTTTATGCCTTTGAATATAAGACGGTTGATTGCAAAATGTTATCTTCTTCCTGGTTTAATGTACGGTTGTGAACTTTTTGCAAGTTGCGATTCCGTTAGCAAGGAGAAGCTCAACGTCTTATTCAATAATATTGTGAGATATATCTATGGTTTAAGGAGATATGACCATGTGTCCCGTTTTTCCTTGAAGTGTTATGGTGTATCGTTTGACAATCTTTTGAGCATCCGTGTATTATTACTTCTGCATAGGATCATTTCTTCAGAATCTCCAGGATATCTTAGCGATAAAATAAGGTTTGCTAGATCACTTAGAGGTAAAAGGATCATAATTCCCCTACATCGTTACCTTGTATCTGAATGGCATTTTTTTATTCATGCTGCACGGCTTTGGAATTGTCTTCCACATTCTCAGCAACTTAATAGCATCGCAACTAGTTTTAGGAAATTTTTATTTAATTTTTTTGCACCGTAGTAGATTACAATTTTTATAAATTATGCATGATTTATTACTATTGTTATTATTATTATTTTTTCTTCTCTTTTACTTTATTCATTAGAAAAGTTTGATCTCCAAATGTTGTTTATGAGCACTTCTTTCTTGTACTTGAAATATAAGATTAAATCTTGTTGTACAGGAATTGAATAAACAAATAAATAAAAAAAATACTATTAATTTAATATTTAATAAGACTTTGCAAAACTATTATTAAAAAAATATAATATGAAATATGGGCGAAGAATGATCTATCAAAATTAGTATGTAATAAGTGCCTAGACGTATAAAGATTGCTGCAATAGCAAAATTTATTTTGGTCTGAGATTCGTTTCCTCTAGGGAATGCTTTGTCCCCGGATAGGAGTGATTGTGGTACCACAACGGGCCTAAGTGGCACACCCCCCAGCTTACTTAACCTAACCTACGTCCCCAAAAGTACACGGCACGATAAAGAACTTTAACATTGTTGCTTTGGGTTGGGTTTTTGGAAATAAAGGTAAAGAGATTGTGGACTTCCCTGCAAAACTAGCACCTGAGAATTATATGTACTAATATCCTACTCAGGGCTGGAGAGTTACAGAAAAGTTATTCTATAGTCTCCGAGGTATGTTGCAACGAGGGGCTCTCAAAGTTTTCACGCGACATACGACTATATGTGTATTCTAAGTAGATTTTTCCCTATAACTTCGGAACGGATCGACGCATCTTAACCAAATTTTGACAGTATTTAAGTTAGAGAACGTAGAATTTAAAAATGCAAGAACATTAAAAACGTTCCAAGTACACATAGAACGTAATAGAATGGAATCGATATTAAAAACAACTAAGTAGATGGCAGTATGTAATAAAATTCTAGCAGAAACATTATCATACATGTAATGGAATAACAATGCACTTCTATTCATACCAATTGTCCAAAGATTTGACCATTCGGCAACATCATTGGTAAATTGTGTTCGTTCAGTGGAAGCCCAGTAATCCTGTAACGACAATAAAACAATATTTGTATAAGTATAAAATTTTAAATTATTTCTTAGCGATTAATTAATGTAATACATAAGAGGCTGTCAGTACACTATGATAGTGTAATTAGTTGCGAGTTACATTAGAAGATTCTTCACACAAATTTGTTGAGAATGAATTTTAAAACAAAAATTGTTTAAATAAACTGTAAATGTTCTTTTATTATTTATTATAAAAATATATGTATATTAAAACGCAGTTCAAGTTTAAATTATTACATTTAACTGATAAAAAATAAAGACTTTTAGCAATTGTATAGTAATTGATTGTTTTTAATCGATATATAGTATATATCCGCTTAATATTCACCATATTCTTATCTTATTAATATTAGAAAAAGTATTACAAATATTTTTATATGTACCTTTTGTATCACTCTCTGTATTATATTTAATTAATAAAACGATCTAAACTTTTAAAAATTGTATTGTACTCGACTGCTTTTTAAATGAGGATATAAATACAATAAATAAGATGAAAAATATGAGCACAAGCTCTGAAAGTATAATACTTAGAAATAAAGTTATTTTTTCGTATAATACTGATGACGAAATGAAATTTTTTTTGATACTGTATTTTGGTTTTAGATTGCATACAGTCTTTTCAGATATTTGACTAAAGATTTTCCAGTCTGTATATCTACCGGTGAGTTTTTTATATACGCTCAAGTTTTTGATATATTACAGTAATGCTGTAACGATGCTTAAAATCTTTCTAAGTGCCTTTGAGTGTTTTCTATCCGTAAAGCTAAATAGCACATACTGTTTTAAAGAACAGTGATTAATAAATCACGTTCACTGAGAACAACGTTCTTCAAAAATCACTGGATCGCTCATCTCTTTCATACATACATATTAAAAGGTTTGTACCTTGATATACACCCCCACATACTAACCCTCACCCTATAACTCATTTATTCATTGGTCCTTCAAGGAAAAAGAAGAATCAGAGAGACATATACGGTTCACATAAAGCCCATAACCCCCTTAAATTGTGCAAATTTTACCCCACCCAAATTTTGAAATTTTAAAAAATAAAAAATCAAAGGAAATTTAAAACTATAACAATACTAGTGCATTGCATTCAATAAATAAGTGTAAAGTGAAATATATAATAAAATTAAACTAAAGACACATACCCTAACAAAATCAGTGTAAAACATAAATCATCCAATACACAAAACATAAAAAACATTCTAAAAACAAAACGTGCGCAAAATACTTAAAATTATACTTTTAAACACAAATTAACAATTAACACAAACAATAATTATAAAAAATTTCCCTGAATAAAACGTGCATTTACAAAAACTTTACATTTAACATATAAAACAATAAAAAAATTAAGAATATTACAAAATCAAAAATAATTCATCACATATTTCAAATTATTACATATTAAAAGTACAAGAAAAATGTAGTGAACTTACATAGAATTGTAAAAAATAAAAGTTAAAAACAAATTTAAAATCGAAGGAAAGTACAAAGGTTCACCATAAATAGAAATAAAATACATATTACATTAAGAGCCAAAATTATACATTTTCAAAACAATACATAAACAAAATGAAAAGTGAAGAACATAAAAATAAAAAGTTCATCAAGGTTCAAAACAAGTAGCAAAAAAAAAATAAAGTTCACAAACAATGACATTCCATTACAGTCCACCAACAATACATCAAAAACAATTACAAATAAGTGACTACGAACAAATTAACATTATACACAAACACAACAAACATCACACAAAAAGGAATTGGAAAAAATTGGTTTGTACCCTACCCTCAGCAGACAAGGTAAGTCTACATTTTTTATATACGTCGCATAATTTTATCGCGGCTTTTTTTTAATTTATAAAAAACTCAATAATAACCCATAAATCCCACCCACCCAATACTTACCCGTTTTTTCGATACTTTCAAAATATTGTGAGTAACAAATATTGCCATTCTCTTTGTGTAGTGTCACAAAAATACAAGGAATATCCAATAGACAATTTTGTCTGCTAATTAGATTTATTTCAAATTTGAAATAAATATTTTTTTAAACCAAATTTACCCACGATAAATCGACTTCTTGTCCAAATTTACTGAGTTTTTTAGTCGCCGATATTATATGTTATATCCAACAGGATTTGAATGCCATTGAAGCAGACTATAAGGCCAATCCAGAGAATTCTCAGTCACTACCCGCATTCAGATTCATGAAGCGTGAATTGAATGGATCGATAAATTTTAAAGGCCTCTCCAGGAATATTTGATCTGCCAAAAAATTCTATACGTCATCTATGATATCCATAGATGAGTCTATAGAAAACTTTACCCAACCGAAAAATCCTACCCTAACCCACACAATCCACCCATTCAGTTGGATTTAACGTACCCCTTGCGATATGCAAGAATTTAGTGGGTATTTCAAGTATTGGGACTGATTCAGAGGCCTATTCAATAATACCCGCCTACCTTAAAAATAAAACTAGTGACGAGGCTAAAGAGATAGTCGACAACTCACCCTTGACTAATGAAGGTTTTCTTATTGCTTGGACCCAACTGGTAAATCATTATGAAAATAGGATGCAAATTAATGTACAAAATTACAGAGAAAATTATTGCAAATTTAAATACATTCGAGATAGATACCGACAATTGGGATCCTATCATTGTATATCTCTGTTTAACAAAATTCTTCAACGAAGGTTAGGTTAGGTTAGGTTAGAGGACGTGTACTTTTCAACTGTGACAAGTACAGTACCCGGAGGTCGAATTGACCTATTGTACAACGTCCTAGCTTCTCACACCACTCGTGTTGTGTGCGTTTATTTCATACATGAGTGGCGGGACCTACAGTTTAAAGTCGACTCCGAACGACAGATTTTTTTGAGAAGCTTTTCATGGCAATTTTTACTCTCAGAGTTTTGCCAGAAATCTGCTGAGAGGAAGTCGCCAAAGAAATATTTTTTTTCATATTTTGTTTTGATGTCTGACCTGGGATTCGAACTCGGGCCTTTCGTCTAATAAGCGAACACACTACCTACTAGACCACGGCGACTTCTCCAATGAAACCTGAAGAGAATTTGAGGAAACCCTAAAAATTGTGCTGAAATGCCTTTCTAGACCGATGTGGATATATTTTTAACAAATACATTCAAAGGACTCACCTCAGTCAATGATGTTACGGAAAGTAAACCTAACCTTAACCCAAACACCCACCCAAAACCCAAATTCCTCCAGGACATGAAAAATCAATTTGACAGAAGGTTGAGGACGTTCAATACAACAATAAGTAGGATACCAATGCGTGTGAATGACTTTGAGATCCAAATATTTTATTATTTATTTAAATAGCCTTTCTTATATTTGTAACTGTATACTTTTTAGTGTTGGCTTGATCATCAAAATGTTTATTAATGTGTGTGTTTTTCTGTTAAAAATTGCTCCTGCTGCTTTTCTTTTACAATATGACATTGAGCTCGATATACATATATAGGGTATTCATACGGTCGTCATAAAGTCATATATCATAAAATAATAACACGAAAAAAATATGACTGAAAGTAGATATAAGTATGTAGAATACCATATTAATTACAAAATTTATAACGATATAATTATAAGAAATTTATAACGACTTTGGAAGGATTTGCCACGTAATTAACCTATCATACTATACTCAAATACGGGATGAATAAGTATTGTTAAACTCAAAGAATGAAAATGATTATTTAGAAAATACTGAAAATTTGAATTCACTCGAGGTGGAAGTAGATCTGCTAGGCACTCTATTGAGAGAATTGATAATAGATGATAGAAAAGTAAAAAGAGGAAGAAATGAACTCGATAAAGTTTGGAAATGGATAACAGGAACTAGAGTCCGACCGAACGTTCGGGTACGGGTTCGGTGTACGGTAAAAAGTGACGTTCGGCCAAAGTTCGGCGTTCGGTCAAAATTTTGCCGAACACCGAACTTTTTATTTAACTTATTTTAAATTAAAAAAAAGCAGAAAAGGGGTTCATCTTTATGGGAAAAGCATGAGTCTGCTTCACATCAACCTCAAGACGAAAATATTATCGAGAAAGAAATCAAAATCTATATATCTGAACCATTAAGTGATCGCAAAACAAATATATATGAATATTGGAACTCCTGTTCATTTGCAAACCTTAAGGCTGCAGCCAGGAAATATCTATCAGCACCGCCAACGAGAGTTTCTTGTGAGCAACTATTTAGTGCTGCTGGCCAGCTTTATTCAGATAGACGAAGTAACCTTAAAGGCATTAATGCAGAAAAGTTACTATTTTGCCATTATAATATAAAAACAATGAATTTTGAGTACAAACTGCATATACTTAATCTGGGTTTTACAGTTCTTCCTAAGTGAACTATAAAACCCGATTTTTATATTTTTCTCAAAAAAAAAGAGCACAAAGTATTTCTTTCCTAAAAAAAAAAAATATATACTAAAAAGTACAAATTTTTTCTTTATTGTTTAATATTACTTTTTAAAAGTACATATTTTTCTTAAATGTTATGAATTCGTTATTTTTTGTTTTTATCAATAAATTCCAAAAGTGTATTTCTCATTAATTATTTAATAACAAAAAGTTCGGGTTTGCCGAACTTTGAAACCCGAACTAAGTACGGGTTCGGCCGAACTTCAAAATTGGCCGAAGTTCGGGTTCGGTGTTCGGTACCGAACGAAATTTGGAGTTCGGTCGGACTCTAACAGGAACTCTTCTGATCATGATGATTTTACTCGCATTAATGATAAAGATTGGATTCTTCTATGTACAAAAATATTCAAATTAAAAAGAATATTGTAATCTACATTAAATATCTAATTGTAAGCAAAATATGTAATAATGTAATAATGAAGTTAGGTCTATTATTAAGAGAAAACATTGCTAGATGTAAGGATAATTACGTAAATATAAAAAATTTTAAATTAGCATTAAGACTTACATTTTGTTTATAATTAGGAAATAAAGCATATTTATCGAACTTACTGAATAACAGAAAAGCAAATTGTACATTAGTTAAGTCAAATTCCAAACAAATAGAAATAATTAAAGATGGTACAATACTAATGCCGGCCATACATGAGACAGAAGATCAGAATGTTATAGGTATTGATCAAATAATTTATGAAAATCCATCATTACGAATTTGGAATTATATATAGTAGTTATCATATAATTGACATAATAGATAATGATGGATTAACTGGATTAGAAAATATAAATGTGATAAACTTCGAAAAGTAATCATGTAATAATGATAATATTAATAATTTTAATACTTGTAATGTATATATAACAAATACTATAAGTATATGAACTGTAAAAAAACACAACCAATTGAAGAAATCATATATATTTAATTTAATTTAAATGTATTTTAATTAATGGGAAGAAGATCAGTAAGAACAAGAAGCATTTAAATTTCTAAAGTTGACAAAGCACATTATAAAGAAGCCACAATTTGTGATTTTAGAATTAATTACAATTTTACTCGCAAATTAACTCATAAATAGAATTTTGCGCGCAGTGTTAACTCACAATTTGAATTTCATAAGAATAAGCGCTAACCCAAACCCATTAGAACTAAGAAAATATTTAAATTTATAATTGTGAAAATAATCACAGTAAATGTAAATGTTGAATTTCCTGCCTGTCCTCGTCATCAAGAGTGCCAAACAAAACTTTAATTCCACTGCCTAAAACGTTGAAAAGTCCACGTTTGTGTCTAATATTGAACAGCTTCTTTTCAGCGTTTGCTATTTTAAGGTACATATCTCTTAGTCATTGTTGTCTGCAAAAAGTCATTTTCATTAAATTCCTTTTCTAATAATTCGTATGCTAATTGAATCTCCGTTTTTCTTACTTATTTAATTGGCCATAACAACCCGTTTAACGGATTTCGGCCTGCCGCAACACTCTCCATGACGAAGTTGAAGAGGTCGCATGATAAGGGGTCGTCTAGTCTGAAACCTCGCACGGTATCAAAAGGTTCGGAGAGGTCCATCCCTACCTTGAAGGAGCTGCAGGAATTGCTCAACGTCATTCTGCATAGCCTTATCTGCTTCGCAGGTATACCGAGCTCAGACATTGCGGCAGAAACACGATCCCTTATAGGGCTATCAAAGGCTGCCTTATAGTCGACAAAAAGATGGTGTGTGTCGACTTGTTGTTCGTGGGTCTTTTCCAGGATATGGCGCAGTGTGAAGATCTGGTCGATGGTGGACTTGCCAGGTCTGAAGCCGCTCTGATAAGGTGCAATCAGTATTTTGACTAGTGGCTTCAGTCGTTCACACAATACGCCTGGGAGAAGGCTTATACCCCTGTAGTTGGCGCATATAGTAGGGTCTACCTTTTTCAGGACAGGACAGAGAACACTAAGGTTCCAATCGTTGGGCATACTTTCCTCTAATAATCTTTATTTATTCATTATACTTATTAGGTATATCTCCGCCGCTGTGGTCTAGTAGGTAGTATGTTGGTTTATTAGACGCGAAGCCCGGGTTCGTATCCCAGGTTAGACATCATAACGAAATATGAAAACATGAATATTTCTTCGGCGACTTCCTCTCAGCAGATTTCTGGCAAAAACTCTCAGAGTAAATTAACCTGCCATGAAAAAGTTTCTCAAAAAAGTCGACGTTAAACTATAGGTCCCGCCACTCACGCATAAAATTACGGCACACAACATGAGTGGTGTGAGAAACTAGGCCGTAATCCTAAATAAAGGGTTGTAATGGCCAATTATGTATGTATCAGGTATATCTATTGTCCCTTTCTGCAATATCATAAAACCTGCCTGTCACTGCTTATCTCCTGAATTTGTATCGTCTGAGTAGCTACATACATACATACATAATTGGCCAGTACAACCCTTCAGTCGTTCCCACGACAATCGGATCTACGCTCCGGAACGACCCGACTCAACATCGGCCAAGGATTGTCAACCCAGCGAAAGCTGTATCAACCGGAAGTTTTTTCCCAAGGTGAGCAAAATATGCCAGCACTTTTGCTCTGTATCCTCCTAATAAGAGCTGGCATTGAACAGAATCCAGGTCCTATATGGATTTGTTCAGTATGCCATACGACTATCAGGACAAATACCACATCAGTGAGATGTAATGGCCTTTCCTCTCATAGGGAATGGACAGTAAACTATAGAGCCCACTGTTGTAGTAGACAACAGGACGCCGACCTAATGGAAAGGGGACATAACTCGAACGACCTACTGACCAACAATGGTACAAGTGGTACATGGACATGCTCTGTCTGTGGGGATAACATAAGGAGGAACGTTACATCGGTGAAATGCAACTTTTGCAGTAGATGGTGCCACATCCCAAAAAACTCTGGAGGACCATAAAAAAACCTATCTGGCTCTAAAACCAATACTAACCTCACAGCTATCGAATTTGACGACAGACAGGTCGCACAATGTGCTACTAACAAAACAGTATCTAATAGCCTGCTATCTTCCTACCCATCCAAACCACCACCTAGTTATGGACGATCTCCCTCCTCGCCGAATAGGACAAGACTTCACCGTTTACAAACCCGACATTACACACTTTATACCCACAATAGCGGACCCACTATCTGAGAGAGGCGCAAAGCGCCTTACACCAAACGGCTGTTACGACGGCCAGGGACGAGCTCAGCCTTAACAGGGTCATTAATCAACACCCACCACCTATATCGGATTCTGAAAGGCAGCTACCAAGGTCAACGAGAACCATACTGGCACAACTGAGATCAGGATGGTCAAACATCCTGAACAGCTACAGGGCCAGAATCATCCCGGGAACCCAGGATACCTGCCCCCTATGCAACCTGGCACCACACGATACGGTGCATATCTTCAGCTGCCCAGTAAAACCGACAACTCTGCGACCCATAGACCTATGGCTGAACCCAAGGACAACTGCGGACTTCCTAGGACTGCCGACTACATGACGTTGACAACACACCTACATAACCTACTACAATCAACCCCATCTCTTACCCATCTCATCCTCACCAAATCACATGGCATACAACCAACTAAAGGCATGAATAACACTAACCTTTTATATCTTATATATAGGGAGAAGCTTCTGGAAGCAACAGCCGAACTGTTACAACAACAACAACAACCCTTCAGTTGCTACTGTCGTCAATAATACGAGGTGTATTAGGATTGTTAAGTATCACCCTCGGTATTCTGGTGCATGGAATTGTTATAAGAGCATTCTTTCCTTTTAAAACACGTTTTATATTTTCTAATATTTCTATTCCTTAGTTTAACTAAATAGTGGTCATCGTGTTCCCCACGGAAGACTTGCGCATGCTTAAATGGGGTTGCTTTTTATCTAATCGTTTGCATGAATTTTCTGCATCTAAGATTCCTTCATCTCATAATATATTGTATATAATATTGTGTATATTTCATAATCTTTCCTATTTTTATTAGCACTATTTATTCTATTTTCCTTTAAAGCTTGAGTATCTTTTGTAAGAGGTTGATTGTAAGGAGTTTCCCCAGTGGTTGAGTGTGTTCTAATATGATTATAAGTGAAAACTGTTTGTTCAACTGCTACTTGCTTTAATTCCTGATGTTAATAATTATTAATTTCTCATTCAAAGTTTTATGTAGCCTCTCAATATCTGCTATTTCTGTTTTCCTGTTGTGATCTCGAGTCCTATATTTAAAGTCTTGTACCATTCTTCCAAACTTATATTAACTAATCCTGCATCTTGGTCAGTTTTAATTACTTTTGGAGGTCCCATGGTATTGAACACTTTCAATATTGCTCTTTTTGCTTCCACCCAATTGGTGCGGTTTAGGTTTTCTACCATAGCATATTTAGAGAAAATATCAATACAGGTGAGGTATGAACAATTGTCTCACCTCCAAATAACAATAATATATTTTTCTTCATTATAATATTGTGTGTAATTCTGTGGTCGAATTTGCATTGATCATATAAGTCACAATTATTTATTATATTTGATATCTCTGAAACATAATTGCGATAGTAATATTTGCTCTGAAAATTAGCTTTTATTTTTTCTATTCCCTGGTGCAAACCTTTTAAATGTATAGACAAAATTATTTCTTTGAATTCATCATAAGATGTTATATCCTCCAACAATGTTGTAGTCCTTATGATACGATTTTTCTTTGTTTGCGTTATAAGATTCGGAAAAACAGACTGAAATAGAATAAAATCATTATGGTTTTCAAATATATTGTCGCTGTAGTAATACCCGCAAGTTTTTCCAAAATAATTTTTTTTGCCAAGTCTCATCTCAACATAGTCTACAATAGTTCTAGTATTTCCAAATATAATTATAATTAGAGGCTGTTTTTCCACAGGAGCCCGTCTAAGTAAAAATTGTATACGGAAAACATTTAATGGTCTCTCTGTTATGAATATAAAGTTAGAATTGTGTTCATTTGCTGAGTGTATTGTTGCCATGTAAGAAGCTATACCATTAATATAGCACTCGATATTATTTATACGCAATAGGGCATCAGCTACTCTATTTTTCTTTCCTGGGATATATTTCACATCAAAATCATACTTTATTTAGTTTCAACTTCCACCTCTGCAACTTGGAATTAGGCTCCTTCAAATTATGCAACCACTGCAAGGGCTTATGGTACTATTAATGATAAATTTCCTACCATATAGATAGTGCCGAAAATATTTGGTTGCCCAAACAATTACTAAATCTAAAACTAAATCATCTCATGTTCACTCACAAAACAGACGGAGCGATTCCCCTGACTAAGAACTGGTCCTAGAGCTACATTAAAATCATCAGTGGTAAGAGTGAATAATTTTGTAAAATCTTTCAGTACAGGGTTATTAATAGTTTCACTGTTTCGAATGCCTTAACATATCCCCTGACACCAAATGGTTAAGGGTTTGCATATTTTTGGAAAATCCTTTATAAATTTGCGGTAAAAGCCGGCAAGTCCTAGAAATTGCTTGAATTGTTTCTCATTTTCTGGGTTTGGAAAATTTTTAATTACCTCAATCTTTTTCGGGTTTGGGTTTATACCATACATACATAATTGGCCATTACAACCCTTCGTCAGGATTACGGCCTAGCTTCTCAACACCACTCATGTTGTGTGCGTAAATTTTATACATGAGTGGCGGGACCTACAGTTTAAAGTCGACAGATTTTTTGAGAAGCTTTTCATGGCAATTTTTACTCTCAGATTTTTTGCCAGAAATCTGCTGAGAGGAAGTCCCCGAAGAAATACTTTTTGTATTTTGTTTTTGATGTCTGGCCTGGGATTCGAACTCGGGCCTTTCGTCTAATAAGCCAACACACTACCTACTAGACCACGGCGACTTCAGGGTTTATACCATAAGGAGTCACAATATGTCCTACGAATTCTGCCTCCGATCTCATAAATTAATACTTATGCACCTGCAACTTTAAATTTGCTTCCTTTAATCGAGTGAGTACCTTATCTAGTGAAACAATATGTTCTTGCAATGCGGTAACAAAAATAATGTTGTCGTCTAAATAGACCAGACAATGAGTACCAACCACATCACCTAGTACTGAATTCATTAATCGTTGAGAGGTAGCAGATGCATTTTTCAATTCCACAGGCATTCTAAGAAATTCGTAGTGACCGTCTTGTGTGGAAAAAGCGGTTTTTGCAAGACTTGCCTAATCGATCTCTACCTGATGGAAACCTTTTGCCAGATCACGCGTAGAAAAAGAAAGACAACGACCTAATTTGTCTAAAATTTCATTTATATTTGAATTGTTATTCAAATTCAATCAATTGTTATTTGATCTATAACAATTCTCCTAGGTATCCATTTCCTTTGGAACAACCCACAAAGGACCAAATTAGGGAGATTGACTGTGCCTTCTTATATTTGGATCAAGCATTTCCTTAATTTGCCTGTTAACTTCTGCCTTATGCACTTGTGGGTAACGACATGACTTGACATATATTGGATTTTCATGCTTTGTTACAATTTTGTGTTTAATTCCATTAGTAAAGGTCAAGCTTTCATTATGTGAATGAACAAGGGATTTATATTTGTTTAAAAGTTTTTCTAATTCGGTTTTTCTTCGTTATTTAAATGATCGGTCCTAAATTTGCCAGTTTGTTCCTCTTCCAAATTATTTCTGCCACAATTCCTTACTACATTATTATAAACGTTCAATTCCTCATCGTTAAGTCTTATAGTTAGTTTTCCAAGGTAAATTGCTGCGTTTAACTTCCCTAAACTATCTCATCAAAAAGTCATAATTATTCGAAAATTTATAAACATAACACCCCAATTGCTTCCCACATTTCTTGTTTGATACTTAATACTATATTTCCCGTAACAGTAGTTACAGTTATTGGTGATACTATCCTAATTTTGTTTTTTAAAGCTCCAGGTCGAATCAGGCTTACGGA
This sequence comes from Sarcophaga rosellei, assembly GCA_930367235.1. Taxonomy (NCBI): domain Eukaryota; kingdom Metazoa; phylum Arthropoda; class Insecta; order Diptera; family Sarcophagidae; genus Sarcophaga; species Sarcophaga rosellei. The sequence continues at coordinate 69,591,482 of OV884017.1, read as the reverse complement.
GAAACCTGTATCTATCAAAAATGAATAAGATATATTGTCTATTACTAATGGTGATGTCCCGAGGCCCTTGTATAAAAATTTTCGGGGTCAACTTCCATAGGCATAGGAGGACCACAGCGCATAATTCTCGATTAGGTTGAGTCATACTCTCCTTGTCCATTTAAAATTCGATAGGCATAGTTATATTGAGAATATTTCACATTAGGACAGTTAAATTATTTTGTGGGTGATTATAGGTACCTGATCGAATGCTTTGCATGGAAGGGTTAGTATAATTTCCTGAATAGTTTGGTGGGTACTTGTTACTTAAATAATTGACAGAAAACTGTCATGTCTGAAAGTGCCTTACTTGTGGTTTATTGTTTGGTCGATACCATAGTTTTTGTTTCCAACGTATGTTCTTTGTGGTGTGGAGTCTAGTTTTCTGCTAAAATGCAGTTTTTAGATCTTTAGCTAAGTTTGTATTTATTAATGCCGTTAAATAATTTGTTAACTCTTTCTTTAATTGAGATAAACACACTCGATTCAATTCGGCATTTAAAAAGTTCCTGGTAGAAATATCTTCTGTTTTTAATCTAATTTCACCTTTAGGGCCATTATTAAAACTTGCCGTTAACTAAAGGAGGATTTTAACGGGCAGATAATTTGTTTTTCATTGTTATGAGTACCCAATAAGATAGAAGTGAGCGTTAAGCTAAAAGGAGGATCATCCTGCCAGCAACTTTTTAAGTTACGTTTATGTTTATTATTGAAGTCGCCGTGGTCTAGTAGGTAGTGTGTTGGCTTATTAGACGAAAGGCCCGAGTTCAAATCCCAGGTCAGACATCAAAACGAAAATATGAAAATATTTCTTCGGCGACTTCCTCTCAGCAGATTTCTGGCAAAAACTCTGAGAGTAAAAATTGCCATGAAAAGCTTCTCAAAAATCTGTCGTTCGGAGTCGAATTTAAACTGTAGGTCCCGCTACTCATGTATAAAATTAATATACACAACACGAGTGGTGTGAAAAACTTATTTACTATCAGAGTTTTTGCCAGAAATCTGTTAAGAGGAAGTCGCCGAAGAAATATTTTTTCATATTTTCGTTTTGATGTCAGACCGGGGATTTGAACCCTGGCTTCGCGTCTAATAAGCCAACACACTACCTACTAGACTACGGCGACTTTTATAGTTTATTCAATTTAATTCTATTATGTTCATGAGTTCGATGTTATATAGCCTTTGGTTAAAATGAAATATTTCAAAATTGTTTTATTTAATTCAATTATATGTTTTTCACAAGTTTTCCTTTCCAAAAAATTTCACGGTTTTTTTTATTTTTTTTTTATTTTATTGCTAAACTTAAATATAACTTAACGAAAAGATTCTTTTATTCGACTGCGCCAGTAACGTATTGAGTTTTTGTACTCAATGCGGAGAAAAACACCCGGTTGGTTCGGTGGTTAGTTTATTTCTGCTTTATTAAAATTTAAATATTTTAAGCTAAGATACAAAATTAAACATAAAATGACAAGATAAGCATAATCCACAACAAAGTGTTTTATTACGTCTGAGGATTTTAAAATTAAATACATAAAAAGAGTTTTTGCAAATATGCTGATTTGGTGTTTTTTAACAAAAAAATATAACTTAAGCTAAACTACGGAAATAAGTTCCCTATATAACTTGGATAGTAGTTCCCTCATTTTAATTGTGTTTCTCTTTGTGAAGGCCACTGCTTTAAATGCTCTTATTTATAATGCCATTACATGTCGTATACATTTCATTGAATAGGCCTGTTAACCATTCAATAATTGAATCTATATTCGTTACTTTATTGAATGGTAGATGACTTTAAGCGAAAACATAAAGTGCCGTGCTTGAATTTTGTAACATTCACTCTTCTTGTGTCTGGTACTACACCACATACTGTATATGTATATTTTACACCGCAATGAACAAAAACTATTGAAAACAGAAAATAATACACATTCACTTTTGACGTCATTAAACAAAAAACGTCAAATAGAAATTAAATTTATATTGTCACCTGCAACGTCACACACTTCTCTTTTTACTTATATGTAAACACAAAGAAATACGAAATGAATACATATGTTTGTTAAAAGCAGTGCCAAATGCGTTGTAGGTGAAAAACAAATTTCACGTCGAATATTGATGTAATATTCCGAATATTCAAACTTTTTGACATATTTGCAAGCAATTCTTTTGAAATACGACAATTCTGCCTAAGTTCTTCTTCCATATATGTCGATACCTCTTATTTTAAGTAATTTTTAATGCTGTTTCTCTCTTGTCCAGCCAATTATCCTAAGATATCTTAAAAAAACAATTCCTGGTCTTCTGAGTTCTAATCGATTAGCTGCAAAACTTCCTTATAGTCATCATCCGATTTACTTAATGAATCCATTAACTAATCAACAATTAATTTTAATGCAGTTTGATCCACAGAAATCTCTGAAGCATTGCCACTAACTGTTAGTTGGTTTCCATAAAAAACATTACATTAATTCATTGGCATCATTCCCATTAACGTGGGTACAAGAAAGAAATTCATTACTTATTTAAATCAAAATTTACATATTCTGTTATTATTTTTATTCAACAAATTTATTTTTACTTACATTTTCAGAAATTTTTTCCCATCATTTACAAAAAATTTTCAAAAATTCATAATAGCTGCTTAATAGTTTGACAGATTACCCAGAAAATGTACGTGTAAAATGCGATAACATGAGAAGCACGAATTACTCTCTAAAAATTTTGCTTACTAAATTATTATTTTGTGATGTTTTATGTTTAATATCACCTACAGTAGTGATTTTTTTTTTAAATTTTGCTTAATTAAGAAAATTTTAATTATTTTGTATCAATTTAATTCTTCGTTGCAACTCTTTAGCCAGGATTGTGAATGAACAAAATAATTTATAATTTTATATTTTCCTTCCAATCAAAGTATAAATATGATTAAACAATTACCTGCAGATTAGACGGCTCTGCACACAATGAGAATATGGTAAATTTGTTGCGATTTTGTTAAAATCTTTCTGGCACACAGGACAATTTAAATTTATGCAATTTGATGAATAACACTGAGGTGTTTTTAAAGATGACAGACCAGCCTAAAATTAAAGAGGTTTTATTTTTTTTTTTATTAAATCGATATATTAATTGTAAAATTGTCGTTAAAAACATTCAACACATTAAAATATCAGTAAATTATAATCAACCATTTAAATCTTAGTGACATCGATTTCTATAATACTATAGTCTGGGTTTTTAGTGTTTTGTAATTTTACGAAAATTGTCCATTACCAGTGTTATTAAATTTTAACGATACTTCAAATAACATGTCAAGTAACTGTCAAATTAAACAAACCCTATTAAAGATAGGTCGATGGGGATTACATAGATACTTAATTGGCCATTACAACCCTTCAGTCAGAATTACGGCCTAGCTTCTCACACCACTCATGTTGTGTGCGTTAATTTTTATACGTGAGTGGCGGGGCCTACAGTTTAACGCCGACTCCGAACGACAGATTTTTGAGAAACTTTTTCATGGCAGGTTTATTTACTCTCAGAGTTTTTGCCAGAAATCGTCGAAGAAATATTTTTTTCATATTTCGTTTTGATGTCTGACCTGGGATACGAACCCGAACTAATAAGCCAACACACTACCTACTACTTCAACAAATAAATATTCACGCTTACAACATTCCCCAATAAACTTTCAAGCTGCGGTAATAACAGGCAATTGTATACAAATAGAGCAATCACCAAGTTGTACAACAAGATATTAATCCTATAAAGAAGTGCTATGGGAGTATACCAAAAAATAAAGTAGTAAAAATCATTGATAATAAAAGTAAAAACTTATGAAATAATGTTGAAATAAAAATGAATAATAACATAATCTCAGAAAATATAGAAATCGATGCAAAAAATTAATATAAACAAAGAAATAAATATATGAATAAAATAAATTAGGAAAAGTATAAAGAACAATATACTTGTGGTACCCATAGCTGCCAGATAATAAAGCATCAAATCGTCAGAAAAAATAAGTGAATTGAAAGTTAAAAATAAAATTGTTCTGAAACCTACAAAGTGAAGTCCTTGTACATATTTTAGTTCAATAATAATTAAAAAAATTACCAATAAACTTTAAAAACAAGTGCTGTATACAATAGCTCAGTTCACAATCTTAGGCATTTAGATGGTAAATTTATACCATTGTAAATATTTGCCGTTAATTGTGAACGGTTTTTTGTTTAACTTTGCAACACTTATTGCAAACTTCTCAACACACAGCTTACTATCAAAAACAAAAAATACGTCTACTTTATTCCTTAAAAAGTGCAGTTGTGCAAAATAATAAAATATGCCGAAGGGAAGCCTAAAAGAACAAATAATACAGTCTTTAATAGACGAAGCTGTGGAAGAGATTATATTCAAGAGATCAATATTAAATTTTCTCTTTTAATTCGTTTTTTATGTTGTACGTTTCCATTTTTTAGAGATTTTATTTTGCACTATTTTTATTTTTATGATCAGCTGTTCATTTGATTAAATATGGCAATGTGTTGGTTAAATATAAACTACGGTTTTGAGTGTGGGATGTTTGCCAAATCACGGCAAGAGTATTTCTGTGTATTTTGTTAGTGTATGGTAAAAGATTATGAACTGAGCTAATTAATATATTTGTTTGCTGGAAACACATAAGTACATGTATTAGAATTAAAAATTTAAATAAAATCAGATACAATATTTAAGTCGAAGCAGTTACGATTGCTAAGTTTTAAATAATCTTTTTATATAATATTGTTACGTTTTTACTTTTTTAAAAACGTTTAAATATGAGTTCGTTGATTGCAAACCAAAATAAAAACCAATATGAGTTTTGTTTCAATGTTTTGTTTATGCACACTACTTTTGTGTGCCACCGTATACAACTTCACTATACAACAACCTATTGCTTGTTCGTTATTCTTCTCTGCTTACTACCTTTTTGTAAGCAATACCACTGGTACGTTATATCGGTATAATAGCGGAGACCTTCACACAATAGTGATCTTCTATCTGCTTACTTCGAACGCAACGTGTCTTCACACAAGACTAACCGAATTCTTACTGACTCGTTGGCTGCTTTGTCTTGCCTTTTTATAGGCGCACGTATTCAGTCTGATGAAGGTTTTTGAAATGGAATATTCGTGTCTTCGCCTTCTCGAGAACTCTATCGCTACTTCATTGTTATTTATGTATTTATGTTGTTATGTTGTATGTGCTTATGTTGTTTGTTGTTGCTTTCTTTCATACTTGTGTGTCTCCTTTTCTTATAGTGAAGTTGTTGTTGGTATATGTAAGCAAGTTCGTTGGATGTGTTTGTGAGACTTTTATTTATCGTTAGTGTTAAACGATGCTTCCATTTTCGTAACACTGCTGCCCACTTAAGCCTGTTCGTCCCGAATACGCTCATTATCTCTACTCCTATATTTTGCCAGACGCTTTATGGGTACGATCTTGATTTTTGTTCGGGGGCTGCTAGCTTTCTGTATCCTGTACATGATATCGTTTAACCGCTTTATTATTTTACACGGTCCATCCCAGCTGGTTTGTAGCTTGGGAGATAATCCCTTCTTCCGCTTCGGGTTATATAGTAGAACCAGTTGTCTCTCATGGAAGCCGCCCGTGTTTGCTACTCGATTATACCTGGCGTGCATTCTATCGCTGACAGGAAAAGGGTCTGCTGCGTCCATCCGCTCGAAAGGTGCACCCGAGTTATAGCGTTGCAGCAGACCTCGACTTCTTCCTGGACCTTTAGCTGCAACATACTGTCTACAGTTTGCTATCCAATCCGACACTGCTTTCTGACATCCAACCCAATAAAAACGTTGTTTTAGTCTTTCCAGCGTCTTTGTCTCTCCAAGATGTTCTCCATTATTGAACTCCTTTAACACTTCCTTCATCTTGGAGGAAGGCACTACTAATAGGTTGGATGAGACCTTGCCATCAGCGCTTTCCCAATGTCTATATAGGCACCCATTTATCAGCTTTAAACTGTCCCATAGTGCCCAATATGCTTTTGTAAGAGGACCTTCTGCGGATATCTCATTTCTGGTAGGCCGCTTGTCTTCTTCCTTAGCTGCTATTATCTTCGCCAGTATTGGGTCACTCCTTTGTGGCTTCGATTTGTATTCGCCGGACATCAACGATAGATTCCTTCTTCTCAGCCTTTACATAATGATTACGCTCCAAATTAGGAGCTCGGCTTGAGAGAGCATCAGCCTTGCCTTGTTTTATGACTCTTCGTTTTGTTAATGGCGATTGTTCGGAATCATCTCTGATTTTCTTGCATCCTCTTCTAACTTTTATAACTTCAGTCTGTTCTTCAGCCATGTAAGCGTCCGGGGACTGTTCGATTTGCATATTAGCCTCTATTTTCGATACTTTCGACACAGGATGATCCTCGCTATTCTCAGATTTTCCGCGCCTTCTCCAAAACTAGTCGTTTCAACGTAGTGTTTATCAGAAGCCTTAGGTGTAACAATGACAAGTCGTCTTGTTGGTGAGACGGGTCTTGATCTTCTCCGTGGCGCTTTACAGTTTCTTTGGAAGTGAACACACTTTCCACAGTTGAAGCATTTATGTTTAGCCTTTTGTCCGTTTTCTCCCAAAACTTGCTTCAGCATCTCTTTCAATTTATTTAAAAGGCATTCTTTTTCGTCCACCGATCTTCGCACCTTGCCCACTTGTGGTCTAGAAATCGTGCAAGCGGTCTCTTGAGCTAGTGCGAAGGTCTCTGCATAGTTTCTTTTCAGTGTAGAACATACCGCTAGTTTAATGTCAGGGTCCCGTATACCATTAACAAACACCTCGGTCTTATAGTTGTCTATCAACGGGTGATTTTCTCCTGGGTATGCACAGGTACGACACCTTAACTCCATGCGATACAGTTCTCGTTTATGTTCGTCGCCGAATCTACGCTGTAACGCCACCAGTAACTCGTTGTAATTGTTCCTGCAGCTGGCTGGCATGGTTTCTAGGATCTCTGCTGCGACACCTTTTAGCGCAAGGTGGTTTTATCCTGCAGGTACCTTCTGATAGGACTCGCACTGGTTCCGGTCGCTGGCTCTGGAGGTTGCTGATCTTTTCCTCCATCATAACGAGTTTTCCATCGACGGTCTTTTCCAAATCGTTCACTTTTGTGCCGACAGTCTTTTGGAAATCGTTCACTATCGTGTCAACCGTCTTTTCTAAATCGTACACTTTCGTGTCAACCGTCTTTTCCAAATGCGGCACCCTTTTCTCGACACCTGTGATTCCGTTGCTGACCGACTTATGTATTTCTTGCTCTTTCGAGTTTCCTTTCGATTTTTGACAAAATTGCTGGTTGCAGTTTCTGGTTTACAGCTCTGGAAGCTTCAAATAGCTTTTGGTTCTCAGATCTAGAGGGTTTTTGTACATAGCAAACAGCTTTTCGTTCGCTTCTTGCATTTTGCGATTTTCGGCTCTAGAAGCTTCGAATAGCTTTTGGCTTTCGGCTCTAGAAGCCTCTTGTGCATCAGCTAAAAGTTTCTGATTTTCGGCTCTAGGAGCTTCAAATAGCTTCTGGTTTGCTACTTCAATTTTTTCCATCATAGCGGCTAGCAACGAATTTACTACTTCATTGTTGTTTATGTATTTTGCTTATGTTGTTTGTTGTTGGTATATGTAAGCAAGTTCGTTGGATGTGTTTGTGAGGCTTTTGTTTATCGTTAATGTTAAACGATGTTTTCATTTTCGTAACAATATTGCTCCTAAGGAATTTAGTTTTATTTAATTTAACTTGTTAAAAGCTACCATTTTCATTTTTTCTGATTTTTATTTTTTTTTTTTTCAAAAAAGCGAGAAGTTTTATATCATCTTCAGGAAAAAATTGTTCAAGGTTTAAACAGGCTGTCCCAGAGTTGTTTATGGACACATTTTCGCAGCAATAATAGTACTTACGTACATAATTGGCCATTACAACCCTTCAGCCAGGATTACGGCCTAGCTTCTCCTACCACTCATGTTGTGTGTATTAATTTTATACTTGAGTGGAGAAACCTACAGTTTAAAGTCGAATCCGAACGATAGATTTTTAAGAAACTTTTTCATGGCAAGTTTATTTACTCTCAGAGTTTTTGCCACAAATATGCAGAGAGGAAGTCGTCGAAGAAATATTTTTTCATATTTCGTTTTGATGTCTGGCCTGGGGCTCGAACCAGGGCGTTACGTCTAATAAGCGAACACACTACCTACTAGACTACGGCGACTACGGCAATAATAGTGCATCATCTAAATCTATGGGTGGTGTAAATATTAGGTAGTCAGAATCTTTTGACGTTCTGAGCATGAAAATTCAGAGTGATGTTCTCTTGAAACGACACGTTTTCCAGTGCCTTAGCTTCTTAAGGCTCTGAAAAAAATTATTTGCTTCATCTTATCTTCTTACTATTTACACCACTAATATCCGAAAGAGAATGGAATACAATTCTCCATTGCCTCTACGTCTATTTTGAGGCTTCTCAGCCACGTACAGGAAAGGCGAAGTTGCTCGTTAACGACGCTAGGGTATCCAATTATACTTATACATTGAAACATCGTTGCAATGTCGCTTGTGCTGTTCTATCGCTATTACAAGGGATTTTGCTCGAGCGAAATAAGGGGACTTACGTTTGGGATCTCAGACAAAATGTGTTCTATACTCGGACTATTCGTATGGAACTGCCTTCGTGAAGAGGTTGTACTTTTTTAGCTTTAAAGGGACGAAAAAGGTATAAAATACAGAAAATCATCACAGGTGTTTGCAAACAACTTAAAAATATAATACTTCACGCCTCGTTATTACTAACCTAAATTTGCAATAGTAACAATTGCAAAGCAAATGCAAAGCTTAAAGTGGCTTTTAATGTACTAAAGTAAAGAATATGCTATACATTTTTAATTTCCAGAAATCGTCAATATAAGGGCAAAAATCGTCAAAATGTCAAGATGATATTTTTCGGGCAAAAAATCGTAAAAATTACAATAAATCGCCAAATCTGGCAGCTATGGTGGCACCCTGTAACTACCAAATGCCAAATACCGAGTACCGGTAATAACCGGTATGCAAAACAAAAAAAAAAAAAACAACATGCACTTGCCTAATATAGAGAATTTTCTCCACCTCTTTTCCTGTTGGCAGCGATGCACTCAACATCGTGAATTTTCTTATAACCTTTTATAGTTTTAATTTTATGACAGTCATCGTCTAGCATTCAAAGTGTACGGTGTTATTCGATTTCCTTTTGCTTTGTTTTTTCTGAACAAGTTTATCTCTGTACCGTTACTTTCTCACAGTTACTTTGCCTTAATTTTATTATTTTTCTAAATTTATTATTTTTATCTCGCGTTTGATTGTGATTTTTACAAACCTTCAATAGGAAGTCGGGGAAATTTTTATTAACACCATGGCTCCGGATCCTCCGGACAAATTCTCCAGCAACAGATTCTCTGTTCTGGGGGATTATATTGAAAGCCGACCTAAGAAACAGAAACTTACTGATTATTCTGATCTACCCACTCCACAGAACAGCATTAATAATAATAATAACCCAAAATATGTTGTAATTTCCTCGACTGACCCACAAAAACCACTATCTACTTTTAGTCCGTTTGCTTTAAAAAAAGGCATAGAATGTATCTCCACTGAGTACACATCCATAACCTCACTTCGTGATGGTAATTTACTAATCCTCACGCGCAATACTCGTGCTGCCGACAAATTTATAAAAGCCAAGTTTCTTGCAAATTTATGCGCAATTTCGTGCAAATTTCATGATACATTAAATTTCGTCAAAGGCGTTATATACGTCTCATAAATGTTCCAGAGCAAGAAATAGTGCAAGAAATGAAGAGTCAAGGCGTCACAAGTGTTTATAAATTTACAAAACCTAGTGAAGACGGTAACTCACGTATTCCATCTGGTAAGATTATCCTCACTTTTGACCTTTATGGTCGGTAGATGTGGCCTGGTACAAATGTAAAGTGGATCACTACTTCCCGAACCCAATGAGATGCAAGAACTGCCAAAAATTGGGTCACACCAAAAACCGTTGCAACGGCAATACTACATGCCCCACATGCAGTCTCCCTCCCCATGACCCCGAAAAGTGCACCCGGACGCTCTGCACAAACTGTTCTGGGGAACACTCATCTGCCGATAACAACTGCCCCCGTTACATTCAATTAAAGGAAATATTGAAAATAAAAACAAAGAATCATTGTAGCCTAGGTGAAGCCCTGCGGAAATATAGAGAAAATAATCCCATTCAAACAGCTCCTAACAACTCCTATGCATCAACAGTCTCTGGCCCCCTTACACTACAAAAATCCGTCAGCAGCAAGCAATCTATCGATAATACAAACTCATATTCAGCAAGTAATGTATCAGGAAACTACCGCACTCAAACATCCCTTCAACCTAAAGTCAATACACCATCTAACTCAAAGCAAATTACACCAACTAACGCTAAATCTACGTCAGTACCAGCAGAAACATCCAACTCCAAAGAAACAGCACAAAGCAAAACAACAATATCAACTAACAACTACAATACCAAAGTAACAAACGACAACAAAGTACAAAAAACATCAACCAACTACAATAATACCAAAGCAACAAATTACAACAAAATACTAGATGAAACAACTATATCTACTAACGACAATAAACAAATTAATAAACTTCAATTACATAGTTCTGTTACAAAAAGCTTTACTTCACCTATCTCACACTTAACCCAGTCTCTAATTAACGATGGCAAATATTACCTCCCATCCGTCGACGGGATGATTCCGACGGTGACGTGATGGATATGTCATCAACGGAGCCTTAATGTGGAACTTAACACTGCCCCAATTTTTCATCACACATTTCCAGTCCAATACAAATTCCGTGCATTCGTGCCCATTTTTATTCGACAACTTAAAATGGACTTTGTAATTCTACAATGGAACATCAACGGCTTCTGCAACAACTATCACAACCTCCAATTAATTCTAAAGGAAATGGAGCCGAGTTTCATATCATTGCAAGAAACGCATTGCCAATACAGGTTTACTCCTATTCCACCTAGAAACTTCACTAGTTATTTTGTAAACTCTTCACACAATACCACTTCAAAACAAGGAGCTGGAGTACTTACAAATCTAATATTACTCACAAATTAATCCCGGTAAACTCGGAGTATCAATTTATAGCAGTTGAAATAAAACTAAATATAAAATTCACTATCCTATCGTTCTACATACCACCCAATCAGGACATATCCCCTAGAGAAATAATTAACATAATAAATTCTTTTAACACCCCAGTACTTGTTGTTGGGGATTTCAACGGCTGGAACACCATTTGGGGCTCAGCTGTAAACAACAATAGAGGTACTCTATTGGAAAACATAATTCTCCAGACCGGCCTGTGCATATTAAATAATGGTAGTCCCACACACTTCTCGTCTCACAATACCTTAACCAATATAGATTTATCATTTTGCTCGGCTAACATTTTTCCGTTGATGACATGGACTACTCTCAGTGATTTACATGGCAGTGATCACTTCCCAATCAAAATGACAATTAGAGTCTCTGATGAAACAAATTTACCAACGAAATCGAGTAGATTTTTACTCCACCTAGCAGATTGGAAAAATTGCACCCAGAAAGCAGAAATAGAAATACTAAAACATCAATCGTCATCATCCAGCAATAAGGACGCAGCCATAATTACTAAATCTATACGTGTCGCAGCCAACGCCCACATCCCCCAATCGCTTACCGGTACCATGGTGGAGTCCATCGTTATCTATTTTGCGAAACAAAAAAATGAAAAGGACCAGCCCAACACAAGACAACCTTATACGTTACAAAAAAGATAACGCTAAATTCCGCAGGGAAGTTAGAATCGCTAAGCTCTCTTGTTTTGAATACTTCACAAAATCTATAAATAGAAATACTGCTATATCTACTGTTTGGTCAAAAATTAACAGAATCACCCAAAGAAGTTCCTTTACCACTATAAAAGCAATAGACACACCGGATGAAACCCTAACTGACTCAACAGAAATTGCAAATCACTTTGGGAAGACCCGGGCCGATCTTGCATCTGATACAAACTTCCCATTAACATTTAACACCTCGAAGCAGTCATTTAACTTTTCCATAAGTGACACAGAAGACAAAGCAGCACAATTGCTGGAAGCACCAATTACTATGCAAGAACTTACGCACTGTCTAACTAAAGTAAAAGGAACCACACCTGGACATGACCGCATATCCTACCAGATGATTAAAGCACTATCACTCTCAAGTAAAATATACTTACTGAACTTGTACAATACTATATTTAAAACCGGGGTTATCCCGCACTCCTGGAAACAGTCTACCATAGTTCCTATAGCCAAATCCAATAGACCGTCTTCAGTTAATTCTAATCGCCCCATTTCCTTACTCCCCTGCCTCTCTCAAGTCATTGAACGAATTGTTGCTACTAGACTTTCTTGGTTTTTGGAAAATAAAAAACTAATAGCTAAAGAACAAGTAGCCTTCTAGGCTAGTCTTCTACATGTAGACTACTGCATCACAAAGGCACTGTCTGCAAGGAATCATGTGACAATTCTGTCGATTGACTTTGAAAAGGCGTTCGATAGAATTGGACACCATGTCGTTCCTGACACTCTGAGAACATGGCGTATTGGACCGAAAATCTTTAATTTTATAAAATCTTTTTTAACAAATAGACGTTTCAAAGTGCGAGTCAATGGATACATGTCGAATACCTTCCCTTTAATGAATGGTATCCCTCAAGGATCTCCGTTATCAGTGGTGTTATTTCAAATTGCATTTAACAAAATCAGCAAGATTATTGAGAAAAATCGCTATATAGACCACTGTTTGTACGCCGACGATCTATATGTAATCTGTAGCAAAAATGACAATAGGGAATCTAACAGTACTCTACAGAAAATTCTTCAAGATATCCAAAGTTGGACTAGTTATTCTGATGCAAAAATCTCGATGAAAAAAACAAAAAAAATTCACGTTTGCAGAAAATTACGTTGCGACGCTGACAGCAACATAATCCAAGTCAATGGGGAGACAATACAAAATGTAGATACATTGCGAATTCTCGGACTTCTCTTCTCTAATAAATACAACTGGAAAGATCACCTTTTTAAACTAAAGAGCTCAATACTAGCACGCTCCAATATAATACAATATTTGTCATCAAAAAGCTTTGTTCATATTAATACACTAACTTATCTCACCAAAACTTTAATATTGAGCAAAATTGACTACGGCCTTTTCATATACGGAAACAGTTGCAAATCGAACATCAACATCATTAAACCAGCTTATCATCGAGCTGCCAGAGCTTGTGTTTATGCGTTTAGAACAACCCCAATTGAGAACATTCTGCGTGAAGCCAACCTCCCTTCAATAACTGATAGAATATACGAATTAAAATCTAGAATCTTGCCTAAACTTATCAATAGCACAAACACCATATTGGATAAAGACATTAACTCCATAATATCTGCAAAGCAGCCTAAACGCATTAAATCTGCCTTAGTTCTGTCTTTGTCGCTATGTACAGAATTATCCATTCCACTCATCTTAACAAAAAAACATATAAAAGAACCGCCGTGGAAACTAGAAAAAACTTGCTTTGACACTTCATTGGCTACTTTCATTAAGAACAACACCCCTAAGAACATATTTCACAATCTGCTATAGGAGCAAATACACTTTTTTAAAAGCAACAACTGGCGACTTATCTACACTGATGGTACTAAGTCCCAAAACAATATATCAGCCTACTCCATTGTAGATGAAGATGGAAAGATACTCTCCCTTGGCACCCTCTTCGAGAACTCATCAGTCATTACAGCTGAATCATGCGCCATGTATCAGGCCATTTGTCTTACACTGCGGGACAGGAAAAAAACTGTAATATTCACTGACAGCCTTTCGGTAATAAAATCTATAAAAACCCCTTTTAATAGTAGCTGGAATACAATCAGCAAAATAAGAGATGCCTTAATTTCTAACCATAACTTGCTAAAAATACACTGGGTTCCAAGCCACATGGGCATTATCGGCAATGACAGGGCAGACATTGCTGCCAAATTTGCGTCTTATGCTCCCATTATTACAAACAACACACTAGAAAAAAATGATATTAGACATCATATCCGCAATTGTGTTAGAAATAAATTTAAACAGAAACCGCTGACTCACTATCACTACTCAATTATAAACACCCAAAACTGCAATCCGATCTACCCCACAGACATTGAGAAGGAAAAAATAAAATTACTTTCCCGCTTGCGACTAGGCCATTGCCTTTTTTCTCATGACTGGCTCCTGAAAAAACCAACCCAAGCACCAACATGTGCACGTCGCAATAGTAGTCTCACCATCGGACACATTCTTACAGAATGCCCGCTGCTCTCTGATACACGACTAAAACTATTCGGGAACATGTCTGCCCTAGATCTCCTTACACATCCATCTTCTGAGCATATCGATAAAATCTACAATTTTATAAAATTCACCAAACTGAGAGTTTAATGTCTTGTAAATAGCATTTATTTATAATTTAGAATTAACATTTACATATGTACATATTTTTTCGACATATAGAGCTGATGGCCAATGTAGCTAATGCTCTTCAATTAAATTTAATCTTAGAATTAATTTCTTTTAGATTAAATAAATTCAATTAAATTTAAATCAAGTTCTTATTAATTCGTATAATTGAATAATAAGAATATAATAATAATGGAAAATAAAAACCCAAATTGGTGACTCCGAGGAACTAAAAAATGGCAACCAACGATTTATCCACGGCATCCACTATGGCCAAGCAAAGTGATGACGATGATCAAGCACAAACGTCACGAAACACAACCGGTAATGCATCAGCCATTTATGCCCGATTGCCATTTCCAGAAATGTGTAACAGGAACGTCTAAGCCTGGTTCATTTCCATGGAATTTTGGTTCAGTGCATCGGCCATAACTTCGGACAAACAAAAGGCCGCCGCTGTGCTGGCCGCATTAAAACCTGAAACTATAGCTCAGTTAACCGAATTCATCACAATTTTGCCCCCATCCGACCGCTTCGAATACGTAAAACGAAGAATTATTGACCATTTCGCCGACAACGAACAACGACGACTTAATGGAATGCCTTTGGATGATAGAAAACCTTCCGAGCTTTTCTTCGAAATGAAGCGAGTAGCAAGCAGCTCAGTAAGCGAAGCTGTGCTTAAAGATCTTTGGACAAAACGATTGCCAACGTTTGCTCAGCTAGTGGTAACAGCGTCAACCGGTATGTAAAGTAACAAAAAAGCCGGCCAGTGACATGAAAGAGCTACGTACAGCTATAATGAAATTAAGTAAGAAGTTCGAACAATTTACCACACGATCACATTCGCGATCTCGCAGACCTGTCACTCGCCATCGTTCTCAGCACCGTCAATCTTCATCTGACGGGACAACCAGCTCAAATTTTGATGAGTGCTGGTACCACAAGAAGTATGGACGTAACGAACGAAAGTGTCGCAGCCCGTGCAAACATAAGCAGCGAAAGTGCGCGCTGTTACAGCGCTGTCTTCGAACTGACTTTTTGGGCCGGTGGAGGATTCTAGCAAAACATTCCCCAGTAAGTGCCATATTTTTCGCCTCCAAGTTATCGACAGATGCACCCAAAAAATTTTTTTGGTTGACAGTGGTGACGACGTATCCATGCCTCCTCTTTCTGCAAAAACTACAGACATCTGGCCGACAGCCGTAACGTTGTATGCTGCAAACGGTTCACCGATTAACGTTATAAGCCAAACGCGTCTAATGTCATGTTCGCACGGCAGCAATTTTTCGTAATTCGCTCTCTCATTCGCAATTCAACACCCAATGATGTGCTAAATTACGTCATTCGCCATACAAAATTTTGTGAGCGAATTACCCAAATTGTGTGTAATCCAATTTCTATTACCCTGTGGATTACTTAAAAATCAAAGCACAAAAAATATAAACAAAAAATATTGTAAACAATAAACAATAATGGAATCCAAAAATAATATTTTAAAAAAGTATAATTTATAAGAAAGTTATTCGCGAAATTAGCGGAGGAAGCCAATATGTGTGTAGAAAACGTTTTGAAAAGTATTTGCAGTTTTTGAAGAAGCTGTATGAAAAATATTAATAATAATTTAGTAATAAAAAGAAGAACTGTAAAAAAGAATTACAAAACTACCGTGTGAACATGATAATTGAAATAAGTAATTCAAACAGAGAGCGAAGTAATTCGAAGGCTCGTGCGAACATAGCATAAAATGTTGAATGATTTGCGGCGTAATCGACTAATAGACAACACCACCGGTCACGATTCTCAGCTACAGTTGCCCCGTCGACTTCGGAAATCGCTTTCATAAAAACCTTCAACACTTACAACCCTGGAAAATCCCAACCGTCCAAAAGCAACTGGAGCAGTCCATTACATATGGTGAAAAAAATCGATGGAAATTGGAGACCTTTGGGGACTACCGCGCTCTAAACACACGGACTTTGCCTGATCGGCATCCCCAACCGTATTTGACGGACTTCACGAATAATTTAAAAGGAAAGAAATTGTTATCGAAAATCGACCTCCAGAAGGCATTTCACTAAATACCGATTCATGCCGACGATATTCCAAAAACGGCAATAAGTACTCCTTTTGGGTTGTACGAATTCAACTACAGTGAAAACTCTACTAAAGGACACCCCGTAGGCGGCCACCTCTTATCAACGGACAATTTTCCTAGTCCCTTTGTTTTACAAGAATTTTTAGAACAAATTACTCTCTTCTAGAGGGACACTCCACTGGCCGGACGCGGACGCTTTTTTCCATAAAATACCTTCAGAAGACAGACAAAGTTCAAAAATGTTAAACGATAAAAAAATATACATACCCCACAGCAACACATTTATGGACAAACATATACATATAAAATTGTGTCATTCCCCTTTTTAGTATCATTGACAGATTGTTGAGTAATTTTTTTTATATAATTTTTGAATGTGTTCATTTGGGACAGTGTGTCGATTGCGTGAAGTGTTAGTTATTGAAGAGGGGTCAAGCGGTTTCCGCAGGATAGGGATATGCGATCATAGCTCCCTCGGAGCCTCCAGCCTCTACCCTATCAAGACCGTTAGTGCGTGACATCGTCACATCCTGCTAGAGGTGGCCCTGCTCTTCAACGGAACACTACGGATCTAGACTGGGGAGTCAATAAACACCTCCCTCTCAGCCGGGGTGACTATGGCTGACCCCCCTTTTTGGCACGACCCTTTTCTTTCTTCTGACCACTCAGCGGCTTTGAGTGGGGACCCTCCCGCAATGAATTCAACCAACCGACCCAACCCAGGACACAAACCAGCGCTAACTCAAGTTGGCGAGCGCAAAGCATCTACCGTAACCGGTGGACGCACAACCCTCTATAGGCAGCCAACTGTCAAAAATGCAGCTGTCCCCACTTCGAAAGCTAAGGCCCAAGTTTCGACTTCGGTAAAACCCCGCTTGGCACACAAGGCTTCGGCTGCGAAACCGGTCCCTAGTGTCGCCACACCTCCTGCCCTGGCACCTTCTACCGAGGCTCCGTCTACCTCTAAGGCTGCTGCGAATATGCCCTCGCACTCTTTGGCGGCCGCCAAGGCATTGGCAGACAAGTCTGGCGCGCAAGCTCCCGGCACCAGTCCATCTTCGGGTGTCAAGAATACCGTGAGTGCTAGCGTGAGGGCGTATAGAACTCGCAGATCAGCCATGCGTATCATTGTGAAATTTGGCTCGACCGACCCGCCTCTCCTCTCAGAGGACGAGAAGGGCCGCCTTGCCTGGGCTAAGGCCCATCGTAATGATCGCCCCCCGTTTCTCCCATAACGGCAGAGACGGCCCCAAAGAGGCAAAGATCAATCGAGCTAAACGCTCCGCTCCAGCCTCCCAAACGCTCTAAGGTGACCAACCCTAACATCGCCCCCCCTACAAGACCCCGTTCGTCGACACAACCTAGACGTCCTGACCCCAGCAAACCTTCTAAGCCTCTCAGTGAGGTATTAAAGACAGGTCTGACGTGGGCGGTCGTTGACTAGAGCCACCCTGATGGTTCCATTGCTCCCAATAAATAGAAGTTGGTGGAACATGCGCTCTTGGACGTCTTCCTAGGTGTAATCGACTAGGAATCCTGGCCCCTCACCCGGCTGCACTGATGCGGGGTGGTATCAGGGGCATATCAAGCTGGTGGCTTGCTCTGACCTCCGTTCTATGGAGCTCTATAAGGAGGCTATCAGTAGGATTGGTGAAGTCTGGCCAGGAGCTAGGCTTGCCGCCGTCCCTCCAGACCGGATTCCCAACCGCCCCCGTTCTAAGGCGAGAATTCCGACCGGACCATCAGACCCGGAAACCATGCTGAGGATCCTCAAGGCCAGCAACACCGACCTGCCCACTCATAACTGGAGAGTGGCTAAAGTTGCTGACCAGTGGGGTGATTACCGCGAGGCGGTGATCATCCTGAATGAGGAGTCACTTCCACTTATTACTGCCCGTGGGGGCGTGATAAAATATGGTTTTAGTTCAATTGAGCTAAGGGTCTATAAGTCGGATTCCCGCGCTGCCGCACATCCCCCAACAGAACCCATCCCCGAAAATCCCGTCCCATCGCAACCCATGCCACAGAACTCTACCCCATCTGACCCTACTCCATCCGACCCCACCCCTGAACCCCTCGAACCCGCCGAAGACGTCGAATGTAGAAGCGTGTGCAGTCATTCTTCTCAACTCTCCTCATCCAGCAAGAAGTCCAATTCTGAGCTGGTGGGGGAATTCTTCGACGGCATTGATATTGACGCGGGCGCAACCTCTCCGTTGTCGGACGAAGAGGACGCTGATGCGACAATGGTTGATTCTTTGGCCAATGCTGAGAGTCATCCACATTAACTTGCAACACTCTAAAACTGCCTCTGCCGCTCTGCTCCTCCGACTAGCAGCCGAGGATACAGAGCTCATTCTGGTCCAAGAACCCTGGGTTGTAGACGGCAGGGTCTGCGGACTAAACACCAAAGGATATCGCTTAGCGTATATCCAGAACTCAGGTAAGCCTCGGGCTTGTGTCATGGTTAAGAATAGTATTAACGCTCTTCTCCTCCACAGGTTCAGCGACAAGGATACCGTCACCATGGTCGTCGAAATGAACTTGATGACCCTCTGGATCACATCATCGTATCTGGCGCATGACTATGGGCTTTCTCCCCCTCAGGAGCCCATCGGTCGACTGGTAGCGGATGCGAAACAACGCGGTGTTCCGGTCATAATCGGAGCAGATGCCAACTCCCACCACACGATGTGGGGCAGTTCAGGTACCAACGAGCGGGGTGAGTGCCTCTTTGATTTTATTATTAGTAAAAACCTAGCTATAGCTAATCGGGGCGATGAACCAACCTTCCTCACTTCGAACAGAAGGGAGGTGCTGGACATCACTCTGGTCAGCTCAGGTTTCTCTACTAACCTTAAGGACTGGTTTGTACCTCATGAATGCTCCTTTTCGGACCATAGATACATTACCTTTACTATTGACACGAACGAGCCTACTCCTTTCATGACCCCTCCGGTCAATAGGAGGAACACGAATTGGACCATTTTTAGAGAGACTGCGTAGCAGCCTTCCCTCTACCCCCGACTATAATGACCCGTTTCGACGTGGATAGGGCTGCGGACACACTGTCGACTGCGCTTAGGGCGGTAGCCACTTCCTCCGTCAAACCCGCTGCACATAGGGGTAAGCGAAAACCGCCCTGGTGGAGCCAAGAGATCGATGATCTACGCCGATCTTGTGGCAGGCTCTTTAACAGGGCGAAGACGACAGGCGAATGGTCAGCCTACAAGGACAAAAAGAGAGAACTTAAATACGCTGTAAGGCGAGCGAAGAGGGCATCGTGGAGGAACTACTGCGCAAGCGTAGAATCCTCCGCCGAAACGGGCCGTCTCCGTAAAATTCTAAGTTCCACTCACAAATCCCTTGACTGTATCCGACGACCTGACGGACGCTGGACTACTTCCAGTTTGGAGACGCTTGAGCTTCTCCTTGACACTCACTTTCCAGGAAGTGACACACTTGGTGGCCAGGCCTTTTATCAGGTTAACGAACCACCATCTTTGAACTATTCCCCCCTGACCCTTACCCTTGGCCAAGTGCAGTGGGCTGTTAGGTCTTTCAAACCATTCAAGTCACCAGGACCGGATGGTATTATCCCGGGTGACATTCAACATGGGGAGGAGATAATCCTCCCTTGGTTGCTTGCCATCTATAACGCTAGTCTCAGGCTCCTTTACATCCCTTGGAGCTGGAGAATATCTAGGGTTATCTTCATTCCCAAGGCTGGGAAACCGTCTCACACTGGGGCGAACGATTATAGACCCATAAGTCTGTGTTCCTTTCTTCTGAAGACGCTGGAAAGAGTTCTTGATGTTCATATCAGGACCTCGATTGATCCAGCGCTTCTATCCGCTTCCCAACACGCGTATACGAGAGGTAAATCAGTGGAGACTGCACTTCACTCTCTTATCTCTCGGGTAGAAAAGTCCTTGCACGTTAAGGAATACACTTTGGCCATTTTTCTGGACATTGAAGGTGCATTTAACAACGTCGACCCGGACGCCATAGTTAGGGCTCTTGGTTCTCTGAACCTGGGACAGAATCTGGTCAGGTTCATTGAGCTTCTCCTCAAATCGAGGATAGTTACCTCCACAGTGGGGGCCACGAATTGTCAGAGAATGGTTCGTAAAGGCACACCGCAAGGCGGTGTTCTATCACCACTTCTCTGGAATCTTGCAGTCAACTCACTCTTGAGGGGGCTGAAACACTCTGACAATGGGGAGATAGCTTACGCTGACGACATTGCCATTGCTGCGTCGGGAATTTGTCCGCAGACACTGTCGGATAAGTTGAACTTGGCGCTGTCAATCGTGCTGGACTGGTGTAGGGATTTTGGACTGTCTATTAACCCCTCTAAGACTGATACGATTCTTTTTACGAGGAAATATAAAATTCCGACCTTCTCCCTTCCCAGCATAGGTGGGACCAGACTCACGCTGAGTCGCGAGGTTAAATATCTGGGCCTGATCCTAGATCCCAAACCCGACTGGAGGGCGAATCTGGCTGCTAGGGCACGCAAGGCGGCATGTGCTGCTTACTGCTGCAGTAGAGCGGTCGGAACCAGATGGGGTCTTCGCCCAAGGATCATGCGTTGGATATATACCACGGTCATCGAACCCAACCTCTTATACGGTGTTGCTTTCTGGTGGACTGCCCTGGACAAGAAATACAACGTCAGACTTCTTGACAAGGTCAGAAGGTCTGCTGCTGATCTGGACTGGCGCTCTTCGCACCACCCCCACGAAAGCCTTGTTCGCAATGCTAAACTGGCTTCCTACTGTGCTTCTCGCTAAGCAGGTAGCCAAGTTTGCTGCGACTAGACTTAACGCTCTCTCTCGTTGGCACATCGTACCCTCTGGTCACTCCACTATTCTGGAGGCTGATCCAGTGGCCCCAGTGAACATGGACTATTTCCCCGCTGAATATTGTCTTGACAGATGTTTCCACTCTCTGATTCCAAGTAGGGATGACTGGAATCCTGATACGGTCGTCCCCCCGGAAGTTCTGGATATATATACCGACGGCTCTAGACTCGATAATGGGGTTGGGAGCGGTGTCTACTCTGGGAAACTGGACCTGAATATTTCTCTCCGTCTGCCGGACTACTGCAGTGTGTTTCAGGCGGAGGTGATGGCGATTTACCGAGCCGCGCAATGGATCCTCGCCAACGATGCTCCTTCACTCGCGTCTCGATCTTCTCTGATAGTCAGGCCGCGATAGGATCTCTATCAGGTTCCGTGATTAACTCTAGGATCGTTAGGGATTGTCGCCGCTGTCTTGACCTTCTTTCTGGGCGCTTCTCCAGTGTCTCTCTGGTGTGGGTCCCCGGTCACAGTGGAATTCCGGGAAACTGTAGGGCAGACGAGCTCGCCAGAGCTGGTGCGCTCCTTCCGGAATTCTCTTCTGTTGAATTGGTTATGCCACTTGCCTCGGTCAAGTTGACCATTGCGCGGAGGTTCTTTCGGGACGCCAACCTATCCTGGGTCAATGAGGAGTCCTGCTCCACCGCTAGACTCACCTGGCCCAGGATGGATAGAAGGCGTACCAACCGATTACTTGGTCTCGGTCGTGATGTCATCTCGACTACAGTGGCGGTGCTTACAGGCCATTGCGTCATGGGTAGACACGCGGAAAGAATGAGGCTCCCTTTCAACGACTTTTGCCGTGGATGCAGGTCCACTGAGGAAGAGGAAACTGTTGTTCACTTTCTCTGCCAGCGCCCGTCTCTTGCTAGGTGTAGATATAGGTTATTTGGCTCCCCATTCCTTGTTAGCTTAACGGAGCTATCATCTATTGACATCAAGGATATAGCTTCGTTCATCAAACTTTCTGGCTGGTTTTCCAGTGCGGGGTAGTCGTGCTTCCTCCTTTTCTGATTTTGGTGGAACTTGGTTAGTATAGGGCCTGCGTTCACCCGTGGCATCACAACGGGCCGCTATGCGTGCTCAAGTGAGCTTTGTGATATCAGAGCTACCACTCCGACCTAACCTAACCTAGTTATTGAAGAATTTTTATTGTAGGATGGCTGGATGAAATTTTCTTACATTAAAAGAAAAAATTAAAATAAATAAGAATAAAAAATAAAGAAAAACTTTCAGTGTGTGAAATTGCAAAAAGGTAACAAAACAAAACATTTTGAAAAATAATTGCTAATGGGAATGCTTTTTTCAAGATTCAATATTGGCAAAAATTCAGGCTGCAAGCATTTTGAAAAATAAGGAAGATCTGGCAATCTGGAGTTAACACTAATTATAAAAATAATTGCCTTTTACAAAAGGATCGCAAGTTGACGCGATGTGTTTTGATTGGTTTGCAATTGCCAGAAGCAAAAATAGAAATAGCTGAGAAAATAGATTATCATGGTTTTTTTTTGCATCAAATGGGTGGCTACAAAAATTGCGTAAGCGACATAATATTGTTTTTTAGTGCATATCAGGAGAGGCAGCGGACGTTATTCCTGTAGATGTTATGCAATATAAGACAAAACTTCCTTTAGTACTTAACAAATACAAACATTTACAATGTAGATGAGAATGGTCTTTTATTTTTCGAGCACTTCCCACAAAAACATTGGCTCTTAAATCAGAAAAATTTACCAGAGGTAAATTGTCAAAAAAAAGACTAACTATCCTGTTTTGTGTGAATGTGGTTGGACAGAAAGAGGCTGTTAGTTATTGAAAAGGCAGCAGCCGTCCATATAGATATCTACTGCCGTATTACTGGCAATCCAATTAAAAGGCCTGGATGACAAGAGTGGTTGGATCATTTGGATAATAAAACGAAGTCGCGCAATAGATAAATTATTTTATTTTTAGACAATGCTGCATCTCATCCCAGGGTCATTAACCAATGGTAATGTAATCTTTCTGCCAGCAAACACAACCTCAGTTTGTAAACCTTTGGACCAAGGCATAATTCAAAGTTTTAAAGTTAACCATAGGAGTTGGATTTTAAATTATGTCATTTCAAAAATGAGTTCTGCCAAATCAGTATCAGAACTTTCAAACAATATCAGTGTGCTTGATGCAATATGTTTTAAAAAACTGCTTGGAATGAAGTATAATCCTCTACAATCAAAAATTGTTTTCGCAAAGCCGGATTTATTAATCAAAACCAAATTGTCAACGAATTTGATCCGGAAGATGATGTGCCATTAGCAATACTTACAAATTTTCAAAGAATTTTAGAAAATAACGAGACTAGTTTTGAAGATTTCTTAAACATCGATAAAATTGAAAATGATGACATTGAAATCAATTTTGAAGCTGCAAAAACTCCAGAAGTAATATCAAGTGATGCAGAAGAGGAATTTGTAGAGCAAAAAATCGATCGAATTAAATCGTTCGATGAAGCACTAACACAGATTGCGATTTTGAAAGCTTTTGCTTTAAATGATTTTGTGTCATATGAGGAAATGCAAAAAAAAAATGGAGACAAGCAAACTCTAATCAGACTAAAATCCACCAGTTCTTCTCCACTACCACATAAATTTATATTTTATTATGGAATAAAAAAATTATTTCGGGAGATCTGTCTTATATTATGTGTTTATATAAATGTGTAAAAATGAATTTTTAAACTAAAATGAACTAAAAAAATAAATAAACATATACATACATACATATACTTAAGTTGTGTTGAAATTTGTCTACTTATTAGTCATAAAGGATATTTAATAGCACAAAGTCCTGGCATTTTTATAGTGAACTATCCCGTGAACGACAGCTCTCGTTAACGGTCAAATTTGCTGTGACGATCGGTGTCCGCCAACGGGAGATTTCACTGTATATGATTTTCGGCCTACGAAATGGTGTGCAGACCTTCCAGCGAATAATCAACTAAGTGTTCACATTACATTTTTGTTTCTTCTGCCACCTTAGAATAGCATCGTCATGACTTTCGTTTGGTATTTCAGCAACTTCGAGAAAATCTGCTTGCCATTAATTTAAAAAAATGTGAATTCGGCAAGTCTCCTCGTCACACCAGAAGGCATTCGACCATCGCCCGAAAAAGTCGCAGTGATAAAAGAGTACTGAAAACCGAGCAACTCGCAAGAACTTGAAAGATTCATGAACTTTTATAAGAAGTTTTTGCCCCACACCTCCGCTTACCAGGGAGTTCTACAAGGCATAATAACATGTAATAAAAAGAACGACTCCACCCCATTGGTATGAAATACCGACACTGAAAATGCATTTGAGCGTTCTAAAACGGAATTATGCAACGCTACGTCACTTGCTCATCCCGCCCCCGGTGCAGAATTAGCCGTTTACGTCGACGCATCAGACACAGCCGTGGGAGCAGCGCTGCATCAGAAAGTTGATGGAAACATGCAACCATTAGCTTTCTATTCAAAAAAGCTAACAGCGACGCAACAGAAATATTCAACATACGACCGAGAATTAGCTTCCCTCTACCGGGCTATCTGCCATTTTCGGTACTACATAGTAGTTACGTAGTCACCGTTCATCGCCCATTAATATACGCCTTATAGCAAAAAATGGCGAAACATCACCGCGAAGTTTAAAGCAGTTAGATTTTATTAGTCAGTTTACAACTGACATACGTCATACGCCTGTTAGAGAGAATTCCACAGCTGATGCGCTGTCTAGAATACAGACTTTATATAGCGATTCTGTTCAAAAATCTACATATTTCAAACATTTAGCAATAGCACAAAAAGTTAACAACGAGCTGCAAAACTTGTTAAAAAATCAAGATAGGCCAAATAATTCACTAATTTTAAAGTATTTGAATGTTTTAGGATGTGACGAACAAACTGTGTGCTATACATCCACTTCACGTGTTCGGCCATACATCCCAAAAGATTTTCGAATTTTCTATTCGTCCCTCGCTAACTCAATCCTACGATGGTCCGTATACTTTTTTAAAACCTTTTCCTAAGTTGTTCACAGTAATTGTGCGGATTCGAAAAACAAATATGAGTATCGACCGCTTTAAACCTTGTTTTCGTCCAGCATCAGAGTCATTCATTCATCAGAGGTTAGATTCAAATAGTCTGTTTTCAGCGAGGGGAGTAATGTGGCACCCTGTAACTCACAAATGCCAAATACCGAGTACCGGTAATAACCGGCATGCAAAATATTACCTTTTATAATTTTAATTTTATGAAATAAAATAATTTAAACAATTAAATTTAAATCAAGTTCTTATTAATTCGTATAATTTGGTAACATAGAAAATAAAAACCAAAATACATATAAAAATATAAACAAAATATACACAAACAAAGGAAAAGAAATATATATATAGATAAAGATACAACGAAGTTTAAATATTAAATTAGAAGAAAAATTAAAATTAATAATCACTAATAAAAACAAAGTAAACAAGTAAAGATGTTCGAAACAATCAAAATATGTTAATGTTAAAAATTACTTAAACAGATTGTTTAACTTCTTTTCGAACTTAATTGCATTGCCTATGTTATCATCGGTATCACAGTTTGTGAAAATTTCAAATCCATATAAAGTACAGGAAACAAGTACATTTTAGCCAAATGCAAACGTATGGCAAAGGGAGTCAAATCTATAACAGCCCATAAGTTTCGAAGCACACTGTAAACTCCACCAACGGCGATGTGGTTAGATTACGTTAGCTGACCATTAAAAACGATACCCAGATTCGATGCTGATTCACCAAAGTCTCTCTTAGTTATGGAGAGCAATAAACATTTAGATTTGAAGGGATTTATACGAAGTCCAGTTGCCTTAGCTCAGTTGTCAATTTTCTGTAAATCATAAGTGATCGAGTCTATACAAAATTTGATATTCTCAATACGAATGCTCCCATAAAACTGAACGTCATCAGCGTACGGTGATAAGATATACACAGGACAAAAGAGGCCCTAATATTGATCCCTGAGATATTCCTCTTCTAACATTTAGCTAATTCGAGATGTTGCTGTTTAGGTAAACTCGTTATGATCTGTTCATAAGATAATAATAAGACTACAAGCTGCATTAGAAAAATTAAATGAATGATTATTTATCAATAATATTTTAAAATCAACTCTAGAAAAAAAATTTATTACGGAAGATATCTATGACGTGGTCACAATTTACCGATATTCATATAAAGATGATCGGTATGATTCGTCGTAATACACGCGACTACTGCAAAATGTAAAAAAGAAAATCTGAGCTAGGCAGTCATAGAAACATATATTGAATGGCAGTCATAGCAACTCAATGGAATTTTAAAAGATAAATATCCGATGAATACGTGTCTAGCAACCATCTTCTCAACAATATAATCTATTACCGCAACTGTAATGAAATAAAAACACTCACAACTAATAACACCAAAATAGAAGACAACTCAACGAAATCACAGCCAACATCGTACAAAGATGGAGCCACCATTAATAAAATTAATTGTTTTAACCACGGTCATTATTACTCGATCAGGTGTCCGGAATATCGGAATTCTACAGGTCCCAAAAGTGCGATCTTGAAACATTTTATACCTTTATTGACAAAATATTGCAAATGAATCCACGTTTACCGAAAATAATAATTGGAGACTCTAATATAGATTGTTTGAATGAAACACTATCTTCAGATCTTTTGGACAAATTAGAAAACTGTCATACCATGATAACACGGCCAATAAGTGGGAAGTCAATTGATCATGTATATAGTAACGTACCAGACAATCTCTTTATTAACTGTGTTGGATGTGATATAACTGACCATAATTTAATTTCATGTCAAATAAATAGCAAGGTGAAAAAACTAGAATACACAGAGAGACATACTGTGGCCTGTAATTACAAACAGTTGCAAGAGCGTCTTCGAAATCAAATGAATTCAGTGCAACAAATAGGAAATGCATCTGTTGATCTAACAACATTAAGGGAAACAATAATAAAATGTTTAAAAGACTCTACTTCAGATAATATTGAGTGAACCGCTATAAAACGTACAATAGCTCCCTGGATTAATGATAACCTCTTTTCGCTCATTGATGGCAAAAAAGGAATTACTTAAAAAAAGTTAGTAGAGTCATATATTATGCTATTAAAATTTCTATGAATACGTATTACCAAAAACATTTGGAAAACCTACAACAAAATCCAAAAAAATGCTGGGAATTTGTAAATAGAAATCTAGGTAGAAATATTAAAGGTGAGCTACAACTCAAAGATGATAAAGGTGATCTAGTAACTGATAACATCAAAAAATGAAATATTTGTTCAACAATATTTTTTAGAAATTCCACGAATTTTAAATGAAAATATTATAAAATCAGATGGTGATTGTTGTAACGGCTTAAATACATTACGATACTACAGATATCAGTTTTCTTTCAGTAGTATAAACGAAGAAGAGCTCCAGGAAATTATTTCAACTCTTCAGACAAATAAAAGCCCGGGCCATGATGATATATCGAGTAAAGCAATTATAAAATGCACGGATATAATAATTTCAAATTTAGTGAATATTTTCAATGGAATAGTTAATGACTCTGAATATCCCGCCATTTTAAAAATTTCAAAGTTATCTCCAATACCAAAAACAGCAAAGTGTTTACAGTAGATATGTACAGACTTATAGCGATCCTACCAATATGTGATACATTTTTTTAAAAAATACTTCATAAACAGCTGTCACAGTTTCTAGAACAAAACAACCTTCTATACAAGTATAAATTTGGTTTTAAAAAAGGAAGTGGGACACAGGAAGCAGTTATAAATGTTGTGAACTACATATGTGATAGTCTAGACAGTGGCTGCGTCGGTGCTGTTTTTTATGATTTTTCGAAGGCTTTTGACCTTGTTGACCACAAAATATTGATTGATAAACTTTCATATTATGGACTACAGGAAAGTGCTATCAAGCTTATCAAAAGTTTTTTGCAAAACAGGTTACAATATGTAGCAATTAATAATGACAAAAGTGATGTTGGAGTGGTAGAATTTGGTGTACCGCAGGGAAGTGTTTTGTGTCCTTTAATGTTCACATGGCATATGTTCATGGCAAACTTATACTGTATGCTGACGACATTTGTCTTTTTTATCCCTACAGTCATGAAATAATACTGAAATCTCAAATGGAACATGATGCCGAAGTATTACTGGAATACGCCAGGATTAATAGGCTATCCTTAAATAAGGGCAAAACAAAAGTAATAAGGTTTCGTCCATATGCTTCTAGGAGTGACGCAGTTTTTAAAATTTCTGTTGGTTATGCGGAAGTTAATGAAAGCGATTCTGTAACTTATTTGGGTATGCTTTTTCAGAGTAATCTACAATGGAATAGACACATCCAGTCATTGAAGAAAAAATTAGCTCCTGCCATGGGCATACTTTATAAATTTAAGAATGTATTTGATGTAAAGAGTAAGTTTCTGGTGTATAATGGGGCCTGTTCGTAAATGAATCACTGCGGTGCATAATATGATTATTTTGCGTCACCCTGCTAATCACATGTTGCTGATGCTTATTTATGCTGATTTATTTGTTTGCATTTACGAACGAACAAACACTGCAGAAATGGAAAAATTATTAATAAATTTGATTTTTGAACTGGACGATAAAACAAATGACAAAATGTTGTTAAATGCACAAAAAAGTGTACTTTGTGCAAAAAAGAACACATTTAAGGAAGAAAAAAAGAAACTTATTGTTAACACTCTCATTCCCTCTCTCTCACTCATTCAATGCATCAGCCATTTTTATGATTAGTGTTTTAGGTTTATTTGCGCATAATATGATTTAATGTTGCATTTACGAACATTTGACAGCTGCAGTGCTGCCAAGATTTGCATTTATGAACATGATGAGCATAATATACAGCGCAGTAATGCATTTACGAACAGGCCCATGCTCTTATTCAAAGTCATTTAAATTACTTGCCCATGATATATGCCTATAAAAAATAACTGATCTTAAAGTTCTTCAGGGACTTCAAAACAAAGCTCTGAAACTTGTCTATAACATTCCTAGAACGCAAAAACTATTCTTCCTGTTTTTGGATTGTACAAAATGCAACTAAATTTATATATGTATAAAGCTGTACGGAATATTGGGTATCACTCCATAGAGTTTACTATCAACCAGAGTTACTATAGTACTCGAAATAATAATAACTTAATGGTTAAGAGATGTCGGTTAGGAACTACAAAGCAACGTGTAGAATACGCTGGATGTTATGAATGCAATCATCATCCAGATAGTATCAAAAACATATCCACAATTTCAGCCTTTAAAGCAAGACTGAAACAATATTTACTTCAGGAAATAGATATGCTTCTGATGTAATAATTTTTTTACTTCAATTGAACTTTTGTGATATAAATTGATCTCTTGTGATATAATTGATCTTAAAGAGCTAACCTAGATGTAATATATGTACACTTATGTATATTTACTTAAAACTTACATTTAGTATGCATACTAGTTATTTTAATGTATATTTGTTTTTATTTTTTTCGTTTCTTTTCCACCGTTTCTTGTTAAATTAATTCATAGGGACGCAGGGGCACTTATACTTTTTGCTTTGAAAGCAATGGATGAATAAAAAAACAAAAGGATGAGATGATAGCACAATGGGTCAATTCGACCTCCGGGTACTGTACTTGTCTTAATTGACAAGTACACGTCCTCTAACCTAGCAGAAAATGTGCTAATCGGTCAAGACCTGCTGTGCCGAAAAGGAAAGCAAACAATTATAGAAGACGACAAACGCTGGGTATAAAATATTAATGCTATTGAATTTTAGGGTATTTCTATACCTGTTTTTCGATAGTTAAAAATGGTACCGGAAAAGTACCAAAGACATTAATTAATTAGGAGAATACAATTTAGTGAATATGGAGCTATAAGTAGTCATGAATTATTGTGGCCCAATATGGGTTCATTTTAAAACTAGAGGAAAACGACCCCAAAAGGCGTATATTGCGGTCTTTTACTGCATTTCTACGAAGGCAGTTCATTTAGAACTAGTAACGGACCTTACAACCAATGCCTTCATTGGGGCACTTAAAAGGTTTGTAAGTCGTAAAGGTCACTTTCAGAATCTTTATTGCGACAACGCAACAAACTTTGTGGGAGCTCGCAATCAACTAGCAGAATTGGCAACTGCCTTACTTTCTACACCAACTCAAGAAAAAATTCAACGAGAATGCACGGATAGAAACATTAATTTCCACTTCATTATTCCACATTCCCCGCACTTCGATGGACTATGGGAAGCCGCAGTCGTCCGCCAAAAGGCTTCTGGTTAAGGAACTAGAAAACGCATCCTTGACCTATGAGGAAATGGAAACCGTAATTATAGAGGTTGAAGCAATCCTCAACTCGAGACGAATTGCACCATTGTCGAGTGATCCTAGTAATGAGGTGGCCTTAACTCCTGACCATTTCTTAATTGGAGAACCTTTGACAGCTCAAGTTGATGCAGCAGCACAATCAGCATCAACCTCTTTAGTAAAACGATGGGAATTGGTGTCTCGAATAAAATATCAATTCTGGAATCGATGGTCGATGGAATACCTCAATGAACTTCAGCAGCGGAATAAGCGGCAAACAAAGTCTAAAAATTTGCCACTTGGCACCCGTCACCTGTCATGACATGGCGACTCGGTAAAGTAAGCGAAACATACTCCGGGCCAGATGGATAGGTCAGGACAGCTGCTATTAAAACATCTTCCGGTGTCATTAAGCGAACTACTCATTTACTAGCTCCGCTTCCTTTGGAACCACCAATAACTAATGCCGAAAATAAAAACACTTATACCGCCACTTGTTAAAATAAGCTGAGCTTCCAACGACAAAGATAAAAATCTGCATCCTTCAAAACGCTCCAATTTGACCACTACAAGCATGCTAATGCTCTTAGCATTGTTTGTTCCATTGGTAATGTGCTCTCAGGTTAATTACACACAAATCACTAGTAATCCTGAGTTACATTTTGAACATATTGGCCAAATCAAGCCGATCATATCAGAATGGAAACTTCATATCCACTTTGAATTGGCACCATGCTATAATGAATTGCAGCTTTTGGTTAACGGAACATCTGCTTTGGTGGAAGCCTGCAACCATTCACACCTCACTACTCATTGTACCGGATTAATTAACCATTTTCACAATCTCAAGGACGAAGTGGAGGCCGGTTTAAACAATCTCGCAAAACGGAAAAAACGCGGAGCAATAGATATCGTTGGCAATGTGGAAAATTCCTTATTCGGGGTACTTGATTCAAAATATGCTGAACAAATGACCGACACCATAAAGACCAATGAGGCCCACTTGCAAGGTCTTCTGCGGAATCAAACATCATTTTTCGACTCTACCCTTAACCTTATGAAACAGTCCGAAGACCGCACTCAAGCCAATTTTAAAAACTTAATTTTAAAATCAGTAGACTCAGAAACCTCACAACCCAATCATCAATCGCAACTAATCTTGTAACTCAGCATGCAGTTGTTTGTCACAGCATACAGTTTACAACGAATACACACGCCCATGATTAATTTGTTAGGGGATACTTATCATGGTCGAATCAGCCCCGTTACGTTGACCCCACACCAATTTTCTACTGAAGTTGATAATATAAAGGCAAACCTTCAAACAGATATAACACTACCAGTGGTGGATATCATTCATCTATATGGCATAGTGACAGAGTATGCATCAATTTCAAACCAGCACATTGCTCATCCCCTTGATGCATCAAAATGAATATGATCTATTTTACCACACTCCAGTTCCACAGCTAGTAAATAATACCTTAGTAGCCATTATACCGACCACAAAAATTATGGATCTCAACCCTCACCGTGATGAATATTTTGCCATGGATAATACTAAACTCCTTGAATGCAATACCCTCGAACAAAACACATTCTTATGCTCAAATACCCAAGCAATGTACTCTAAAGGTGCATAAATATATAGCTGCGATATACACTTATTTAATAATATCGCAGTACACAATCTTGGGCAAATGGTCTGGCATCATGGCATTTGCAAATGTTGGGTATTTCTTTTACCATACACTAACAAAATACACACACCTGGGTAACGATCTTGTCGCGATGTGAGGGCTTAAGTGTACTTCGATTCACTCTGTGACCCAGGGTGAGTTGGGGTGCATGACTAAAGGTTACCCTAATATCGTGGGAAGACTCTGGTTTCGGATCGATGTCGTTCTTGATCTGTTCGAATCGTCGGAACACGTATATTTTTTTTCTTTCATACCCCTAATCCGGAGTGTTATGCGACCCGTGCTCATCGGATGGTTTGCAGTCAGGGGTCTAATCCGACTGTATTTTAACGGAGCCTCACTGATACCTGGGCGCCTCAGTGCGTATTAGGTTTCCTACCAAGTCCCTGTCATGCTATCGGGGGCTATGGCATGATCGACCTCCTTTCCCCCTCACTCGTGGGACTTACATGGACGAGAAAAACAATACTGACGAAATGGTATTTTTGAATGGACTGGACGCGTCCCAGCTTATTGCGCGAATCCAGGCGAGCATTGTTGACAACAACAACGAGATCGTCAGGAATTTCGCCCCAGCTGGCCTGAGGATTATGACTGTGGAGGAGGCCTTTGGTGATCCTCACTGCTTTGGCGATCCTCACTTCTACGGAAGATATGTGCGTGGAGTCAGACTCTGTCTCCCCACTATCGGATGAAGACGGTGACAATACGGTCATCGAAAGGCTCCCTCTCACTCGTATCCAAATTGCCACTGGGAGCAATGAGGTGGTGGCATCCCCTTTAAGGAACCCACTTGTCAGACGGGATGCTTCTGACCCACTAGTACGATCATCTACTGATCCGGACTGCATGGGTGGGGGTGGCTCGTCTGACAATGGGGGTAGAACAGGGCGGAAACGTTCCGCTATGTATAAGGAGAGGAATTCATATCGTAGGGCTTGCACTGTCTTGAGAAGATTTGCAAGCTGTGATGTGGATTCCCTCTCTGTTAAGGAGCAGAGGATGCTGGCTCGACACAGAGGCACTGTTCTGCGGTATGAGAAAAAATACCCAGACAGTGCCCTCTCACGGGTCGCTGACTCTGATGGACCCTTGAGTGTGGACGAGAGCGTAGAGCCAACTGCTTCTACCTCTCAAGCCGCATGCAAGGGGCACAAAGGTTATACACCCTTACTCCCAGCTGGAGCAAAGAAGACCACCCGGGTTTTCAATCCTTCGGTGAAGAGAAAGGGTGGTGGTGTTACTCCTTCAAGGGATGGTGGAAAGGAGGTAGAAGCTACCGCCAATCCTTTATCCCAAAAGGAGGATGTAAGGTTAGAGGCCAAGGAGTTGGGGGGGGGTCACTTCGGCGGATAGGTCTTCTGTGCAGGTTTCTCGCAAGGGAGATCGCATGAAGAGGAACAGGTCTGACGAGGTGCTTTCCTCTAGCTCCAAGCGTCCCAGGAAACAAGGGAGCCTAGGAACTAACCCTTCCCTTCAGCTGGCTTTCATCGACAGGTCGGATTTGGATGGTAAAATCTCTCCTGAAAGATGGAATCTAGTTGAAGAACGGCTCATTGAGTTCATAGCTGAGGAGAGTTGTGATGGCAGGAATGCTCGCATATCTTCTATTGGTTGGTCCAGGGGCATCAAGGTAGTCGACTGTGAAAACGAGGGAATCAGTGAAGCGCCTTGGCGAACTCTGGCCCGGTGCGCGCTTGGAGGTGGTCCCTCAATCCGACCTCTACGTCCAATAGTGACGGTATGGATCCCGCCTACTTTTAGGCGTGTGAGTATCATACCCAAACTTATTGGGAAGCAAAACGATGGATTGAACACCAGTACATGGGCGGTTATTAACTCCCTGGCTGGTGAAGGTAAGAAGGGCTGCGATCTTCGGATCGCTATTGATCAGACCTCACTTCAGAGGCTAAGGGCAAGGGGTGGCGTGGTGTTGTGTGGGATGGCAAACCTAAAGTTCCGTCATCGGGAAATAAGGGGTGCCTAGGAACCCAGAGGAGGCTGAAAGTGGTGCAGATTAATCTGCATCACTGCGAAGCTGCCTCACACAACCTACTAACCACCCTACGCCGCCTTGAAGTTGACATCGCTCTTATCCAGGAACCTTGGATCCTTAGGGATAGGATCCTGGGTTTGAGCGATCCTGGTTATAGGTTACTTGTTCCTAGAACAAGCGAGAAGGTAAGAACCTGTATATTAGCTAGGGGTAGCTTAGACTTGTTAATCACTCCTTCCTTTTGTACAGGTGACGTAACGACTGTGGCGTACAAAGATGACCTTGGGATCGAGTTGATGCTGTCATCTGTGTACATGCCGTACGAGGCTGCATCCCCACCTGATGACTTAATTTGACGACTGGTGGAGTATGCGGAGAGGACAGGATGTCGCCTTGTCCTGGGTTGCGATGCCAATGCTCATCACACCCAATGAGGCAGTGCTGACATAAATACTAGGGGTGAGTCGATTTTGAATTTTATTATTCTTAATAGGCTCAACATTTGTAACGTTGGCAACACGCCAACGTTTAGAAACCGTGTTAGGGAGACTGTAATTGACATTACGCTCTCTAACATGGACAGGTCTATGATTGATGACTGGAGGGTTTCAGATGAGTGTTCTTTCTCTGATCACCAATTGATATCCTTCAGTATTAATCCATCAGGTGGCTTTAACAAGCCTTTTAGAAATCCAAGAAGAACCGACTGGATCAGATATGAGATGGCTGTGGAGGAGGAACTTAAGACCCTCAGGGGTCGTTCCACTCCTAGCGTCAATGATCGAGTTGGGTCTTTGACGGATGTTTTGTTGTCTTGTTATAGAGATGCTTGTCCCCTCACTTACCCGGGTAAGAGGAGCCAGCCAGTCTGGTGGAATGCGGAACTCCGTAGACTCCGCTGTTGTACCAGGAAACTCTTTAATAAGGCTAAGAAGTCGGGCGGGGATGTTGACTGGTCTGCATATAAGGCCAGTTTTAATGAGTATAAAAGGGAAATAAAGCGCTCAAAGAGAACCACCTGGATGAGTTTCTGAACGAGTATCGAGAATGTTGCCGATGTGGCTCGTTTCCGTAGGATGCTGTCTATGGTCCCCAAAAACCTAGGCTTCATCCAAAATAACGATGGCGCGTGGACAGCCTCGAGAAAAGAAACCCTAGAGGTTCTGCTGAGCACTCATTTTCCCAATTGTGTGGATCCAGAAAGCTATCCGTCGGGGGTAGCGGATCCCTTCTGTGATGCTGGCTTGATGCCCGATTTGGAGGATATCATTAACAGAGACAAGGTGAAATGGGCGATAAATAGTTTTGAGCCCTTTAAGTCGCCTGGTCCGGATGGTATCTTTCCGGCTCTGCTTCAGCGTGCTGGTGATATATTACACGAATGTCTGGTGGACGTGTATAGAGACTGTCTCCGGCGGTGTGATATACCTGATGGTTGGAAAGATGTGCTCGTGGTGTTTATACCAAAGGCTGGTAAACCCAGTCACATCGGCCCGAAGGATTATAGACCGATATCCCTCTCATCCTTTCTTTTGAAAGCCTTGGAGAGACTTATCGATCTACATTTGAGGTCAAACATGGACCGGTCTCTGTTGAGTGGGTCGCAACATGCTTACATTAAGGGTAAGTCGGTTGAGAGCGCTCTTCATGATGTGACAGGTTTTGTTGAGACGAATCTGGCTAGGGGTGAGTACACACTGTCGGCTTTCCTTGATATAGAGGGGGCCTTCAATAATGTCACCACTTCTTCTATTGGGAATTCACTGAGGGATATACATGCCCCAGATTTTCTGGTGCGGTTTATCATCCACATGTTGGGTAATAGACTAATCCGACCGAATCTGGGTGGATGTTCTATCGTAAAGCGTGCGACCAGGGGTACACCGCAGGGGGGTGTCCTATCCCCTCTCTTGTGGCTCCTGGTTGCTAATGTTGGTCTGAGGCTTCTAGAGAGTAGGGGCTTTAGGGTTGTGGCATATGCCGATGATGTGGCTATTCTGGTGGGTGGAAAGTTTCTACCGACGCTGGGGGAACTGATGGAGTCTGCTCTTGGAATTTTATCCTCTTGGGCTACGAACTGTGGCCTGGGTATAAATCCGGATAAGACGGACCTTGTCCTGTTCTCGCGTAGGTACAAAGTTGAACCCTTCAGGTTGCCGAGGTTAGCTGGTAGGGAGCTTCCGTTGTCTTCTGAGGTCAAGTACTTGGGTGTTGTCCTGGACAGCAAGCTGAACTGGAAACGAAACACCGAGGAAAGAATGAAGAAGGGACTGAATGCCTTCTACCAGTGTAGGAACTCCATAGGTAAGAGCTGGGGTCTTCCGCCTAGGGCCATTCATCTTTCCTGACGGGAGATATCGACTTTCGGAAAAAGCCACCGATTATATTGTGCCTGAGGCTATGTTCCTGCCCGGTTTAAGGATACTTATACCGAAAAGGGCACAATGGAATGGTGGGGTACTCCAGGGACAGAGAGGTATACCCATCTTCACAGATGGGTCTAAGTTAGGTGGATGTACAGGTGCTGGGGTTTTCTGTAGGGAACTCGGTCTTGAACTCCACTTTAGGTTGAACGATGACTGCAGCGTTTTACAGGCGGAGATTTTCGCAATCTTGAAAGCTATTGAGGCCATAGCTGGTGGCCCAGCTTCAGATTCGGAATCTTACGTGATCTTCGTTGACAGTCAGGCTGCCCTTAGGGCCATTGAGTCGGTCTGGTGCAAATCACGGCTCGTTCGCAAGTGCAAGGAGTCGTTGAGGACCTTTGGACTAGACCGTATCCGTGTCTGCTGGGTTCCGGGTCATAGCGGAATACTGGGCAATGAGACGGCGGATGCCCTCGCTAGGTTAGGTTCGCTCTCTGGGAGCGATTTAATAGTTGGTTCTGACCCCCCGGTCTGCCACCTCTACGGTCTCATCAATGGATGGGTCGGGGAGGAAGAGCAAAGACGTTGGGGGAACGGATCGGGTTGTTTTGTCTCTAGATGTCTATGGCCTGTTGTGGACAGTAAGAGAACAGGTAGGCTGCTGGGCTTGGATAAGGCCAGCTTAAGGTTAGTTGTCGGGTTTATCACAGGGCACTGCGAGATTAGGTCGCTGACGGGGATCTGGAACAGATCCCAGCCGGACTATTGCAGGGCATGTTGCGATGAGGAGGAGTTGGAGACTATCGAACATCTCCTCTGTAACTGCCCAGCCCTTGGTAGGTTGAGGCTGAGGACCTTTGGCAGGGCCTTCTTTGAGAGTTTGAACTCTGCGTCGAGAGCCGACATCAAGGCTCTCCACAGATTCATTAGTGGCTTAGGCTGGTTGAGGGGCGCTAGGGCTTCATCAGGATAGTCGCGCTCTCCCTTCTTTGTTGGGTCTATGTGACCCCTCCGCTTCCCATTCTCCCTTTTCTTTCTCCTCTCCTTTATATCCTATTCCCTCTCGTATCCTTCCTCTTTAAGGACGTTGTACAATAGGTCAATTCGACCTCCGGGTACTGTACTTGTCTTAATTGACAAGTACACGTCCTCTAACCTAACCTAACCTAACAAAATACACAGAAATACCCTTGCCATGGTTTGGCAAATATCCCACACTCAAAACCGTCGTTTATATTTGCCATACTTGAGCAAATGAACAGCTGATCATTAAAATAAAAACATTGAAAATAAAGTCACAAAAAATGGAAACGTACAACATAAAAAAAATTAAAAGAGAAGTGCCGATTAAAAAATGGACAGAGGACGAAATAAATAAAATTATAAATATAAATAAATAAAATAATAAATTATATGATAGTCAGCAGAACGATCATTCAGTAATTAGGATTAATAATGAAATAATTGAGAAAGTTAATAAAATACCTTGGGTTTATAATCGATAAAGACTTAAAATTAAATGAACACATGGAATATATATGTAAAAAAATCGGAAAAAAATATTGGATTCCTAAAACGGATTACAAATAAGATATCAATAATGACTGCAATCAATATATATAATACAATGATAAAACCTCACTTTGAATTCGGATCTACAATTTTATATACATGTTGCTCGACAACTCAAATAGAAAGACTGCAAAAATTACAAAATAAGGCCATGAGATCGATACTTAAATATAATAGATACACTCCAATTCAACTTATGCTGGACACACTAAAATGGCTAAATATCCACCAGAGACTGCTTCCTAACACCTTGCAATTTATTCAAAAAATGAAAATGGGAAAAGCGCCTAGTTATCTAACCGACCAACTTGGATATGTAAGGGATGTTCAACCATACCATCTGCGGAACACTGGAGATTTCCGTTTACCAATGGCGACAACAACATTCATGCAAAGGTCACTTTATTTTCAAAGGACTTAAACTTTATAACATGCTACCAGAATTTATAAAAACAGAAACGAATTTTAATTTGTATAAAAGAAATATTGTTCACTTTGTAAGGAATAATGTAATGAATACTAATTAGTAAAACAATTTTATTTCAAAGATGTTTTAAAGTATTATGAATACTTCTACATAAATAAATAAATAAAAATAAAAAAAAATGTGTGTTGAGAAGTTTGCAAAAAGTGTTGCAAAGTTAAACAAGAAAACCGTTCACAATTAACGGCAAATATTTACAATGGTATAAATTTACCACCTAAATGCCCAAGATAGTGAACTGGGCTAATGAATCTGACTCAAGTTGCAATATAGAGTTGATAGTCAACAACAACGTGTGATACCAATTATATAAAAAGAATCAGTGGCTGGCGGCAACCAAACAACTACTCAAATTAAGTACGGTGTGCAAAAGAAAAAGTAGTTACAATATTTTGCAAGGGACTGGAGCACTCACAATACCATCAGGATGCACCATGAAGAACGATGTGATCACGATCCACGGGCACCAAACTATCACATCAAGTCTGCACCAATCCAATACAAGCAACGGGATGTCATTCTCCCAATTACGCCAGAATGGAAATAACTTGACACAATCCTTACTATACCGTTCGAGTATTGAAGACATAAACCGATTGCAGGAAGAAGTCTAAGCAGAGCTACACGATATACCAACAACACTACCCGATCAAAAAGCACACGGCTTAGCGGTCAGTTATGCAGGTCGTGCTCTCATTTTAACAATCATCATTATCCTTCTTATAAAAGCATTACTGAAGAGAAGAACTAAGTCTCCCCCTGGAGTACCAGATCCTGCGCTGAGGTCAATCTGGAATATTTGTTTAAACCCAGTAGCTTGATACTACAATTTAGTGAAATATAAATTGCCTGATATTAATGCTAACCTACTAGAATTCATGGTCCGCTGGGGGCCTCAATATGTTAATTCTTTAGAATTCTTTAATTTTGCAACAGAATAAAATAATCTCAAATTGAATTAAAATAATAACATTTTATTATTTTCTTGTTCCCACAATTTGGTCAAGCAAAGCGTGGGAATTCATACGTCGGCCAATGTATCAAATATTTTTGTCTACACGCGCAAGACTGTATGAAATTCAATATGCGTTTTGCATTGAGCTAACTGTGGGAATATGTTTTTTAATTTTTGCATTTTAAGTAAATAATAGTAGTAAGCAATTTTTATTCGCATTTTATTTGTATTGTATTATTTTTATATAAAAGTATCTAGCAATAATAAAGGGCACTCTTTCCTACAATCATTCAAATAATTAACTTGTTTGATTGGTGTACCACCTTGACGAAGCTAAGAAACAAAATTTTTATCCTTGTGTACCACTTGGAAAACGTCCCATTTTCTTTATTATTTTTTACCGTTTATCAAGGCAAACGAGCCCTGATTTGAACAAGGGGTATTGCACCTAGTTAGTTTAGTATTTATATTCCAAATCTATAGAAATAAAGACAATACATTACCTGTATTGCAATGCTTAGCAAAGACTGCGACGATATCTGGAACAAGCGATAATTTTCATTCCGAAATTTCAGCACTAAATTTTGCCAACGATTGGAATCAAATAGACTGCGATATGGTTCAATTTCTGTGGAATGGTAAACAATACATTAATATTAATTTTAAAATGCATGTGAAATAATCTTAGTACTAATAGTTATTCATTAAGAACAATGCAGACGAAAAAAAATCGTTTTCAGAAAAGCAAAGGCACTCAGTTCAGGGAGTGATTGAAAACCAATCATGATCCAGACACCGCAAAAATTTTCGTTTCAAACTAGTGTTAATCGAACATTTGAATAATATTCTAAATGAATGTGTGATCATTAGCAGTAAGTTGTTCGAATGTTCTGCTTGATCGTGCATACAAATTTGTGACCAAGTCAGTTACCTGACGCAGTTATATTCCAAAAAGTAAAAACAATTCTTCTTGTTCGGTGGTATTCAATAAACTAAGCTTGTTTGCTATTTGAAGATAGAAAACAGAGTGAGTTTATTCATAATATATGATAAAATGTCGTTTATTTTTTTTATTTTTATTTATAATAGATTCATTAAGAAAAATTGGTTTTAACAAATAACATTGATCTATAATTGGCCTAGCTTATAGTTGTTAGCCAGAAAGGCTGCAGAAAAATTCATATAATTAGATCTTACGTATATATTAGGTTAGGTTAGATTAGAGGACGTGTACTTGTCAACTGTGACAAGTACATTACCCGGAGGTCGAATTGACTCAATGTACAACGTCCTAGCTTCTCACACCACTCGTGTTGTGTGCGTTAATTTTATACATGAGTAGCGGGACCTACAGTGTAAAGTCGACTCCGAACGACAGATTTTTGAGAAGCTTTTCATGGCAATTTTTACTCTCAGAGTTTTGGCCAGAAATCTGCTGAGAGGAAGTCGCCGAAGAAATATTTTTTGTGAATTTCTGTGAAATCCACAAAAAAAAAATGCGTATTACGTATTTTACCCATTTTTTCTAAATGTACAATATTAATTAAATTGAAAAGTTCATCAACTGTACTCTTTTCTAAATTCAGCTTGGAATTTATTTAAGATTTTATGTTTATTAATAAAGTACGCAATACGATTCATAGAGACGTTATTGAAAATCTTGCAAAGCGTATCAAACAGAGAGAGAGAACGGAAAAGAAAGGACTCCCTTCTCTCTCAAAGGGTTAAACGTCTAACCGAAGGTGTCAAGCCCGAAGCATTTTCCTGCAAGGATGAAAACCGAACATTGGTTACAGATTTGCGTGGGATACTGAGGTTAGGGAGACAACAATCTAGAGATGATGATCTTCCAAGCCCAATCGATGATGACGGCTGGGTGATTCCGCCGCTTATCCATGAATAGATCAAAGTCACGATTATGTCACTTAAGAACAGTAAGCGGCGGGACCTGATGGCATGCAATTAAGTAAGTGTCATACGCCTGATGGAATCCGGCTGCTGGAAACAGCAGGATAATCTTGTATTCTAAATGTTGCCTTCAGGGGAGAACATGCATCTAGATAAAACCAGGCACTATATAGTGCCTGATTCCATGTTCTTGCCTGGATTGAGGATTTTGATACCAATAGGGCACTAAAGGTTGAGGAACTCTTCACGCATGGATCATAGTTGGATGGAGGGACAGGGGCTTAATTTTTCTTGAGCCGCACTTTTGGCTGACTGATGACAATAACCTTATCAAGACTTTTTTTTAGATTTTTACCATCCAAAAGGCTCTTGAGGCCGTAACTAGTATGGTCACTTCAGCTTTAGAATCTTATGTGATCTTCGTTGAGTAAGGCTGCCACAAAGTAAAGTGGGTCCAGTACATAACGGTGTACCTGGGAATCATGTGTTCTCGCTAGGTTAGGTTCACTTTCTTAGGGAGAATTGATAGGTGGTTCTAAGGTTCTAGGAGAAAGTGCAGATCTGGACTAGATTCAAGCCGGACTATTGAAGTGTTTGTTGCGATGAGGAGTTAGACTATCGAACACTTCATTTGTAACTATCCAGACCTTAGTAGGATAACTGTTTAGATTCTCTGTCGAGAGCCGACATTAGCGCACTCGTAAGGTTTATAACAGGACTAGCTAATACCCGGTGTGCTTCGCTACCCCCATCGGAATTAAATACATATCTCGTGATGCAACTGGATCGACCACCATCAAAATTATTACGCCACTGTTGGAGTTCTATCAGCATGAATTGCGATTATGTGGTCATCTATATCAGATCTGTAGTTAAATGCAATACCTGAGTATCTATGAAAAACATTACGTCGATTCGCCGCCATTCGATTATGATTTTGTTCTTTGCTGCTCTTCTTGTTGATGTGCGAATCCACTGACTTTCTACTCGTGATTCATGTTGGACTTCTGTTTCATTAGCTCGTGCTGTTGTGGTACCTTCATGTTCCAAAGGTGTCTCGGTAGCTCGTGCGGTTGTCGCATATTGTCGAAGGCTTTCCAGACGTCTTTCACGTTCTGAAGGTGTTTCTGTGGCTCGTGATGTTTCAATACGATTTCGCTGACTTTGTAGTCGACCTTCATGTTCCAACGACGTCTCGGTAGCTCGTGGGGTTGTGGCATGTTGTCGAAGACCTTCAAGACGTCTTTCGCGTTCTGACGGCGTTTCAGAAGCTTTTAAGGCGCTCTTGGCTTTCTGAAAGTGTTTCAGTAGCTCTTGCTGTTGTGGCGCGTTGTCGTAGGCCTTCAAGGCGTTCTTCACGTTGTGATGGCGTTTCGGCGCTCTAAAGGTTGAAGCTGGACTCCTTTCAGTCCTGAGGCGACTTTCACGTCTTCCGAACTTACATTTGCTCTCTGGGATTGCAAACGCAATGCATTTTAGATGCTTTTATTCGGGGCATTTTTACAAATTGTTGCAAAATAAATGTCACTCAGGTAACGTTTAACTTGTTTAGAATCAAAGATTCAACTGAAATTCAAACCCGAATGCGTGTTATATTTATTTCTTTATATTTTACCTAATATGAAATCGGTTCAAGTCAAAAACCTTTTGAAGAAAATTAATGTTATTAAAATTTAACAAATAATTGTGCTTGCGTCGGTCACAGGTAATTTTTTGTGATGAGTTTTGCAACTACTTATTTTATTTGGGAAAAATATTGACAGTTTACATTTTATTACTTAGGTAATTAAAAGTAATGAATTCATTGCCCAATGAAATGCTAATTATAAAGTTTACCTAA
Source organism: Sarcophaga rosellei (assembly GCA_930367235.1). Taxonomy (NCBI): domain Eukaryota; kingdom Metazoa; phylum Arthropoda; class Insecta; order Diptera; family Sarcophagidae; genus Sarcophaga; species Sarcophaga rosellei. The sequence continues at coordinate 69,547,634 of OV884017.1, read as the reverse complement.
TGTATTTTTCAAATAAATAATATTTTTATTAGTTACCCATTTTTAGAAGTAAACAATAACTTTACTATTACATATTTTTTTTTCAAATCTTTTTTTTGCAATCTATTCTAGAACATTAAGCAAATGAGATAATTATTTAGGAAATTCACATAAGTTATTGGTTTCCAGTGAAATCAATAACATTATCTATACTTAAGTGTATATATTATTTATATGTACTTATATACATATTTACAATTATAATAATAAATTACAGATATATATATATATATATATATATATTATATAGGGGAAATTATATTAAATGAGAATATTTTATCTAAATGGGAGATCTAAAACGTGAAATCTTTTCAATCGTCTGATTGTTAAACTATTATCTAATAAGGAGATGGCCAACGGATTAACATGATCGCTTAATCTTTGAAGATATCTGTTACTGAATTTATTTATTTCTTCTTTAATAAAACGAATATCCAAATCTCTATGTATTGCGTTGTTTGTAATGTACCATGGTGCTTTAACAATCATTCGCAGAGTTTTAGATTGAAATCTTTGTAGGATTTCAATATTTGAGTTACTTGTGGTACCCCAAAGTTGAATACCATAAGTCCATATGGGTTTCAAAATACATTTGTAGAGAAGTAATTTATTTTCTAGACTTAAATCAGATTTTGGACCTAGCAACCAAAACATTTTCTTAACTTTCATGTTTAAAAGAGATCTTTTAGATTTTATGTGGATTTTCCATGTTAATCGCCTGTCTAAAATCATGCCTAAATATTTTACGTGATTACTTTTCGGAATTTGTGAACCATTCATGACTATTGCTGGGCAATCATTTCGTCTTAGGCTGAAAGTTACATGGGTAGACTTTTGTTCATTTACTTTTATATTCCAATAATTTAACCAGGCCTGCAGTTCATTAATCTGATTTTGAATTACACTTGATGCTTCTAATGCCGACGAACTCGTTGCTAAGAATGCAGTGTCATCAGCATAAGTGGCCACAGTAACACCATCCAAACAAGGCATATCTGAAGTATAAACGGTATATAACATCGGTCCTAGTACGCTTCCTTGTGGTATTCCAGCTTCGATTTTGCAATAACTTGAAGTTTCATTGTTGACCTTTACATAAAAGTGACGTTCGCTTAAAAAAGATTTCAGAACTAAATAGTAAGGTGCAGGTAAAATACTTTTAATTTTATAAAGCAGACCACAGTGCCAGACTCTGTCAAATGCTTGCTGTATATCTAGAAATACGGCAGAACAATACTCTTTTCTTTCCAATGATCCCGAAATTTCATTTACTAAACGATGACACTGTTCTGGTGTACCGTGTTTATGACGAAACCCAAACTGGTGGTCAGGAATTATAGAGTTTTCTTCCAAAATAGGCAATAGCCTTTTAAGGAATAATCTTTCAAATAATTTGACCAACGTTGATAATAGGCTAATCGGTCTATACGATGTTACACAATTCGCAGGCTTATTTGTTTTATGAATCATAATAATTTCAGCACATTTCCATTGAATAGGAAAATGTTGAAGCCTTAAAATAGAATTGAGTATTAATGCCAGAAACACAATTGCTTTTCTTGGTAAATTTTTTAGTACAAAAGAATCAATTTTGTCATATCCCGGTGATTTTTTATTATTTAATTTATTAATTTCCTGGCGTATTTCACCTGGAGAAAAGTGTTTTATAGGTAACTCCATTTGACATGCAACATCTAAAAACGACACAATATGCGCATCATTTTGATTAAACTGAAAGGGCTTAAATGTATCTTCCAAATGTTTTGAAAAAGCTGTAGCCTTATCTTTATCTGTCCGTTTTCAGTGGCCGTTTACATCTTTGATTGGAATATTTCTGTTAGTTGGACGTTTTATATATTTTGTTGCCCTCCAGAGATTATGTTCACTTTTAGATGTATTTATTTGTAATTTATTAAGATAATCTCCAATCTCTTTATTTTTGTACTCGGATAGACGTTCCTTTACAAGTTTGGTTGCTAAGTTGAGAATTGTTTTATCTCTCGGGTTGCGAGAATGTTGCCATATTCGTCGAAGCCTTCTTTTATTTCTTATTAGTTCTCTTATCTCTTGGGAAACGTGTACACCGGATCCATATGATACATTTGGTGTCGTAGATGGTTGAGAAAGATAGGCGGATTCGTGAACTAAATTAGTAAATGTTTCTACTGAATCCTCTAGTTCGTCTGAAGTTTTTATTGAAACATTTAAATTCAGATTTTTCTCTAGCCAATACCCAAAGAACTTACAATCAGATTTAGGTGAAAGTAATTTAGTATTTTTATCAACGACTTTAGCGACGGAATTAAGATTAATTATCAAAGCTGTATGATCTGAATCAAGGTCATCATTATTTACTATGTCTAACAATGATCTTGAAATGCCATTAAATACAGCAAAATCCAAGAGATCTGGAATTTTATTGCAATCAGATGGCCAATATGTGGGTCTGCCTGCAGATAATGTGGAGAGGCGATTTTTTAAAATACATTTATATAGTTCCCGACCTTTCGGATTCATTACTCTTGATCCCCACCATGGGTGTTTAGAATTAAAATCTCCTGCTACTAAATAACAATTACTGAATTGTTTAAACAAATTTTCAAAATCCTGACATTTAATATTATGCCTTGGCGGAATATAGATCGAGTATAGAGAAATAATATTATTATTGCACTTAATTTTAACACCAGCAGCCTGAACGTATGGTTTTCTGATTTCTTCAGTTACTTCATATTTAATAGACCTCTTGATAAGTACAGCCGCTCCAGCATGACATCTTTCATCAGGATGATTTGCAGTAATTAAGTCATACCCTCTTATTTTAAAATGTGATTTCGTATTCATGTGTGTTTCGGATAAAAGAAATATATCAATATGTTGAGTTTTGAGAAAAAGTTCAATTTCATTATATTTTCGCGAAATACCATTGGCATTCCATACTGCTATTCGAAGGTTTATTTGCATAATTTGGTTATTAAGAGAGATAACATGCTCATGAGCTGGGAGAACATACTTTCAATTTTTTTTAAAGCACTAGCTTCAATTTGATGGGTTTCATTATTTTGCTTAAGTACTTCGCTGTAAGTTAGATTTTCTGAATTTGTATTATTTTGATTATTATTTTGATAATTTATAGAATTATAATTAGATTGTGGAAATTGACCTGAATTCGCATTGTTGCTAAATTGACGATTAATTCGCTGAGTGTAATCGAACTTTTGCCTGAGTGATTTATATACTTGACATCCTTTATAATTAGCCGTATGGGTTTGCAGGCAATGAACACATTTAGGTGGAGCATCTTTAGGTTTTTTGCATTCGATGGTTGAATGATCCATTCCGCATTTTACACAAGCAAATGGTTTTTTACAATATGATTTTGTATGACCATATTCTTGACAACGATGGCATTGTACGATATCATTTGATTTACGTTGAGGTTCAAATTTAACAACAGCATTGTTGATATATTTTATTTCATATATTTTGTTGTTTTCCGGGGAAGGATCCAAATCAACGAAAAACATAGCTAATGGTTGCTTCGTTATCTGGCTCTTAACGTTAAAAACGCTTCTAACTTGATGACCAAGTGATAATAATTCAGCTTTAATATCTTCAGGTGGAGTTGTATGATGAAGACCTTTGAGAACTACTCTATAAGCACGTTCATTCTTTAGCTGATAAGTATGAAAACAAATTTTGCTGCTATCTAAATATTTTATAATTTTTCTATACGAATCCACTGTTTTGATTATAAGCTTAATTTGGCCATCTTTTAAGGATTTATAATTAAAATCATTTTTAGGAATAACATTAGCTAGACACAATATCATTCTATTTATATTATCTACACATGGTATAATTACTGGCGGAGGCTTTGGGGTCCTTTCCTCTGATGTTTGCTTTTCACCCTCTTCGTCTTGAGATTTATTATTATGATCATCATCAAGTATTGCGAATTTGTTGGTATTAGAAGTGCTGGGTTCATCATGTTTTGGCTTCTTATCAGTGTTTTGTCTAATTGTTATTTTTTTACGTTTACTGCTATTCATCACTTGCCAGTTCATAACACTGTCTTCACCACTATCACTACTATCAGAATTCATGCTGCAGAATTGTAATTGTTAATAAATGTTTTGTTGAATATATTGCTGTTTTTATTTTATTTTTTTTTTCGTTAATTTGAATAATTGATTTTGGTAAAGAATTTATTTTTTGTGTTTTCCTTTTTAATTGTTTTGGCAATAGCTCAATCTCGTAAAACTTCCGAACACGATAATATTTCTTAGGTGATGTTTTATTCGTTTTTTTATATCCACGAAATAATTAAAAATTTTAATATTTTTTTGAAAATTTATTAAAAATTTTTCGTATATGTATTTTTTTTATTCCGTTTCACTTGACAGTTAAATCAAAACTCACTATTACATATGTACATGTATATGTTTTTCAAGATAAATATTTAAATAGTATGAACTTTAGTACTTACTATCGATATGAGTTGAAAATTTCAAACTCAATAATTTAAGGGTCATATACCTTACTATTGCATATTTCAAGATATAATAATTTCTACACCCACAAATCAGAGAGGCACCACCTTCCTATAGCTGGAATACAAAATTGGGGACTCTAGCTTTTATAGTTTTTTATACAGATTTTAATAATTAGTTCATATGGAGTTTGCCACGGCCCTAATGCTTGATAGCCCATTTTTAACAAAAATATTGATATTGAACCTTTAGATATTCGTACAACATTTTAGCAGTCTAACTGTTCTGGTGTTCTAGATATGTAGATTTTAGTATTTACTTCATATGGGAGGTGCCATTGCTGAACTCCCTATTTTTGTCCAAAATATTTATATTTAAACAAAAGTTATTTATACAAAATTGGGGACTCTAACTGTTAAAGTTCTTCAGTTAGGCATATTTTAGTATTTACTTTATATGGAAGGTGCAGTGTCCTCTAATGATAGGTCGCCTATTTTTGTCCAAAATATATATATTAAAACCGTAGTTACTTGTACAAAATTTGAGGTATCTTGCTGATATAGTTTTTCCAATATATCCATTTTGTTATTATCTTACAATATTAGGTTATGTAGTATATGTGGGAGTGGCACCTCTCTCATTTGAAATATCAACATAAAAAGTAGGAAAATCGGTTTAGCCGTTTAGTCGTCTATAAACTTCAACCATACAAACAAATGCACATTAATTTTTATATATAGGTGATGTCCGAGATAGAAGAAGTTTTAAATTTAATTCATATGGGTAGTACCACACCCTTTTCCTAGTCAGCCAATTTTTGTCTAAAATATTCATATACTATAGTGGATTCGAAAAAATTTTAGGGCTCTAACTGTGATATTTTCATAGATATAATAATTTAATATTTTTTATATTGGAGGTGACACACCCACTATAGCCAATTCGCCCATTTTGTTTATATATACGTCAAAGTCGTCCATACAAAATTCGCAGTTTATGAGATATGCGACATTAAATACTTATTGAATATTTGGTCGTAGCACCCCGCCTTCTTGAAATTTTAAAATAAAAAGTAGCCTATAATATATGTATAAAGGAAGGTACTGTCAAAACTTCAAGAAAATCGGTCCAGCCGTTTAGCCGTCTATAGACTTCAAACAAACAAACCCACAAACAAATAAACACACATTCATTTTTGTTTATATAGATGTAAAATTCATTAAAAAAAACTACATATGTGACGTGTGAGTGATATCCAATTCCATTAAGTTTTATCAAAGAATATGGATATAAAGAATACGCATTATGTAGAAGTAGCATTACGACCCGCTCTCACCAAAATCTTTTTAAAAAATCATTTCTGGATAAGGGGGGCGGAAGACAGAAGGAAAATAAACACAAACAAAGAGCGTAACAATGTGTTGCTCTCATCATGAGAGCGTAAAAACGTATTCAGTTGCTTGTCAGCTTCTAAAGGAGAATGTTCATGTCGCTTTTTTCAGACTTCAATTTTACACCCAAAGAAATATTACAGTATGATTCACTAATATCAATAAGAAATGATTTTGATTTTTGGAAGAATACTTGCCAAGTTAAATACGGTGTTTTTAGGTTTTTAGCGCTGTACAATTGTTCTATACTTTTCGCTCACATATACATATTATTGGGTTAATAAGTAAATTTGAAAATATTACTAACAATTTTCCTCTGGGTTAAACATGCCTGTCATAATTTTTCTCATGCCCTCTTTATGCCGACGTCTGAGAATAAGTGATTTGAGAACAGTGTTCCCGTTTTTGGTTATTTCTAACCAAAATTGCTTATTTTTTGATCATTGTGCAGATATGTAGATTTTTTTCGTTTTTTTCTTTTTCTTTTAAAAAAACCCTATTTTTTGTTTAATTTTTTATTAGTTATAATTTAAACTTGAAAAAAAATAAAACAAAAGTCTATGAATTTAATTTTGGTTATATTTTTTCTTATTTGGTGATTTTTTTCACAAATGTTGGTTACAAATTTTTTTTTTTCGTGGCAACACTGTTTCAGAAGAATAAATAAAAAATTAGTCAAACCACAAAAACGCACGATGAGTACAATTGAGAACATTGTTACGCTCTTGGTTTCTTTATCCTTCCCTACTATCTTTCCCCCCGCGTCGTGAAATATTTTTGAAAAATATTCAAAATATGCCAAAATGCACATTCTTTATACTTTATTTTCTTTGGTTTTATACATCAAGAATCATAGATAGCATACTTGTAGGGGTAACTACTATGCGTATGAGTAATATATTTCAAATTCAATTAAATATTAAGTATGTAGTATGTAGCATACGTAGGCATGGCCCCTCGCTCATTTGGAATATCAACATAAAAAGTAACCTATAACTCCTTCCAGACATACAGGAAGATACTGTGAAAATTTCAAGAAAATCGGTTCAGCCGTTTAATCGTCTATAAACTTCAAACATACAAACATACAAACAAACACACATTCATTTTTATATATAAGATTAAGGTGCTTGAGAGGGGCTAGGACATCAAATCGGTAGCCTTTTATCTGAGCTTTCTTGAAGTGGTCGTCTTTTTAATTTTTTTCCAATACCTCCCCTTATTCTTATCTCCTTTCTCCCTTTTCATATTTTCAGGGCGAATAAAATTGGTCAGCCGATTTCTCAGTAATTTACTAGTGTCCACTTGCTCTAGTGGAACATCATAATGACACACTAAATTATTCACGAATGCATTCACAACAGTTCGAACTTCTTGATTGGGGGCGGCAATCACTTCTGACCATTTATTGAAGTATAGTAATTGTTTTTCCTTTCCAAATACAGTTTGTTATCATCCAATCCAATAAGAACCACTGTGTAAGTTTTTCCAGATTCTTGGTTACTGCAAGGTAGGTTCAACTAGGAATTTTGGAATTTTTATTATTTTTTATTACAACACGTTATTATATAATTATATTTATTATTTACGAACTGAAGACTTCGACCTAATGCACTACCCACTAGACTACCAGGGCACCCTTTTTTATTATTAATATAATTGGTATCATTAATATAATTATTATTATTAATATAATTATTATTATTAATATAATTATTATTATTAATATAAATATTATTATTAATATAATTATTGTTATTAATATAATTATTATTAGTGTTATTATACTATCTTATTATTCGGAAATCAACAAAGGAGTCCCATCTCTCTATTTTCGTGCACTGTAGATACTCCAAACTGCAGGGACAACTCAAGAGATCATACGTATTACTGTATTTGATACTCTTCTATATTAGATGCTGAAGTCACAGATTTCCAGACAATGTAACCAACATATAAATTGTCCTTCAGGTTTTTTAAAATTCAACAGCCGTCTTAGTTCAGAATGATAGGTTCTCAGCGGAAAGTGATTGTTAATCGATTTATTCTTTCTTATATTATTACAATAAGTATTCCTGAAAAGCAGTGGAAAATGGTAAAGAACCAGATGAATAGACTACGGGGGCTGACTGAGCATATTCGCTACATTGGGTCCAGCAGAGGTGGTTGGCACAGTTTGTGTGGGTCTATCAATGTCCTGATAACTGCGTTGTTGTGTTGTGCTCGTTGTCGGGAATACCGAGCCCGTGGAGCCACCTCGAGCATTATACTCACGATACAATAGAATCACACTAATGGGTCGCAGAATCAAATTGATAATGGCAAAGGTTATGGCCCAGGGATTCATTCCATTGGCATGCAATATGATGCTGACTATATCGAGAAATATACTGCTCGTATCAATGACGAGGGCCGTTTGTATGGCTTCAATGGAATCCTTGCTGTGCATTGTCCATAGCATGGCAATCATAAAGAGAAAATTATAAAATTCATAGGCTCCATGACCCCACATGCCCACATGCAGCATGGCATTCGATATGAAGAGAAAGTGTACAAAGGCCACGCACTTAACGTGCACAAAAGCAGATCCCATTAATTCGTTTATATCTGTCATGATTGTCTTCAAATAAAAAACAATGGCCGCTGTCTGGATGTTTCAATGTATTTGTTGCTGGATGATGATGATAATGTTATTCTTATATTTAAATATAAATTGTTGTTGTTTTTAATTTCAGTTTTTGTTTTTCGTATTTTTTATTTCAATATAAAACACACACTTTATTATTGTTTCAATATCAGCAACTTATTTCGTTAACAGCTGGTTGGTTTTTTTCTATTTTTGTTTAAAAAATTTTTTTTTGTTAGTTTTTTAATATTTTAACATGCCTTAATTAACAACAAATTACTAATAAATTTACACAATACATGTACCAATTTGTACTCAATTTCAAAAATAGCATGTACATATGTAAAATAAAAACGAAAATGCAAAATTTAAATGCCCATCAATTGCCTGCCAAATTGGAAAAAAACGAACAGATCTATGCACTCAAAAGGCTAATGTCGTTACACTGTTAGCAATAGAGCTCACGTGGCATCGCGCAGCAATTCTTTTCTGGCTTTGATAGCGTCCTGTTATAATAGTCCACGAAATTTTTCGTCTTTTCAACTTTTAGATGGGAGAACATTCTCTATTTCGCTATAACAAATAACGAATATAACGAATTTCTGATTTGAAGTCGATAAGAGATCGCTAAATCAATTATAGTACAAGAAAATATTGCCTGCAAACTAACATTATATTGTTTTCGATCAGACTCACTACAATAAATTATTGGAATCAAAACCTTTGATTATGGACTACCAGAATTTTTTTTCAAATTGGACATCATTGTGATGTATTCCTTTAATTCCAAATGTCAACCCAAAAAGATTTGAGAGACTAAAGGTAAGGTCAGATATGGCAAATATTTGCCCCAATTTTGTTTTCCCTTGTTTTCCCAAAATATGACTGAAACAACAAAATTTTTGTTTTATGGTCACACAATGGGCATTTATTTTCCCATTTTTGTTTTATCAAATAGCAGCAAACATGCTTGCCACATGGGCACACTTAAAAAATATTTGCCGCAAAACAAATGTTTGACTAGAATGTTGAAAAAAAAAAAAGTACATATACACATTTTCATCCATCATGGAAGACAAATATTTTCGCGTTTTCTGTTGCAAATCTTCAGTTATATTTTGCGAAGGGAAAAAGAAAGACGACTATGGCTTTGAAAATGTGTTCAGCGCATAAAAGAAGAAAAAAGAGAAGAATTCTGTTTTTAATCATAATAAAATTAACATAGACAAATCTTAACATTTTTCAAGTGTAGCCAATTGCTATATTTGAAAATCGCTAAAGTGATGTACATACACATCTTAAAATAGATGTTAAATCTAAAAATTCCAAATCGAATACATATAAAATAAATGATTAATTTAGGTCTAATTTGAAAATTTATATAATTTATACAGATTTTTGAGGAAGTTTTCTATGACACTGTGGTTCGAAATTTATCCTCCAAAGTGATTGCATTTCAAAATGAACTATACTTGTGTAAAAGGAAAATTGGAATCGGAATTGTTATGTTGCAGTGTTGAATTAAAGCCAATTCCGAACGACAGATTTTTGAGAAATTTGTATGTCAATTTTATTTATTCTCAGAGTTTTTGGCCAGAAATCTGCTGAGAGGAAGTCGCCGAAGAAATATTTTATCGTATTTCATTTTATTGCAAATGTCTGACCTATAGTTTAAACCGTGGTCTCACTTCTAATAAGCCATCTCACTACCTATTAGACTACGACGCCTTCACATAATACATATTAAATACGTAATTAAATAATAGTTCCTATTTTTCAATAAAAACATTTTTTCTATTTTGAGTAGCTTTGATGTAGAAAAGTATTGCAATTGATATATGCATTCATTCATATTTAAATTTTAGACTCTGAAAGTACATATGTATATGTGGGCACCCAAATATTTATACGTATATAATGAAAAATAAATAATTAAATAAATGTATAAATAAAAGGTTTGCATGAATCAAATTATTTGTTTACTTAAAATTTTATATCATTTATGACGATATAGGTGACTTAGTTTTGCTAGTGACAACACAGCCATAATCAGCTGTTATTTGCCTATGTTTGACCTTACGAAAAATATGTAAGAGCAAATAAATATTTGCCCAAAAATGACGAAAATATTTGACACGGGGTGGTCACACTTAAATTATTTTTGTTTGACGGCAAATAATTTTATTTGCCTGAAATCAACGATTTTTTGTTTGCCACTCAAAATTATTTTGTGGTCACACTAGGGCAAAGAAATCTTTTATGTTTTGAATCAAATATTTGACATATCTGACCGTACCTTAAGGGAAAAGGCGTCCATCATTTTAAAATCGTTAAATCGAACTGGGATACAAAGGCATCTACTGAATCAAGGACAACGTACCACAACAATTTGAACTCTTAGAAAATCGGCGAAACTGAATGACGAACAGCGATTAACATCCCTCTCAAGCAAACAAACTTTGTCTGGAGAAGTGAACGCACTGAACGCATTCAACGATGTGAGTCAATCCTTGCATGGTCCTCCTGTACTTGTTTATAAACAACCACCGCGATCCATGAGCCACAGCATCTTCGAGTGGATATGGCTGCTTTGAGATAAGACCCAATTGAAATTTTCTTACCGGTAACTTGAAAATTTTAAGGAACAACTGAGGGAACACAAAATCTTAATTCTAGATGAGTTTGTGCATTGATTAGCATGGATAATTTCACTGAAGGTAATATGTATAGTACCTTGATGGTTCATGAGAGACAAAGCATTAAAAAGCAGTCTCACAGGCGAAAGTTGGTGGTGATCTCAATTCCCATACATACATAATATGACTTTTTATTTCAAGTTTGGTTACAATACTTAATAGACACATTAATGTACGATCTGAAAGCAATAGGACGTTTTTAACCTGCTACTGAGTATATTCATCTTGAGACTAAGTCACGCATCTTTAGATGAATATCGCTTGCATTGATCACGTTAAAGAGCGAAGGCGATAACCCCCGCTCTTGACGGAATGCATTTAATACTTATGCGACTGGTTGTCAAACACTCGGGCACAATACGGCAAGTTGCGTTCCTATACAAGGATACAACTAGTAACACTAGAAATTCCTTGCAGCGAAGTGCATTCCAAACAACTGAATGGTTTAGGTTGTTTGAGAAATTGCTTTAATTGGGCATAACTTATGCACACCTCCTTTTTCAGATTTTTGTTCCATTGTAACCATTATTATTCTGTCTTTAAGAGCTTTTCAAGCATCTTTACAAAGAAGGGACGCAACGCCACTATACCGAGGTTTGTCTGGCGGTTTCTCCAAATAGATAAGGGTGTATATATTCAATGTTTTGAGTGCATCTGACCATCACATATTATTCAGTCCCATAAGAATCAGATGACAATTTGCGCACACTACCGGTCGTCAGGGGACCGTTACGTACGGCGTCCAACTGTGCCACTACAGTTATTATACATAGTTTTCTAAACAAAAAAATTGCTATTTTGCTGAAGTTTAAGTTCGAAGTCAAAACAATTTATGCAAACAATCAATGTTGCAAACAGAAGGAAGCAATTAATTGATATACGTATTTATATTAATTTTACTTACTTGTATTAGGTTGATATGCTAAAAGCGCCATACATTCACAAATTTCCTTAATTTGTGATTTCTCAAATGCCGGAAAATATTTTCTGGCATGTAACACAGCTTCTGTTCTTAAATTTTTACGAACAAGTTCAACAAATTCCTGTACACGGAGATTAAATTCTATATTAGAATTAATCCTTCTTAACTTCGATTTATTATCCGTACACCATAAAATACATTTAGCGGTTCTAAAATTTAACAAGTCTTCTTCTACCTCACGTGATGTATGAAAAATATCTAGAAATAAATAAAGGGAAAATTTTGTATGTGCATTATAGCGATAAGCATCAATATACTTATTAATTAATTAAATTATATGAATTTCATCTTAATATTTTAAATCATATTTTTTCATTGATGCCATATGTGACATTTATCGACTTTGTGCTTGATTATTTCTCAAAAAAAACTGCTCACATCTTAAATAAAACTGTTTTTTAAAGTCTTGAAAATGTATTAAGCCGAAAGTCCATACCATCGGTTTCATGCGACCTTGCATTACATGCGTATACCGAAAAAGTAGAATTAGTGTAGTTGTTTGTGACAAGAAACAAGAAAATGCATAGAATGCATAGACGCGTAGAACGCATCAAGTAGGTTTACTTTCTACTTTTCTATGCGACTCATGCACTGCTGGAAAAAGTCAGCAGTTTTTTAAACTTTGCATGCCAAATTATATACTATTGTGAATGGTTCCGATAAATATGTTTAAATAGTGCATTACACTTTTCGCATTTTTCTTTTTGCATTATAAAAATATTAATTAAAACATATTTCATAATAAAGTTTACTACTAATTTAAGAGGAAAATACATTAAAATACATTTTTTAACACATTTTTTTAACACATTTCATGAACAAAATATGTATGTTGCTAGTTGTCGATTGTTTTTATGTACTGAGTGTCATCTATTTTGAATTTATTTATTTGTAAACAAGAAAAATGGAGGATAAATTAACCGAAAACACTCGTCTTGTGTTCTTTTGAGGATTTTCGTAGGCCTTAACAGCACAAAATATCACTAAACTCATAAATTTGTAATTAATGGCATAAATTCTTTTAAAATTAGAATTTGATTTTCTATTTTTCCCAAAAATGTTCTTGTTTGCTTTTTTATTGTTTACCACAACAGCTGACCAAAACAAAAAACCAGTCGCATAAAACGCATTATGTGTAACTTGCAATAAAAACCGCATAGAATGCCCCAGAATCGCATGTAACGCAAGGTCGCATGAAACGGATGGTATGGACTTTCGGCTTTATGTCTAAAGTAGTCTGTAAAAAGGAGAAACGATATTGAATTGACCATCTTTGTGTTATTTAAACACATTTTGTGTTCATTACAAAACCAAAGAAATTGTATGTGAAAATATTGAAAATGAGAAAAGAAAAGAAAAATTAGAAATAGTTTCTCATAGAAAATCAGACATTATTGCACATACCAATTAAAAACACTCAGAAACTGCAAATATTTTTAATCAGATGGAAAGATAAAAACAGTAAAAAATATGGTAACAAATTGCCAGAAAATTTATTCTATTCATTGGGAAACACAATACATATTTCGTTTCCTTTGACCGATCATATGACAATGGTAAGTCAGAATTCATTCTGAAAATCCGTAATAATAACACACACAACTTTGTGACTCACTAAAGCTGCAGCAATTAGGAAAACTTCTGTTAGGAGTAAATATTTTTGAAATTAATTATTTTTATTATTAATACAGTCTACTGTAGATTTAGGGAACCATTGGAGCCGTTTTTAAGGTATATGGATACGGTGCTACTGCTAGAAAGTAGTATTCCAGTTATCCTAGGTCTTCACCCGGATGCTTCTTCCCTATGTGGTTGAATAAGGTATTCAGGCATTCGTCTGACTATGAGAACCACACTAGGGGAATTGAGCTAAGTGTGTGGTTAGTTTCTAACGGGATGGGTATAGTAAATGAGCATAGCGATCTGCATACCTTTGACGGCCCTAATGGAGTGACGTGACGGCTGCAAATGGTGCAGTAATGATGCTTTATGACTTCAGGTGGAGGGTGTGTGAGGTTATCTCTCACCAAAAACTAATTGTCATCCGTTGGCGCAATCGCAACATAGACTGGTACCATTACCAGAACTGCGTTAGGGAGGCTGCACCGGCTGTAGCAATTGACGATTTTAAGCCACTGACAGTGACGACCAAATTAGTAGGCTATATCAGTGGCTGACCACTGTGAATTATTAACCACTGTGAGTTTAACTCGAGAGATTAAGTTCCATGCGGCGAAATGTTGCACACATCAGGATGCAATTCCACAGGGGTAGTTATGCCAACGTTGAAGACTTGGCTCAACGTAAGGCGGACTATCTACGAAATCTTATGACAAAATTGTAACTGTTAAAGAGGAGGAGTTTTGTACGGGACAATAGGGAAGACCCCTACGGCAAGGCTAACCATATGTTGAGGGGAAAAACAGGCAAACGGATTTGGCTTGCCCTCATGTTGGCTATAATATATGGTCTTCATGGAGGGGATGCATGAACGAACTGTTGGGAGTTTGCTTTCCAAGAGTGGAGACTAGCAACTATGATCCTCGTAGTGACATAGTAGTTGCCCCTCCTAACTTGGAAATAAGTGAACTTATAGACAGTAGGGAGTAAGGGTAGGAAGTCAACGGGTATTGATGGTGTGATCGGAGGGAAGTGTAAAAAATCTAGAAGGCCATACCAGAGTATTTGGAGGCAATCTTTAGGAAGTGCGTCTCAGAGGGATATTTTCCTAGTGGGGCGAAGTATGCCCGCGTTGTGGTCCTCCTGAAGTCTCCCGATAGAGTGGTGAGTAATCCCCGCACTTATCGGGGCATCAGCCTTTTTTCAGAGCTTGGGTAAGTTCTACAGAAGGTTATTTTGCCTCGAATGAAGGAAGTCTACACCGAAGGTACATGTGAGCACTAGTACGGCTTTAGAGCAGGTAGATGTATTGAGGATTCTTAGTCTTACGTCAAGCATAGTGTAAAAGAAAGTACCTCAAAATATGTCCTAGGCATATTTGTTGACTTCAGAGTTGCGTTTGATTAGCTCAGGTAGGCTGTAGGGAATTAGGCCTCTAGTCTATATATTTCCAGGAAAGACGAGCCTGTGTTGTGAGTGCAAAGATGTTGTTCTGGGTTGTCCGCAGGACTCATGATGGCCCTCTGTTGCGTCAGCTCTGGCTTACTTCCATTATGTGTGCGTATGCGGATGACCTACTCATCATTGTCGAAAGCCATTCTCGTGCTGCGCTGGAGAGATGTGGTGGAGACGAACCGGATCACATGTGAGTGGGGTAGAGATGTCGGTGTCGATGTTGCAACCGACAAGTCTGTGACAATGTTGACACTTGTCAATCAGACGTGCTCTACTCATTAGAGTTGGAAATGTTAGTTTGAGGTATGCAACAGAGTTCAAATACCTGGAAATTTCTACGACCGAAAGGATGAATTTCCTGGTGCATACCGAGAGAGTTATGGAAAAGCTGACCAAAGTAGTAGGTTCAATTAGGCGTAATCTTAGGAATGACTGGGGCCTCAGCAGACGTGACATACGCACCATACACTTCCACCGTCGCTTGTGCAGTGTATGTGCATCATTGAGGTACGAGACGGTCATTTTTGTTGTTGGCCGACGTAAAGCTCTGACGTGTCAGAGTATTATTCTCCTAGGTTGTATGCCAGTTTGTAGGACAGTCTCAACGGACGCTCTTTAAGTATTGGTAGGCGTAGCATCCCTTGACATGGAAATAATACGCCGAGGTATTGTTTTCAATATCAAGAAGTTACTACCACTTCTAGCGCATGATTGGGTTTCGTCTAATGATATGGCGAATAGGGAGGTTAGGAGTGTAATTCTCCTTCTCGATGGGTATTTCATCGATAATCCCGTTGAACGAACAGCAACAAGGGCAGGGCGACATATGAATTCATACCTGACGTGACATTTGTACTGGAACGCCCCAACTTTGGCTTTAGTTTAAGTCTAGGATTCTTACTGACAGGACACGGTTCGCTCAATGCATTTTTGCGTAAGAGGAGCCTTAGTGAGACAGAGGACCGTGGGTTTGAGTTGAGACCTGAGGACTGGCGGCATGTACTGACTGCATGTCCTGTTTACGTTAACCTTAAGGATTTGGAGGCGATGGGTATCATACATAGTGGACTTTAGTAGAGCCTTACCTACGGATAGACTAAGCAAAGATTTGACTAGTGCGCTCGTCTTGTCTTTCGTAGGAGAGGAATTCGACACCGTTCGTCGTGGGTTCTCTGTTGTTCTCGGTCCGTGAGGCTTGACGTTTGGGTGCGCATCCTAGACTTGTGGATTACCGAGATAGGTAGGCGGTCTGTATTGCCCGCTTTCATCGTTAGTGAGTAGTGCTGACTCATTGTGTATGCTTCACTTTTCTTGTTAAGTCACCAGTACCGAATTGTTTGGGGTTCAACTGGTAGCATACTGGACTGCGAAGCCTGACCGGGTGCTTAATTCTGGTACCATGGGTGTCGGAACAGACAATCGAATATTTATATTGAATGAACACTTTAGAAAAGTAGAAGACCAATATTTAATATTTATTTGTTACAAAAACATTAAGTGGGATCATTTCCACATATCAATAACTAACAAAATGACAATTTTAACTCTTTTCAATTACATTTTGGAATGTAATTATAAAATTGGCTTAATGCTATTATTTTACCCATAAAAACCAAACAAACTAGTAGAAAATATAAGCAGGTACAGGCATATATCATGACTTACTTGTATAGGCAAAGTTGAGCAATAAGGCTAATGTGGTACACCTATAGAAGTAAGTTGACACATGCTAAAGAAGCTACATTTATATTAATCATTGATCTACGCCAGACACTGGGTGATCTGGTCCCTTCTATCTAGGGAACAGCATGCATATTAAGGAAAGGTCTGTTGAGAGTGCCGTGTGCATAGCCTAACATTGAGAGAGATATTGAGACAGCCTTCAGAAATATGGAACTACTCTGCAGAAAAAATCTACCCGACGCTAGACTAGCACATTACCACAGGAGTGGAAAGGGGAGCTCCACAGGGTTTAGTACTCTCCCCTCTCCTATTTAACCTGGTAATAAATGAGCTACTGATGAGACTAGAACAAGTTGGATGTGAGGCAATTCCCTATGCGGATGGCGTTGTTCTCACAATTTCGGGCATATTTGTGGGTATAATCCTGAGAAAAAAAGAGGTAGTACTCTTCACGGGAAAGTATAAGGCTCCACCTCTTCGCCCGTAGAGATCGTATGGGGCGGAACTTGAACCCAATTAGGAAGCGCGCTTCTTGGCCCTTGTCCAGGATAGGAAGCTATCATGGAAACCTAACATCATTCGGCCTCTACGCTTGTTTTAGGGAAAAAATTTGGCCTGGGACTATTTATGGTGGTTCGCGCATTACTCCTACGTTCGCACTAGAAATAATCTAGTGCCTCCAGAAGTCGCCGTGGTCTAGTAGGTAGTGTGTTGGCTTATTAGACGAAAGGTCGATTCCCCGGTCAGACATCAAAACGAAAATATTTCTTCGGCGACTTCCTCTCAGCAGATTTTTGGCAAAAACTCTGAGAGTAAAAATTGCCATGAAAAGCTTCTCAAAAATCTGTCGTTCGGAGTCGACTTTAAACTGTAGGTTCCGCTACTCTTGTATAAAATTAACGCACACAACACGAGTGGTGTGAGAAGTCAGGACGTTGTACAATGGGTCAATTAGACCTCCGGGTACTGTACTTGTCACAGTTGACAAGTACACGTCCTCTAACCTATTGTAGGGGCGTGGCGGTCAAGATTAGTAGGCGTCAATGGACGACTCGACAGTGGAGTGAATCAGATACTTACCGCGCGAAGACACTAATGAACACTAAGACCGCTAATGAATTTGCGGCTGACGGAATCAGTGACTACAAGACACCGCGAAGCGACTTCTCAATTAGTTTTTGGACATTCATTCCGGAAAGGATGGTCTGGAGAAATGTTGCGGTGCACCTCGCAAAGGACTCCGTACAAATTTACACCTTTGGTTGTGGAACCGTTGGATGTGGATTTTTTTCGGAATCAATTGGAATATCATGGTCTATAAGGCTGCCGAATCACTGAAACGTCTTTTAGGCGGAAGTGTCGGCAATACAAGCTGTGGTGAAAATAATTGTGAGCAAAAATTACCAAAATTAAGGTTAGCCTGGATTCTAATGTACTTAAGTCCAAGACTGAATACGACTGTCGCAGATATTTTAACGGGGTAGCGATATATATGATGTTTATATATACATTTTTACCATGACAGTTTGAATAAAACCTGTAACAATCAACCCAAATGTTGACAATTCATAAATAAAACGCTTAGAAGAAGTTCCAAATCTGCTATTACTTTAAAGAATGGTGCGAATCAGATAATTGATAATGATTTCGACAAAGCTGAATTTTTAAATCAACAGTTCTTGAATTCAGTGGAGAGTTTGAGTAACGGAATTTCATATAATTCGGATCATTGCAATATGTTTGGATCTTTAAGATACAATCATAATCAATTCGTCTTTAGTCATATTAATGAAAATGAAGTTTATGATTTACTTACGCATTTAGATGTTAATAAAAGACCATAAAGTGATGGAATAACGTCGAAGTGCATTTTTGAATGCAAAGAAATTAACTAAAATATTTAATTCGTGTATTAATCTCTCAATATATCCTGATGATCTAAAAATTCACAAAATTATCCCTAGCCCTAAAGAAGTTCATGGAAATACATCTGTTCAATTTGGCGCTGCTGTAGTTGTATCCGTTATTGATAAAATATTTGAAAAGATTTTGTACAATCAATTAGCAACTTTTTTGTATAACGAAGATTTGATACATCCCAATCAATATGGCTTTCAAAAGGGTTGTGGTGCAGGTGAAGCAGTGGTGAATGTAGTCAATTATTTATGTGATTGTTTGGACAAGGGCTTCAATGGTGTTGGTGCTATTTTTATGATTTTTTAAAGCATTTTTTTGTAAGAGGAAGAGAACTGGAATTTTTTAGAAATTATTTGGATAATCGCAAGCAGTATGTTCAATGGTTACTGTTAGACTCGGAGCTACTTTATCCCTCTAAGGAAATTTTAGTTTTTAGACCATTTGGAGAAAGAGATGCATCGCTAATAGCTGAATTTTCAAGAATAAATTAATGTTAAATCACAATAAAACAAAACTAGTACGTTTCAGACCTCAACCTAGCCAATTTTATGGAGAGGATTCATTGCTTATAGATGGTGAAGAAATTAAAGAAGAGGATTCAATAAAACACTTAGAAATTATTTTGTAAAATAATTTAACTTGGCATAATCACATCAAATATGTTAAGTCAAAAATATTTCCTGCACTCGGTGATTTATTCAAAGTAAAATATAAACTTGATGAAAAAACTAAATATTTAATTTTTCAGACTCTTATTCAGAATCACCTTAATTACCTTACACTTATATATGGATTTAAACGAAATGCTGATCTTAAAAGTATACAAGTTATATAAAATAAATCACTCATAGCTGTATTTAATTTACTGTCATTATACCCTATGTTAATTCTTTAGAATTCTTTTATTTTGGCAACAAAATTGAATTAAAATAATAATATTTCATCATTTTATTGTTCCCACAATTTGGTCAAGTGAAGGGTGAGAATTCATACGTCGGCAAATGTATCAAATATTTTTGTCTACACGTGCCAGATTTTTAATTTTTGCATTTTAAATAAATAATAGAAGTAAGCAAATTTTATTTCTATTTTTTTGTATTGTATTATTTTTATATAAATAGAGTAACTAACAATAATAAAGGTCAAATAATTCACCTGTTTGATTCAAACCCTTCATCTTGGTGTACCACCTTTATCCTTGTGTACCACTGGGATAACGTCCCATTTTCTTTATTATTTTTAGATCGTTCATCAAGGCAAAAGAGCCCTGATTTGAATATTTTTGGCGACCGTGACAGGACATAGGATTATAATATAAAAAAGAAAAATTAATTTTAATTTATCCTATTCCCTCTATTATCCTTCCTTTTTAAGGACGTTGTACAATGGGTCAATTCGGCCTCCGGGTACTGTACTTGTCTTAATTGACAAGTACACGTCCTCTAACCTAACCTAGCTTAAAGAAAAATTAAGCAATCATCAAAGCTTCTGCGTCAGCTTAAAGCGTACAGATTACACACAGAATCGAAACGAGAATTTGACAATATTACCAAAAAGTATTTCTGTCCCTCTCTGATTGTAACTCTGTTTTGTTTATTTATGTTTTTTTAGTTTTCGGGGTGGGTTTTTTATATTGGCGAGAGTTAATAAAAAATGTAATTTTTGTCTAAAACTATTAATAAATAATAAAAACAACTAATAGCAATAACCTTTTTAACTTTTCCTTTCAAGAAATTAAAAAATGTTGGCAACTTTCAACAAGAAAACTTTTTTATGAGCAGTACGTCTTATTTTGATCTAGTAATATTTAGCTTCTTAATTACCTCTTGTACAAGAAACTATATCCCCACATTTCGATTAATCACCCACATTTCGATTAATATTTAAATATTTAAGAATTTTTAAACTTTTCATTGAAGAAATTAAAAAATATTCCAAATTTTCCCTTTTTAACACAAAATAAATGTTTATTTACATTTAGTTTTTCTACTTTAACCGCCAGTTTTCACTCTGTATATCTGTTAGGTTAGGTTAGGTGTATATCTGTTGCTTCTAACACATTTGTTTCGCAATACATTTTAATATTTTGTTTCTCCCTCTAATAGATAAGTTAAGCTACTGCTTTGAGCGTTTATTAAACGTCAAAAGTTTCGATTCTGTGTTAAAGAGACTGGCGATAATATTGCCACCATAATCCGAAACTTCACCAAGGAATCCAGCAGCCGCAAGACCCCAGCCTATTACGAAGACCGACTGAAGCGTCTTCAGAAAGCATTTGCTGTGTTTGATGACTTGGATAACAACTTTTAGGATCCTAAAGGACCTCGAGTATTTTACATCAGATTATTACTCGAAAATACAAGCCCTGGCATCCAAATATAGCTCGTTAATGGAACGTGAGCTTGAAAACCAAAACCAAGCATCAGCAGACAAAGGAAGACATCCCAGAAGCAAGTCCCCAGCAAGTGGAACTGGTGGCACTATGGTCTTATCAGCCATTCTCTTGGTCAAGAAGAATCTTATTATTTTTTTTATTATTTTATTACCAGACCGAGCTGGTTACGACTCAAAGAGATATGTTCGCCTCGAACAGAACGCCCAGTCAGCGATCATCCAGCCCATAAGTGCCAACAAAAAATCATCCAATTTAGCCAAGGAAGCATTGAGGCAAAATAATTTACCCTTGCCTACGATCACCATCACTAAATTTGACGGCGATTACATGAAGTGGTCATCATTTTCAGACTTATTTAAAAGGATCGTCAATGAACAGCAGATGTCTGACGCTCATAAAATGTGGTATCTTAAGGCTAACGTGATTAGCGAAGCAACAAATCTCATCAACCATCTTGCTATAACTGAAGAAAATTACCAAGCCGCATGGCGGTTTCTTGAGGACCGATACAACAACAAACGAGTTATGGTGGCTACGGCAATTCAACGGCTGCTCGATCAGCCCTCTGGAGCTTGCTCATTGAGTAGCATTAAGCGGTTGCACGATACAACAAAGGAGTGCCTGCCTCTCCAATATGGGACTCCTGATAACGTCATGGGATCCACTCCTCTTACATGTCTTAGTCAAAAAACTAGACAAAACCGTTCATACTCAGTATGAACAATCTATCTCTAACCCCAAAAAGTTACAATCAATCAACCAATTCCTCACTTTCCTCGAGAACTATTTCCATACTCTTGAGGCAATGGGATATAAGGAGCGAACGTCTCCCAACAACACTTGCGCACTTGCAACACATGAGTTTGCCCTATGCTTCATGTGTAAGCGAGATTCTCATCCGTTATATCGCTGCAAGGACTTTATACTACTCAGCCGTACAAAACGGCTCAACCTTGTGCAGAAACAGAAATTATGTGTCAACTGCTTCAATAGTAACCACTCATCCAACAGATGTACCATTTTAGGCCGTTGCCAAAAGTGTGGAAAGAGGCACCACACTTTGGTTCATTTGGAACAAACCTCTCAAATGCGCAACCAACCAATCTTTAATCAAAGAAGACAGTGGCAATGATATAGCATTTAGTTATGCACACAAAAAATCCTATGTCCTGTTAAGAACAGCGTTGTTAAAGGTTAAGGCTAATGGTTTGGAAACCGAATGCAGAGCAATTCTGGACTCAGGATCACAAGTCAACCTAATAACCGAACGAGTGGCACGGTTAGGACTCCCAGCAAGGGCTACATCCATATCAATTAATGGTATTGGAAAAAACCGAACTAAGGTTCAACACCGAGTCAACGTTATCATTCAATCCCGACTCAAAAACTTTTCAGCGCATTTAGAGGCATTTGTATTGCCGCAAATAATTTCTCCTCAGCCTACCCAAGCTCTTCATATTGAAAAGTGGTCAATTCGCAGCAATGTGACTTTGGCTTACCCAACCTTCAACCGTCCAGACAAAATTGATATTTTATTAGGGGCGGAATATTACCATCAATTGCTCGCTATTGGACAATTTAAATTGGCTGATACAACCTTAGGCTGGATAGTGTCAGGTAAGGTTTCTGGTCAACAATTGTCAGCTGTAACATGTGGGGTCTTGACTGAAGATGATAAAATGGATATCGCTATTGAACGATTCTGGAAATTGGAGGAGATTGAAAGCAGACAACAATAATTGTCATTGTTGTCACATTCATTGTCATCGATGCACAATGTGAAGCACACTTCAATCAACACACCACACGTGACAAAGACGGAAGATTCGTCGTACGACTTCCATTCTGTGCCGAAAAATCTGCCCTAGGACTCACACAGCATCGCGTTCAACCGATTTTTCTCCTTGGAACGCAGACTATCACAAGATCCTTCATTGAAAGAACAATATACACAATTTATGAAGGAATATGAAGCCTTAGGGCATATGACCAAAATCGCTATAGAGAAGGTAGAAGGGATATAATACTTTATTCCTCATCACTGCGTACTTCGACCTGAAAGCAGCACCACTAAACTTCGAGTGGTATTAGACGCTTCATCGAAAACATCATCTGGAAAGCCATTGAACGATATTTTGCACATCGGGCAGTCACTTCAGAGTCAGCTGTTTACTATTTTGCAGCAGAATCGGCTACCGCGTTTCGTGTTTACTACCGATATAGAAAAGATGTACCGTCAAATATGAATCCATTCTAAAGGCAGGCAATATCAGATAATCCTGTGGCGAAAGAATGTCACTGAACCAATAAGCTATTTCAAATTGAACACCGTCACATATGGAACCAGACCAGCGCCATTCCTGGCAATAAGATGTTTAAAGGAAATAAGCCGTGACAATAAGATACATTCACCCTTATCGTGAAAAAAAATTTCGCCCGAATTTTGTTCACTGTTTACAAAATTTGTATCATGAATTTTCTTCACCCGAACATAAGGTAACTTCGAAAAAAATTCCTCCTATCGTAAATAATTTTTCACGTGAATTTGTTCAACATTTTCTCAATATTTGTTAACTTTGATTTTTAGAGACGAATAGTAAAAACGAATACTGAAAGTTGTATTGGAAATCTTTGGTTTTAATAATAATTAAGTACAAATTTAAATTTTCAGGAGCAATTCAACTAATAAAAAACAAATTGAGATTTTGTTGCAAAGGATGGGGGAAAATCCTTCCATAGCTGGTGGTTACAGCAAAGAATCAAAAGAAGGTGTAGAGTTTAGACTAAATTGTCCCTTTCTATTATAGAAGAGATGTTTTGCTTGCTTTGGAACTATTGTGTTAACATGTGTGCCATCTATGCATCCAAAAACTCTCGGTATACCAAAATTTCTAAAAAAAAAAATGTTGAGCGGTCATACTTCTCTGTGCTTGAGATGGATAGCAAATCCATGTTTAACATATTTGCATTTCCATGACATCCAGAAATTCTGCAAGCATCTCGATGAATGTTGATTGTGCTATCGCGGCATGATAGTCGCTCCCTACAACTTTTTGGTGTCCACCTTCAGCGAAAAACCGCAAACACGAACAAAGTTTAATAACTGGAGGTACAGCTTTACTTTTCTTTGGAACCGGTAGAGCATTTGTTAGAGTTTTCAAAAGATAACTAAACGCAGCTTTGTCGACTCTATAATGCTTAAAAAATCTGGACCCGAGAATTACACTACCAAAAACTGTACACGCGGCAATTCCAAAAAATTTGAAGCATCCCCTAATGTTCTACTTATACATACATACATAATTGGCCATTACAACCCTTCAGTCAGGATTACGGCCTAGCTTCTCACACCACTCAGGTTGTGTGCGTTAATTTTATACGTGAGTGGCGGGACCTACAGTTTAAGGTCGACTCCAAACGACAGATTTTTGAGAAGTTTTTTCGTGGCAGGTTTATTTACTACTTATACTTCTTTCTTTTAATTTTCTTTCATTTTCTTCTTCCAGTTCTAATAACAAAACTGCACCAATTCTAAACATTTTTGTTAGTTTTAAAAATTTAATTGTAGTTTTGACAAATTTATTTATTTTTTTTAACGGCAGTTTTATTTCGAACAAACACATATGATTCGAAGGGAAAAATAATTCACGTGACATTCACGATAGAAAATTCTTGTTCGGGTGATAAAAGAAATCCGGGCGAAAAAAATTTTCACATTTTTTTCACGATAAGGGTGATTATCCCTTAGCAGCAAACTTTTTGGAAAAGAATTTTTATGTTGACGATGGGTTAGGTGGAGCCGACAGCTTAACCATAGCTCTAGACACTCAGTGGCAACTCCAGCAAGTCATGACAGGAACGGACTTAATTTACGAAAATGGTGCGATAACCATACTCAATTACTCAGTAACATCCCCGAAACCGATCAAGAAGTCAGCCTCGACTTCTCTATAGATAAGACCGAGTACACAAAAACATTAGGATTGGCTTGGCTACCCAAATGTGACCAACTTAAGGTTAAAGTCAACATCCAACCAATAAAGACTATAACTAAAAGAACAGTCAATTCAGATTTAGCACGCATTTTTGATCCGTTGGGTCTCTTATCACCTGTAGTCGTCAGGGCCAAAATGTTTGTCCAGGGGTTATGGACCTTGAACCTCTCTTGGGACGAAGCTGTTACTTCAGAGTTCGATTCTCGCTAGCGAAATTTTCGAAGTAATCTTAAAGAACTCGAAAGCTTTCAAGTTCATCGGCGTGTTTTCAAGGGTGAGATTTTCAATAACACCCAACTTCTCGTCTTTATCATCAAGCATCGTCTATAGCATCAAAGAAAACATATGGGGCTGCAGTTTATGTCAGAAAGATTCTATCTAACGAAACTATAATTGTATACTTGTTGTGTGCAAAATCTCGTATAGATCCACTTAAACAGCAAACCCTTCCATGGCTGGAGTTATGTGCTGCTCAGTTAGGAGCTACCTTAGCTGCAAGAGTTAAACAAGATTTGGACATGAATACCGTACCAACGTTCCATTGGACTGACTCAAAAATCGTCTTAACATGGATAAACTGCAGGTCATTCTCTTTTCATATATTTGTGGCAAATCGAATAGCTTTAATTCAAGTAAAATGCGGCATCCGAACAATGGCGACATGTATGTTCCAAAGATAAGCCAGAGGACATCATATCTAGAGGATTAGAACCCCAACAATTACAACAAGCATCGCAATGGATGTACGGTCCGTTTTTCCTTCATGGAAACGAAAAACAGTGGCCTCCAACTTTTTGTCCAGCAACAATTGTCAACAATTTGTCTGAAGCAACAATTTGTGAAATGAAACAACCCCCTTAAAGTTTGCTGGTATTAGGCGAGAGTGGAAACCCGTTGCATAGCATAAACCACCGAAATTAATTTAAAACGCTTCAACGAATCATGGAATATGTTTTAAGATTTATAAAAGACGCTAAAACTATGAAGGCAAATCGACAAACCCGGTCAATTCTTACACCTTTCGAGCTTCACGATGCGCTGGCCATCATTGTTCGAGCTACACAGCAGTCGAACTTCAAGGAAGACATTCAACAATTGCAAAGACAAAAAGAACTCAAAGCATCAAGTCAAATTAAAAGCCTAGCACCATTTTTGCATAAAAATAATATCTTAAGAGTCGGAGGCAGATTAGAAGCATCTACGTTGAGCTTTGATGCAAAACACTCATGCTCTTGCCGTATAACGACATAATTAGCAGACTAATATTCGAGTCAATGCACAAGGAAAACAAACATTGTGGTCCTACAGCACTCCTTGCAACCGTGAGACAACGCTTTTGGCTCATCAAAGGTAAACACTTAGCAGGAGAAACTGTTCATGGATGTGTATACTGCGCAAAATGAAAACCAAAACTTTTTCAGCAAATGGGAAATTTACCTGAAACAAGGGTGACTCCAGCAAGACATGTCACTTGTCATCATATGGCGGCCCGGTAAAGTAATCGAAACATACCCCGGGTCAGATGGATTCGTCAGGACAGCTGCTATTAAAACATTCACTAGCTCCGCTTTCTTTATAACCACCAATAACTAATGCCTAAAATAAAAACCCAGATAAACCGCTGCTTGTTAAAAGAAGCAGGGTTGGTCAATTCAAGCCGATCATATCAGAAAGAAAACTTCATATATACTTTGAATTGGCACCATTCGCACCTCACCACTCAATGTACCAGATTAATTAACTATTTTCACCACCTCAAGATGTGAACGAAATGGAAGCCGGTATAAACAATCTCGCAAAACGGAAAGAATGCGGAGCAATGTGGCGAATTTCTTATTCGGGGTACTTGATTCAAAATATGCTGAACAAATGACCAACACGATTAACACCATAAAGACCAATGAGGCACACTTGCAAGGTCTTCTGCGGAACCAAACATCATTTCTCGACCCTACCTTTAATCTTATGAAGCAGACCGAAGCCCGCACTCAAGCCAATTTTGAAAAACTTAAATTTAAAATCAGTAGACTCAGAAACCTCACAAACATTGATACCAACCATCAATCGCAACTAATCTTGTCCCTCAGCATGCAGTTGTTTGTCATAGCATACAATTTACAAAGAATGCACACGTCCATGATTAATTTATTAGCGGATCCTAATCACGGTAGAATCAGCCCCGTTATGTTGACCCCACACCAGTTTTCTACTGAAGTTGATAATATAAATGCAAATCTTCCAGCACATGTAACACTACACACAGTGGTGGATATCATTCATCTATATGGCATAGTGACAGAGCATGCATCAATTTCAAACCAGCACATTGCTCATCCCTTTGACGCATCAAAATTAATATGATCTATTTTACCACACTCCAGTTCCACAGTTAGTAAATAATACCATACTAGCCATTATACCGACCACAAAAATGATGGCTCTCAACCCTCATCGTGATGAATATTTTGCCATGGATAATACTAAACTCCTTGAATGCAATACCCTCGAAAACAACACATTCTTATGCTCAAATACCCAAGCAATATACTCTAAAGGTGCACCAATATATAGCTGCGAAATACACTTATTTAATAATGAATCTGACTCAAGTTGCAATATAGAGTTGATAGTCAATAACAACGTGTGGTACCAATTATATAAAAAGAATTAGTGGCTGGTGGCAACCAAACAACAACTCAAATTAAGTACGGTGTGCAAAGGAAAAAGTAGTTACAATCTTTTGCAAGGGACTGGAGTACTCACAATACCAGCAGGATGCACCATGAAAAACGATGTGATCACGATCTACGGGCACCAAACTGTCAATCCCATACACGCAACGGCATGTCATTCTCCCAATTAGCCAGAATGGAAATAACTTCAAATCCTGTACTCTGACTGAATGTACTCATTTGTATAATTTGTTATTCATTTGTATTTCTAAAACATTTTTTTAGATTATTTTATTTCAATTTTGTTAATTAAAAATTTAAAATTAATTTAATTTAAGTGATATGCGCTAGTGAAATTTAAATCACTCGCGCATATTGCTTGCCGTTTGCGGCACGTCAGAGGACAGCGCAAACACCAGACACGAGTTTGCAGTGATTTGAATTTTGGGCGCACACATGGCTGCCGTTTCCGGCACAATTGAGGAGCAGATAGATAGATACTACAGACCTCTTTTTCTAACAACGTCAAAATTATATTTGTGAAAAGAGATGGATATATCTATCTCTCCAATATTTGTGTACGTAATTCACAGCTTGATCTTTGATGTGCAGTAGGATTGACGCATACGTAGTGATTACGACAAAGTTTTATGGAAATTCCCTTTCTGTTTAATTAATTTGAGGTTAGAGAACCCACAACAATTTCGTACTATTTGTTCAAGTTGACAAGATTTGAGGTGTACAAAATAAAATAAAATTTTATTCTATTTATTTAGTGAAGGTGTCACATGTATGTAAGTAGTAATATTATAGTTTCATTTTCAATTTACTTAAATAATATCAGATTATAACATTTATCTAAAATCAAAATAAAAAATATATTTCTAATATAATTTTTAGATTATTAATTCAAATATGAGCCATAACAAAAGAACGAAAAATCGCTTAAACGAAAATTTAAAAAAAGTTTCCGTTCATTGTAGTTAAAAATCGAAAAGGTGACTCCTTGGTTAAATGCACAATCTGCAATAGAGAATTTTCAATTGAAATTCATGGGCGTAGTGAAATAACAGCACATATTGAAACTAAAGTAAATAAAACGTCTCATGACACAGCAGCATCAACATCAAAACTGGCAAAAAATTTTAAAGGGAATACTTTGGAACTAATGAAAAAAGTTGGCAGTTATGGAGGGTACTTTCGCTTTTCACACAATAATCCATAATCAAAGTTTTCGCAGCATGGACTGCACTACTAAATTTAAAAAAAAATTATGACGAAAAGATTTCTTGTGCGCGAACAAAATGTAAGTCTATAGTAACCAGCGTATTTAATGAATACTGCAAGAAAATGCTATCAGAAAATCTGGATTCTGTATAATATATATCTATTCCATCAGACGCATTGAATCACAATGAAATAAAACTTTATTCAATTTTAGTAAGGTATTTCGATATTAAGATCGGTATTCAAATTAAGATTTTAAATTTGGAATCAATCGAAGGAGAAACATCAGACATTTTGCCTATTCACTTATTTGCAGTTAGGTTAGGTTAGGTTAGAGGGCGTGTACTTGTCAACTGTGACAAGTAAAGTACCCGGAGGTCGAATTGACCCATTGTACAACGTCCTAGCTTCTCACACCACTCGTGTTGTGTGCGTTAATTTCATACCTGAGTAGCGGGACCTACAGTGTAAAGTCGACTCCGAACGACAGATTTTTTGAGAAGCTTTTCATGGCAATTTTTACTCTCAGAGTTTTTACCAGAAATCTGCTGAGAGGAAGTCGCCGAAGAAATATTGTCATATTTTCGTTTTGATGTCTGACCTGGGATCTGAACTCGGGCCTTTCGTCTAATAAGCAAACACACTACCTATTAGACCACGGCGACTTCCAAACAGTTATAATAGACAACAATTTAAATAAGAAAATTTTGGCGCTCTCGATAGATGTGGAAGTAACTATTACAAATATATATTTATATTTCAATCGGTTTACAGTACAGGTAGCAAGTTTGAAAGAATTTTGTGAAGAGGCTGCTGTTCAATACAAAAAACTCTTGGTTATTCCAAAGTCAGATGGCTTGCTTTAGCTCCAGCATTAGAACGCGTTTTGCAGTTATATGATCCACTATGTTCATATTTTTTAACAATTGACAAATGTACTACAATTTTTAAGAAAATCTTTCAAAACGATATGTCAGAATCTGTGCTTTATCTTATTCACAGTCAGGCGTCGTTGTTTCATAAAATTACCCCACAAATTGAAGGAGATAAAATTTCAGCAGTTGAAGCTTGTATTATGTTAAACGCTTTCATACCGCAATGTAAATCAAGATTTAATGATGATACCAACTTTTTAAAAGTCGTCAAGACACATACCGCAGAGTTTGTTTACGTATACAGAAACACGATCTTTTTATTGATATTAAGCAGTATTAATAATACTTTTAATTTACATTTAAAATTATAAAGTTATACTATAAATACAAATGCTCTAATTAATGATTCTTATAAAATTTACAGTTTTCTTCCCAAAAACCTTATCATTAATTTCATTTTCAACATCAAATGGGAACATATTGTACAGGTTTAGTCTTTTATAAAATAGCGACTTTTGCTTTGCAGTGGTGTTAGCTTGTTGAATCCTGAAGTCCATGACGTTCCTCAAACTGTATGGTTGAACCTCCCCAACGTATCGTAGTTGTTCTGTTAGATATTCTGGTGCATCACCTATTTTCATTTTTCGAATAATTTATATTTAACCATTTATTTTATATTCAACCATTTCAAGGTATCTAGCATCCATCTTGTTGATGTTAATCTATTTACTTTAAGTATTGCACGCATTGCCTTATTTTGTAACTTCTGTAGTCTTATTGTTTGTTGATCTGAACAGCAAGTGTGTAATATTGTTGATCCAAATTCGAAGTGTGGTTTAATTATTGTATTGTAAATATTTATTGATGTTATAATTGACATTTTATTTCTTATGCGTTTGAAAAATCAGATTTTTTTCCCGATTTTCTTACAAATAAATTCAATATGATCATTAAATTCTAATTCTTTATCTACATATTATGAAACCCAAGTATTTTATCGAATTAACTTTCTCTATTATTACATTGTTTATTTTAAATATTAAATTATTGTCCATATTAATTTCTAACAATTTGGTTTTATTCTCATTTAGTTTTAGCTTGTTCATCATTAACCATTTATTTATATTTTCCATATCCTTTGACAAATTTTCGTGACATAAGTTATCATTCTTATCATCCGTAAAAATTAAAGTATCATCCGCATATAGCACTATTTCACACTTCTGCAAAGCCCTTTCCATATCATTTATGTAAATAATAAATAACAGCGCTCCTAATATTGATCCTTGTGGTACTCCATACTCATTTTCAATTGGGTTGTATTCAATGTTGTTAACTCTTGTAATTTGTTTACGGTTCGTTAAATATGACCTAAATCACATCAGCTCTTCATTCTCTATTCCATACTTCATTAGCTTTTGCAGCAGAATGTCCCTATCAATCGTTTCAAATGCTCACCTGAAGTCCAGAAAAATTGCAGGAATCTTATTATTTTTCGTATTCTTCCACCGACTTACGATATAATTTACAGCCGTCTCACATGAAAACTTCCTTCTGAAACCAGACTGATATTTTGACAATAACTTGTTTTTCTCCATGTATTTTTCTACAGTTTCTAGAACTTTTTCAAATGTTTCCAGTGAGTTAATAGGACGAAATTCTTCACATTTATTAGTATTTTTAATTTTTTCAATTGGTGTTACCAATGACTCTTTCCAACTATAGGCAAAAATTCCCGTTCCAGCGATTTATTTATAATTTTAAGCAAGATGTTACCTACTAAATCCCAGTTATACAATATTAAGTTGCTCGGTATTCTCCTATAATCGTTTTTCTTTTTAATAGCTTTACATATATTTCTTAATTCTAATAATGAAAATGCATGGAATTCAAATCTACAGTCTATCCCAGATATTTGGTTCTTATATTGCACGTCCTCTATGGAGCATCTTATTTCCTTAATACTATTTACGAAGTAGTCATTAAAATTTTCAGCTATTTCGGAATTAATATTACATTCTATATTATTAAATATCACAGATTTTATCACATTTTTGGGAGATTTTAGGACTAGTTCTTTTATTTTACACCACATTTCTTTTTGGTTGCTGGTATTCGTAATCTTATTGTTTATAAACTAATTTTTTTTTATTACCAATTTCCACTTTATATAAATTTCTTATGAATTTATAGTTATTCCACGCCGATACTGTATTTTCAAATAAAGCCTTTTGATATTTTATAATTTTTTCTTTTTTCAATATTCTAAGTTCGTTGCTAAACCATTTATTATTATTGATTTCGCGCACTTTTCTCTTCACTACAAATTTCTCAATTGTTTGTTCAAAACAAGTATCAAGATTATAAACGTATTCATTTATGTTATTTATTTCATTAAACTCTATTATTGCATTTAGTTCATTATTAAATCTGTCTTTATTGTAATTGAATATGTCTATTTCCATGTTCCGTATCTTCTGGTGGTTTCCATTCTCGATAATAATATCTATACTTTCGTGATCTGATATTTTGTTGTTTATATTATTTCTTGCCGATACCATTTCATTATTCGTGATTATATAGCCTATTAAAGTTTTAGAATCTTTCGTTATTCTCGTAGTTTAGTTAGTTCATTATCATCATAAGTTTAGTTAGTTTCATTATCTGTTTTAGCCCGTTATCATTCAATATGCTTTCCAATTTACCTTTATAAAAATCTGATTGCCAATCTATGTTGAAGTCTCCTGCTATTATAATGTCATTACTTTTCTCGCACAAGTCCTCCCAAAACTGTTGTATATTTTCACAGAATTTCGCTTTGCTGTAGCTTGGTTAGATCTATATATTATAACTATTATAAATGATAAGCTTTCACATTTCAAAAAATATGCGCTAATCCAGTGTTTGGAGTACTTTTCGTTTTCATTAATTCTATTTATTTTCCATTGTTTTTTAAAATAGAATGTAACGCCTCCAGTTCTAGGTGAATTGGACATTGTCACGTATTGATCGTAAAGACCCAATTCCGTCTCACATTCATCTATTTTTTCCGTTATATGCTTTTCGGAGAGCATTATAAAATCTAGTTTAATATTTTCGGCAATTATTTCCAGTTGAGTAAAATTATTCAAAAGTCCTTGTATACATACATACATACATACATAATTGGTCATTACAACCCTTCAGTCAGGATTACGGCCTAGCTTCTCAACACCACTCATGTTGTGTGCGTTAATTTTATACAAGAGTGGCGGGACCTACAGTTTAAAGTCGACTCCGAACGACAGATTTTGTGAGAAGCTTTTTCATGGCAATTTTTACTCTCAGAGTTTTTGCCAGAAATCTGCTGAGAGGAAGTCGCCGAAGAAATATTTTTTCATATTTAATTTTGATGTCTGACCTGGGATTCGAACTCGGGCCTTTCGTCTAATAAGTCAACACACTACCTACTAGACCACGGGACTTCAAAAGTCCTTGTATATTTGTATATTGAATTTTCTTAGATTGTTAAATAGCTGATCGAATTCTTCGTTTTCTTACCATAAGTCTGTTTTGATAACCCGGACATTCTGTATTAAATGTGGAATGATCTTCGTCCAGCCCTAGATTAAGTCTTTTATTTTCCTTCATACAATTGATGCATTTTCTCACTATTTCCTTATTACATTCTCTAATTTTGAGATTTCCATGGCATTTATAATAGGTATCCTTATTTTTACATTCCGATGATTTGTGGTTATAACCTTGGCATTTAAAACATTGCAGCACATCCGTACCATCGGGAACCCGGCATCTATCCCATCCTATATTAAGCTTTACTCCCGATATAACTTTTGGATACGATTCATTATCTATTTTCATTTTTGCATTATATATTGTTCTATTAAATTTCCTAGATTCCTATATTTGGATAAGTTCTATTTTACTGTCCTTCAATATCTCATTTTGATTTTTCAATTTCTCTATTAGTTCCTTCTCCTGCATTTCAAAATTCATGTCCGTTATCATAATTTGCATACCTACTTCCTTTGGCACTTTCACTTCATAATTTTTACTAATTTGAGTTTCAATAGCTTCTTTAATTTTTTCCCTTTTTTCACCATTTTTTTTTATTACCCGTTTACCATTTTTCACGTTCGTAATTTTAAAATTAATTGGGTCCAGCTATTCATTCAATTCTGCTTTTGTTTTTTTAACACTTTGTTTTTCCTTGGGCTTTACAATTAAGGGGACGTTTTTTGAAACATCTGGCATCACTATATTATTTGCATTGTCGTATCCTTGACAATTTTCTTTATTTCATTACACATTTTCGCGTTGCTTTTCTCGATTGTTTCATACATATCCTTATTCTTGTTTTCAATATTATTTACCGTTCCATAAATGTCCTTGATCTCTTGTACATTTATTTCGCATAATTTTTGAATTTTTTCCATTTTTCTAAACCTTTCATCGTACCGTTTTTCGATTGCCTCCTAACAATGATTTAATTTCATTTTCATGTTTTCTTAGTAAACTTTCAAACTTATATTTATATTCTTGCAATACTTGTTTGTTTTTCTTGGCGCCCTCTTAAATACCACTTAATAGTGTTTTCACACCGAGTGGTTTTAACGCAAAAGTTGGTTTTAACGTTAAAACCAAAAATAAACCCTGCTTTTACCATACAAAATTATTGTGTTAAAAGCAACTTAAAACGTTTTTTAAATTGGTTTTTGTTGGTATTTTTGAATTAATTGGCAACCCTGAGCAATGTGAACGCCGTTAACTTTTTCCTTTTTTGCTTTCTACATCATATTTCTCACTCTCTTTTTATAACTCGAACTGTTAAGACGCAAAATATATTTTCCAATAAAAGAACCTTTTTGTATAAACTGAAATAATAAAACAGGTTATGGGACCAGGTCCAGTCCTGGCAAATTGTGAAAATATTTAGAGTTTTTTTCGAGCAAGTGGAATAAAAAGTGTTTGTGAAAATGTCTTCATTATACCAAATTGAAAAATTTGATAATGACAATTACGACAGCTGGTGAGTGCAAATGCGCAGTGTCCTCGTTCACAGTGGTTATTAAAAAATTGTGAACGGTAGCCTTAAAAGAGAATCGCTTGCGGATGCTAAGGCTAAGGAAGTTTGGGATGAAAACGATGAACGTGTATTGGCGTCAATAACGTTATGTGTCAAACCCAATCAGTTGAATGGAATAAAAAATTGTTCCACATCCAACCAAGCTTGGTTACGTCTGGAGGAGACATATAAACTAGAGGACCCATCCAGAAAGTGACGCTGTACAAAAGGCTGTTGAATCTTAAGATGTCTGAGGGTGATGACGTGAGTAAACATATAAATGAGTTTACTGAATTTGCGGACAAACTGGCGGAAACTGGCATTATCATCCAAGATGAATTATTAGTCATTATGTTGCTGTCCAGCTTATCTGGGGAATTCGAGCATTTTGTTGTTGGTATCGAGACACGAGATAACTTGCCAGTTTTATCTACTGTTCGGCAAAAAATCTTAGAAGAAGGCAACAGACACAAAGAGAAAGAGAGAGACTCAGCATCAACAAATACAAACACACAACATGCATTTAGTATGAAGACTTCTCAGAGAGAAAAGACTAGAATGCGAAAAGATGCCAAAAACAAATTTAAAGGCAAATGCTTTAACTGCGGTCAAACAAGACATTTTGCAAATAAATGCCAAATAGATAAAAAACAACCCCTATTATTGCACGCGAGACAAGTGTTAAACACAAATGCAGTGAAACAGACTGAATGGTGGGGTACACATCTACAGCTGTTATGTACCGCCAAGAATCCCTCAGGTGGAGTATGAACAAATACTTGACAACTTAGTTAGAGATGCTCTCACAACGACGCCGAATATAGTAGCGGGAGATTTTAACGCGTGGGCATTGGAATGGGGAAGCAGGAGCACAAACCAACGGGGCCATGCGCTGCTTAGAGCCTTCTCTATTCTTGACGTAATTTTATTAAACACAGGAGTAAGGAATACCTTTGCGAAGAATGGACGCGGCTCCATTATTGACGTAGCTTTTGTGAGCTCAGCTTTAACAGAAAGAACAAATTGGCGAGTAAGCGATACATATACTCACAGTGATCATTTGGCGATTATAATGAACATCAGCAGTGTAGGACCAATACGGGAGAGAAGTGAAATATGACTGATTCGAGTGACGCAAATGAACGAGCAAGGCTATTAGCGGAACATATTAGCAGGGCTTGTGACGCTGCTATGGTGAGAAGGAAAAACACATCTAGCCGAAGACCAGTGTATTGGTGAAACAGCGAAATTGCGGTACTAAAACGCGAGAGTCATAGTGCGAGACGACATTACCAAAGGAGTAGAGGTAAAGCTGACAATGAAAGATTAAGGACCGTTTTTAGAGCCAAACGTAGGGAACTCAAGATGGCTATTAAGAGAAGCAAATCGTTCTGCTTTAAGGAGCTATGCGACAGAGTCGATGGAAATTCATGGGGAGGGGCTTATAAGGTGGTTATGTCCAAAATAAGGAGCTGTAGAGAACTAGCGCCAACTTGCCCAACACTTCTGAGGAGTGTGGTTGAAACTCTTTTTCCATTACAGAGCATTGAGAGGGAAAATATAACAGTAGACGAGAATGTGAATTCTATGGATGCCATGGATCCAGTGACGGACCAAGAGGTGATGGTAGCGTCGGAACGTTTTGGAAACGCTAAGGCTCCAGGTCTTGACGGAATTCCGACCCGGCCTCTTAAAATAGCAATTAAAGACAGTGTTCGACCCTTTACGGAGATGTACATGAAGTGTTTTGACGACGGAGTTTTTCCGAGAATATGGAAAGTTCAAAGACTGGTATTGCTACCTAAACCAGGAAAACCGCCGGGAGATCCAGGTTCATATCGACCCCTTTGTGTGATCGATACAATGGGTAAGATTTTGGAAAGATTGATCTGTAACCGTTTGGAACAACACCTTGAAAGAGGAGCCGAAGGTCTCTCTGACAATCAGTATGGATTTCGTAGAGGACGCTCAACTGTAGACGCAATTAAGAAATTGACAACGATAGCGGGCAATGCAATTGAAGGAACCAGATAGATGTTATTCTAAAGAATATTGTGCCGTCATAACACTTGACGTTAAAAATGCTTTTAATTCCGCATGCTGGTCGCACATTATACAGGCTTTGCGGACTATACAGACGCCGACGCACCTTGTGCGTATCATTAGCAGCTGTCTTTCTAAAAGAATACTACTCTATGACACGGATGAAGGAGTTAAGAAATATAGAATAACTGGTGGAGTTCCACAGGGCTCTGTGCTAGGTCCACTGCTATGGAATATACTCTACGATGGAGTGTTGCGTCTCCCAGTACCAAGGGGTGTGCAGATAATTGGTTATGCTGACGATATAGCAGTAATAATTGTGGCGAAGGAATTGCACCAAATTGAGGCTACGTGTATGACGACATTGGCTGGAATAAAGAGTTGGCTTATGTCAGCGAACCTTCAACTGGCTGGACAGAAAACTGAGGCTATTTTGATAACGAGCAGGAAGAAAATCGAACGTATTACACTTAATATAGACGGACATAACATAACTTCTCAGCTAGCGCTTAGATATTTAGGAGTAATGATTGACGTAAGATTGAATTTTAAAACGAATATTGAGAGGGCTTGTGTGAAGGCTGCTCGAGTGAATGCAGCATTATCCCGCATTATGGCTAATATAGGAGGGCCAAATCAGAGCAGAAGGCTGTTGTTGGCGAAGGTTACGCAGTCGATAGTGATGTATGCAGCGCCTGTGTGGGGATCTGCGTTGGGTATTAAAACCTACGCTAGGGCTGCAAGATCTTTATTTCGTCTAAGCGCCCTTAGGGTTGCTAGTGGTTTCCGCACAGTCTCATATGAGGCTATTGGTGTCATATCTGGTATAGCTCCGCCTGATATGGCTACGGAACTGAAAAGGATATATGATGGAGTTAGTATTGTTGGTAGGAAATTGACAACTGAGGAACGAAGGGAGGAAAGGCAAAAGAGTTTAGACGAATGGCAGATTAGATGGGATTCTGCGACGAAAGGGCGATGGACCCATAGACTAATCGGAAATGTCCAAAGTTGGGTTAAAAGGAGACACGGTCATGTTGACTTTTACATGACACAGTTTTTAACGGGGCATGGCTGTTTCAGGGAATATTTCTGTAAATATGGCCACGACAATGAGGTATCTTGCTCCTTCTGCAATAATGGAAGTGAGAATGCTGAGCATATTTTCTTTTAATGCCATAGGTTTAGATTGGAACGCGAGTTGTTAGAGACGATGATAGACGAAGTAGTGACACCAGACAATATGGTTTCGCATATGCTGCGGTCTGTTGAGGTTTGGCAATATGTCAGAATGCTGTCTGCAAATTTGATGCAGGAATTGAGAAGGAAAGAGAGAATTCGTAGGATTGAGAGGGATGGAAATCAATAGTAGTAGTCAATAGGCTAGGACTCATCCTGTGATGGAATACTTCACGGTAGTACCATAGGACGAATAGGTTAGAAACGTATAGGTGGTTTTTTAGTGGGTTAAAGTCCCACACTACTGTTGCAGTGGCAACAGTGTCTTTCGAGGATTTTTTCACCTCGTGATAAAAAAAAAGAAAAAAAAGACTGAGTGGTGCGTCGACAGCGGTGCGTCTGCGCACATGTGTTGTAGCAGAGAAATGTTTACAGATTTCGTGAAACGCGATGAAATTATTTCTTTGGCTGGCGACAAACAAATTGTCGCAAAAGGAAAAGGTGATGTAGAAATTAGAAATAATGATTTGGCAATTAAATTCCAAAATGTTCTTTTTTCACCAGAACTAAACATGAATTTTATATAAGTGAGCCGTGTTGTTGAAAAAGGTTTAACAGTAACATTTGATTCAAAGTCTGCAACTATAAGAAGATTAAATGGCACAGTGGTACTGGAGGCTGCGAAATATGATAATTTGTTCTTGACTAGAGGCAAGACTGAAACTTTGTTTGCTGCTAGTAATATGGGTCAAATATGGCACAATCGATTTGGCCACATTAATTTCAAATCATTGTCTGACATGTCGAGCAAATCAATGGTATTGGGAATGGAATTGAAAGATTCTTCAAATACGGGACAATGTAAAACGTGCATGTTATCAAAAATTCACGTCGCTCCATTTCCACATGAGTCTGAGACAAGATCGAGAAACTTATTGGAACTTATTCACAGTGACGTATGCGGCCCAATCCAGATATTTCGTCACGTTTATAGACGACCATTCAAGGCGAATATTTGTTTATTTCATTAAGGCCAAAAGCGAGGTTTTGGGAAAGTTCAAAATATTCAAACAACATGTGGAAAAACAAACCGGGCGAAAAATTAAGGCTATTAGAAGTGACAACGGTCGTGAATTTGTCAACAACGAATTTTATTCATTTTTGGAGAAGGAGGGTATAGCTAGGCAACTTACGGTTCCCCACACCCCACAGCAAAATTGCATAGCCGAAAGGGCAAATCGAACATTGGTGGAAATGGCCCGATCAATGATGATTTATAAATAAATAAATAATAGTGTCCATCAATATTTGTGGGCTGAGGCGGTGAACACTTCAGCATATTTACGGAACAGGTGCCCAACTAAAATATTAGGTGATAGGACGCCTTATGAGGTCTGGTTCGGAAGAAAGCCAAATGTAAAACATCTGAGAACATTTGGTTCTTATGCTGTATCATTAAATAAAGCTGGTACTAACAAATTCGAAGCCAAGGGTCAAAGCTTTATCATGGTTGGTTATTCCCAAGTGGCCAAGGCTTATTGCTTGTTTGATGAAGATAACCGAAAAATAGTTGAACGTCGAGATGTTTTATTTGAAGATGCCAATGAAAAAACTGATGAAGAAATTTTGAAAATTGCTGAAGATTGTGTGAATATTGATATTGCAGATTGTAAACCAAGTCATTTAATCAACAATGTTGAAGGTACATACATCTATGAGCATTAATTCCGACAGTGTTCCGGATGAAGATTCAGATGATGGTGAAGACTTTACTGGTTTTGAGACTCCCGAAGAGGTTGAAGCAGGCAGCAGTAAGAAGAATAAGACGAAAGTTGTAACACCTGCAAAAAGATGTAGACCACCGAAACGGAATACATTGAATAACATGGTAGAGGAAGATGTACCGACCACTGTCGAAGAAGCTATAAATGGTCCCAACAACAATAAATGGTATGAGGCAATGCGAATGGAAATGCAGTCACTAAACAAAAATTCAACCTGGTCCCCCTGGAGCAAAGGCCATAAATTCTAAATGGGCATTCGCCATTAAAAGGAATGAACATGAGCGTTATAAGGCCATTCTTGTGGCTAAAGGTTGCAGTCAGAGGTTTGGTGTAGATTACACGGAAACCTTCTCGCCAGTGGTAAGGTATTCAACATTACGGTTGATGTTGGCGTTGGCAGTGCAGTGGAAAATGTATCTACATCAAATAAATGTCAGCTCAGCGTACCTGAACAGCGAAATACATCACGAAATCTACAGGAGACAGACGGAAAGATTTATCGACCACAGATATCCGGATAAGGTACTGAAACTAAATAAGGCAATTTACGGCCTCAAACAATCCGGCAAGGAGTGGAATGATAAGTTAGATTCGGTGCTGAAACATATAGGCTTTGAACGAAGCAAAAACGAACCTTGTTTATATATGGCTTCATTTGATAACCAGCTAGTTATAGTTGCTGTTTATGTTGATGATTTGGTGATTGGTTGTAAGGAAGAAGCCCAAGTATTGAAAGTGAAGAAGCTTCTTGCCAAGAATTTTCCTATTACTGACAAGGGTCCATTGCACCATTATCTTGGAATCGAAATTGAACGCGAAGGTAACACGGGCACAATTAATATGTGTCAGTCACAGTATATAAAGGATTTGCTTAAAGAATATGACATGGAGAATTGTAAGCCTATAGCAACCCCGCTTGAGGCAAATCATCAAGTAAGTTGTTCAAAAGATGAGTGCGAGTTAATAGACCAACATGATTACCAATCGATTATTGGGGCGCTTAGGTATCTGGCAATTACAACGAGACCAGACATACTTCATTCCGTATCGAAACTGTCGCAACGGAATTCAGAACCTCATATTGAACATATGCAAGCGGCTAAACGAATTCTGCGTTATCTCAGTGGGACAACTGATATGAAAATTTCGTACCAGGCTGATGGAAATTCAATGAACGGATACGTAGATGCAGAGAAACTTGCCACAAATCCAGTGTACCACAAGAGGTCAAAGCATATCGATATAAGGTTCCACCATGTACGAGAGGTCATCAGGAATAACGAGATGGTATTGAGATACTGCCCAACCGAGAATATGATTGCAGACATTCTTACAAAGAATCTGCCGAAGACGAAACATTTACATTTTATGAAATTAATGAAATTTGTATGAACACTTGTTTTAAAACGACATTCACATTGAGAAGGAGTGTTGGTATTTTTTAATTAATTGGCAACCCTGAGCAATGTGAACGCCGTTAACTTTTTCCTTTTTTGCTTTCTACATCATATTTCTCACTCTCTCTTTATAACTCGAACTGTTAAGACGCAAAATATATTTTTCCAATAAAATAACATTTTTGTATAAAATGAAATAATAAAACAGTTTTAAGTAGGTTTTATGAAATACAACCTTGTCTTATGTACTAAATCAGAGCTACCAGCTCAGAAATGTTAAACCATAAAAACAAAACAAATGTAAAAATACAGAAAGCTGGTTGTTAAAAATGTAAAATTTTAAATAATGAATGCTGCAACAATAATACATAATAATATTATAACAATAATATTAATAACATTATTTCTTAATTTTTCACATTTTTTATTTTTTCTTAAACAAAAACAGCTGTTGCACAGTCATAAATGTATGAAAGTTAAAACAAGATTTAAGTAAACTTGCAGTTTGAACGCAAAATCAGCTGATTATGGTTTTAATGCTAAAATCAGGTTTTAACTTTTGGTATGAAAACACTATAAGACAAGATCAACATTCTGAATGTATTGTGAATAGTCATCACATATGAATCTCACGAAATTATCCTCTTCCAAAATGTTTGCGGAATATTGATCGATCCCGGCACATTTTTTTGTGTAATGATAAATTTTATTACATACTCCATTGCATCTAATGCCACTTTCACCTCTTATCGATTACTTGCACTTATAGCATTCAGCCATCCTTTTATTGTTTTTGACAAAAAAAATTCACTCTGCAAGATTTTTTCTGTCTTCACTAACACTTGAGTTTTTTTTGTTTTTAGAATAGTCTATCTATATTTTTAAACAATTTATTATAAAAATTTCTCCAATTTTATAGAGCTTTGTTAAATTTCCTTGTATATTCGAGAGGGTTGCCAATCATATCTTCCTAAGCCATATACATAACGAATTACATTATTAAAAGTTACATTTAGTTTATCTTGCTAAAGCTATCGCAACTGGCTAAAAGTTCACACTCGTTCAATAAAGAAGGCATTAAGTATGTTTTAGCTAAACAAATTAGAACACTCATAAACGTATAACGATGACGTCAAAGCTTTCTTAACATAGATGGCCACAGGCGAAGTTAATATGGTTAGACCAGATTTTTTGCAACGTTTACAAATTCAATGGATTGACTATTCAAAAACAAAACAGGTCACCGGCAACTTACATCCTAACTTTGCAAGGATCATTGATGTTAAGCGAGAACAGTAGAGCAGCAAAGATTAAACCCTGAGGAATACCTCGGCTTAGAAGCAAAAAATGTTGATTTAGAATTTAATACGGAAATAACAAATTATTATAAGACGAAAAAAGTATGAAGAAAATATTTTATTCAGACACACGCAAATAAAATGAATTTTTGTTTATGGCTGACGCTCCACACTTCCCATCCCTGTTGACAAAAAAAGGATTGTTTGAATGATAGGAAGTTATCAACAGAGGGCGCTATAGTATTATTAAAGCTTTTTGGAGTTTAACGTACTTTAGGCCTTTTGTAGTTATAATTTTAATTAGTAATTCAATCGTATGTTAAATACAGCACTATCCATTTCTTTTAAAAATTCATTTTCTTTTAAAGGGATTCGGCAGTTTGATACAAAAACTATTGTAACTTTTGTGAATACAAAAAGAAATAAAACAGACAAAACTTATAGTAATTTTAAAATTATTGAACGAACAATATTAATAAAATTTTGTGCAGTAGAATAAAAAAATGGAAAGTGTTCTTGTTTTGTTTGATTGGCAGTGTGGCAGAGTGGTTTAAAATTTGGATCAGAAGCAGTTAAAGGCGGTATTCTGTTTTTTTTTTTGCTTACCACCCATATACAGTCCACAGTCGAACAAGTTGTAATATCATAAATCTGATTAGAAATACATATACTGTATCACTAGTTAAAATGTCATATTTTTACTGCAATACAATACACTCAATAGCGGTTATCACTCTTTGTTGTATATTTACTACTCTATTATATTTACTCATACTTTTGACAACAAAGCGCGAGCACCTTTTTTTTATCTATTGTAAACTAACATGGTATAAGAAATATACCATGGTAAACTTATTTAAACAGCTAATTATTGTTCATTTCTCATTTGTTTTTTAATATTTTGCGCACAATTTATAAAAAAAAAATCAAAACTAAATTATTTTGGCGGATAGACGATCAGCTGTTTAGTTTTATATTTACCAAGCTCATATACTAGACCTTTTTTCATGGTAAATTTAATAGAGCGTTATATATTTGAAATAAATGCATTTTGTTGTTGCGTTGATGTAAATATAGTATTTATACTATACCTACCATACTTACCAAGCCTACAAGGGTACTTTACTACCAAGAGTGAAAACCGCTAATGATTAAATGGTCATTACTTAAAAATATATATTAGTTATAAAAAATTTTAAATTAATTTTTAAATTAAATTACAGCAACCATGTCCGCGAACGTTTTAAAGATCGATATCATTTCAATAGATTCACTCACCTAAATTAGTTAAATGTCGAATATCCGAATGACTGGAGAGACGCTCGGCGGTCTCATAAAAACCCATTCTAAGAAGATGTTCAATCACCATTCTGTCCATTCGTATCTATAATTAGCAAAATAAAATTATAAAAGTATGGAGGTATAAGTTTTTCTTCTCAATAATAAACTGCAAGATTTATGTTAGTTTTCTTATATTTTAAAACCGATTTAGTGGAATATTTTCGATCGCTTATAACCAAAAGTGTTCAGGTAAATCAACAGCGAAATACTTTTAACAGGTGTGTAGAAAATAATTTGAAAAGTTTTTATAATAATAATCAGAAATTTAGAAAAAATGAAAAAATACATTATGAGTAAAAAATGCAAAATCGAGAGCTAGACAAAGCAAAGAAAAATTCCATAAAATAGTAAGAAAGAAAGAAGCATATACCCAATATTCTTAAAAACTGAGCAACTTTATACACTAAATGGAATTATAATGATATGGGATATAGAACGTGAATAGTGTAATTGGAGGAACTCGCAATGGTAAAAGGCTGGTATCTT
Source organism: Sarcophaga rosellei (assembly GCA_930367235.1). Lineage (NCBI taxonomy): Eukaryota > Metazoa > Arthropoda > Insecta > Diptera > Sarcophagidae > Sarcophaga > Sarcophaga rosellei. The sequence continues at coordinate 69,502,975 of OV884017.1, read as the reverse complement.
CCGATCTGTGTTACAGCTGCCATGTTGATAAGAAAGAAGTCGGATGCGGATTTGTGGTTAATAAGAGACTTCGCCACCTTGTCTTTGGGATCACGCCTGTGAACGCAAGAATAGCCACAATCCGTATCAGGGCAAAATTCTGTAACATTAGTTTTATTTCTGCTCACTCCCCGACGGAAGTAAAGGACGATGTGGTTAAAGATGCCTTCTATGCTAAACTCGAGGACGTATATGGTAAGTGCACGGCCCATGACGCCAAAATCGTAATCGGAGATTTTAATGCGAAGGTCGGGCGGGAAGGTATATTTGGCCCCACTGTCGGACAGTTCAGCCTCCACGCGAACACTACCTCCAATGGTATGAGGCTGATAGCGCGTAACATGGTAGTATGTAGCACCAAATTTCAGCATCTCGAGATTCACAAGGCCACTTGTCTTCCGATCGATCAACATCCAACCAGATTGATCATATTGTGATTGACGGAAGGCACGTATCCAGTGTACTAGATGTGCACACATTCAGAGGTCCAAACATCGACTCGGACCACTACCTTGTCGAAGCCAAGGTTAGATTGCCCATAGCGCCTCGAAGTCTGCGCGCTCTAGTGCTCTAGTGCATTGCGAAAGCTGGACGTTAAGAAGCTGCGATCACAAAGGACAGCTGAGGCGTTCTCTCTCTCTCGGATAAGCTCCGTCTTCCCCATCTAATCTCAGTGACATTGAGGGACTGTGGACCAACATCTCCCACTCCTTGCGCACTACTGGAGAAATAGTCCTTGGTTTCGAGCGCCCACCCCAACGAAGTCAATGATACGGTGAGGAGTGTCGCGAGACAGCTGCAGCGAAAAACACCGCATACAAGAAAACGTTGCAGTCAGCTGCTACGCGAGCCATTGTCGAGAACTATAGAGAAAGGAGAAGGGATGAGAAACGCCTTTTCAGTTGCAAGAAGAGGGAGCAGGAAAGGCGTGAGCGTGAGGAAGTCCAGATGTATAGATGTAGAAATGACGCTCGAAAATTCTTATCAAAAGTTTAAGCGTCTAACCGAGGGTTATAAGCGTCTTCCTGCAAAGATGAGAATGGAAACTTGGTAACAGATCCCCAGGGGGCGCTGAGGTTGTGGAGGAAACTCTTCTCTACTCTGCTACAAGGCAATGACGATACCAATACCGCCTTTAGAGGTGATGTTCCGAACCCGATCGATGATGACGGTGTGGAGATTCCGCCGCCTAGCTATGAAGAGGTCAAAGTCGCGATTATGCGTCTTAAAGACAATAAAACTGCAGGACCTGATGACCTCCCCGCTGAATTATTTAAGACCGGATGTAATGAGTTGGTAGGGCGCATGTACCAGCTTATTTACAAAATATGGCTAGAGGAAAATATGTCCAACGATTGGAACGTCAGTGTCCTCTGTCCTGTCCTGAAAAAGGGAGTCCCTACGGTATGCGTCAACTACAGGGATATAAGCCTTCTCCATATCGCATATAAGGTTCCACCCGTCAAAATACTGATTGGATCTTATCAGTGCGGCTTCAGACCAGTCAAGTCCACCATTGATCATATCTTCACAATACGCCAAATCCTGGAAAAGGCCCACGAAAAATTTATTAATAATGTTAATGAATGGTTAAAAATGAACAAGTTAAAATTGAATGAAAATAAAACTAAACTTATGCAGATTAATATCAACAATGAACTAGTTTTTAAAATAAATAATCAAGTTATAGAAACAGTCCATCAAATTAAATACCTTGGATTTATAATTGATAAAAAATTGAAACTTAATGATCATATCGAATATATATGCAAAAAAATTGGTAAAAAAATTGGTTTCTTTAAAAGAATACGTAGCAAGATCTCCACAATTACTTCTATTAATATATACAACACTATGATTAAACCACATTTTGAATTTGGCTCAACAATAATCTATACATGCTGCAATGAAACACAAATAGAAAGACTTCAAAAACTCCAAAACAAGGGAATGAGATCGATATTAAAATGTAATATATACACGCCGATAGAAGCAATGCTGAATACGCTGAAATGGATGAATGTCAAACAAAGACTGCAAATGAATACAATTCAATTCATACAAAAAATGAAAACTGGAAATGCCCCTGAATATCTTATCGAACAGCTTAGATACGTTGGAGAAACGCAGCCATATTATCTGAGAAATGAGAACAACTTTAGAATTCAAAGAACAACCACAACAAATATGCAAATGTCCCTAATGTATAAAGGATTACATCTTTATAATATGCTGCCAAATGAAATTAAATATGAAACAAACAGTAATGTATTTAAAAGAAAAATTGTACATTTCATTAAAGAAAATGTTTTAAATTGAAATTTGTGTACAAAAATTATAATTGTAAATTTTTAAAGTATTTCAAATACTACTAAATAAATAAATAATAATAATAATAAACAAGTCGACACACCATCTTTTTGTCGACTATAAGGCAGTCTTCGATAAGGCAATGCATTATGACGTTGAACAAGCTCCGTCAAGGTAGGAATGGATCTCTCCGATCCTTTTGATACCGTGCGAGCTTTCAGACAAGGCTATCCCATATCATGCGAACTCTTCAACTTCGTTATGGAGTGTTCTGCGAAAGGCGGGAGTGCATCGCAATGGCACTATTTTTCAAAAGCGTCCAGTTGCTTGTGTAAGCTGACGACTTTGACATCATAGGGCGTACCAAGCGAGATGTTACTGCTGCCTTTAGTGCTATTGAACGGGAGTCTACTAAGATGAGTCTGTCAGTAAATGAAAGTATATGTTATCGACATGTACAGACGTGCGGCGTATTGATTCTCAGATTACGACCGATAAATTTACTTCTGATACAGTCAAGGAATTCATTTATCTTGGCTCCACTGTTACCTTGCCAAGAGACGCTACTATGGTCTCAAAAGGCAATTGAGTAGCAGAGGCCTCTCTCGTACGACAAAACTAATACAGTGCACTCGCGATAATATGAACACCCTAATATATGAACACCCCAAAATATGAACACTTTTTCTTAAACATTGACTACTCCAAAATATAAACTTTGTACAAAGGCTTTAAAATATGAACAGCTTTTTTATTTTTAAAGCAGACAAATTCCAGTTACAAAGCATTAGAAATTGGGGAAATCCCGAGTTTTTATGTTTATTTTAATACCAAATGTTAAAAAAACTACAAACACATACATAAATATGTATGTAGATACATGTGTGTAGAACGATTCCTAAGCAAAAAGGTGAAGCCAGCAAAAGCCATTCTTTTAATAAATAATGCACCTTCTCACCCACTTGATGACCAACTAAAATCTGAAAACGGCCCTATTTTTGTAATGTTTATGCCACCGAACATGATACCTCTTATCCAACCCATGGACCAGAATTCAATCAGGATGACAAAACTTTATTATAGAAACAGTCTTCAAGCTTCCATTGCTGCTAAAGGAGGTAGTTTAATAGAGTCTATGAAGCAAACTACATTAAAGGAAACCGTTACTATTTTAGAATCAGCATGGAGTAGAGTAGATACATCTTTGCTATCCAAATGCTGCAATAATATTTTAAATATGGTGGTTATTCAAAATGATCCTGTAGATGAAATCCCTTTAAGTAATCTTAGACAAAGCTTACAAATGAATTTAATAGATTTAGAAGAAAGTGCGGCCAATAAATTCGTGTTTTCTGTAACGTATAATGTACTGTAAAAGAATTGAAGTTGTATGTTATTCTATAGTTTTCTATAAATTGAATTTACAGCATTGAATGTTAAAGAATAGAATGAGGATGCTATTGAATGTGACGATAATGAAATAGAAGAAATATCGGAAGAAGATGATTGTGTGGAGAGGCCAAAGAGAACGATTAAAGACAGGGAAGTTGTAGAAATTTTTAATTTTTTTTTTTTTTTTTTTTATTTATTTATTAGTAGTATTTGTAATACTTTTACATTACACTTTATAAAATATCAATCATTAATTCAATTAATATAAAGCTCTAATTTAATTTACAATGTAATTTCTTATAAAATTTACAACTTTTCTTCTAAAAATGTTAATATTTGTTTCATTTTTTATACTAATTGGCATCATGTTATAGTTTCTGAGTCCTTTATAGAATAGCGAACGTTGCGTCGTATTAGTATCTGATCTTTGTAATCTAAATTCATTATTATTCCGTAGATTATAGGGTTGAGAATCGCCAACATATTGTAGTTGTTCTATTAGATAGTCGGGTGCATTGCCCATTTCCATTTTTTTGATAAAGGTCAGTGTCGTTAATTCTATTCTTTGATGAATGTTCATCCATTTGAAAGTATCCAGCATATATTGTATGGAAGTAAAACGATTGCATTTTAAAATAGTTCGCATTGCTTTGTTTTGCAAATTTTGTAAATCTGTTTATTTGCGTATCTGTGCAGCATGTATATAATATAGTTGATCCATATTCAAAATGAGGCTTAATAATTATTGTATATATTTATTGCTGTTATTAATGAAATTTTATTTCTAATACGTTTAAAAAATCCTATTTTCTTCCCAATTTTTTTACATATATATTCTAAATGTTCTTTAAAGTTTAAGTCTTTATCTATTAAAAACCCTAGATATTTCATTTTATTTACTCTTTCAATTATCACATCATTTATTTTAAAAGTTATATTACTGTTCATATTGATTTGCATTATCATTGTTTTATTTTCGTTTAATTTTAATTTGTTCATTTTTAGCCATTTGTTAATTCTGTTCATGTCCATTTGCAAATTTTCATAACACATTTCATCCGTTGGTGCTTCTGAAAAAATCAGAGTATCATCAGCGTAAAGTACTATTTCACACTTCTCCAAAACATTCTCCAAATCATTGATATATATGATGAACAAAAGTGCCCCCAGAATTGATCCCTGAGGTACACCGAAATCGTTTTCTAATTCCATTGATTTTATGTTATTAACTTTCGTAATTTGTTTTCTCTTACTTAGGTATGATTGGAACCATTTCAATTCAGTATCTTGTATACCGTAGTTATATAGTTTTTTTTAATAAAATATCACGATCGATTGTTTCAAAAGCTCTTTTAAAATCTAGAAAAATAGCTAAAATTTTATTATTTTTCTTCAAGTATTTCCATCTATTTATGACGTAATTTAAAGCAGTCTCGCATGAATGTTTTTTTCGGAATCCCGATTGGTATTTTGAAAGAACTTTATGTTTTTCTATATATTCCTCTAATTGGTTTTTGACAATCTTTTCGAGGATTTTTTCACAAGTTTTTAGGCCATTGATAGGCCGAAAGTCCTCGCATTTTATTGTATTCTTAACTTTTTCAATGGGTGTAATTATTGATTCCTTCCAATTATTAGGAAATAATCCGGTTTCCAACGATTTGTTTACTATATTATGAATTTTATTGCCTACTATGTCCCAGTTATCTAGTATTATGTTGTTATTTATTCTATTGTAATCTGGTTTTTTATTTAAGTCTTTACATATACGTTTTATTTCTTGTAGATTTATTGCACGAAATTTAAATTTAATGTCTGTCACAGCTATTTTATTTTCATATTGCACAAATTCAATGGAATTATTTATATCCTTAATACTATTAACAAAATATGTATTAAAATTATCGGCTATTTGTAAATTGTCCTTATATTCTATATTGTTAAAAATCACAGTTTTTATCACAGATCTGGGGTTTCTTAGAACTAGTTCTTTTATTTTGCTCCACATTTCTTTTTGGCTATTTGTATTGCATATTTTATTATCTATGAATTTATTTTTTTCTTTCTCGATGTGTACTTTGTATTTATTTCTTATTATTTTATAGTTTCTCCAAGCCTCAGTAGTATTTTCATTAATCGCTCTTTGATATTTATAAATTTTTTCCATCTTCATAATTCTGATATCACTACTAAACCATTTATTTTTATTATATTTCTCATTAATTTGTTTTTTTATAGTAAATTTTTTTATTGTATATTCGAGACATTTATCGAGATGATTTACGTAATAGTTTAAATCCTTTATTTCATTATATTCTATTATTGCACTTAGCTCACTTTTGAACCTGTTTTTATCATATTTAAAAATTTCTACTTCCGATATTTTTTTCTTATTAACACTTACATTATGAATAAATATGTCAATAGATTCATGATCGGCTATTTTATTATTTATGTTAATTTGAGCTAAAATATTATCATTATTTGTTATCACATAGTCTATTAATGTTTTTGAATTATCCGTTATTCTAGTATAGTCGTTTATTATTTGTTTTAGGCCATTGTCGTTTATTATACTTTCCAATTTATTTTTGTAAAAATCTTTCATTCTGTCTACATTAAAATCTCCTACTATTATAATATCACAGCATTCTTCACAAATTTCTTCCAATACTTCATGGAAATCATTGCAAAATTCACCTTTGGAACTACTTGGCGATCTATATACGACTGTTATTATAAATGATGTTTTCTCATAGTTTGCTTTGAAGGCACTTATCCAGTATTTTGTTTCTTTTACAAATTCTTTAATTTTCTTGATCTTCCAACATTTTTTAAAATATATAATTACACCTCCTGTTCTATTGGATTTTGATACTGTACTATAATGATAGTATTGCTCTATTTCAATTTCAGATTCATTCACTTCATCTGTCAAATGTGTTTCGGATAACATTATAAAGTCTGGTTTATTTTCCTCGATTACTATTTCCAGTTGATTAAAATTATTTAGTAGACCTTGTATATTGGTATATATTCCATGCCAGTGCTTTGGTTGTTAGGATACTAAGCCCATCCTCTTCTTTTTTAAACTCAGTTTATTTTGATATACGGGGCATTCTCTGTTATTAGTGTTATGATTTTCATCTAATCCTAAATTAAGTCTCTTATTTTCTTTAATACAATTTATACATTTGTTAATAGTTTCTTTATTGCATTCTGTACTTTTGTGTTTTCCATGACACTTGTAACAAATATCTTCATTTTTACAGTCCGATGCTTTATGATTGTATCCATGGCACTTGAAACATTGTACTACACTAGTTCCATCGAAAACTCTGCATCTGTCCCATCCAACATTTATTTTTTGACTTGACATAACTTGAGAATATGATTCGTTGTCGATTTTTATTTTTGCATTATAAATTGTTTTATTGTATCTTTTTGTTTCAAATGTTTTAATTATTTCCATCTCACTTTTTTCCAGTATTTCATTTTGTTTTTTAATTTTTTCCACTAGTTGTTTTTCGGGTATTTTAAAATTCATGTCCGTTACTATTATGTGCATTTCAACTTGTTTTGGCACCGTTATTTCATAATTCTCACTTATTTCATTTTGTATTGCTTTTTTCATTTTATCCCTTTCTTCCGTATTTTCGCTTTGAATAATCAGTGCTCCGTTTTTTGTATTTTCAAGATTCGTTATTTTAAAGTTTATTGGATTTACTTTTTTATTTAATTCCTCTTTTGTTTTTACTGCACTCTGCTTTTCTTTTGGTTTAATAATTAAAGGAAAGTTTTTTGAAACATCTGGCATCACTGTGTTTTTTGCAACTGTTTGAGCATACGATTTTTTATTTAAAGCATTATCTAAATATTACTTCAAAACATAAACCAAAAAATGAATTCATTTTTAAACTAAAGTATCATAAATATCACAATAATAAAATATAGGTTCCAAAAAGTTTGCGTTCAGTGTTAAAATAAATAAAGGAACCTTTGATGACTATGTTTAAATCTTAAATTTAATATTTTGTTGGAGACTGGTTTTATTTTATTTGTTTTAAATGTTTAGTCCAAGAACTCAAAAGATTTCTTCCCAATTTCTTTTACGATCTATAATTTAGATCAACCAGATAAAGTTAATTAATTTTGATTTTTAACCTATTACTTTATTTAAATGTAAAATGTTAAATGTAACTGAATTTAAAAAATTAAGCAATGTGTTGAATGATTTTGATAATAAAAATAAAGATATTTACGACAAATTCGAAGAAAATAGTGTAAGGATGTGCAATGAAATAAAACAAGTAATAAAGGAAAACAACGATAAACAAAACGAACTGTCATTTGCCGAAACGGTTAAAAAAAGCATGGTGCTGCCAGATGTACAGAAACAAGTTCCTTTAATAATAAAACCAAAGGAAAGACAAAAGATTGAAAAAACTAAACAAGACCTAAATAAAAATGTCGATCCAGTAAACTTAAATATAGCAAACATTGAAAACAGAAAAAATGGAACAATAATTATACAAAGTAACAGTGATGAAGACAGAAATAAAATAAAAAATGCTATTGAGAGTAAAATGGGTGACACATATGATATTAAAACACCAAATGATAGAGATATGTCTATAATCATAACTGATATGTCTTTTAAATACGATGATGAAGAGCTTATTTCGAAAATAAAGAGACAAAATCCACAACTACAAAAACACGAAATTAAAGTGGTAAAATCCTACGAATATAAAAAATATAATAAAATAATTTATAACGCTAAAATAATAGTTAACAAAGAAACATACACAGAGATTAAAGCTGCACAAAAATTAAACATTGGATGGGAAAAGTGTAGAGTTTTTGACGGAACAGATATAATTATGTGCTTTAAATGCTTAGGGTATAATCATAAAGCGAATGAATGCACTAGAGAAGAGACATGTTATAGACGTCACGGAAACCACAAGTCAAAAGAATGCGATAAGGAAATAATAAGCAAATGTGTTAACTGTATTAGAGCAAACAAAAACCTAAACATGGGCCTTAATGAAAATCATAACACAACCGACAGAGAATGTCCAGTCTATAAAAACAAGCTTAATATGAAAAAGAAGAGAATGGGACTAGTAGTTTAACAATCACAGCAAATATATGGTATAGACTATGTCATAACAAATAACACAAACATTACAGCAAACAATAACGTTTTAAATAACATAACAGATCATGAAGCAATAGATATAAAAATCAATATAACATGCAATAAATATACTGGTTAAAGGGGAAATTAGAATATTTAAATACAATAAAACGTTGTTTAATAATAAAATTCGTGCAATACTAGGAGAAAACAATGACAATGATTTAAATAATAAGGTTGCTCATTTTGACTCAGCCATTGAAGACACTGTAAGAAAATTTACGATTACTAGAACAATAAATGATAAATATTATGTGAACAAATGGTTTAACGGAGAACTGAGACGATTAAAGACGGAAAAAGTAATTAAATATCGGATAGCGAAAATGGAAAATACACAAGTAGCATGGGCTAATTACAAAACAATTAGAAATATATATAAAACCAAAATTGAGTTTGAAAAGAACAATTTTATTAATAAAAAGATAAATAATGGCAAAGACCAGAAACAAATGTGGAAGGAGATAAAAGACCTAGTACTTAAGAAAAATAAATCTGTGATACAAAATGTGATATTTTATGGAATAGAATATAAGAATGACGACCACCAAATAGCAACTCAATTTAATAAATACTTTGTAAATAGTATTAAGTCAATCAATAATACAATAGAGGATGTGCAATATGTAAACAATTTACCTGTGATAATAAATAGATTTAAATTCCGTGCAATAACAACTCAAGAAATTAGAAATATATGCAAGAGTATGAAGAATAAGCCAGACTATAATAATATTACAATTAAAATTATTGTGGATAACTGGACCATATTAGGGACAAAAATACATGATATTATTAATATGTCAATGAAGACCGGAATTTTCCCAAATAACTGGAAATACTCTATGATATCCCCGGTAGAAAAATTATTAAAAACGAACAAATGTGAGGAATTCCGCCCAATAAATACACTAAAAACATGTGAGAAAATATTGGAAAAAGTAATTAAAGAACAACTAGAAACATTCATGGAGCAACATGACTTGTTTTCAAAATATCAGTCAGGTTTTAGACGAAATTTCTCATGCGAAACAACGGTAAATTATTTGATAAACAGGTGGAAATTTATAGGCAGAAAGAAAAAAATAATGGCAATATTTTTGGATTTAAAAAGAACTTTTGAAACAATTGACAGAGAAATACTTATTCAAAAATTAAATATGTATGGCATTAAAGAGAAGGAACTTGAGTGGTTTAAATCTACCTTACAAATAGAAAGCAAATGACAAAGGTGAATGGTACAAAATCGGATGAAGTAATTAATGAATTTGGAGTACCTCAGGGCTCTATATTGGGAGCATTGCTATTTATAATTTACATAAATGATATGCCATACGTACTCAAAAGATGTAAAATTATACTCTATGCAGACGACACCCTAATATATGCGGAAGGAGAAACAGGTGAGCAATGTAAACAATATCTACTACACGACATAAATAATATAAATTACTGGCTAAAGATGAATAAACTGAAGTTAAATGAAAACAAAACCAAGCTACTTCAAATTAACATGAACGATGATTCAGTAATTGGGATTAATAATGAAATAATTGAAAAAGTTAATAAAATAAAATACCTTGAGTTTATAATCGATAAGGACTTAAAATTAAATGAACACATTGAATATATATGTAAAAAAAATCGGGGGAAAAAATTGGATTCCTAAAACGGATTAGAAATAAGATATCAATAATGACTGCAATCAATATATATAATACAATGATAAAACCTCACTTTGAATTCGGATCTACAATTTTGTATACATGTTGCTCGACAACTCAAATAGAAAGACTGCAAAAATTACAAAATAAGGCCATGAGATCGATACTTAAATATAATAGATACACTCCAATTCAACTTATGCTGGACACACTAAAATGGCTAAATATCCACCAGAGACTGCTTCTTAACACCATGCAATTTATTCAAAAAATGAAAATGGGAAAAGCGCCTAGTTATCTAACCTACCAACTTCAATATGTAAGGGATGTTCAACCATACCATCTGCGAAACACTGGAGATTTCCGTTTACCAATGGCGACAACAACATTCACGCAAAGGTCACTTTTTTCAAAGGACTTAAACTTTATAACATGCTACCAGAATTTATAAAAACAGAAACGAATTTTAATTTGTATAAAATAAATATTGTTCACTTTATAAGGAATAGTGTAATGAATATTAATTAGTAAAACAATTTTATTTCAAAGATGTTTTAAAGTATTATGAATACTTCTACATAAATAAATAAAAAAAAAATTTGCAAAAGCATACAGGTAATAAAATTTCTAAAAATTAAAAAGAAATATTTTAAATAGTTATTTTTAGCGAAGAAAGGGGCTGACTTCGTAAACGCATGTTGCTTTGTAGTAGTACATTGCAGCGTGTTCGTAAACGTAACCCTGAAAATTTTGACAATGTATTTTGTTCCTTTTTGCAACACTGTTGTAGTTAATATGCAAGGAAAAGCAACAAAGGCATCCAAATAAAAGTAGATGCAAAGCGAATGCAAGACAAAATACAATGGCGACGCAGGAAGATAACTAAGCATTTTTTCTTATAATTTATTATATTTCTCTATTCAGCTTTATTTTTTATTACAGTAAAAAATGGACACATAATTTTAAAAAATCTATTAATTAATGCAAGGTTGGATATGGAAAAATAATTAATGGAAAAACAAAGAAACGCGTTGTAAATCTAAGAAATTTTCCAATAATATATGTTCTTCTTCCATTGTTCGCTTTATTAAGAATGATACCAAGGCGAATTCATATATGGTGGGATCGATAGTACAATAAGTACAACAATCCAAAAACAACAGGCATTTTGTTTTTGTTAAACAGGAATCATATTGTCAAAAACAGCTGACTAACGAATGACGATGGGAAGAAAAATGTTAAAAAAGTTTTAAGTAAAAATAAATACACCTATCCCCCGTTTTACGTTTTCGATCTTACAAGGTTTTTAAAAATAAAATTTTTTTTAACGAAATTATAAACACTAAACTATAATTTGCTTATATCTACAATAACATTTTCATTGTTTTACTGTCGAAATACAATACTACATAATGTATTTTACAGTTACAAATTCTTAGTACATATTGTACAAATTTCTAAAAAAAGGCGTTTTATTGAAAGCGAAAGTGACAGCAATTAAATTTGAATGAAAATAGAATGTTAAGTCTTATTTATCGCAATCAACTTAAATGAATTTCTAATTTTAATTTTTATCTAAAAAGAAAATGAATTATTTAAAATAGGTTTTTTTATATTTGTTTTATTATTGAAATAAATTAATATTCTTATAATTTATTAAGTGTGTTTGATATTAAATATATTAATATTTATTTTTCGTTCAATGTGTTTGTTATTCATCATATTAAAAACTGACAAAAAGGGCTTTTTATAGCGATTTTCGTTTAGCACGGTTTTTCCATATAAAAGTGAATTTTTCGAGTTACACCTATCTTCCGTGTAAAACGGGGGATAGTGTATATTTCATTGCATTCCATAACAAATAAGAAAAACCGAAACTGATAATCAAAACAAAAAACCAAAATTGTTTGACATTGTTATTTGCGTTCTGACACAATAAGAAAAAACGAAACTGATAATCAAAACAAAATACACAAAAAAATAAAAATTTTTGACATTGTTATCTGCATCAGCTGGTCTATCGTGCCCACCATATATGAATTCGCCTTGAATGATACAATGTATATAAATGTTCCTAAACTATTTCAGTGTTGCAAAGTATTAATATGCAACGTATTAAAAAAGTAACTATACAATGTATCAACTCGGTTTAAATATTGTATTGATACATTTGAGCAATTCACAAAAGACGTTGTATCGTTGTATTCATTGTATTGTTGGAAGAACATACAACAGTGTATGCTTGTTATTGATAATTTTCATATGAAAATCCGATACAATCATACACATTTTTTCCATATGTTTTTAAAAGTTGTATTGGTTTCGTGCTATCAAATTGTGTGAATGAAAAAAATGTGTATATGTTTTCATATGTTGTGTTGGTTTCGGGCTATCAAATAGTTTGAATGCCACGAAATACACAATACAGCATAGCATTAAGCGTTCACAAACAAACAAATATATTCAATACAACATACACGATAAAAAGTTGTGTGAATTGCCCAATTGTTAATATACGTTTAGGAAGTCAGCCAGGATCTCGCACCAAATCACAGAATCGAGTGATGCCGATTTAGCTTATTTCAAAGAAAACATGTAAATTTTAACTTTTGACATTAACAAATCAAGCTATTCTGTTTTTGAATTCATTTTTTGCTTCAATGATTAGCGAAGTAAATAAATAATAGGAAATGAGAAAACTACAATCTCAAAACTATTTTGTTGAACATTTATAAATGCAAACAAGAACTGCGTCTTGACCACGAAAGTAGCTAAAATTATCTAGAATAAATAAATAATATACATAAATACCCGTTTCCATTGGTCAATTGAAGCGTGACAAATTTCCATATCTGAGTTCGATTCTGCTTGACCTATGCCTTTAAGATGATCAAGTTTCCTTCTGCAAATATATGCTGCTTTTAATTCTTCATTTATGCACTCATCCGACTTTCTTTTTAAAATGTGAAGACGTTGAACGACGTTCCCAACAATTTTGCTAACATCCGAAACAACTGGGCGAACTAATAACACTTTTTCAACTTCTTTCGACACATTTAGAATTTGGTCAACTTCTCTATCTATAGCTTTTTGAGTTGTTCGAAATTTTTTATTAATTATTTCATACGGAACTTTTAAAGTTGAATGTTCTAAAGATTTTATTTCAGACATTTTAAACAACTATTTTTTAATAATTTTCTTTGTTGTAAAATTTTCTTCTATTTATTAAAATACAGAGTTGCCAAGGTTGATCACAAAAGTAGTATGCTTTTTGTTACAAGGTACTTTTAAAAGGTACGACTTTATTAAAAAATTTGTCCGCGAAAGGTACTAAGAAAAAGAACACACTTGGAATCTTTAAGGGTGCGTACAGAGTGAGCGTTGAAAGCGGAGCCGAGATTGTCAGTGCGATAAAGATTGTCAGTGCGATAAAACTGATTACATACGAGTCAATACAAATAAGCTTGTGTATAACCAGTGTTGCCAATTTAGCGCCTTTCGCGCTATATTTAGCGCGTTTCAACCACCAAAAAGTCGCGGTTTTCCTCTTTAGCGCTTTTTTAAGAAAACGCGCTAGGTTGACGCTTTTCTTTTTAAATTTTCTTGTTTCACATTGATTGAATATAGTTATTTGGAATATTATTTTGAAAAGGCTTATTGTGATAATAATATTGAAAGTTGTGAAAAAGAATTAATACAGAAAAATGTAATTAAATTTACTGAAGCTTTAGTACATGAAGTATGATCAAGATTACCGACTAATATTACAATAAAAAAATATCATTATTGAGTGTCGCAAAAATTTTTTCAAATAAGACAAAAGATATCAGTGAATTTTTAGAAAAAGATGATATAAACGAAATGGCAAATTGCCTTCATAATTTAATATTATGTCAGTGAAAAAATATAGGTAATACAAAGCAATTTTGGATTGAGGTGTACAGTTTTAAAAATTCATTAGATGAAAATCTGCTTACAAAATTGTCAACACTTGAAATTAATTTATTAAGTTTTCCTTTTTCGAACGCGGAAGTAGAAAGATCTTTTAGAGTAATGAATTACTTTAAAGCAAATATAAGAAATAGAATGTCAATCAATACAATAAACTCATTAATTCATATAAAATATGGGCTTAAATTGGAAAACTCTGGCTGTGAAAATTATGTTATTCTAGATTAGGTTTATTCCAAAATTAATCAATATTCTAAATATTATAAAGTAATTTTATGGCCAGAAGATTCTACAAATGAAATTTTTTAAAGTTAGTCTTTTTTTAAGTATGTATCTCAAATCTAGTGGCTCATTTTTAAAAATTACAATATATGTTTATTTTAAGTAAAATATTTGAAAACTCTAATTATTTGAATTATTTTAGTTAACTATAAAGCTTATAAGTGCTGAAAAATGGGCTCTTATTAATAATGTACAAGTGAAAGTACATATTTTCTTTATATTATATATCAAAATGAAAAAAAAAAAACACGTTTTAGTCATTTTGTTTCAAATAGTTGTTAATTTTATTTTTTTTATCTTTTTAAAATTGAGATGTATGTATGTACATATTAAAAATATTTTTTAACAATTCCATTACATTTTTATATTTCTTTTACTATTTAACGGTTTTTTACAACGCGTTTTGATCATAGTTAGTTACTAAAATTATTACTTACAGCCATACCTAAACAAGAGCGGCAAGCGTTTTTTAGCTGTCAAAATTTCTCATGCACATACAAATTGTATGAAGCATCCCGAAATACCGCCGCGTCAACGCCAAACGGTTGGAAAATCCAAGTTTGACAGCGCGTTAAAAAGCGAAGTTTGCTGCAGAAAATTGTAAATAAACAGAAGTGTCACACACGGAGATGGTTTAAGTAAAAATGTACTTCTTTTAGTATATGCTAAAGTACCACGTACATACAAGTTCATTGCAAATACATATGTATGTACGTGGTACTTTATATAAATACTTTGGTACTATATATAAATACATTTTATCTCTTTAGTAAAAACAATATGAAAATCCTTCACTGTAGAAAATCCATAACTGTAGATGAGAACATTAAAATATTTTAACTAAACGCAATATTTTGTATCATTAAACATTTTTTACTAAGTCTATTTTAACATTTAAAACTATTGCGCAGTTTTTTGTTCAGTATGTTTACGTAGGGACGTAGTTGTACAAACTGCTGTCTTCTATTTAGTTTATAAATTAATAAATAAAAACATATTTTGGGTACAATTTGGGTAAAAACAGTACAATATTTTTCTGAAAAAAGTACAATCTTGTAACTTTTTTATTATCACTGTTCAAATTATTATACAGAGTTGTTCCATGTTTTACAGCTCTGTTTTTGTTATTGACAAAACGCTTCCGCTCTTATTTAGGTATGCCGCTTTACCGTCAACGCTCGGCTATAGTACGCTTTACGCTTGCCGCTCTTGTTAAGGTATGGCTGTTAGCGCTTTTTAACGCTATTTGAGTAGTAGGACTGCGCGTTTTGACCAAAAAAAATTGGCAACACTGTGTATGACACTGTGAACGCCGACAAGTGCAGAGATCAAAGGCGATGAGTGCGAGAAAACATCCCTACAAGAAATTAATAACCGAAACTAAGTCACGATTCACACTAGTCAAGTCTGACTCGTCAGGTTTTTTAGATTTTCTTTTCAACCTGCATTCGCGTTCATACGTGAACATTTCGTCTCGTCAATTTTTTTGTCTATGCGTACAACTTTCGGTATTTTTTGACATTTCCTTTTGTTTTATTTTAAAATTGACTGTACGGTAAAGTATTTACCCCTTTCAATTCTCTCTTCGTCCTTCACCTACAAACTTAAGACTTGACGAGACTTGACAAGACTTGACTTGACTAGTGTGAATCGTGACTAACACATACAAAACTTGCTTACTACTAGACATGTAGTTTTTATTTGACTTTTTTTGCTTCAGAGTTGTATTTGTTAATATTTATTAATTTTAAAAACTCAATCGTAGTAGGCTTTGAAAACAAAAATGTATAATTATAATACTGTGTGAAAAATAGAATAATAAGAAGTTTGTGGAAAAAAATAGAAACATAAAAGAAAAAAAGGAAAGCGAATCAATTTTTTTGGGAAAAGTTTTCGCCGAAACTACGACTGAGAAGCGGCTTTTATTATTTGTGAATTCAACAACCAACGTCTTAAGCTTTTCTATGCGGATAGAAGAGTAAGAAGTCGGACATGCTACAAGGAAGGAAAGTGTTTTCTTTTGTGTGATTGATTTGTGAATTTGAAGTCCTCTAATTTTTTGTTACTTTTTGTATAGTGTTCCAATTGGTAGATGCTGCCATTTAAACCTTGAAGGAACATGGAAGCTCATCTTCAGCTATCAGCTCATCTTCAGCTATCCAGCTATCAAGAAATACGTCACCAGCACTTATAAGGTAGACGCCCAAAAATTCACTCCATTGACTGGAAGAGTGCTGTTACCAGTGGAAAATTAATCCAAACTAAAGGTAAGGGTGCTTCTGGTTCATTCAAATTGTTAGCTGCTGCTTCAAAGGACCGCCAAAAAGACTGCTGAGAAGAAAAGGGTAAAAACCGTATAGAAGACTCGTACTGTTAAAGCTAAACCAGCCTGTTTTCTGATTATTTTTTTCTCAATGTTTTATATTATATTATATTTATATTATATATTATATTATATTATGTATGTCTATTAAAATTTTATAATAAAAATATATGGAAACAAAAAGAATTTTTCATTTTCAATTTAGTCAAATGTCTAGTCACTGTTGACTAGTTAAATGACTAGTCACAGTTAACTAGTTAAATGACTTGTCAACAGTCAACAAGTTTGACTAGTAAACTAGTCATTTGTAACTTAAAAACAAAGAAAGAGTGAGCGGGTTAGATATATGTTTTACAGTCGAAAAAATTCATATGTTAGAAAGAGAAGCAAAATCACATGTACACGAATGTTTACGTCAAGTTTTTCACATTGCCCTTAATAACTTGATGGGAAGTTGTGACTAGTTTATACGTCACACTTTACGGTCAAATAACTAGTTATTTGACTAGTTATGTTCTGGTAGGGATGTTCAAACTTTGCCTTTCCACATTTAACACAGTCACAGTTTTTTCTACCAAACTAAAACGCCTTTTGCACGTTCAAATTAGTAGTTTGATAAACTCTTTTGCATATTCTTTTAAAGTTTGTTTCGCTTTTGCATGTTCAAAGGACTTTGCAAAAGAGTTTTGACAAACTCTTAATATTTTGTTATTGTGTATACATCCATTAGGAGACGACAAACAAAGAACTACGTACAGCAAAGGGAGAACGAACTTAAAACTTTTCAAGCTACTTTTAAAGTGCAAAAGACGCCTAACAAATGCAAAAATTGAAATGGGGTTGGTAACCAATTTTGCTTTCAATCAGAGTATCGATTTTCGGCCAAGAAAATGTAAACTAGTTTTCTACAAAATTTTGCCTCTGTAACCCTATCAGAACATGACTAGTCAAACGACTAGTTATTTGATCGGCAAGTGTGACGTGTAAACACATTACAACTTCCCATCAAGTTATTAAGGGCAATGTGAAAAAATTGTAATATGGCTGCAAAATGATAGGTTGAAAGCTAATGTAGAACTATACAATCAAAAGGTCCGGATGAATACCAGGTGGATATGGTGTAGCATGTGCTGGCAGTAAATTGCTTTCGGGTGCCACGGGAAGATTGTACAAAGAGTTAATTTTCTAGAGGGAAGAAAAACATAAATTAAATTTCCTTTCATTTTTTAACATCATAGTCCAAAAAATGTCAAACTTAACGGTGACACGAAACTATAAACTAATAGTAATAATGCTTCTTTATTATTATTTATAATTGAACATTTTTAGGTATAAAATAACTTTTCTATATCCACGTCTTTTTTATAACACGAAGCACAATATAAATACAAAAAACACAATTAAAATTTTAGTCATAAGACGCAATAAATTTTTGTTTTCAAAGCTAACCACGATTGAATTTTGGATATTAATAATTTTACGGGTGTTTTTGATGTATTAACAAATACAACTCTGAAGAATAAAAAGTGAAATAAAAATTACATGTGTAATAGTAAGTAAGTTTTGTATTCGTAACTTTCAGTCATTCGTTTCTTGTAGGGAAATTGCGTTCAGGTTAAGCGAAAGACACAACTATCTATTCTATTTCAATTTCTTTGAATACTGGCAACTAGTATGTGTGAAAAAATTTAATGAGCATATTGGATGTGAAACAGACGAGTTTAAATTATTTACCTTTAATACCAAATAATGTCCGGTAAATTAGATTTAAGATCTCAAATATTTCGAACAAAGCTAGATGTCTCAGCAGATTTCTAACAATAACTGTGAGTGCGTATGAAATTGTCAAGAAAAGTTTCTCAAAACATCCGTCGTTAGAAGTGAACTCTAAGCTGTAGATTCCCTTATAGACAAAATAAACACACACAACGTGGATGGTGTGAGAAGCTATGTAGGTCTAAATCCTGACTGAAGGGCTGTAATGACCAATTAGGTAAGTTATAAAAAATTATATTATTATATATACAATTTAAAAATGCATAATAATTTTTACAAGCGGTGTAAAAAATCTCGGTGTTGGCGACCGAGATAGTCCAAATGGTCAATGTATTCAATATGGAGATAATGAAGAGGGAGTTATAGGCACCAATCCTATTGCACCAGATACAATCGTTCTAAACCCAAAACCAGCTGCTCAGATGCAGAGGAGGTGTTCAATAGTTTAAAACTCCTTCTCATTCTGGGATCTGTTCCAGATCCTTCTCAGCGACCTAATCTCGCAGTGCCCTGTAAGAAAACCAATAACTAACCTCAGGCTGGTATTTTCCCAACCCAATAGCAAAACTGTTCTAGCACTATCTATAGCAGGCCATAGACTCCTAGTCACATAATATCTCCAACCATCCCCCCAAAGCCTCTGCTTTTCATCCCTGGCCCATCCAGTGATGAGGTCGTGGAAGGTGCAGATTGGGACCTTCGGAAAGTGAACCTAATGAGGGAGAGCATCCGCCATCTGATTACCAATTATACCGCTATGAACAGGAACCCAGCATAGACGGATTCGATCTGGTCCAAAGGTCCTTAAAGACTTTTTGCACACACGAACAAGCCGCGGTGTACACCAGAAAGTCGCAATGGCACTTGGGGCAGCCTGGCTGTCATCAAGGATCATATAAGATTCTAAATCTGAATTGGGCCTACTAGCTACGGTCTCAATAGTCTTCAAGATAGCAAAAATCTCTGCGTGAAACACGCTGCAGTCATCCTTTAACTCAAAGAGAAGTTAAAGACCGAGATCTTTTATCTGCCTAATCTGATATTAGTATCCTTAAATTAGACAGGAACATAGTCTCGGGTACAATATAGTCGGTAGCTTTTTCCAAAGGTCCGTTCGTTCCCTCAGGAAAGACGATGTTCAAAATTCTAGAGTGTCCTATCGGCACTACGGGCTGCACACAGGTTGACATACAAATCAAGCAGAGTCAGGCAGGGCATAGTATCAAGAGCAGCCTCACTAAAGGACTCCTTCACAGTTGTGGCCTTCATACCACCTAGGGCGAAATCTTGTTATTGTTTTCAACAATGCTCGCCTGAATACGGGCAATAAGAAGGGATGGGTCATATCCAGGTTCAATTGCTAGATTCAAGCCTATTACCCTGAGTCAACAATAACTATTCTCTGCTTAACACCTGAATGCACTCAGGTTACAGCTTCCAGGAATGTGTGACTCAACGTCACAGAATCTACATGTTGGGCTCGAGATAATCCTCATTCTGAATAAATGTACTCTGAGTCTACAGTGCCCTGTAAAATTATCGATTATCAACCTCAGGTTATTTCTTAATAGTCTGATGCAAGGCTCGAACCTCTTCTTATTGTACCTGCCCATCAAAAGTTTTGATTAAATCATATACTTGGTTTGAGAAGAGTATTTGTCTCTCTTTATTTTCTCCTTCGTTGATCATCCATTTCCGTTCTTCCGCTGCCACCGAATGGTTCTGGCTCCATTAACGGGATGGAAGCTTTTCTCCACGCAAGCTCTTTGCTGAAAGTTCTCACATGACCTGGAACCCGCCAGAGGGGAACCATATCTGTCTACTTAGCTGTTTCATCTTCTTCAGATAGTTTTGGCCACGGTTTATTCTCAGGACCACTGTTACGCACCAACGACTTACAATCTCAATTATGTCGTAGAAAGTCTCTTTAAGTTTACCTCTACCAACTAATACTATATCATCTGCATATCCTTGGCTGATGACCGACAGTTTTACAAGTAGTTTTATAGGCAGTGCGTTCAGGCTCCACGTTAGCGGCCGTCACCCTGTTGACATCCCCTGGTTTTGTTGTCCCTTATTGTTCCACAGTTCGAGTGCTTAGGACCTCTGCCACCCATCTTGATATCACATGTCTGTACCCCTTCCACCTAATAAAGTTATCAAAAACGCACTCTATATCAAGAATCCCAAATATGGTTGCCTCTTCCTACCAAATCTAAAAGAGCTGTCTCAGTGGATCTGCCTGTTCTATGAGAGTGTTGCTTAGGATGCGGTGGTACCCTTTCTAATATTCCAGATCTTATATAGGTGTTCCATAACTTGCTCAAGTGATTTCAACATGAAAGATGTGAGACTAATTGGTCTAAAGGATTTTGGGTATACAGTGTAATTTTTCTGTCTTTTGGAATAAACACCACCCTTGTTCTTCTTCAGGCTGTAGGCTAGACTACTACGACATTCATTTGAAATGTCATGGACCGGAATGTTACCAAATCTTAGCTAATGACGCTGACCAATATTTGGCCACATTGAGTGATTCTTCATTGATTCCGACTCTCATTAATTTATAATAAAACGAAAGCAAATTTTGCGCGATAGATAGATAATTTAGAACTAAGGAAGAGAATAGAACAACAGAAGAATAAAACATATCATAAGAGGATATCAAACAAAATTATTCTTGATAATTGAAATGTGACGGGATATATGTATAATGTTGAAAATAATAAATAATTCAATGGAGGAAGGGGGTTTTCCTGAGAACTGGAAGGGAGCAAAAATATTTTTTGGGTGGCTTCCTTTCAGCAGATTTCTGGGAAAAAATAAAATTGCTATGATAAGTTTCTCAAAAATCTGTCGTTCAGAGTCGACTTTAAACTGTAGGTACCAGCAATTATGCATAAAATTAACACACACAACATAAGTGGTGTGAGAAGCTAGGTCGTAATCCCGATTAATGACATGCCAAATATAATGGGGCGATGTGAAATAGTTCTACATGCAGACGATACAACGGTATTTACATCCGCTGAAGGTGAAGAAGAAATATATCACATCATGTACAATAAATAAAATAAACAGCTGGTTGAAAATTAATAAATTAAAGCTTAACGAAAATAAAACAAAAATAATGGAAATAAATATGAATACGAATGATCTATGTATTTAAAATTAATGAC
Organism: Sarcophaga rosellei; assembly: GCA_930367235.1. NCBI lineage: Eukaryota > Metazoa > Arthropoda > Insecta > Diptera > Sarcophagidae > Sarcophaga > Sarcophaga rosellei. The sequence continues at coordinate 69,480,856 of OV884017.1, read as the reverse complement.
ACTGTAATAGAAAAAGTCGATCATATAAAATATCTCGGGTTTATAATAGACAAAAAGATGAAATTTAATGAAAATATACACTACACATGTAAAAAAAAAAAAATTGGGAAGAAAAACTAGTTTTAATAGAATTAGAAGTAAAATATGGAAATCTACCGCGAAAATATTGATAATACGATAATTAAACCTTATTTTTAATTTGTATATGCATGCGGCAATGCGAATCAAATGGGAAGAATGCAGAAATTACAAAATAAGGCAATAAGAATAATTCTAAAGTGTAATAGGCATACACTTGTAAATGAAAAGTTAGACAATTTCAAGTAGCTGAATATAAAAACGGAATTTGGTATTAGGAACTCTAAAATTTATTATCAATATAAAGCAAAATTAATGAATGAATGAATCTTATATATAAAAATGAATGTGTGTTTGTTTGTATGTTTGTATGTTTGAAGTTTATAGACGATTAAACGGCTGAACCGATTTTCTTGAAATTTTCACAATATCTTCCTGTATGTCTGGAAGGAGTTATAGGCTACTTTTTATGTTGATATTCCAAAGAGCGAGGGGCCATGCCCACGTATACTACATACTACATACTTAATTGCATTTGAAATATATTACTCATACGCATAGTAGTTACCCCTACAAGTATGCTATCTATGATTCTTGATGTATAAAACCAAAGAAAATAAAGTATAAATAATGTGCATTTTGGCATATTTTGGAATATTTTTCAAAAATATTTCACGACGCGGGAGGAAAGATAGAAGGGAAGGATAAAGAAACCAAGAGCGTAGCAATGTTCTCAATTGTTCTCATCGTGCGTTTTTGTTGTTTGACTAATTTTTTATTTATTCTTCTGAAACAGTGTTGCCACGAAAAAAAAAATTTTGTAACCAACATTTGTGAAAAAAATCACCAAATATATATTGCAGCTTTATTAAAACGAAGAAAATGTGACTTTATAGTTCAAGTGACTTTATTGGAAAAAAAATTTATTTCATGAAAATACTTACAAAAATTATAAAGGTTACTAAGATATGTTATGAGTATGTTAAAGCAGAGTGTATATTAATAAAGTGTATATTAGAAGAAACAGTGAATGTTATTACTACAACACTCCTCCTCATTCACTTCAAGTTACATCTTCCACGAAAATAATCGTGTTTAATTGACGCCAACGGCTTCGTTAAAATGTCAGCTATCATCTCCTCCGTAGGGCAATAGCTCGTTGATATGATACCTTTCTTCACTAAATCTTTTGTCATTTTGTATCTCGTATCCATATGCTTTGTTCTACAGGAAAATTTATCGTCATTTAAAAGTCGCAAACAGCTTTGATTATCATTTAAGAGAGTTGTTGGTTCATTAATTGGTTGTTGCAAATCTTCCAGTAGTTGTCTAAGCCATTTTGCATCTTTTGCAGATTCAGATAATGAAATATATTCCGCTTCACATGTTGAAGAAGCAACCAGTGTTTGCTTTTGACAGGACCAAGAAACAGTGCCACCATTGTAGAAAAATATTCTGCCACTATTAGATTTTCTTTCAATTCTTTCTTCAGCCCAGTTCGCGTCAGCATAGCCAATTAGTTTTTGTTCATTATCTTTGTTGCTTAAATTCAATTTTAAATTTGCTGTTGATTTTAAATATTTTAAAACACGCTTACACTGTATCCAGTCTTCATTAGTGGGCCGCGATACCTTTTGCCCTAAAATACTTACAGCTGCTGAGATATCAGGTCTGGTGTTAACGGAAATATATAAAAGATGTCCAATCAATTTGCGATACATAATATTATTTTCAAGAAAATTAGTATCTCCTCCTTTTCCGTAACATAAATCCAAAGGTGTTCTAACGGATTTTGCATCTTGAAGCCCAAATTCTTTAACTGTTTTATTTATATAATTTGATTGACAAATTTGGAAGTTCCCATCAAAATCTTTCGATATTTCAATTCCCAAATAATGTTTCAATTCGCCTAGATTTTCTATAGGGAAATTACTTAATAGGCCGGCTTCAACGTACTTTATTTGTTCCATTGTTGAACAAGCCAGAATAAGGTCATCAACATAAACAATATATATATAATATAGCATATGTTCCCGAAAATATTACCATAATACAAACAGGGATCATTTAAACTCTGTTTGAATTCCATTCCGATTAAAATTTCGTGTAATGTATTATTCCATGATCTTGCAGCCTGTTTCAAGCCATATATGCTTCTCTTTAGTAGACAAACCAGTTCACTGTTTTCATCTTTAAAACCTTCAGGTTGTTTCATATAAATTGTTTCGGACAATTTTCCATTTAAAAAAGCTGTTCTTGCATCAATATGATTCACAATCATATTTTTCTTTCCAGCAATTGATAATAAAATTCTGAATGTTGTGTGGGATACCACCGTGGCAAACACCTCATCGTAATCGATTCCATATTTCTGTGAAAAGCCCTGAGCAACAAGACGAGCTTTGAAACGATATATTTCACCATCGGAATTACGTTTTATTTTATAAACCCATTTACTTCCTATGGCTGTCTATGTAATTCCAAATGTTTTTCAGAATCATGTTCTTTATCAGGTTTTTCGTTAAGTTCTGCCGTATCATTATTGATTGAATTTTGTTGTTGTTGTTCCGTATTCTCCTCCTCAATCAATAATGGATCATTTTTGCAGACTTTAGGAAACTTAATAGAAATGTTTTCATCTGTATTATCTTTACTGTAATCTAAAAATCGAACGTCACGACTTATGACTACCCTCTTTGTAGTAGGGTTGTAAAAACGAAAAGCTTTTGAATTATCATCATATCCCAAAAAAATCATTTTTAGTGCTTTATCATCTAATTTACGCCTTTTTTCAGATGGAACGTGTACAAAACATTCTGAACCAAAAACGTGAAAGAGGATTAAATTAGGTTTTGAATTATACCATAATTCATATGGAGTTTTATTTGTAGATCTTGTGAAAACTCTATTTTGAATATAATTCGCAGTCGATACAGCTTCTCCCCAAAATGAATAAGGCAAATCAGCATCTATTAGTAAGCATCTGGTCATTTCAATTAGGCTTCTATTTTTTCTTTCGGCCTTGCCATTTTGTTGAGGACTATAAGGGGCTGTTAATTGTATTTGAATACCTTGAGACTGTAAAAAACAAGTAAAATTTTTACCGGTATATTCCCCACCTCTATCGGAACGAATGGACTTGGGTGCTTTACCAAAATTTGTACGACAAAACATTATAAAATCTTTAAATACTTATTCTACTTCCGATTTCTTTGATATTAATCGAATTATTGTAAAATTTGAATAATCATCAATAAAAGTCACTATATACCTTTTTCCAGATGGTGTAGTAGTTTGCATTGGTCCACAAACATCAGAGTGGATTAACTGCAATGGCTCCGTTGATTTGCTTACTGATCGTTTTGGAAACGGCATTCTAGTCAGTTTCCCCTTCACACATGTTTCACATATCTCCTTAATACCACATTCTACAATTTTAAAACCATCAGCTAAGTTTTCCGAGAACATCTTTCTTATGGCTTCAGGATCACGATGTCCCAGCTTTCGATGCCATACATGAATACAGTTATTATTATGTTGAATTAAAGCATTTATTTTATCATGCTGACGTAAAATATACATTTCTCCTTCGATATCAGCCATACCAATATTGTTACCATTCAAATTAATACAGCAAATATTTTTATTAAATGTTACATCAAACCCGAATCTTGTTAACTGCCTTATTGAAATTATATTTCCCACCAAACTAGGTGCATATAAAACCTCCTTTGCGAAAAATGTATGCTCCTTACCGTATTTATCATAAAACATCAGCTCACCTGACCCAATGCCCTCAATAGCAACTTTTTCACCATTAGCCAATTCAATATGACTCTTGTAAGATTCATCCAATTTTTGAAAAAATTTGTAATCGTTGACAGCATGACGAGTAGCGCCTGAATCAACAAGCCAACAAGATAAATATTTAGTCTTTCCAAACTTGAAAAGAAAATCTGAATTAAATTTTTCTTCCATAGAATTGATTCTGCTGACGTTATTTTCTGGTCCTTGTTTCTGTTTCCAGTTTTTATATTTCAAAAAATTTTTCTTCTGGTGACCGGGTTTCTTACAGAAATAGCAAACACCACCAGGCTTAGCAACAACCTTCAAAACAGCATCACCCACTGCGCCTCCATTAGCGTACAAACGTCTTTCATATTCGGCGATAATTTTCTGTTGAACAAAAGCAAAATTAATTTCATCTTCTTTTCTGGATTCTAGAGATGTTATAAGAGTATCATAGCCCTCCGGCAAACTGCTCAGCAACATAGCAGCACTCCATTTATCGGATAAGGCTTCCTCACCAACATCACGCAGTTTTGTAAATAGCTCGTTCATTGTATTAATATGGGCCACAGCATTGCCACCTTCTTCCAGTTTTAACGAGCAAATGCTCCTCATTAAATGAACTTTATTCGACAGAGTATTTTTTTCATGATAACTTTTCAAGTTATCCCACATTTCTCTTGCCGTTTTCGAGTTTCTAATATGGCAAAGTTGGTCATCCATCACGAGCAATCCAATGGTTCCCCTGGCCTCATCATCTTTGGTGTCCCATTCATCAATCACTGCCTTGTTCTGAATCACATTATTTGTAAATTTTGGTTCAGGACGGCTACCTTCAATCACCAGCTTCCATAAATTTTGCTTTCTCAATAGTAGCTCCATTTTGAATTTCCAATTTAGGTAATTTTCATTGTTCAATTTATTAATGAATGTTATTACTACAACAATATAACCAAAATTAAATTCGTAGACTTTTGTTTTATTTTTTTTTCAAGTTTAAATTATAATTAATAAAAAATTAAACAAAAAATAGGTTTTTTTAAAAGAAAAAGAAAAAAACCAAAAAAATCTACACATCTGCACATTGATCAAAAAATAAGCAATTTTGGTTAGAAATAACCAGAAACGGGAATACTGTTCTCAAATCACTTATTCTCAGCCGTCGGCACAAAGAGGACATGAGAAAAATTATGAAAGGCATGTTTAACCCAGAGGAAAATTGTTAGTAATATTTTCAAATCTACTTATTAACCCAATAATATGTATATGTGAGAGAAAAGTATAGAAAAATTGTACTGCGCTAAAAACCTAAAAACACCCTATTTTACTTGGCAAGTATTCTTCCAAAAATCGAAATCATTTCTCATTGATATTAGTGAATAATACTGTAATATTTCTTTGGGTGTAAAATTGAAGTCTGAATAAAGCGACATGAACATTTTCCTTTAGAAGCTGAAAAGCAACTGAATGCATTTTTATGGTCTCATGATGAGAGCAACACATTGTTACGCTCTTTGTTTGTGTTTATTTTCCTTCTGTCTTCCGCCCCCTTATCCAGAAATGATTTTTTAAAAAGATTTTGGTGAGAGCGGGTCGTAATGCTACTTCTACATAATGCGTATTCTTTATATACATATTCTTTGATAAAACTTAATGGAATTGGATATCACTCATACGTCACATATGTAGTTTTTTTAATGAATTTTACATCTATATAAACAAAGTGTTGAGAAGCTAGGCCGTAATCCTGACGAAGGGTTGTAATGGCCAAGTATGTATGTATGTAAACAAAAATGAATGTGTGTTTATTTGTTTGTGGGTTTGTTTGTTTGAAGTCTATAGACGGCTAAACGGCTGGACCGATTTTCTTGAAGTTTTGACAGTACCTTCCTGTATATCTGGAAGGAATTATTTTTTTTTTAAATTTCAAGAAGGCGGGGTGCTACGCCCACATATTCAATAAGTATTTAATGTCGCATAACTCATAAACTGCGAATTTTGTATGGGCGACTTTGACGTATGTGTGTCACCTCCAATATAAAAAATATTAAATTATTATATCTATGAAAATATCACAGTTAGAGCCCTAAAATTTTTTCGAATCCACTTTAGTATCAATATAAATATTTTAGACAAAAATGGGCTGACTAGGAAAAGATTTTAAATTTCTTCTATCTCGGACATCACCTATATATAAAAATTAATATGCATTTGTTTGTATGTTTGAAGTTTATAGACGACTAAACGGCTGAACCAATTTTCCTACTTTTTATGTTGATATTTCAAATGAGAGAGGTGCCACTCCCACATATACTACATAACCTACTATTGTAATATAATAACAAAATGGATATATTGGAAAAACTATATCAGCAAGATACCTCAAATTTTGTACAAGTAACTACGGTTTTAATATAAATATTTTGGACAACAATAGGCGACCTATCATTAGAGGACAATGCACCCTCCATATGAAGTAAATACTAAAATCTGCCTAACTGAAGAACTTTAACAGTTAGAGTCCCCAATTTTGTATAAATAACTCTTGTTTAAATATAAATATTTTGGACAAAAATAGGAAGTTCAGCAAAAGCGGGCGTGGCACCTCCCATATGAAGTAAATACTAAAATCTGCATATCTAGAACACCAGAACAGTTAGACTGCTAAAATTTTGTACGAATATCTAAAGGTTCAATATCAATATTTTTGTTAAAAATGGGCTATCAAGCATTAGGGGCGTGGCAAACTCCATATGAACTAATTATTAAAATCTGTATGTCTAGAAAACTATAACATCTAGAGTCCCCAATTTTGTATTCCAGCTATAGGAAGGTGGTGCCTCTCTGATTTGTGGGTGTAGAAATTATTATATCTTGAAATATGCAATAGTAAGGTATATGACCCTTAAATTATTGAGTTTGAAATTTTCAACTCATATAGATAGTAAGTACTAAAGTTCATACTATTTAAATATTTATCTTGGAAAACATATACGTACATACATATGTAATAGTTATGTTATTGTTTACTTCTAAAAACGGGTAACTAATAAAACTATTATTTATTTGAAAAATACATTAGGTAAACTTTATAATAAGCATTTCATTGGGCAATGAATTCATTACTTTTAATTACCTAAGTAATAAAATGTAAACTGACAATATTTTTCCCAAATAAAATAAGTACTTGCAAAACTCATCAAAAAAAATTACCTGTCACCGACGCAAACACAATTATTTGTAAAATTTTAATAACATTAATTTTCTTCAAAAGGTTTTTGACTTGAACCGATTTCATATTAGGTAAAATATAAAGAAATAAATATAACACGCATTCGGTTTTGAAATTCAGTTGAATCCTTGATTCTAAACAAGTTAAACGTTACCTGAGTGACATTTATTTTGCAACAATTTGTAAAAATGCCCCGAATAAAAGCATCTAAAATGCATTGCGTTTGCAATCCCAGAGAGCAAATGAAAGTTCGGAAGACGTGAAAGTCGCCTCAGGACTGAAAGGAGTCCAGCTTCAACCTTTAGAGCGCCGAAACGCCATCACAACGTGAAGAACGCCTTGAAGGCCTACGACAACGCGCCACAACAGCAAGAGCTACTGAAACACTTTCAGAAAGCCAAGAGCGCCTTAAAAACTTCTGAAACGCCGTCAGAACGCGAAAGACGTCTTGAAGGTCTTCGACAACATGCCACAACCCCACGATCTACCGAGACGTCGTTGGAACATGAAGGTCGGCTACAAAGTCAGCGAAATCGTATTGAAACATCACGAGCCACAGAAACACCTTCAGAACGTGAAAGACGTCTGGAAAGCCTTCGACAATATGCGACAACCGCACGAGCTACCGAGACACCTTTGGAACATGAAGGTACCACAACAGCACGAGCTAATGAAACAGAAGTCCAACATGAATCACGAGTAGACAGTCAGTGGATTCGCACATCAACAAGAAGAGCAGCAAATAACAAAATCATAATCGAATGGCGGTGAATCGACGTAATGTTTTTCATAGATACTCAGGTATTGCATTTAACTACAGATCTGATATAGATGACCACATAATCGCAATTCATGCTGATAGAACTCCAGAACTCCAACAATGGCGTAACAATTTTGATGGTGGGCGATCCAGTTGCACCACGAGATATGTATTTAATTCCGATGGGGGTAGCGAAGCACACCGGGTATTAGCTAGTATAATATATATAATAATATATACATGTATATAATAATATATACATGTAAAGGGTACATTGTTAAACGTATTAGTAAAGTGGTCATCGTGTAAGTACTAAAATTGAAGATCAATGTAGAAAAACAAGCGAGTTTAAAAAAGCAGTCAGTAAAAGTTGGTCAATTCACTCAAGCCGTTGTATCGTTTTACTCATTGTATTGTTGGAAGAACATATAACAGTGTACGATTGTTGTTGATAATTTTCATATAAAAATCCGATACACTTATACACATTTTTTCCATAAGTTTTTAAAAGTTGTATTGGTTTCGTGCTATCAAATTGGGTGAATGAAATAAATGTGTATATGTTTTCATATCTATGTTTTTAAAAAGTTGTGTTGGTTTCGGGGTATCAAATTGTTTGAATGCCACGAAATACACAATACAGCATAGCATTGAGCGTTCACAAACAAACAAATGTTTTCAATACAACATACACGATACAGAGTTGTGTGAATTGCCCAAGTATGTACTAAGCTAAAGTTGTATACGGGAGATTTTTAGAAGTTGTCATTGAAAGTTGTTCTTAAAATTAAAAGTTGTTATTAAAATTACTAAAAGTTTAAACTAAATTGTTCTAAATATTTAAATCTACTTATATTGGAATGAAACTTGAATTATTACATTATAAAATCTAAAATACTTAAAGTTTGTGTAAAGAATATTACATATATGAAAAATTTATGAATTTCCTTTATTTTTTATATAAAATACTTTAATACGGTTGTATACGGGAGATTTTTAGAAGTTGTCATTGAAAGTTGTTCTTAAAATTAAAAGTTGTTATTAAAATTACTAAAAGTTTAAACTAAATTGTTCTAAATATTTAAATCTACTTATATTGGAATGAAACTTGAATTATTACATTATAAAATCTAAAATACTTAAAGTTTGTGTAAAGAATATTACATATATGAAAAATTTATGAATTTCCTTTATTTTTTATATAAATAAACGTTAAAACATTATATTAAAAAAATACCCTTCTTACATACATATATATACATATATAATAATATATATTATTAATAATATATATTATAAATAATATATATTATAAATAATATATATATATATATATATTATAAATAATATATTATAAATAATAATATATATTATAATAATATTATAATAATATATATTATTAATTAATATACATCAAGTTAATATATATATATATATATTACATATGTAGGGTGACCGTCTGATTCGCTCTTGCCTTCTACTCGACATGATATGCTGTACTGAAATAACGGGACCGTAGGTGGCGTGATTTTTGAGAGTCTGCTCAATTAGCGGTATTCCTTTGAGTGGCGTGGGTTGTTTTTGAGTGAATAGAAAAGAACGAACGGATTTTAGGGAAGACGATTCATTAGTGAAGTAGACGCCGAAGATGTTAGACGTGTAGAAGTACTTAAGAGTGAACCCGAGTGAACTAGTGTTGTGTCAAAGTTATTATTAAATTAAGATAAATTAAATATTGTGAATCAAATTGCTTTTGGTTATACTTTTCTTATATTGAATTGAACTATTGCTAAACTAAACTACATATTGTTAAAACTACGCTACGGTTAATTAAACTATTCTAAGCCTAAATAATAAGTTACCAAAATAAATGAACTAAAATAATTTAAAACTGAAACTTCAACAAAAGTTGTGCCCATTATTAAATAATAGTGTCCTTCCTACACACATATATATATATATATATATATATATATATATATATACATATATATATATTATTTCCGAATACAGAGGGTGACTGGATTAGATTTAATGTGCATACGTCTTTGGTCATGAATTATGCTTATTACATGTTTACGTCAATCACAATTTGCTCAAATATGGCTCGAACAGTCGACAAGTGACACCATATTTGTGTGTGTGTGTTAATTTTATCCATGATTGACGGAACCTACAGTTTGGTATTGATTTTGAACCCCAGTTTTGAAAAGTTTTCTGAAAACAATTAATCCTGTCAAGCTGAGGTTTGAATTTCCTTCTAGGATGCCACCACACTACTCAACAAATATTATCTTACTCAGTAAAATTGATGGTTTTCTGTGCATTAAGATTTGTAAGTGAAATTGGAAAGTGACTATAGAAAAAGTCATTGTGCATGGTAGAGACATTTGATATCAAATTCGTCATGCGAATTTTGTCATATAACTTTCCTTACACTTTTCTTACATAAGAAATGTTTTAGAAGTCACAAACGACATGTACTGCAAGAAATAAATAACCGAAACTAACACATACACAACTTACTTACTACTACACATGTACTTTTTATTTGACTTTTTATGCTTCAGAGTTGTATCAAAACCACATCACAGCTGTTGACTGTCAAATGACCTGTAAATTTATTAATTACAAAAATTCAATCGTAGTAGGCTTTGAAAACAAAAATTTATAGCGTCTTATGACGAAAATTTTGTGTTCTTTGTGTTAAAGAAAAAAGTGGAAACCAAAAACGTATGTAGGTAGTAATATTATTTTACTGCATCAATTTTAATATGCCTTAAATTGTTTGTACACATTTACAGAAATTACCAAAGCGTTCAAATTGCCATGAAGCTATACTCTTGCCATGGTGGTTTGGCGAACTAATGATTCAACTGGTATGATATTCTTCATGATGGGCTCTGCTGATAGTTTGAAGGCCACCATATTTACGGGGGCATCTTTAAGTGTATAAGGAGGATTTATGGATTATTTACAATTTTCGACTTACAATTTGTCTTATAATTTAATGTTATAATTGATTTTATTATTCTGCTATTGGCAAATTGTTTATTTTCTATACCATTTCGGTATTTGAAGCAGTAGTGTTTACCATTATAATGACTTTATGTCAGGTAAGTTAAAAGAATTTAAAAAGACAAATAAAAATTATCATTTATTTAAATAGTTGCAATTGAATTATTAACTTTTTGTTTTAAATTTCAGGCTGCTGCTATTCTACTTTCTTGTGTTATATATCATCACAGCATTTCAGCGATGGGCATTATTATTATTATTGTTATTATTATTACTAATTATAAAATAAATTATATTTTTTATAATAATACTAAATTTGAAGGAAAGATATTACACAAATATCCAATTAATTTTGAATCCTTTTATTGATTTTGTTTCCCGTTGTCCAGATGATTCAGACGAACGGGCCTGAGTAGTACGCATTCGATCAGTTTCTAATCTCACTTCTCGTTGTTCCAATGATTCATGCGTACGGGTCTCAGCGGCATCTACTCGAAGATTTTCCAGTCTCAATGCTCATTGCTCGTCTGATTCTGAGGCTCGTAATGTTCTTCTCTGCGGTGCTTGAGGTGTAGGTCAACTTGTCATTCATTTTGAATAATTTTCAGTGGCGCCATCGGAAATTAATCGCACCAACTTAGAAACCCGTCGATTCATGCGCAACAACTTTGCTGAAGATCATAGCATGATCAAATGCACAGTTAAGGATTTAATTCATTTTAAGTAATTTTCAGTGGCGCCACCTGTCGGAAATTGGTCATAACAACTTAGAAACCTTCGTCCGATATCGATTCTACGAACTTACCCACCAAATTTTATTCGTCTACGATCAATGTGTACCTAAATATTCAATTTTAACGATTTGCCACGCCCTCTTAACATTTAGGGATATGAAAAATAGATGTTGTCCGATTCTCAGACCTACCCGATATGCACACAAAATTTAATGAAAATCGGTCGATCCATTTCGGAGGAGTTTAACCACTAACACCGTGACACGAGAATTTTATATATTAAATATCAAAATAAAAAAAATTTCTTTTATAAGGGGGTATATTAATTTATACATCAAGTTTGACTAGTCAAATAACTAGTCAACAGTAAGCTATTGTTTAACACTTTTAATGTGTCAACTTTGACTGGTATGGGAGTCAAGTTTGTCTGCTGTCACACCATGAAATAATTCTTTCCGAAAGTCTGATTTTTAATGTGAGAGAAAGAGACAAGAACAATAAGTGGTACACACTTTCATGTACTCTGAAATTCTCTCTTGTTCATTCATTCGTAAAAGTCAAACTGAAGTTTGTTATAGCGTTGTTTTACAATTTCTTTCACTTTTATTAAAATTGAAACTGTATTTTTTTATTAGTTTGTGGTATTTTTGTTATAAAATAAAAAAGTAATATTAGAAATAAAATTAAAAAATTAAACAACCAACAGCAAAGTAGAAGCTGTATTTTTTATTAGTCTGTGGTATTTTTGTTAAGTTATAAAATAAAAAAGTAATAGTGAAATAACATTAAAAAAATTAAAAACCAACAGCAAAGTAAAGTGAAAAAATAAAAATGGCTCAAAAATGGAAACGTGAGACCGTGGAGTGCCTGATTATTTCTGTGCAGCAATATCCTTGTCTGTATAACGTAAAATCGGTTGAATACTTAGACAGGATAAAGAAAGCCCAGTCATGGAACGAAATATTAGAAGTGTTGCTAAAAATAGATGGTTGCCTAAATATACCGGAGATTAAACGAAAATGGAGGAATGTGAGAGTGCAATTTGTGCAAGAACAACGGCTGTTGAATAACTCAAAAAAAGTGGGGCAGGTAAAGCGGATATTTATGTTCCAAGGCTTTGGTGCTATGACCAATTGTGCTTCCTTAAAACACATACAGAAGTAAGACCAAGCAAAGACAACATAGAGGTATGCTTTCAGTATAAGAATTAAAAACAACAAAATAATTTTTATTTCTTTATATTTTACATTTATAGGCCATTAGTGCTGAAAGTACAATATTTGATTATAGAGAAAACGACAATTTAAGCCAAGAGGCAATTTTTAGCCAGGAAGAGAATTGTAGCCAAGAGGCAATTTTTAGCCAGGAGGAGAATTCTAGTCAAGAGGCAATTTTTATCCAGAAGGAGAATTCTAGCCAAGAGCCAATTTGTAGCCTGGAGGGGAATTCTAGCCAAGAGCAAATTTTTAGTGATGGACCAATTATTATCAAGGAGCCCCATAAGAAAAAACAAAAGGTAATTTGAGTGTGAAGTTTAAAATAGCACAAACTTATAATACACTAATAATATTATCATTATTACAATTTACTTTTTAGAAAATAATAAACGATTTCCGCGATGACCTGGACAGTATGAAAAAAAATTTTAGGTGGAAAAACGAGCTGAAATTTACCTGGTTGGGAAACCTAGTTGCAACTCAGATGGAAGAAGTCCCTATAGAAGATCAAGGAGGTGCTGCTTGGCAAGTCCAATGCCTTATGCGAAAGCTCACATGCAAAAAAAGAAATAGCAGTTCTGCCTCATCGTCCAAAAACTTATTGGAACTGTCCATGGAAGGACTTTTTGATGACGAGGACTTTAGTTCTTAAGAGTAAGTACGATTTGTTTAACTTTTTTGTAATATTGCTAAATATAAAATTTTTTTCAGAAAAATCAAAATACTGTTGAGTACAAATCACAACAAAGTGCCTTTGAATTACTTCGGTTGATCTCGAATATATATGATATAAATAGTTCCTTATTATACCAAATGTTCCTTATTATATAAATACTTTTATACATACCGTTACAAACGTGTAAAAAAATATGTACTATTAGTGAATATTGGATATCATTCAATTTTTATTTATTTTCTTATGTAGAAAAATACATGTGTGTACGTATAAACATACATATATACAAATAAAGATTATTAAATAAATAAAACGACATTAAAATAAAAAAAAATTGCGTTAAATAGTTATTCATTTGTTAGTTACACAGTTTCACAAAATTGAACAAACTTTAAATACCTGGGATGTGATTGATTGATTTTAAATTGATTAAAACTATATTTTATTAAATTATAACCAATCTAGTTTACCTTCGTTGTTAAAATATGCCGTAAATTGTTGCCGTATGTGTTTATACCTTCACAATGAATTTCTTTCATATGTCCGCATGTACGTTTGTATAAATGGACAAACATACATGCGTACATATGATTGCACGAAATTAGGCGAACAACCTTAAATTGCTGATTTCATGTAATTTTTTATTTGTTTTTATTTTTGCTGGATTTATGCATTTTCCCTTATTTTTGATTTTAACAGCTACTTCAAATTATGATAAAAGAAAAACCTTGAATTTCGGATTAAGTTTCAAGGTTTGCTGAAGTTTTTTATTGATTTGCATTGCATTTGTCTGGGGTTTCATATTTCCTGGAATTTCTTACACGTGTGGGAAAATGCATAAGTCCAAAACACAATTATAATAAAACATTAAGAATAATTTGTTGCAATTCAGCAACAAAATAGATTTTAAATATATTAAAAATAAGTTATTGCAATTTGGCAATAAAATAGTATTTAAGGCTATGGTTTAATAAAAATAAATGGAGAGAAACAATTGATCAACAAAAGACAACGGTTGTTTTATTCTCAAAACCTCCGCAATAACCAAGTTCAAGTGCTTGTGTTATTCAAATCCATAACAACCAAGTTTAAGTGCTTGTGTTGTTTGTATAATTGTCCCGGTGATTCCGCCCGGACAAATCAAAACCGACCAGCAAATCAGCTGAGTCAACACAGTATGGTTTCTCACCTTTTCTTGGGTTGTACACGCTGCTTAAATTGATGTGATTTTCGGTTGGAAATGTTTGGCTGATATTTTGCGTATATGTTTCATTATTTTGCATAAAAAAATTGTGTAATGTAACGCAATCAAAGGCTATTCGTTCAACCTTTTCCGCCCTTAAATTTATTGGGGACAAGAAAACTCGAAATCTATTTGCTAACATACCAAATGCATGTTCTACAACATGTCTTTGCCCGGGAAATTCGCCCATTAAAAACTTGTTTTTCCTGTGAGTTTGTATGGTAAGGGTATGGTTTCATCAAATGCACCTGCAAAGGAAATGCATTGTCTCCAACTACTACATACGGAAGACGACGACCATTGCCCACTATTGTATCACGCGGTATCTCTTTTGATTCTTGAAGAACTGTTTTTAAACGGCTTTGAAGAAAGATGCCAGCAACGTTATTGCGACCATTGCTTCCGATGTCAACAAAATTAAATTTGCAGTTGGCATCAACTAATGCCATTAAAACTATACTGTTTGTCCCTTTATAATTATGGAAAAAGTCCCATGTTTGCGCAATGGTCGAAAAGTAATATGCTTTCCGTCCAACGCTCCTATGCAATTGGGAAATTGCCATTTGACAGCAAATTCCTTAGCTATAGCCTCCCATTCAGATGGATTGTTAGGAAACTATTACAAAAAAACCAAACCATACGTTCATATATTTTTGTGAACAAACTTTCTTTTATACCGGTTTAAGAAAACTATGTACGTATATCTAAATCTGCATGTTACAATATAAGTATGTTTACAATACCTTTAAGTACTGCCCCTTCAGTCGACTCCAAATAGCTTCACAGACTTGTGGCACTATGCCAGAAATAGAAGATCTCGATATTCTAGTTTGGTAGTCAATACTTTGAAAAGATTCTCCTGTGGAATTTATGTGTTATTTTAAATTTTATGTTTCTAATAAAATACATGATGTACATCAAGCACAACTTATCTGTAGCAAGAAATCTTAATGTTAAAGCCAACTCTTCTGCCGAACGAATCGCTTCCCTCATTTGTGTATCACAGCCTGAAATATCTTGATCCACTAGGTTCAACAAAAATTCAAATTGAGACTTAGACATTCTCAAATAATTTTTATATGACGATTCATCACTCAACAAAAGTTCTTTTGTTAAAAAAGAAAAAGATCCGCGCACGTCCCTGGCTAATCTGGCTTTTTTGCACAAATCTATTAAACCTGTAGCAAGATTAAACTCATTAAATATATAAAAGTTATCAAAATACTACTTACCAATTAATATTTCCTTATCTTCATCCATATCAACAGCAACATTCATCAGTTCCACCAATTCATTTATAATAATATTTCTCTCGCCGACTTCCATTTTGTCTTTTATAATTTTTTGTAACGCGTTAACTTATGTGAATGTCAGAAAAGAAAAATAATGTAATGCAAATTTGAAAAAACTTCAATTTCATTGAAAATAATTTCATTGTGTAGCAGCAAAAGAAAATTTAATAGTGAAATAAAAAAAATTTCAGAAAGAATACTTTCATAGTGTGAGAGCAGACTTTGACTAGTCAACTGTGACCACATATGTGGTCAACTGTGGTTAAAAAACAACGAAAGAGTGAGCAGGTTAGATATATGTTTTTCAGTCGAAAAAAACTCATATGTTATGTTATGTTCGCACGAGCCTTCGAATTACTTCGCTCTCTGTTGAATTACTTATTTGAATTATCATGTTCACACGGTAGTTTTGTAATTCTTTTTTACAGTTCTTCTTTTTATTACTAAATTATTATTAATATTTTTCATACAGCTTCTTCGAAAGCTGCAAATACTTTTTAAAAGGTTTTCTACACACATAGTGGCTTCCTCCGCTAATTTCGCGAATAACTTTCTTATAAATAATACTTTTTTAAAATATTATTTTTGGATTCCATTATTGTTTATTGTTTACAATATTTTTTGTTTATATTTCTTGTGCTTTGACAGCTGGTGATGGCAAAAATATGATAAAATTTAGAGATTACATTGATTTTTAAGTAATCCACAGGGTGTTACGGATTGCCTGTTGTAACTTTTACTCCCACCCTTTTTATTTGCATATACGGTTGGCAACAATGCACTTTATTGCAACCCTTCGATCGATATGATTGCAACTCTTTCTTTTTCTGCATTCCTTTTACTATGTATGTCCTTCGTCATATTTTTTTTTTGGCGCGAATTGATCGGCCAATCAGATTTTGACACTTGGCGTCTGTTTCGTTAGGATTTTACCGTTAGACAGTTCGGCCAATCAGAATGTGACATTTGTCAATGAATTAAGGATGAGGGAAATAGGCAAAGGAAGAAAATGCATTTGGCGGGAGAAAAGAACATTCTAGTAAGAATGTAAAAGAAACATAAAAGGAGAAAACAAGCGAAGAGTGAAGGCAGTTGTGGTGTGGCAGTCGTAGAGTGAAGTAAGATAAAAAAAAAAAAAAAATTTTTAAAAAGGAAAAGCCAATTAAAATAAAAGTTGTGAAAGTTAAACCTAATTAATTAAAAAAAAATGAAAAACGTGTTTTTGAAAAAAAAAATACAACTTATTTCTGGAAATTAAATAAAAATATAAAACTTGAACTTATTTTTTTTTTTTGAAATTAATTAAAAAAAAAAGAAAGATGTGTTTTTGGAAAAAAAAAAAATAAAACTTATTTCTAGAAATTAAATAAAATATAAAACTTAAACCTATTTTTTTTTTAAATTAATTAAAAAAAAACCTATTTCTAGAAATTAAATAAAAATATAAAACTTAAACCTATTTTTTTGAAATTAATAAAAAAAAAAAAAAGAAAAATGTGTTTTCGAAGAAGGAAAAAAAAAACCCTATTTCTAGAAATTAAATAAAAATATAAAACTTAAACTTATTTTTTTGAAACTAATTAATTAAAAAAAAAAGAAACATGTGTTTTTGGGGAAAAAAAATAAAACTTATATCTAGAAACTAAATAAAAATATAAAACTTAAACTTATTTTTTTTTTGAAACAAATTAAAAGAGAAAATGTATTTTAGGAATCAGAAAATAAAAATTAAACTATTTTCTAAAAAAAACCTAAATAAGGAAAAAGGAGAAAATAAAAAAAAAAAAAAAAAATAAAACTTAAACTATTTCTAACAAACTAAATAAGAGAAAAAAAAAGGAGAATAAAAAAAAATAAATAATAAAACTTAAATTTATTTCTGGAAACTAAATTAGAGAGAGAAAAAAAAAAAGAAAAATTTCAATCGTTCGGAGTAAAAGAAACCCCCCCAGAAGTGTGTTTAAGCTCTGAGAGTGTGCATTAAAACAAAAATATTAAAAAAAAGGAGAAATTTAACCCAAAAGAGGAAAAAAATATATAACCACCGCATTCAAGCAAACAACACTCACACCCATTAAAATTGTAAAAAAAAAAACATCGTGACCTTTCTTTTAAAGCAGAATTATTAAATAAAAAAAAATATATAAAAATTTGAAATACAAAATATTGTATTAAATAACGCAATTAGAAAGAAAGAAAGAGGAAAAAAAAAAAAATCAATTATAACCTGGTAGAAATGAAAGAAATATAAAAAAAAAAACCAAGTACAAAATATAGAAAACGGAAAGGCAAGAAAACTTGTGACGAAATTATAAAAAAAAAACTACTTCTTTAATAAGACAAATGGGGGGGAAAAAAATGGTATTTGCTTTCACTAAAACTACGAAAATTAAAAACAAGACAAAATAAAACTTTCTTTAAAAAAAAAAAACCTTACAAATAAAAGTAAAAATGAAAAGCAAAATAAAAACGTAAAAAAAAAGGAGAAGAGAAAAAAAAATCTGAAAAAAAAAAGATCTTACAAAAGAAGAACCTGAAACAAAATTAAATCACAAAACAATAAAAAACAAGATCAGAGGGCAGACCAACCAATCAGCAGGAGCAACACCATCACTACCAATCATCATCATTACCATCATCAGACCAGCATTCGCCTCCAGAACGGTGCACCGCAGCGCAGATAAGTCCTTACACATCATATTTTTTTTGTATTCTATTGTATCCTATATCCATATAATTTTTCTATTGTTAGTATTAATCTGATTATTATCACTTTTATTACTAGAATTATTTCATAGATATATCTTTGTACATATATACGTATATATATATATGCATATGCATTATTTTTAATTCTTTTAATCCTTAAAATTAAAATAAAATCTAACATTTTTCTTGTACAAAATGAAATGAAATTAATATGACCTTTTAAGTGGTAAATTCAGGGGGGGGGGGGGAATGTTGGGAGCATGATAGGTTAGGAAGCACGTGGTTATATTAGGGACAGATGTAGGTTTTATTTAGGGTGTCCGTCTGTCATGGCGTGTGACTTTGTCACTGGGAGGGAACTTATCACCCTGACGGGTTAACATCTAACCGTCAAACCATTTTCGACTCAGTTTTCTTTTGTTTCCGGGTACTTTCGCTTTTTTTTTATACTATTGTATGTTTTATTTATATTTACACAGTCTATGGTTTTTTTTTATGGCATGCAGGCTGTGTTTATATGTTCACGCGTCGTAAAATTCGGGTTGAGAACCACATAAACTGAGCAACCGGGTAGATCTTTGCATGCCCTTAACTTCGACGTTTTATTCGGTGTATTTGAATTCCGATTTTTCGAATGCAACCGGCGCGTAACATATATGGCGCCCAACGAAAAGCACAGTAGGTACCACTAGTTTTTTTTTGCAAAAATTTTAACACCAATTCTGGTCTACGTAACATACAAGTAGCGTTAGTAGTGTAGATAGAGCACGTGTTCTAAGAAACGTATAACGGTGATTCGCACCATGTGGCAACCGAGCCACTGGCACGTGCTAAGTAACGGATTTTGAGTCGAAATGGTTACACGTGTTCGACGATGATCGACATTATCAAGTACAGTTAGAATAATTTCAGTGCACATTGCTAGACAGGTTTCGGTTAAAATTATCTGTTTTCACGTGTTTGATGTAAGTCATGACATCTGGATTATATTGATCTGGATGTTTCATTTGCGACATCAAGGGCGGAAAACATTTAATTTTATTTAATTTTACATGCCCTTGTTGGTTTCTCTCATAAATCGGCGTAAGTCATGATTTTGGACAACATGTCTGGAATTTTCATTTGCGACGTCGAGGGAGGGTCACCTTCAATTTGGGCCTGACTGAAATTCTGTCGGTATTCGTGCGATATTTGTTCTAGATTCGGGAGACTATAAGTCCGAACCGACGACATATAGTCGAAAGTTTTCGTTGCGATAGAATCTCGGGATCTTATTAAGTATCGCGTAGTTTTTTTTTACTCGTGGGAGTCCTTGTCCTTAGTGCTGAGTGACGAGTTGCACCACGATCGGCTGCAAATGGATGCAGCGTTTGGAAGGTTTTAGTAATGTGCAGGTACAGGTTAGTCGTATCACGTGTAAATTCATGAAGAGATTTTTTTTTTTTTTTTGATATATAAAATTTTCTTTTATAAACCACGTGCTTGTTTTGCCATGTTCCCGGCAGTCCTCCGTGTAACACATGCGAACTGCTTCATTGAATTTTTTTTTTTTGAAATTTATTTTTGGATTTAAATTTAAATTGTTTATCTGGAATTTTCTTTTGCCACGCCTATCTTGTTATAGACGAGAATTTTTTTTAATTTTTTTTTTTCCTGCATTTTTTTTGGGAAACTAACATTTTTCTTCCTTTGCTATTCACCCCTCTTCCTTGGGAAGGGAGAACTTTCATCATACATAGTTATTCTAATTGTTTTTTCTTTTCTTTCGGCTGATAATTTTGAATTGAATTCCTTGGTTCGGTGTTGATTTTCTTTTATTCGAATTTAATTTATTTCCTTTATGCGTTCAATGGCGCATTATGTCCAAGCCTAACACTCGGGCGAGTGGCACTACAGGGACTTCCTCACGCGAGACAGCCACAAGGTCGAATTTAGCTAACGCATCGGGAAGAGTAAGAGTTGCATCTCGTAGTTCGGTACCAAGACAAGGTAGAGGTAGGGGCACATCACCAGTGTCGGTAAGACCTTCGCATAGTCCACAGTCAGATTCGAGTATTAGGGCGCTAAGAGGGTCATCTGTTTCACGTTTACTGGAGTCATTCCCGTCTGGCGAAATAGAAGGAGATATTCTTGCACGTGAATCCTTAACTGGATCTTTACCAGCGATAGGGACAAGTTTTTCTGCGAGTTCAACATCAGACAACCAAGCTACAGTGGAAATGGCGCCGGGGCAAGGTGACAAGGAAGGAGACAACCAGGCTTCAGGTGGCAACACAATGGAAACCTTATTAGACTACTTCCAGGAGGCCATGCGAAAGACTCAGGAGGAGTTTAGGAGAGAACTAACAGCTCTCAGAGAATCCATTGGTAACACAGCTGATACCAGACCCAATTCTGCCACACCGGGACTGAATGTTCAACCGTCTGGATCCCAGTCATATCCTCCGTCGTATGCAACATCTATCATGAGTATAAAACTGAAGGATTGGAAGATTTCTTTCAGCGGGGAAGGCAGTGTCTCAGATTTTCTTTTCAAATTGGATACTCTTGTTGCGCGCGCGCAATGCCCACAGGACCATGTTATGTCGAATTTCCATATTTTCCTGACAGGCAAAGCTGAAACATTCTATTGGGACTATATTAAGCAACACCAGAGGGCAACGTACCAAATGCTAAAAACTGCACTGTCCAAGGAATTCGGCTCCAGTGAAAGTGATCACGAAATTTTGCTTAAACTCTCGACACGTAGACAGCTACCGAGGGAGTCTTACGACGACTACCATTCATTTGTAACTCGTCTGAATTTACGCCTAACTAACCCTTTGTCGGATGCAGCTTTAATCGATATAATAAAGAAGAATGTACACGCTGATTTGAAGGTGATGCTTTTCATAGCTGCTCCCAATGATCTAGATACTCTTCGGGATCTGGCGAGGAAGGCAGAGAAAATTCTCTTGGAGAACAAAACCACTGGGTTCAGTCGACGTCAAGTAAATGAGATCTCCGTTGAAGCCACACCGGGAGACGACGACACGGATCCTGACCCTCAAGTGGAGGCGTTAAAGGTGAATAAAACTTGGGTAGCAGGCGATTATTCGAAGATTAGGTGTTGGAATTGCCTCGAGCTCGGTCACAGTTACATTTATTGTCCTGACGAGAAACGAAATGTTTTCTGCTATAAATGCGGGAAACAAGGAGTAACTACAGTCAAGTGCGATAACCCTCATGGGGGAAACTTTCGTCGGAGCGAGTGGGCGACCGGGGATGCTCGTTCCTCAAAATAAATCCCGAGTTACACAACATAGGAAGAAAGCCTTCACAGAAGGACATACTACCTGATGAGACAAAATATTTACCGGATTTACAAACATATACTCAGATAGAACATGAAAATAACCCCAAGCACTGTGGACGCAAGACAGTTGGCCATAGAATTTCACAACGAATTTTCAAATGTAGGCAAAGATACCGTAAGAGAAGGAAATTCAGGAAGGTAACGGAATCTTCGCGCTTGCCAGACAACGATGATGGAAGGCCTTTTGTAAAGATTAGAATTTTAAACGAGGAATTGTTGTGTCTATTGGACTCTGGTGCAAACGTGTCTGTATTAGGAAAGGGAAGTCTTGATTTTGTTAATAGAAACAATATACGATTGGAAGGATTTAGATCTAGTATTTTTACCGCGAATGGTTCCAGAAATGATGTGGTAGGGTATTGTAAATTACCTGTGACGTATAAGGGAGTAGAAAAGTCGATAATTTTTTATGTAGCACCGAACCTCTCTCAGCTCGGATACCTTGGTGTAGACTTTTGGAAAGCCTACGATATTGCCCCTCAGATTTTTTCAGATTTGTCCTGTTCAGAGCTTGTCAAGGAGACAGGGCTTAACTTTCACCAATTGACTCCCGAACAAAGATTGCGTCTGGAGAATGTTGTAGCGAATTTCCCATCTTACGAAAAGCTAGGGTTAGGGCGTACACACTTACTGGAACACCATATAGATACAGGCGATGCTACACCAGTAAAACAAAAACATTATCCTCTCTCGCCACCCAGACAAGCAGAGGTCTACGAAGAGTTGGATAGATTATTAGCTCTCGGTGTCATAGAGGAATCTAACTCCCCCTGGTGCAGCCCAATCATGACAGTTCGAAAACCTGGAAAAATCAGACTCTGTCTGGACTGCAGGAAACTAAATTCACTAACAAAGAAAGACTCGTACCCCTTGCCCCACATCAATGGACTCCTTAGCCGACTAAAAGATACCTACTTCATCAGTGGCATAGACTTGAAAGACGCTTTTTTCCAGATCAAATTATCGGACACATCCAAGGAGAAGACAGCATTTGCAGTACCCGGTAGGTCCCTATACCAGTATACAGTAATGCCATTTGGTGTGTGTAATGGGCCCCAAACAATGAGCCGTCTGATGGACAAAGTAATTCCGGCGAAATTGAGAGAAAATGTATTCGTTTACTTGGATGACCTTCTAGTATGCAGTCACGATTTTGACACGCACCTGGAATTGCTTCTCGAAGTCGCGAAATGTCTTAAATCTGCAGGCTTGACAATTAATGTAGGTAAAAGCAAGTTTTGTCAGCGCGAGATCAAGTACCTAGGTTACCTTATAGGTGGCGGGCACTTAAAAGTCGATCCCGAAAAGGTCGAGGCCATATCTCAGTTCCCGATCCCTAAAACACCGCGTCAAGTTAGGCGATTCATCGGAATGGCAAATTGGTATCGCTCGTTCATAGGTAGCTTTTCGGATCTTGCAGGCCCACTAACGGATTGTTTGAGAAAAACAAACAAGCCTTTTCATCTACCTCCTCAGGCTGTCGAATCATTCGAAAAATTAAAGATAGCATTGTCGGAGGCACCTGTTCTCGCCGAACCAGATTTTAATAGGGAATTTATAATTCAATGTGACGCATCCCGAACTGGTGTGGGTGGTGTCTTATATCAGATGGATAACGATGGAAAGGAGCGACCTATTGCGTTTGTATCCCAGAAGTTAAACAAGGCGCAAAGAAACTACACCGTTACGGAGCTGGAATGTTTAGCAGCCATTGTGAGTGTGAAGCGCTTCAGACAATACATCGAGGGACTCCCCTTCAGAATTATTACGGACCACTCGAGCCTTCGTTGGCTTATGAGCCAAAAGGATTTGAACGGCAGGTTGGCCCGGTGGAGCCTGAAACTCCAAGCTTTTAACTTCACTATGGAACACCGAAAGGGTGCGTTGAATGTGGTTCCAGATGCACTTTCCAGACTCGATACGGACGAACTTGAAATGTGCAATAAACCATCCGAAGTCGACTTGTCTTCACCAGAATTTGAAAGCCCCGAATATCGTAAACTAAGGGACCATGTAAGAGAAAACTCCCAGGCACTCCCCAACTTGTGCATATCGGGAAATTTGATCTTTAAACGCGAAAACATCCAGAGCGAAGCAGTTAGTCCGAAAGATACATGGAGGTTATGGTTACCAGATTCCCTAGCGGGGGATGTGATTAAAACCGCGCATAAAGAAGGATGCCACGGGGGATTCGAGAAAACGCTTTTCAGAATCCGGCAAAAATACTTCTGGCCAAGGATGGCACAAGACGTGAGAGCATACATAAAGCATTGCGACGTTTGTAAGGAGATTAAACCAACCAGCCAGATATTACGCCCTCCCATGGGTAAGCAGTTTCAAACAAGTCGGCCGTTCCAACGACTATTCCGTGATTTTCAAGGTCCGTACCCTTGAAGCAAGTCGAAAAATACTCAACTGCTGATTGTAATTGATCATTTTACCAAGTTTTTGTTTTTGAAACCCATGAAGTCGGCGACTTCTGTAAATGTAATGGAATTTTTTCAGAATGACATATTTTGCACTTTTGGGGTACCACAAGTCATCCACACTGACAACGCAAAGCAATTTACTTCGAAGGAGATAGAAGATTTCTTCGTAGCGCACGGCATTACTCATATAACAACAGCATTTTACTCCCCACAGGCGAATGCCTCTGAAAGGGCCAACCGAGAAGTAATTTCTAAGATACGATACTTTCTTAAGGACCAGTCCAACCATACAGCCTGGGACAAGAAAATACCCCAAATATTACAGATTCTCCGCAGCGACTATCATTCGGCAATCAGATGTTCTCCATATTTTGCACTTTTCGGGCAAAACATGATGACGAGCGGATCGAGTTACGACGTATTGAACCGACTTAACATTCTCACCGATGATACCTTGGTCTTACGTAATGACCAATTAGATGTTATGCGAGAGAACATTCGCAGGTATCTTGATTTGGCTCATGAAAAAGGAAGCAGAACCTACAACACCAGATGTAGAGCCGTGAATTTCGTTGTAGGGCAGGAAGTCTTTAGGAGAAACCATGCACAGAGTGATTTTAAATCGGCCGTTAACGCGAAATTCCTTCCCAAATATATAAAATGCAGAATTAGAGAAAAGTTAGGAAATTCGCTTTATACACTCGAGGACCTAAAGGGTAACTACATAGGGAAGTAT
The DNA here is from genome assembly GCA_930367235.1 of Sarcophaga rosellei. Taxonomy (NCBI): domain Eukaryota; kingdom Metazoa; phylum Arthropoda; class Insecta; order Diptera; family Sarcophagidae; genus Sarcophaga; species Sarcophaga rosellei. The sequence goes on along the minus strand of OV884017.1, from coordinate 69,455,588 downwards.
CATGCCTCAGACATAAGGGCGTAAATTGCTAGGAGATTATACTGACTTCGAAGCCCGGCTAATTAGTAAGTAGAGCATGAGACTCTTAATCTTCAGGGTCGTGGGTCGAGCCACACGTTTGTTCTTTCCCCCCCTTCTTTTCTCATTCAGTGTAGTTCAGATTGGGCTCATTCAATCCTGCCTGTTCACTTGTCGATCATAGATCTCCAGATGAAGTAGGTTTGTTACGGATTGCCTGTTGTAACTTTTACTCCCACCCTTTTTATTTGCATATACGGTTGGCAACAATGCACTTTATTGCAACCCTTCGATCGATATGATTGCAACTCTTTCTTTTTCTGCATTCCTTTTAATATGTATGTCCTTCGTCATATTTTTTTTTTGGCGCGAATTGATCGGCCAATCAGATTTTGACACTTGGCGTCTGTTTCGTTAGGATTTTACCGTTAGACAGTTCGGCCAATCAGAATGTGACATTTGTCAATGAATTAAGGATGAGGGAAATAGGCAAAGGAAGAAAATGCATTTGGCGGGAGAAAAGAACATTCTAGTAAGAATGTAAAAGAAACATAAAAGGAGAAAACAAGCGAAGAGTGAAGGCAGTTGTTGTGTGGCAGTCGTAGAGTGAAGTAAGATAAAAAAAAAAAAAAAATTTTAAAAAGGAAAAGCCAATTAAAATAAAAGTTGTGAAAGTTAAACCTAATTAATTAAAAAAAAATGAAAAACGTGTTTTTGAAAAAAAAAATACAACTTATTTCTGGAAATTAAATAAAAATATAAAACTTGAACTTATTTTTTTTTTTTTGAAATTAATTAAAAAAAAAAGAAAGATGTGTTTTTGGAAAAAAAAAAAAATAAAACTTATTTCTAGAAATTAAATAAAATATAAAACTTAAACCTATTTTTTTTTGAAATTAATTAAAAAAAAAACCTATTTCTAGAAATTAAATAAAAATATAAAACTTAAACCTATTTTTTTGAAATTAATTAAAAAAAAAAAAAAGAAAAATGTGTTTTCGAAGAAGGAAAAAAAAACCCTATTTCTAGAAATTAAATAAAAATATAAAACTTAAACTTATTTTTTTGAAACTAATTAATTAAAAAAAAAGAAACATGTGTTTTTGGGAAAAAAAAATAAAACTTATATCTAGAAACTAAATAAAAATATAAAACTTAAACTTATTTTTTTTTTGAAACAAATTAAAAGAGAAAATGTATTTTAGGAATCAGAAAATAAAACTTAAACTATTTTCTAAAAAAAACCTAAATAAGGAAAAAGGAGAAAATAAAAAAAAAAAAAAAAAATAAAACTTAAACTATTTCTAACAAACTAAATAAGAGAAAAAAAAAGGAGAATAAAAAAAAAATAAATAATAAAACTTAAATTTATTTCTGGAAACTAAATTAGAGAGAGAAAAAAAAAAAGAAAAATTTCAATCGTTCGGAGTAAAAGAAACCCCCCCAGAAGTGTGTTTAAGCTCTGAGAGTGTGCATTAAAACAAAAATATTAAAAAAAAGGAGAAATTTAACCCAAAAGAGGAAAAAAAAAATATATAACCACCGCATTCAAGCAAACAACACTCACACCCATTAAAATTGTAAAAAAAAAAAAAACATCGTGACCTTTCTTTTAAAGCAGAATTATTAAATAAAAAAAAAATATATAAAAATTTGAAATACAAAATATTGTATTAAATAACGCAATTAGAAAGAAAGAAAGAGGAAAAAAAAAAATCAATTATAACCTGGTAGAAATGAAAGAAATATAAAAAAAAACCAAGTACAAAATATAGAAAACGGAAAGGCAAGAAAACTTGTGACGAAATTATAAAAAAAAAAAACTACTTCTTTAATAAGAGTAAAACTAAGTGACAAATGGGGGAAAAAAAAATGGTATTTGCTTTCACTAAAACTACGAAAATTAAAAACAAGACAAAATAAAACTTTCTTTAAAAAAAAAAAAAAACCTTACAAATAAAAGTAAAAATGAAAAGCAAAATAAAAACGTAAAAAAAAGGAGAAGAGAAAAAAAAATCTGAAAAAAAAAAGATCTTACAAAAGAAGAACCTGAAACAAAATTAAATCACAAAACAATAAAAAACAAGATCAGAGGGCAGACCAACCAATCAGCAGGAGCAACACCATCACTACCAATCATCATCATTACCATCATCAGACCAGCATTCGCCTCCAGAACGGTGCACCGCAGCGCAGATAAGTCCTTACACATCATATTTTTTTTGTATTCTATTGTATCCTATATCCATATAATTTTTCTATTGTTAGTATTAATCTGATTATTATCACTTTTATTACTAGAATTATTTCATAGATATATCTTTGTACATATATACGTATATATATATATGCATATGCATTATTTTTAATTCTTTTAATCCTTAAAATTAAAATAAAATCTAACATTTTTCTTGTACAAAATGAAATGAAATTAATATGACCTTTTAAGTGGTAAATTCAGGGGGGGGGGGGAATGTTGGGAGCATGATAGGTTAGGAAGCACGTGGTTATATTAGGGACAGATGTAGGTTTTATTTAGGGTGTCCGTCTGTCATGGCGTGTGACTTTGTCACTGGGAGGGAACTTATCACCCTGACGGGTTAACATCTAACCGTCAAACCATTTTCGACTCAGTTTTCTTTTGTTTCCGGGTACTTTCGCTTTTTTTTTATACTATTGTATGTTTTATTTATATTTACACAGTCTATGGTTTTTTTTTATGGCATGCAGGCTGTGTTTATATGTTCACGCGTCGTAAAATTCGGGTTGAGAACCACATAAACTGAGCAACCGGGTAGATCTTTGCATGCCCTTAACTTCGACGTTTTATTCGGTGTATTTGAATTCCGATTTTTCGAATGCAACCGGCGCGTAACAAGGGTAATAGAAATTGGATTACACACAATTTGGGTAATTCTCTCACAAAATTTTGTATGGCGAATGACGTAATTTAGCACATAATTGGGTGTTGAATTGCGAATGAGAGAGCGAATTACGAAAAATTGCTGCCGTGCGAACATGGCATTAGAAAGAGAAGCAACATCACATGTACGCGAATGTTTACGTCAAGTTTTTCACATTGCCCTTAATAACTTTATGGGAAGTTGTGACTAGTTTATACGTCACATTTACCAGTAAAATGACTAGTCATTTGACTAGTTATGTTCTGGTAGGGTAGCTAATTAAAAAAAGTCAAAGTTGACAATTACATAATGAAAAACATGTGGTGTAAAAGTAACTTAAAATATTGAAGCAAGTCAATAATAAATTATTTCAATGAATGGTTTTTTTTCTAATTTAAATTTTTGGCTATAATCAATATTAAAATTAAATTGCGTAAGGTATACATGAGTAGTTTGCGACAAAAAGTGATTTCAACCGAAAGTCAATACAATGTGTTCTTTCGCAACATAAGTGTGTCAAATAAGTATGCATACAGTGCTTTGACGCCTAGAACGGTTAAAATAGGTTAACTTTCTACTTTAGTATGCGTCTCAAGCATCGCTGAAAAAAGTCAGCTGTTTTTTATAACTACGGATGACAAATTGTGTAATATTATTAATGATATCAATACTATTTTCCTACTTTTTTTCTTGCGTTATAATAATAATAATAAAAAATCTTTCACAATAAAGTGTACCACTATACACCAACAACCATAGCGGATCATAAAGTACACGGTTTGGCGGACATTTATACAGGGCTGGCACTCATTTTAACAGTCATCATTATACTTCTGATAAAAACAATATTGAAGAGAAGAACTTATTCTCCCCGTGGAGTACCAGAGCCTGCGCCGAGGTAAACCTGGAATATTTCTTTAGACCCAATAGCTTGATTCGACAATTTAGTGAAACATAAATTGCCTGACATTAATGCTAACCTACTAGAATTCATGGTCTGATGGGAGCCGCAATAATTCTTTAGAATTCTTTTATTTCGACCGAAATAAAAGAATCTCAAATGGAATTAAAATAATGAATGAAAAATGTATCATATATTTTTGTCAACACGCGCCAGGCAGTATGTAACTCAATATGCGTTCTGCATTGAACAAACTGTGTGAATATGTTTTTTAATTTTTGCATTTTAGGTTATGTATTACTTACTATTTTTTTTTTGTACTTTTTGTATTGTATTAATTTTATATAAATAGAACAACCAACAATAATAAGGTGTAGTGTACTACAATCATTCAAATAATTAACTTGTTTGATTCAAAGACTTCATTTAACGAAACTAAAAAACAAAATTTTATCTTTGTGTACCACTTGGATAACGTCCCATTTTCTTTATTATTTTTGACCGTTCATCAAGTCAACGAGCCCTGATTTGAACAAAATAAATAATATGTATTTTGAGTGGCAATGTGCTACAAATGCCCATTTCGGTACTGTATTATTTATACAAAAACTTTTAATTTTTAAAACTTTTATGTATACATATGTTATTATGATTTTAATGTGCATAAAGTAATATGAGTTTTTGTGTTATTATTATTATTGTAGCTACAGGTATTGTATTGAAGTTTAATAAAAAAAAAATAGAACAACATTCGACAGTGTACTTATATGTAAATTCTATAAATATTGGTGCGGATTAAACCAAAAATAAGGGGCTATCCATTTCGTGGTTTCAAAAGTATGGGACTGGAATTCAACATCTGTCAAACTAAGTTGTGAAACCAATTTTTTTCTTTTCAGTTGAAAGTCTGACATTGACGAAAATGGATCGCTTAACTATCACACAACGCTAAAAAATTATCAAAACCTACTACAAAAATGGTGATTGGCGGTGGACGGCAATTTTTCGAACAAAATTTTCTTCAGCGATGAAGCACATTACACACTCGGTGGGTATGTTAATAAACAAAATTGTCGTATTTGGGGTTCTGAGAATCCTCAAGTAATTGAAGAGAGGCCATTACATCCAGAAAAAGTCACTGTTTGGAGCGCTCTTTGGTCCGAAGGTGTGATTGGACCTTACTGGCTGAGATACCGCCCAATATGTGTCAAATAGTGGTCGAAAATTACCTCAAAAGAATCAATGCTTGCAACACTTCGCGAGGAGGTCATTTAAATGATGTAGTGTTTCACATATAATGTCAACGTTCAAACTTTACAATAAAAAAAATATCATGAAAAATATATTTTATATGTGTTTTATTTACGTTTACTTTTGAAACCACGAAATGGATAACCCATTTTATTAATGGGTTAAATATTTTTAATAACATAAAACTTAAGAAGCAAATATAACTTTTTGCCATTAAGGCCTAATTGGTATTTTGTTAACTTTGCTTTATTGTGCAGTGAACTTTGAAACCGTGCGAGGTTTCCTATCAGAAGCCGATAGTGCATAGCAATGGCACTCTCTCTATTGAATGTGAACATTCAAATGAGGCAGTCTGGTTTCTCTATTGGTTTTAACAGAACAGAAAAAGCTAAGACAATAACCTAGTGTTGGAGAGTGTTCTGTGAACTTTGATACCGTGGTAGGTTCCTTATCAGAAGGCGAGAGTGCATAGCAATGGCACTCCCGCTGTTGAATGTGTACATTCTAAATGAGAGAGTCTGGCTTCTCTATTGGTTTTAATTTTTAATGTATAAACACATAGACGACTGACGACAGAAAGCTGCAGGAGTTGTTGAACGTCATAGCCTTATTAGCTTCGAAGGAACACCGAGCCCAGATATTTTGGCAAAAACACCATTTTGTATGGAGATATCGAAGGATGCCTTATAGTCGACAAGGATATGGTGTGTTTCGACTAATTTTTCATGGGGATCGAGAATTGACGTAATGTGAAGTTGTGTGTTAATAAAGCCCCCTTCACACGATCACACAAGTAATATGTAAAGTCTGATGAAAAAGTAAAATGAAATTCCATCCGTATTTCAAAAAAGAGAGTAATAGTCGTATGATTATTTTTTTTGTGTTTACACCATTGGTATAAGACAATAATAAAGTAAGACGAAAACAGCTGTTAAAAAACATAAACAAAGTGAAAAAATTTGTTTAAAGTTTCTATTGAAATTAAAATGCCGGGAATGGCTACTACGGCGTAAAACTGGAGACAAATCAACAACTTTTTCTAAATCCATTAAATTATTAATTAAATATTGAATATAATTCTAAAAATATTTTCACAAAATAGGAATAATTGTTTGTGCCAAAAATGTTTTTTGTTTTTGTTTTTTTTTTGCACATGTGTTTTACACTTTTTTGTTTTGTTTACATAAAAATACATCCCTGATCTAATGAAATTTTCTTGTTTTTTGAAACATTTCAAAAAATGAAGAGAGCCATACGACTGTCAAATTTTCATCCGTATTTTCTCTCAATGTGTGATAGTTGCATTACATATTATGTTTAGACGATCCCATCCGTACTCTCCTACATCAAATTTTGACAGATCATATTACTTGTGTGATAGTGTGAAGGGGGCTTAAATAAATTTACATAATAAATCTAAAAAGAAAACTCGACAGTGTAATCTCCGAATGACGTGATATGACAAAATGTTTGAAAGTAAGAGTTGTCGACACTGTTTTGCACAGCAGCGTTGCCGTTTTTGGTTTTTTGCATTCTTAATTGATATTTTTCGTTTAAAATGTAGATGTGTACGTTTGTTTTGGTGGGTTTTATTTTGTAATAATTATAAAAATTTAAAAATTCGATTGATGTGTTTTCCATAAAATATATTTGCCATTCACGTATGCTTCCAAAAACTATAAATTCAAACTGTTGAAATGTAAATAAAGTTATATATATATTAAAGTTATAAATAACTTTTTATAATGTATATTAGAAGACTTCTAAGTAGTTCCGATATCCCTATCCCTATACTACTGCGTTTGCCAAATTTAACATTCGAAAATAATAGAAAGAACAATGATTTTAAATTTGGCTATTTTGATTCGGTGATTTTTTTCACAAACGTTGGTCACAAAATTTTTCTATTCGTGGCAACACTGCTGGCAAGTTATCTTTATAACTTTGGTTTTTCATGAGTGTCTCGTTGCTTTAAAAGTTGTAAGTGGAAATTTCCTTGCTTTTACTTTTTTAAATTCTGGATGGATCTTGCAATTTATTTTAAAAATATGCTGTTGAATTGAGATCTATTTGTTTTTCCTATATTTGTTGTTCTTATATTACAATTAGTGATTAAAAAATAAAGCAATGCGCTACGGCTTAAGCATAAACACTTGGGATTTAAGATTTGCAAACAATGTGTTTATAACATTAAACTTTTTAAACAATCGCATTAAACATAATAAAATACGTTTCAGTAAACGATGATAAATGTAAATGTGTAAATAAATGTATATTTACATTTCTTAGTGTCTTGTGTTCGCTATTTTATATACATATATTATCTATCTACATGGATTGTATTACGAGTGCAAATTGGTCAGTTTTATATCCTCTTTCGACTCTTAAGTTTATGCAGATCTTTGGATATTGTGAACTCTTCGAGACCCGGAGTGCACTTACATAAGTGCACCTTATGTTATGCATACGTTTACCAGGTACTGATATTTTGGTGTCGGTAGTGGCAGGTTTTTGCCTTCTTCATGATATTTAGCTTTAATGTTATTATAGCCCATGAGTTAGGTCATATTTTTTTTTAATTATCAGTCGCAATAAATTGCTTTCCAAAATGTCAACATGAAGTAGCCGTAGTCTAGTAGGTAGTGTGTTGGCTTATTAGACGTAAAGTCCGGGTTCGTATCCCAGGTCAGACATACATACATACACACATAATTGGCCATTACAACCCTTCAGTCAGGATTACGGCCTAGCTTCTCAACCAGGTCAGACATCAAAACGAAATATGGAAAAAAAATATTTCTTCGGCGTCTTCCTCTTAGCAGATGTCTGACAAAAACTCTGAGAGTAAACAAACCTACCATGAAAAAGTTTCTCAAATAAATCTATCGTTCGGAGTCGACGTTAAACTGTACACAAGACGCGCAAGTTTTTTGTTTATTTTTCCAGATGAATTAATTTATTGTTCCCAAAAATAATTTTTATTTTGGTGAAGAAATTTGTGATGAAATTAATATTTTCTTGGTAAACCTCAAGATTCAAAAATAATTCTGCGTAAATATTAATTATAATTAATTTTTATTAATTAATTGTTCTTAATTTGAAAATGTGAACAACATATTGCTGATATTTTCAATTAGAGTTATTTAAATCTTTGTGGAGTCCTCCAGAAACCGACTTGCTCCAAACATGCCAATTAACGAGCGGATTGGTTGCGGACTTCGTGATCTGTGTTTGCACAGTAGTTGTGAATATTTTATACAAGTCTAAAGTTTGTGGACTATTGCAATGAATGGATAAGCAAAGTTTCTAACCGCAATTAATATGTCAAATAAAATGAGTCACAGAGCATAAATTCTAAAGTCAGACAATCAGTTAATAAAGGAGAGTGATGGAATGGTAAAATTAACAAAGACTACAAAGGATGTGTGGTCATGTAGCTGAGTATAAAGACTGTGACATTACTATCCGCTCATTTAAGACCTGCTCTTCCATTCATGTACAAAAGAAATTAAAAAACTTATGTATCTAGTAGGGTGATCAACTCGGTTTTAAAACCGGTGGAAAAACCGTTTTTTTTTTTGAGTTTACAGCTGTCGGTTTTTCCAAATGTTGATTTTTCGAATATCGAATAGACCGTTTTTTTTCTTATAAAAACCGGTTTTTTGAGTTTACTATTTTCTAACATTTAATACAAAAATTCTAAAATTTCCGCCAACAATTTAGAAGAATTAAATAACAATAAAAAATATTCAAAACTCCAAAAACGACAAAAACTGTAATAGACAAAGTATTGTAAATGACTTTATTTATTTAGATAAGTGTCAGAAAAGGACTGACAAACTAGTACATTAAGTGAGAGAGCTTTTTTATAAAAACAAAAGAAAGGAATAGATACTCTCCCAAGCATCTGAATTGTACTTTATTTTTAAGAGATCATTTTAAAAAAAGCACATAAATTCCATCTACAGTGGACCCCCGCTATTCGTACACAATTCGTTCCAGCAGGCTGTTCGAATAGCGATTTGTACGAATGACGAATCACTCTATTTTTTATCCATAGCAACACTGTCCTTTTTAAAAAATAGCAAAAAGGCAAATGAGTACAAGCAACACGTGTTAAAGTAAACGCAGTATGAGAAGTGCGGGGATCTCCCGAATTTTCTAAAGTGGCCATCACAGGGAGGAGTTGTCGGTGCAGAGTTGCGCTCTGTGGCACATGGTTGCACGCAGTACGAATAGCGATACAATGTACGAATGGCGAGTTTAATTTTAATTGGAGAAATGTACGAATAACGAGTTGTACGAATAGAGAGGCGGACGAATAGCGGGGTTCCACTGTATATTTTCTAAGAATTTCTAATCGAAATTTTTAAAAGCATTTTATAATTTTCTCATTATATTTTAGAATTTTCGAAACATTTAAAAAAAATGGTAATGTCAAATTGAAATTTCTGAAATACAGTTCGAAAGCTCTCAAATTCATTTAAAAAATTTCTGAACTAAAAATGGAAATTCATAATTATTAGATTCTAAAACTAATGGTGTAGATATCTCTTTGAAAACATGGATCTCATTTTTATTAACTTTTCTTAGTTTTTTATTATAACAATTTGAAATAAATACCAATTAAATGAAATGGTATATTTAGTTATTAATAATTTGTTATATTTTATAAAAATATTTAATATTTTTTTTGTTTAATAATTGTTAACTTTGTTTTATTAACTGAAAAGTAAAAACAACTACAGTCGAACTTCCCTATAATGAATTTTGACGGGACCAGAAAATCACTTCATTATATAGAAACTTCATTATACAGAAATTATATTTTCCCCCACTTTTTATTTAAAATTAGGCATATTAGTTTGGGTTACACTTTTCCATTTTTCTTCCACATCAAAACCTTGTAATGCCAAATAACAAAACCATTATACATAATTCATAATTTTTTTTCAAGAGAAATGATACTTCGCTGCGTCATTTCCGATCACTGAACACCGGCAACTGATGTCAAAATTGTTATTGATGTCGCTTTCTTCTTTTTTTTGTTCTTATTTTCCTCTTTTGTATGCGTAACAGAAAATTGTTTGAAAAATTCATTATATGGAGACAAAAACGCATGTGAGTCAAATATTACACCTGCAAAATTGCTTCATTGTATAGAAAACTTTATTGTATGGAAGTTCATTATAAGGAGATCAAAAACAATGAAATTGGAACGGAAAAAGTTGTGTGTTTGAAATCAATTCATAATAGGGAGAGCTTCATTGTATAGAAGTTCACTATAGAGAAGTTCGACTGTATAAATTAAATGAATTTAAGTTAAAAATGTAAAAATGTTTAGTACTACAGTCGAACTTCCCTATAATGAATCTTGACGGGACCAGAAAATCACTTCATTATATAGAAACTTCATTATACAGAAATTATATTTTTCCCCCACTTTTTATTTAAAATAAATCAATATCCTCAAAAAGGCAGGTTCGAAGCCTTTTGTGCTTAGTGCTCAATTGCTTGTCTTCTAGAATTCCAAACTGCCTAGCCACATCTTTTTTTAATCCTTCTTCAACTTTATTAATAATTAATAATTTTTTTTCAAGAGAAATGCTACTTCGCTGCGTCATTTCCGATCACTGAACACCGGCAACTGATGTCAAAATTGTTATTGATGTGGCTTTCTTCTTTTGTTTGTTCTTATTTTCTTCTTTTGGGAATCCCCTCATTAGTTGTTAGTATGCGTAACAGAAAATTGTTTGAAAAATTCATTATATGGAGACAAAAACGCATGTGAGTCAAATATTACACCTGCAAAATTGCTTCATTGTATAGAAAACTTCATTGTATGGGAATTCATTATAAGGAGATCAAAAACAATGAAATTGGAACGGAAAAAGTTGTGTGTTTGAAATCAATTCATAATAGGGAGAGCTTCATTGTATAGAAGTTCACTATAGAGAAGTTCGACTGTAATTATTAAAGTTTTTAATAAGTAAAACAGATTAAAAACAAAAAAATTACTTTAACTGTTATTGTTTAAGTATTTTTTTACATAAACTGTTACTTTTAAAGTATCTTTTCTGAATGAATTTCAATAAAAATGTATTTATTGATATTGTTTTTAATAAAATAAATTGAAAATAAATTTTTGGAAATTTTACAATTATTAAACAAAAAACCGGTTAACCGGTTTTTTTGAATTTTCAAATTTACAACCCGCTTTTTTTAAAATTTCAACTATTCGAACTATTCGAAAACCGGTTTTTGAAATATGTCGAATAATCGATCACCGTAGTATCTAGCTTTCATTTTATTAATGATTGTTGAGAAGTCATGGTTGATCTGAGCATAGAATTCGTCTACGCTCTTAGCCCATTAATTAAACTAGGTTTGATGACGTTCCAGAGTATGAGCATAATAACAATCTGCGTAATGCGGAGAAAAGCTATATTCTAATGGTTGCCAATTGTCCTCAAGTATATTCAAGGAAGAAAACCGCGGTAACTTTCAACTTTCGGCTTATATTCGGAATAATTGCCTCATATACCGTTTCACGCGTATTTAATAGTATTTTAAAGTTATTTCCGTTATTTAACCGATTTCTCTTAATTCTTTCTTCGAACCTGTTCTTTAATCTTAAATCCTTGGTTGATTTAGTACCGTATTTACGCAAGTATTAAAAAATTTCACAATTTTCGTAAAACCTTTAAATTTATACAGAATATTTTCCTATTTATTCCATATTTTTACATTGTGCACTCGAACCTCGTTTTATGTGATTAATTCGTTTCGCAAAAAGTCGCATAATTCAAATTCGCATAAAATGATACACTAGCTCCATACAAAAACCACTAATTGGTTTTTCAATTAAAAAAATCGCATAAATTCTAATTAAAGAAATAAAACTCATACAAAAACGCATATAAAAAATCAACAAAAATTTTATTAATTCATTAAAGCAATAATGTATTCCTTCCCCAGCGCAGTGCAGTTCGCTCCTTTTGATAAACGATCTAAAATTTCGATTTTTTTCTCTAATGAGATCGTTTGCCTCTTTTATTTTTCTCCATAACTAATAAATATATGAAAAAAGTTGCAATTTTTACCATAAAACGCTCTTTGTATTTTTTTATAAACTTACATTGCTCAAATGATAAATAAAATCCGATTTGTTTTATTAATTTTCAGTTATATAAAAACTATCACTTCATTAAATATATGTATAATATTTTTCGTGTTAAAAACGGTATTTCCCCACAAATATATAGAGTTCTAAGTTCAAAATAGTTTTTGTAGCGCCGCACAGAGGGGCATTTTGCTTGAAAACCTGGCCAAAATTAATAGAAGTGTTTTATGAGTTAATGGCTAGAATTTTTAGATAGTGTTAGTGATAATTAGGCCCAAGGGTGAACCCAACTGATTTTGGTTCAAATCGGTCCGTGATTTCGCCTAGCCCCCATACAAATTCCCCTCGAATTTACATCACGATACCGTACACTTATTTACACATAATTATGGTAATTATGCAACAATCATGATACAATTTAGCATGGATCAGTTCTGGGTACTAAGAAATCATGGTGTAAAGTTTGGTGAAAATCGGATCACATTTGACCCTAGTCCCCATATAAAGTCCCCTTTAGAAATTCACGTTCGCGCTTATAAATGGCTTAAAAACACCGGTATCGTGATGAAATTCGGTATGAGCGTGTATTTTGTAAATCTAAATGATATTGCCAAATGTTGTTATGGTCGGTCCATAATTGCCCCTAGGTCCAAAATAGGGCCCCTGAAGAAAATATGTTCAGCTATTATAATTGGCTTAAAAATTTTATTACCTCGATGAAATTCGACATGAACATGTTCAATATGAATGTGAATCATTTTACCTGATTCTATTATGATCGGATCATAAGTGCCCCTAGGTACCACATACGGCCCATTAAGAAAATCAAACATACATCTCATATTGTTATAATAGTCGATATATTAAATTAAGTTTTTAAAGTTCTATGAGAATTAATATTTATTTATAATATTTATTTTACATTATTTAATACTTATGTAACTTAAAAATACTTAAATAGTGAAGCTAACTACATACATTCGTTAAAATCGTTATCATTTTCATCATCAATGTCAGGAAGGAGTAATTTAATAGTATCTGATGAAAATGCTTTTCTATTCCTTCGCGATTTTTGTGTACTGCAGCTTATAAAAGGGTCATTTTATTATTTTTTTATAAGTTTACAGGTAAAAAGGATGAAAATAGAGATTTCATATTTTATTGTGGTATATAACAATTTTTGAGCACTTGCTACTTTCAGTTTTAAAAATCCTATGTATTTCGTTTTTTGGTAGAAAAAGGGTAATTTTTTTTAATTTTTCAAAAAAAGTAAAATTTCCAAAAAAAGTGCCAAAAATAATTGCGCAAATTTTTTTTCTGTTCCTGAATGTAGAGAGTTCATATTTTCTTGTGGTATAAAACATTGAACTACTAAAAACTACTTTCACCTTCAAAATCCTTATCTTTTTTTGGGGAGGGTAAAAAAATGTGAAATTTTTATTATTTTTAAATTTTGAACGAGTAATTTTAACATTAATATATGAGATATATGTATATATAAAAAAAAAACTGAAAGTAGCAGTTGCTCATACCTTTCAAGTAAAAAAAAATCAATATAAAATCTCTGTTTGTTTAGCCACAAAAAAATATATAAACCTATTAAAATTGCAAAAAACACTAAAAATGCATTTAATTTTCTTCACTTTCCTGACTTTGACATCGTCTCAAATCTACAAATCTCAACTTAAAGTCATGAAAATTCACTGTATAATGAATTCTGTTATCTATCGAACTGCATACTCACTTTCTTAAATTTCATTTTTGCCTTTTTGGCCAGCTTTTGAGGGTAAATGCCCCTTAGTGCGCCGGTGCGTAATTTTTTCAGTGTTACCATTTCACATAGAGATTGTAATGACTAAAATAGAAATAAAATTGAGAATTTAAAAACCGCATAAATTCAAATTCGCATAAAACGAGGTTTGAGTGTATACAGATTTTGTTATTCATAAAGTTTTTTTTATTAAGTTGTTTTTAATGTCCTATTAAATTTTAATTCGAATTTTTTACTTAAGTAAAGGATTTCTGTATTTGTTTCTTCTTTCATATTAAATTTTTTATTAAATTTTTTCCAACACTACGAATTTAAATTTTTTTTTATATTCCAGAAAAGTTTCTTTCCATGTTGACAGCATCTCTCAACCTCTCCATATTTCTTTAGCATTTATTTTCATCAGTTGAATAAACAGCTGCCATTTCTATTCGATTTCGTCTTTTAAAACTTTGTAGACAAACAATCTTTATTTATAGTGTCAGCTCATCATATTATGAACAAGCCAATTGAGTGAAATTCTTACTAGCGTTATCTTTTTAGTATTATAACATGCAAGAGAGAGAAAAATATAATACATACATACATTATTGGTCATTACAACCCTTCAGTCAGGATTACGACCTAGCTTCTCACACTACTTATGTTGTGTGCCCTAATTTTATACATAAGTGGCGGGCCCTGCAGTTTAAAGTCGACTCCGAATGACAGGTTTTGGAGAAACTTTTCATGGCAATTTTATTTACTCTTAGAGTTTTTGCCAGAAATCTGCTGAGAGGAAGTCGCCGAAGAAATTTTTTTTCATATTTCGTTTTGATGTATGTATGTAAATGTGAATATTAACAAAATTACAACACAAAAAGTCAACAAACTCTAAGAATTTGTATTATTTTATACAAAATTTTTTCAAAATTAAAAATCATTCGAAATGACTTTTTCGTCATCATGAAATGCTAATCGAAAAAAATGAATATAAAGATGCACTCGTCATATAAGAAATTTGAACTTAGTAACAGAAGTCATTTGCTTTTTATAAATTTCTCAAGCAGTCAAAATGACAGCTTTTGAGCAATATAGGGGAATTAAATGTAAATATTAACAAAATTACTTACTTACTTAATTGGCCATAACAACCCGTTTAACGGATTTCGGCCTGCCGCAACACATCCTTCCAGGCGCCTATGCTTCTTGCGCGCCTACGCCAGTTGGTCACACCAATCGATGACAGGGCTTCCTGAATCTGGTCCTTCCAACGGATACAAGGTCGTCCTCTTCGCCGACTTCCGCAGATTCCCGCATCAAATACTCGTCTCGCCGGAGCATCCTCCTCCATTCGAACGACATGGCCGAGCCAGCGCATCTCTTTGTTCGATTTTTTGGTACAGTTTAAGTTATGCTGTTTACAAAGACTTGTTTATAATTGTTGATACTGTATGGTTTAAGTTTGCAGTTTCGTTTTAAGTTTTTATTTTTGTTTTGGATTTAGTTTTTACATTGAGTGCTTCGTAATATTTATGCTTAATATAGCTTTCACTAACAAAAACATAAATCGTAATGTATTGGAAAGCCAAAGTGCTAGGAGTTCCGTTCTCGTTAATGAATTATATTCAATTGTTTTCTAATTTATGGGACGATTGGCAACTCAACCATAGACCAACGTTCCTACGCTCCGGAATGACCCGATTACTCATCGGCCAAGAATTTTCAACCCAGCGAAAGCTATTTCAATGGGAAGTTTTTTTTCCCAAGGTAGCAAAATATGCCGGCACTTTTACTCTCTACCCTATTAATAAGAGCTGGCATTGAACAGAATCCAGGTCCTGTATGGATCTGTTCCGTATGCCATACGATAATCAGGTCAGACAACTACAGGGCCAACGCTGTAGTGTACAATTAAATACTAATTTAACTCATACGGAACATATCACCAGCTCCAACGCCAATGGCACCCCGACTAACAACGACAGAAGACTACAACACACCTGGAACTGTTCTGTTCGTGGTGAGACAATTAGAAGGAACACGACTTCGGTGAAATGCAATAACTACAGTAGTTGGTGCCGCATGAAGAACTGCACCAACCTTTCACACCATACGGAGTGGAATGGCAACTTTATTGCTGACTGCTGTGCAAACCATCAAATCACAGCAGCTCCTTCCCAACCACCCACAGGACACACATCATCCCACACGCACAACTACATCACGACAGCGACATCAGCAGGAACAGACTACAACCACATAGAAGCAACCTACACTACCCATACCCCCACCCACTTCTCCCATAGCCCACCGGACTTCACCTCATCAACACTTATCTTTCAGCATTATGCAGTTCAGTTGTAATGAACTTACTTATTTTCTTACTTAATTGGCCATAACAACCCCTTTAACGGATTTCGGCCTGCCGTAACACATCCTTCCAGGCGCCTCTGATCCTTCCGCGCCTACGCCAGTTGGTCACACCAATCGATGACAGGGCTTCCTCGATTTGGTCCTTCCAACGGATACAAGGTCGTCCTCTTCGCCGACTTCCGCAGATTCCCGCATCAAATACCCGTCTCGCCGGAGCATCCTCCTCCATTCGAACGACATGGCCGAGCCAGCGCAGCCGCTGGATATTAATACGCTGTACAACGTCTACGTCGTTGAGGAGCCTATACAGCTCACTGTTGGATCGGATACGGAAATCATCGCCAACTCGCACTGGACCGAAGATCTTGCGTAGGACTTTTCTCTCGAACACTCTCAAGGCTGCTGCATCTGTTCTTAATACGGTCCATGCCTCTGCGCCATAAAGAAGCACGGGGAGGATGAGCGTCTTGTAGAGTGTTAGTTTCGTCGCACGAGAGAGGTCTCTGCTACTCAATTGCCTACTGAGACCATAATAACACCTGTTGGCAAGAGTGATTCTACGCTTGATCTCCAGACTGACATCATTTCTGGTGGTAACGGCGGAGCCAAGATAGATGAATTCCTTGACCGTATCAAAAGTATAGTTATCGGCCGTAATCTGAGGATCAATACGCCGCGCGCCTCTACTTGTCGATAACATATACTTTGTTTTGCCCTCATTTACTGCCAGACCCATCTTACTAGACTCTCGTTCAATAGCACTAAAGGCAGCAGTAACATCTCGCTTGGTACGCCCTATAATGTCAATGTCGTCAGCGTACGCAAGCAACTGGACACTTTTTTGAAAAATAGTGCCATTGCGATGCACTCCCGCCTTTCGCAGAACTCTCCATGACGAAGTTGAAGAGTTCGCATGATAAGGGGTCGCCTTGTCTGAAACCTCGCACGGTATCAAAAGGTTCGGAGAGGTTCCAGAGCTGCAGGAATTGCTCAACGTCATTCTGCATAGCCTTATCAGCTTCACAGGTATACCGAGCTCAGACATTGCGGCAAAAAGATGGTGTGTGTCGACTTGTTTCTCGTGGGTCTTTTCCAGGATTTGGCGTAGTGTGAAGATCTGGTCGATGGTGGACTTGACAGGTCTGAAGCCGCACTGATAAGGTCCAATCAGTGTTTTTACGAGTGGCTTCAATCGTTCACACAATACGCCTGTAAGAACCTTATATGCGATAGGGAGAAGACTTATACCCCTGTAGTTGGCGCACATCGTAGGGTCTCCCTTTTTCAGGACAGGACAGAGGACACTGAGGTTCCAATCGTTGGGCATACTTTCCTCTAGCCATATTTTGTAAATAAGTTGGTGCATGCGCCCTACCAACTCATTACATCCGGTCTTAAACAATTCAGCGGGGAGGCCATCAGGACCCGCCGCTTTATTGTTTTTAAGACGGATAATCGCGACTTTGACCTCT
Organism: Sarcophaga rosellei; assembly: GCA_930367235.1. NCBI lineage: Eukaryota > Metazoa > Arthropoda > Insecta > Diptera > Sarcophagidae > Sarcophaga > Sarcophaga rosellei. Next base: position 69,437,797 of record OV884017.1, on the reverse strand, counting down.
TCATGGCTAGGCGGCGGAATCTCCACGCCGTCATCGTCGATCGGGTTCGGAACATCATCTCTAAAGGCGGAATTGTTGTCGTCATCACCTTGCAGCAGAGTAGAGAAGTGTTTCCTCCATAACCTCAGCACCCCTTGCGAGTCTGTTATCAGGTTTCCGTTTTCGTCTTTGCAGGAAGACGCTCCGGGCTTAAAACCTTCGGTTAGACGCTTAACCTTTTGATAAAATTTTCGAGCATCATTCCTGCACCTATACATCTCGACTTCCTCGCGCTCACGCCTTTCCTGCTCCCTCATCTTGCGTCTGAAAAGGCGTCTCTCATCCCTTCTCCTCTCTCTATAGTTCTCGACAATAGCTCGCGTTGCGGCTGACTGCGTTTCTTGTATGCGGCGTTTTTCGCTGCAGCAGCCTCGCGACACTCCTCGTCGTACCATTGATTTCGTTGGGTTGGACGCTCGAAACCAAGGACTGTTTCTGCAATAGTGCGCAAAGAGTGGGAAATGTTGGCCCACAGTCCACCAATGTCGCTGAGATTGGATGGGGAGCGACGGAGCTTATCCGAGAGTTGAGCGGAGAACGCCTCAGTTGTCCTTTGTGATCGCAGCTTCTTGACGTCCAGCTTTCGCAATGTACTAGAGCGCGCAGACCTCGAGGCGCTAATGCGCAATCGGAACTTGGCTGCAACAAGGTAGTGGTCTGAGTCGATGTTTGGACCTCTGAATGTACGCACATCTAGTACACTGGAAACGTGCTTCCGTCAATCACAATATGATCGATCTGGTTGGATGTTGATCGATCGGGGGACATCCAGGTGGCCTTATGAATGTCGAGATGCTGAAACCTGGTGCTACATACTACCATGTTGCGCGCCGCGGCGAAATCGATCAGCCTCATACCATTGGAGGTAGTGTCCGCGTGGAGGCTGAACTGTCCGACAGTGGGGTCAAAGATACCTTCCCGCCCGACCTTCGCATTAAAATCTCCGAGGACAATTTTGGCGTCATGGGCCGGGCACTTATCATATACGTCCTCGAGTTTAGCATAGAAGGCATCCTTAACCGCATCGTCCTTTTCTTCCATCGGGGCGTGGGCACAAATTAGGCTTATGTTGTGGAATTTTGCCTTGATACGGATTGTGGCTATTCTTTCGTTCACAGGTGTGAACCCAGAGACAAGGTGACGAAGTCTCTTATTAACCACAAAGCCGCATCTAAATTCGTGCTTATCTTCATGGCAGCTGTAGTAAACATCACAAGATGCAAGCCTTTTGCATCCTTGTCCTGTCCACCGCATTTCCTGTATGGCAGTGATGTCAGTCCTACATTTAATGAGGGCATCCGCCAGCTGGGCGGAAGCGCCTACCCTGTAAAGGGTGCGGACGTTCCAAGTGCCAATACGTAAATCGTAGTCCTTTATACGTTTGCCGTGGTCGTCAACTTTTAAGGGGTTTTCATTGGAGGGGGATTTTTACGTGGTGGGTTCCAACCCCTACGCACAACCCAAATTTAACGTCCAGGGGATTGGACTTCGCTGCACGCATTAGTTAACATCTAGCTGGTGCTAGAATGCCATCCAGGAGGGGCCACGAGGAGGCTGCGTGTCAACTTGAATACAGCAAGACAAGGATCGTCCTGGAGGTCGCCACGTTGACCACAATCAGAAACTTTGCCTTGTTTGCATGCATTCCTCCCTCCCTATGCATTCCTCCCTCCCTATGCATTCCTCCCTCCCAGTTGTAATGAACTCAGGATCAAAATAGCAGACATCACCAATTTCATGCATAGCAAGAACATCAATATAGCCGCCATTCAGGAAACCATACTACATAGGGAGTGCCCCATAACATTCTCAGGAAACTATAACATTGTGAGGAAAGACAGGGAGAGGGATAGCGGAGGCGGATTCGCTTTCATCCTCGAACGCAACGTAAAATTCAAAATGACAAACACACCAGCACCCCTCCATCCGAATGATTTCCTGGAAGTGATGTCCATATCAGTACAGACGGAGGATACTGATATTGAAATTACCAACGTATATATTCCACCCATCAACAGCAATGGAACCAACTATCATCCCAACATCTCACATCTTCTCCAGGATGATAGTCGGATTATACTTGGCGATTTTAACGCACACCACGAAAGCTGGCATTCCTTACTCGCTAATGATCAACGAGGAGATGAGTCAGATTTTGCTACGATAAACGAGTACCTGCCATGAAAAAGTTTCTCAAAATCTGTCATTCGGAGTCGACGTAGGTCCCGCCACTCAAGTATAAAATTAAGACACACAATATGAGTGGTGTGAGAAGCTAGGCCGTAATCCTGACTAAAGGTTTGTAATGGCCAATTATGTATGTATGTAAACGAGTACTATCCCACCAGAGTCCGCAAGATGTGCGAGCTCGCATGACTTGGCAAACCTACATAGTCTTAAGCTCGGACCACATTTCCATTGTGGTCAGCATCGAAAAGAACAGTGAATTTATAGAACCAGTCCGACATACTTACGTCAACTACAACGAAGCCAAATGGGTAGCTTTCAGCGCTTTCATTGAAGATAATATTAGTTAGCTGCCCTCTCCCACATGCGTCAGAAGTGGACAAAAGGCATTCAGGACAAATGTGCAGATAGGAGTAAAAATCTGACTGCAGTTGAATTCGGTGATAGGCAACATTCAGAGGCGAAAAATTGTGCTATGAAGTTCTGCAGGCAAATTATTGAACACCCGGCTGCGCAGAACAAAGGGAAAAGAGCCTTAACCTCACCAAGGCCTTTGACACGGTTGATCACCCTATACTTTTGAGAGACATCCTAAACTCAACCTTGCCCAATGACATAAAGCGCTGGACTTCCAATTATGTGGGAGGTCGGCAGACATTCGTTGAGTTTAGGGGACAAAAATCTCACAGAAAGATAAAGATGGGAAAGTGGGGTTCTGTCGTCTATCCTATTCAATATATATTGTTACCAAAATGGAAATGGTGTTATTAAAATGATAAACAAAAGCTACAAAACAAAACAATGGTATAAAAAAAAGAAGATAACCAAATTAAACAAACAGACAACACCAACACTTCAAGGACAAACGTAAACAAAATACACAAACAACCATAACGAAAACAACATGTTTACATTTATAGAGATTTCGCGAAGGCAAAGTCATTCTCATTCGAGAGCATTCATCAGACTGTTTACCCAGCGATATAAAATCAGAAAGAATTCGGTCAGTCTTGTGTGAAGAGGCGTTGCGTTTGAAGCAGGGTTTGTTTTTGCTTCACTGTGCTTTGCTTTTTCTTATTTGCTTAACTACAACTAAGAGAAAATTAAACAGCTGTAGTGGTACAGTGAAATGTTTTCTGCTAACGCAGTCAGTCACAGCTATTAATTTTAATATGACCACTATTGTTTACAGCGTTTCAGCTCTTGTGGTTTCTCTTGTGCTTTGGCTGTACTTATTTGCTGCGCTCTTTTACTTTGTAAAGAACTGCTTAATGTGTTTACAATGTATAGCAATTAACTGTGTGTTTGTACTATTCTCTTTGAAATGTTTAATGATTTATTTGTTTGAAGCCCAAACACAATATACACCTTTTCAAAGAGAATGGTGCTAGAACACAGTTATTTTCTATACATTATAAAACCTTTAAGCTGTTCTTTACAAAGTAAAAGAGCTCTCTCTCTCTGTTTCTTCGACTTTGCTGTTTGCCTTGAGTATAATTGCTAAAAAACTTTAAGCATAGCAGAAATTTAGGTGCTTTTGCTAATTTCAAGCAAGCAATACAAACCCTGGTTTGAAGAGAATAATTGTGGTTTGAAGAACTCCGTTGTAAAGATCTAACGAACAATTGTTAGTGTGTACGCGGAAGAGGGTAAAGAAGAATAACAAATAAAGCAAATTGTTGTTGTTTAAATCAAGTTGCCAAAGGGGACACGGAGGTGTGGGAACAATAAAGAATTTATTTCAAATTAAACACAAATATGTTTATTTGCAATCTACGAACTCATATTTTAGCCTTTTAAAAACGTTACAATATCTTACTTCACTTAAACACAAATATGTTTATTTGCAATCTACGAACTCATGTTTTAGCCTTTTAAAAACGTTACAATATCTTACTTCACTTCCGGACCCGTTTCAAAACGTCACAATGGTGTCATATGCAGATGACTGTACAGTCTTTGCATCGGGTGCGAACATAGAAGACATAAGAGCTAGGGTCACAGACTATCTGGCGACCATTGTAGACTACTTCCGGAATTAGAAAATCCTCCGTTTCTCTTTTCACATACATACATAATTGGCCATTACAACCCTTCGTCAGGATTACGGCCTAGCTTCCCTGTTGGCCATGTCTTCAAGACATCATCGATGATGCGTACAGGACAATGTTAACTCATAACTGATTTGTTGGCGACAGCCGGAGCAAATCACTGACGAGTTTTCCGAACAAAGGGCACTTTTTTCGTGTCCGACAATATGAGCGACATTACAATGCATATTGTCGTTGACGATCAGATAAGTAACAATGTGCTTCAACTTGTCATCGACGAATATATAAGCGAAATTTTCTCAACCTTGTCATTGACGACAGTTTAGCGACAGTATCCTTCCATAGTATCGTCGGTGACAGTATAGCTGAAACAACCATAACATGATCATCGACGACAAATTAGGCGACAGAATACTCACCTTCTCAACAAATGATTTCTTTTTTAAAAATTTGAATATATTAAGGGTTTTATATATTTTTTATTGATTCCAATTTCAATTTCAATTCAATATTAATATAAATACATATTTCTGTACGTACACACACATATGTGTAGAGAAATTAATATAATTTATATATAGATAATAAATAATAGAAAAATGTATATATATAATAAACTAAAAAATAATTTGAACATTTCATCAGGTTTTATTAATAAAAAAAGTTAAAATATATACATATCTATTAAAAAATATTAAAATTTTTTATATTATATAAAATGTTCAGGAAAATATGGTTTTATGGTTTAGAATCATTTTCTTTATTATTTTCATTCTTCTTTCTGGAATTTGATCTGTTTATTGTATCATATCATCATTGTTTATTATGTTATCATCATTGTTTATTGCGATAAACGCAGATCTTTTATAAATTTATCATGGGTGTAGCCCTCTGATTTAGTTGATTCTGCAATAAAATTATTGTTATTAATAAATACTATGAGAACTTTCTCAAATCAATTACCACATGATGATTTAAAAAAACATTTTTTAACTGCGTTTTTAAATCTTGTTTTGGCGGAATATAATTTTCAACAGTAAGTTCTGAAGACTGATCAATACCATCATGAATCGTTGAAACATTTTCACTTTCATTGATATCATTCTGGGATTCTGTACTCTTCTTAACTCTGTTTAAATATTCCCACTTTTTACGGGCTATTTCCCGACGCAATGATTTTGGCATATTTTTACATAAATATATTGTGTACTTACCTCTAGAATGATTATTATAAAATTAATATTATTTGTTTTTACCACAAAACACTGTAAACACTCTTTGAAACAACCTTTCACTTGCACTTTAAAAACACGAATGAATGATTTTTAGTCTTTTCTTATATTTGCTTTGTTTTTAGACGTTAAAGTACAGTTATTTATATTTTTCGTAGAAAAAAACTAAAAAAATGTGTTGACAACAACATCTAATTCTAAAAGAAGATAGAAACACGACAAACTTTTACAATTGTTGTCTATGTTGTCCTCAACAAATCTTTAAAGAAGTTTAAATAAAGACAAGTTCAAGACATTCTCGCTCATCTTGTCGTAAATGTAACCTGAAACAAGACAATTTGCATGCAATTGTCGCTCATCCTGTCCTCAATAATACCTTATTCAAGACAAATTCAAGAATTTGTCATTATGCTGTCTACTATTAAGCTCAAAACGCGACAAATTACACGACTTTGTTATTAAAGTTGTCCTAAATTGAATTTTATACAGGACAAATTTGAAAAATTCCTGCAGACAACATTGATGCAAACGTCGTCAATAACGACCTGGCCAACTGGGTTCTAAACACCACTCATGTTGTGTGCGTTAATTTTATACATGAGTGGCGGGACCTACAGTTTAAAGTCGACTCCGAACGACAGATTTTTTGAGAAGCTTTTCATGGCAATTTTTACTCTCAGAGTTTTTGCAAGAAATCTGCTGAGAGGAAGCCGCCGAAGAAATACTTTTTGTATTTTGTTTTTGATGTCTGGCCTGGGATTCGAACTCGGGCCTTTCGTCTAATAAGCCAACACACTACCTACTAGACCACGGCGACTTCTTTTCACAACGTGGACAAAAGAAGTGAGGAGACCACTCAACATCTCTGTCGAAGTTAACATCATACCTACGGTACGTAACCCCAAGATCCTTGGGAGGACGAAACACAGGGTCCTGAAGGCGCTAACAGGAACTATATGGGGTATGGACAAGGAGATAATCATTACCACCTACAAGGCAATTGCCCGCTTCCTCCTTAATTATGCTGCTCCAATCTGGATTTCCTTCCTGAGTGATACCTAATGATCCAATGATACCAACGATCTCCTGACGAAACAATTGGTCAATTCACACAAGCCGTTGTACCGTTGTATTCATTGTATTGTTGGAAGAATATACAACAGTGTATGATTGTTGTTGATAATTTTTGTATAAAATTCTGATACACTTATACACATTTTTTCCATATGTTTTTAAAAGTTGTATTGATTTGAATGAAAAAATGTGTATATGTTTTCATATGTTGTGTTGGTTTAGGGCTATCAAATTGTTTGAATGCCACGAAGTACACAATACAGCATAGCATTGAGCGTTCACAAAGAAACAAATGTATTCAATACAACATACGCGATACAAAGTTGTGTGAATTGCCCCAATATTTCGTGGCCTGCTATTTACCATCCCATCCCAACCACCACATAGTCACGGACGATCCAACTCCTCGCCGCATAAGACAAGACTTTAGGCACTTTAACACGGACATATTGCATCTAATATCGACAATAGTAGACCTATAATCAGTAATGGAAGCGCAACGTTTTTCACACCAATTGACACGACAGCAATGGACGAACTCAGCCACAACAGGATTCTAAATCACCACCCATCACCAATATCGGATAGTGAAAGGCAGCTGCCCGGGTAACTAAAACCATCCTGGCCTAGCGAATCTTCCTGAACAGCTACAGGACGAGGATTACTCCGGGGACCCTGGTAACCAAGGACCACACGACACGGCGCACCTCTTTGGATGCCCTGTCAAACCGACAACCCATCGAATAGTAGTCTTGTGGCTGAATTCAACACAAGTAGCGGACTTCCTAGGACTACCAAGCCTGTGTTACATTACCTAAACCACCAACGTACACATAATACAATACACATGAGCATAAAGCAATAAATTCTGCCTCTGTTGTAGAAGTAGCTGTTATTGTTTGCTTCTTTGAACTCCAAGCTATAGGTCCATCATTGATTGTAGCTATCCAACCTGTGGTACTTCGCCGTGAACCTAAATCTCCTGCCCAGTCTGCGTCACAATACATTTTGTTACATTTCGATCCAATATCATATAAAAGACCTCTGTCATCTGTTCCTTTTAAATATTTAAAAATGCGTTTCACACCATTGCAATGAATTTGGGATGGATTTTCAACATATCTGCTCAGGACCCCAACACTAAAAGCAATATCAGGTCGCGTTGAAACCATTAAAAACATCAGAGATCCAATGGCTTCTCGATAAGGAAATCTCTCTTCAGATTTCGTACCTAGTTTAGAAAATTTCATACCTGGTTTTGCTGGAGTTGATACCGCTGCACAATTTTCGTGGTTAAAACGTTTCAGTATTCTTTTAACATAAGCCTGTTGATGAATTTTCATATTCATTGTTTTTCTACAAATTTCAATTTGAATGCCAACAAACGATTCAGCAAGTCCATAAGTAATCTTAAATTCACAATTTAAGGGTTTGAGGAGATCTACAATGAAAGATGCATTATTTCCACACACTAAGCCATCGTCAACATAAAGTGCTAAATAAGTTGTTATTTGCTCTGAATTATAATAAAACACACATAAATCTGCAAATGATTGTATAAAACTAAAATCAGAAAGAAAATTTACAATTCGTTTATTCCATTGCCGGCAATCTTGTTTGATACCATAAAGTCCCTTTTGTAGTTTACATACCCGTTCATCTTGTTCGTAACCATAAGGCTATTCCATATATATAACTTCCTCCAACTCACCATATAAAAATGCTGTTTTAACATCAAATTGGTAAATAATCTTATCAAACGCAGCAGCTATCGACAACAACAAACGCACAGACTCATATCTAACAACCGGGGAATATATTTCATCATAGTCTACTCCTCTCTTCTGTGAGCAACCTCTCACCACCAAAACGAGCTTTATATTTGTCTATTTTGCCATCTGACTTGTATTTTCTTTTGAAAATCCATCGATTTGTGATAACATGCATGTTGGGAGTACGTGGTACAAGAATCCATGTATTGTTTTCATTTAAAGAGTAAAGTTCATCCCTGATCGCTAAGTTCCACATTTTAGATTCTTCTCCTTCCTGCATACAAATAACTCTTGATTCCATTGCTATTTTTCTTTTTGCTACTTCTAGTATTATATGGACTTCTAAACTTTTGTTCACCGGCATATTTTTCAAACATGTTGTTGTTATCAACTGGTTCTTTTAACTCTTGTTGTTCTGATTCTTCATTTAACTCTTGTTGTTTTGATTCTTCTTCGTTACTATCTAATACTTCATCATTTACGTTTTCATTATCATGTTTTGTTCTCATTTTAATTATTTCATTCATGTACTCACCATAGTTTTCGTTAAAAATTACGTCTCTTCCGATGAAAACTTTTTTAATCTTTGAGTTGTAAACACGATAAGCTTTACTCGAATCATTGTATCCAACTTGTATGTATTTTACAGAATTCTTTTCAAATTTTGTTCGTTGTTCTTTTGGGATATGTACAAATGCCTCACTACCAAAAATTCTCAGATGACTTACCATCGGCTTTTTGCCATACCATTTTTCGTAAGGTGTACATCTTTCTATGACGTTAGAGGCAGTTCTGTTTTTTAAGTACACAGCCGTATTCGTTGCTTCAGCCCATAGATATGTTGGTAAATTTCTAGCGTGTAACATTGATTTGGCACTCTCAACTATAGCTCGATTTTGGCGCTCTATAAATCCATTTTGCTCAGGAGCTCGAGGGGTAGAAAGCTCATGCTTAATTCCATTTTGTAGAAGAAATTTCCGTACTGAGTCGTTGCAAAATTCTAGACCTCCATCTGAATGTAGTTTTCTAATGTTGTGGCCGTCAGCTCTTACTTCGGCGTAAAAAGACATTAAGTTATTTAATACGTCCGTTTTGTTTTTAAGAAAATATATGAAGTAAAATCTAGAATAGTCATCATTCAATAACATAAAATAATTTGCACCATTAATTGAAGGAACACTAATTTTTCCACACAAATCAACGTGAATCATTTCTCTGGTTAGTAGCTCTTCGAGCCTGATCTCTTGGGAAACTGTTCCTGTGCTGTTTCCCATATGCACAACCCTCGCAAAATGAAAAATTTTCATCAGCATTCAGATTCTTCAGCCGTAAGCCACCTACCGTTTTATTGTTAGCCATTTCTCTAAGTGTTCTATAGTTGACATGGCCAAGTCTTTCATGCCAAATTTTAATTGAGTCTGCAACTACTGCATTTAAACTAGCCGATAAAGCTTTCAAATCCATTTTGTACAAACCTGATTCACGAGTTCCATAAACAATTACACTATTACCTTTCATGAAACACACACGACTACCACCTTCTTTAAAAATGACGTCCATACCTTTCTCTGTGGCTCTTGAGACAGGAATAAAATTCCTGTTAAAATCGGGAAATAATAAAACGTCCTTAATTGTGTGTGTGGAACCGTTTACTTCACTTTTGACTAGAATATCACCAATGCCTTCGACTGTCAACTTACGGCCGTCTCCAACTTTAACAAAATAGTTACCAGTTGTAAAATTATTTACCTTCTCAAATAACCCCCTTTGAAAAGACAAGTGATCCGTAGCTCCAGAATCAGCGTAGAAAACATTTTTGTTGTTGTTTCATTGTTTGTAAAACAAACAATTGTGGATTGTTATTCTGATGTTCATCAGCCTCTCGTTCAACTATTAGTGAGTGCATACGGTTGTTGGAATTTTGTTTGTTACGCTGGTCAGCTGCCTTTTTAAAACACTCTCTTACCCAATGGCCCTTCTTATGACTTCATAAACGCAGTTTGCAATGCAACACTGCAAAGAAATTCATTTACAAGGCAAAGCAATGTTTTATTGCAACACTGCTTTGTCAAACAATGAGATGACATTTTAATACGTTTATGAACGCGAAAACTGTTGACCCTTGTATGACTTTTTGTATAATTTAATTTTTTAAAATGAATATTCAGAAAAAATGCAGTCTTCTTTTGAAACCCGTTTTCGATTTGGCTGATAATAAAAATTCAAGCAGCACTTTGATCAAAAGTATTTTAAACAAAAGAAAGGGTCGTCGTATAGCATTATTAACTAGCGAGAGAAAAATTCTTAAAACTTTAAAATTTGTGTAAAATTATCGCAAGCATGTAGGACGATGAGATTTATTCTCATTTTCTAATGAAGAAAAGTACAAAGTATTTATTACCAAATGGTATAATTTGATAAAACTAATTAATATTTTAAATTTTAAGAAGTTGTAGATTGCGATTAAACCCTGGTGGTATTCACGTAAAACTGGACGTATTGGAATAACGCTACAAAAAAACATTACAAATAACAATTTGGAAACTGAGCAATAATTGTTCTTTCAAAGGTGCGCTATCAATTTCCTTAATATCCCGCATTATTTGTTTCCAAATTGAGATTTTTTGCTAACGCACTTTTATGAGTAGGTTCTTTCTTTCATGATTCCATTTTTTTTTTCTCTATATACAAAAAATTAAATGTTAAATCACATTTGTACTTATATTAATAAAAAAGTTAAATTACCAAAAATTTGTCATTTCTACCACAAAATTTTTGCCGCCAATAAATGTTTACAAAGAATCACAAATAAAAACCATGCACGAAATTGACAAATAATGCGCACTGAAAAGCATTGCCATGCAATAATGAACATGAGGCATTGCCAAAACAAATTTTACTGCTTTTATGAACACCATGCATTGTATGGTTGCATTGCAAACTGCGTTTATGAAGTCAGCCACAGCTTCCATTGCGTTTTGGATTTTGATTATATTTTCTGTTGTAATTGTTATCAATTTTATTACTTTTGTGCGTACTTACTGTGAATGCAGATTTAGACGTGTTGTTGTCGCTTGTATCAGCTGTGCGTGAATTAAATAATGACTCTTCATTTACCAAATGATCAGTCAACCTCTCTAGGTTTTGTTCATTTCTAGGAACAGCATACAAGGCAGTTCTCACATGGTCGTATTTAGATGGCAGACTGCTTAATATTTTAGCAATAACCATTGCTTCTTTCTGCTCTAAATCTATATCTCTCAGCCTTTGATTTAAGGAGCATATATTTGCTATTGCTTTCATCAATCTTGCATTTAATAAATTTCTCAAGTAATATTTGAGCGGATTGTTCATTTCTCTCTGAATGCACTGCTTTCAGCCTTGACCACATTTGAGCTGCAGTATTACAGTCTGTTAAATATTTCAATTGGTCCAGCATTAATCCTCTCATGATAAATGCTTTATTATAATTTATATCAATCAAATTCTATTAGATTATAAATTCAATAGATGTTGCTTAGACGAAAGCTTAAATCAGAAGGGAGGATCTTAAAAAGGAAATTAAATTGACAAGAAACTTAAGAAAGAGAGATTAAAGAAGGATAGAATTAATTGACATTTTACAATAAAATGTTGCCATATTATTCTCAGATTCTAAATTTATTGAGAGCTTTATTTTCAACACATACAATGATCATATAAAACTTGCATTTTTTTTGTGATATCCAACAGGGAGACACTTCCGGAGACTGCAGCAGAGCTGTGACAACAACAAAAGCGAGTTCGTGACAAATACGCCTCAATAACCAGAAACTGAGCATAGTTCAATTTGATAATCTGACATGAGACTACCTTTTACGCTCCCAGGCTAGATATGTCCTAAAAACATGTCCCCCAAACCTTTTAGTGTTGCTTGATTATCAGCATAAATTGCAACTCTTGAGCTTTCGGTATGTGTCTTCTAATCAGTTCGGTGGCCTTAACTACCACCAGAAACTGCGCTTGAAAAACATTACATTTCGCCGGGAGACTGTACGAATCCTTGATATTTGTCCCAAAAATGAAGGCCGCAATGTTAGCTCGTAGCAATGCTTAGAGAAAAACGCTTCAGGAATTCACTAGACCCAGCTCGTCCACTCTAAATACGCCTCTAGTGGTCACCTACCTCACATGCTCCTCCATCGGGAGCAAATGAAGAATGACATTCAGAGCTGATTGTGGTGTACTTCTACTGGCACTTGTGATACCAACAGAAGTACACCTCTTGACAATACTCGGTATAAGGCCCGAGTTCTTACCCATGGGATTCCTGCACACGTAGTATGCATTTAAACTTTGTTCAATCCTCACCTCAATATTCAGTCTCCACGACAACTTCGCCATATCTGAAAGTCTTAAAGTCACTCCATTAAGAGCCGGTGGTTTAAATCCAACCACCTTATATCTTCTTGTGAATAAAACCATCTTCGTATTGCCGGGATAATTCCTAAATCACTGTTTCAGCGCAGACTGACTAATCATGGGCAAAAATTTTTCCCTGACTACGACTACTACATCCACAGCATAGGCTACCATCTTCTTTCCCTTTCTTTCACATTTACCGCAACTAGTAGCTGATTGGCCGAAAATCCTTCGGTTTTGGGTGGTTTTACACGCTTACGAATTGAAAACCACCCTGACCTTTCTCCGCCTTTTAGATATGTAGCATTTAAGCGGACATACTCTGAAAATATCGTCCAGTAACTGTAGTTCACTGCCAGCTAAGCTCTGTAACATGGCCGGAAAAATTAATACGGACCGGGCGACTTATACGGCTTGAATGTGTTCACTGTCCACAATATATATAATCCCGTTTGCTAGTTTTTATTCTTCTACATATCCAACTTTGAATGGAAAGTTTCTCTCGACAGTTGTTTCTCTATTTTCATCTATACAGTCAGGGAAGTGAGTTTCCATAAGTAAGTCCAGTTGCAGGGTAAAACTAAGTTCACGGAGTCCTAATCCTTGATAGCTCGTTTACGGACTCTATGGATTCGCAGTACTGTACCCAAGATATTCTTTTTGCCCTTTTTATATCCGGTTTTGCAGTAAATTAATAGAAAATAAAACAAAAATTATTCATTTGCTGGTTTGCGATTTTTGTAATAAAACGGTGCGCTTTTATCCGAATTCAACTGTATATAAATGTTATTGTGTTATAAATAGTTTTAAGTTACAAAAGGTTACAAGTTTTTTTTTATAATTTAAAAAATTTTTTTTTCAGATAAATTTGTATGCTCATTTAAGATGACTAAAAAAAGTAAGTACATATTATTTTATTTTTAATTAATTTGTATAATTTAATCAGCTTTTTTTAATGGTTAAACTGAATCTTACAAACGTGAATTAAGGAATTGTTACGCTGATATAATATTCAGATAGTTCGACTTGTTGTTATTTTAATTATTGGCAATTGTATTTTATATACGTTAACCTTGTAGTTTTATTGATAAGACTTAATTAAGAACCTTTTATTGAGTAATGAGAAAGAAGTATACATACAAGATATGCAAAAATACGTTATTCACATAGTTGGAATGTATAGTTATAGTAAACAGTGGTATTACAAAAAAGCAATTTCATGTTTACAGAGTTCACAAAGATCAATTTCATTATACTAACCCCCCTTCTCAATATTACAAATATTGCATACTAAAAAAAATTTAAATTTCAGAAAAGATTTCACAAATGTCAATTAAATTAAACCAATTGAAGCTGCAAAATTCATTAATTTAACTCTCCGAAGAGGCTTGGTTAAAATATCAGCTAACATCAAATTTGTAGAGCAATAAATAAATGAAACTTTTCCAGATCTATATAGATCGCGAATAAAATAATACTAAAAATCAATATGTTTGCTCCTTGGCGTAATTTTTTCATCCTCAAGCATCTTCAGAGAGCTTTGATTATCTTCACCAATTATAGGCCTCGATACCCCTCTACCAAATTCTCCAAGTAATTGAGTAATCCATAACAGTTGCTGGGATGCTTCAGAAAGCGCCACAAACTCGGCCTCTGTGAATGACAAAGTTACATTTGTCTGCCTTCTACTTGCATAGCTTGTTGATTTTCGACTGTTCATGTCATCTGCCCAGTCGGCATCAGCAAACCCTTTGAGCTCTAAAGTGGACTTCGAGCCCACACACAATTTCAGACTTTTAGTGCCTCTCAAGTATTAAAAAACTATTTCAACCTCTGTCCAGTCCTCGACAGTTGGGCCACTTATCTTTTTTATTATTATTATTATTCTTTATTAGTATTTGAAATACTTTAATTTACAATTCATACATATTATTCACGATACTAAATTATTCTTAACAAAGTTAACTGTATGTTTCCTAAATAAATTCCAATTCGTCTTTTTGGATAATACAGATACGGCTAGAGCAGCAATATCAGGTCGAGTGTTGTTCGATATACACAGTAATGAACCAATTGCTTTGCGAAACTTATAATCGTCTCCAAGTAAATTCGTTGAATTGTACTTTAAATAACCAGGATCCATTGGTATAGGTGAAGTCTGCATCTTGAAGATTGAATTCTTTCAATAGTCTGTCAATGTACTCTTCTTGAGACAGATAATATAAACCAGACTCGAAGCTAACTTGTATTCCCAAATAAAGTTTTAGATCACCAAGCTCTGTTATTTCAAAATGTGATCTAAGGGTCTTTGCAACGTTTTGGATTTGGTCATTCGATTTTGAAGCAACAATGATGTCATCGACATAAATTAGTACAAATGTTGTTGAATCACCTTCACCTTTTGTATAAAGACAGGGTTCCACCTTCCCCCTTCTGAATCCCGAATCTACCAAAATTTTATTTATTCGGAGATTGCAACATCGTGCCGATTGTTTCAAGCCATACAAACTGTGATTCAACTTACAGACCAAACCCTCTTCTCCCGGCATAACAAACCCTTTCGGTTGTTTCATATAAATTTCAGAATTCAACTTACATACATACATACATAATTGGCCTTTACAACCCTTCAGTAAGGATTACGGCCTAGCTTCTCAACACCACTCATGTTGTGTGCGTTAATTTTATACATGAGTGGTGGGACCGTTTAAAGTCGACTCCGAACGACAGATTTTTGAGAAGCTTTTTCATGACAATTTTTACTCTCAGAGTTTTTGCCAGAAATCTGCTGAGAGGAAGTCGCCGAAGAAATATTTTTTTCATATTTCATTTTGATGTCTGACCTGGGATTCGAACTCGGGCCTTTCGTCTAATAAGCCAACACACTACCTACTAGACCACTGCAACTTCAACTTACCGTATAAAAATTCCGTCTTTACATCAATATGACAAACTCTCTCTTATTGCTCACTATTGCCAATAAAGTTCGGAATGATGCTTGCTACTACTTCGTCTAGCTTTCTGTGCCTTTGGTTATTTATATGTGCAAATTCAAACGAACCGAAAACGTAAATGTGGCTCAAATCCGGAGGCTTGCCGTACCATAGCTCGAAGGGTGTTACTTCAACAGCAGATGACAACGTACGTTCTGAATATAATTCGCGTTATTTACCGCTTCAGTTATTTACAACATACACCTGGCCATCTCCATTAAGCTACGGTTTTTCCTCTCCGCTACGCCGTTCTGTTCAGGCGTATAAGGACATGTAAATTGTTGAATAATACCTTTTGTTTTTGAAAAATTTTGAATCTGCTTATTCAAAAATTCGCCACCACGGTCGCTTATAGATATTTTCATTCGTTTACCAAAAAAATGTTCCGTTTGTGCAGGTTAGGTTAGGTTAGGTCGGAGTGGTAGCTCTGATGTCACAAAGCTCACTTGAGCACGCATAGCGGCCCGTTGTGATGCCACGGGTGAACGCAGTCCCTGCACTAACCAAGTTCCACCAGAATCAGGGAAAAGGAGGAAGTTGGTCAGCGCAAGGTCTGCACAACAAAAGCACGACTACCCCGCACTGGAAAACCAGCCAGAAAGTTTGATGAACGAAGCTATATCCTTGATGTCAATAGATGATAGCTCCGTTAAGCTAACAAGGAATGGGGAGCCAAATAACCTATATCTACACCTAGCAAGAGACGGGCACTGGCAGAGAAAGTGAACAACAGTCTCCTCTTCCTCAGTGGACCTGCATCCACGGCAAAAGTCGTTGAAAGGGAGCCTCATTCTTTCCGCGTGTCTACCCATGGCCGGGGACCCACACCAGAGAGACACTGGAGAAGCGCCCAGAAAGAAGGTCAAGACAGCGGCGACATTCCCCTAACTATCCTAGAGTTAATCACGGAACCCGATAGAGATCCTATCGCGGCCTGACTATCAGAGAAGATCGAGACGCGAGTGAAAGGAGCATCGTTGACGGGGATCCATTGCGCGGCTCGGTAAATCGCCATCACCTCCGCCTGAAACACACTGCAGTAGTCCAGCAGACAGAGAGAAATATTCAGGTCCAGTTTCCCAGAGTAGACACCGCTCCCAACCCCATTATCGAGTCTAGAGCCGTCGGTATATATATCCAGAACTTCCGGGGGGACGACCGCATTAGGATTCCAGTCATCCCTACTTGGAATCAGAGAGTGGAAACATCTGTCAAGACAATATTCAGCGGGGAAATAGTCTATGTTCACTGGGGCCACTGGATCAGCCTCCAGAATAGTGGAGTGACCAGAGGGTACGATGTGCCAACGAGAGAGAGCATTAAGTCTAGTCGCAGCAAACTTGGCTACCTGCTTTGCGAGAAGCACAGTAGGAAGCCAGTTTAGCATTGCGAACAAGGCTTTCGTGGGGGTGGTGCGAAGAGCGCCAGTCCAGACCAGCAGCAGACCTTCTGACCTTGTCAAGAAGTCTGACGTTGTATTTCTTGTCCAGGGCAGTCCACCAGAAAGCAACACCGTATAAGAGGTTGGGTTCGATGACCGTGGAATATATCCAACGCATGATCCTTGGGCGAAGACCCCATCTGGTTCCGACCGCTCTACTGCAGCAGTTAGCAGCACATGCCGCCTTGCGTGCCCTAGCAGCCAGATTCGCCCTCCAGTCGAGTTTGGGATCTAGGATCAGGCCCAGATATTTAACCTCGCGACTCAGCGTGAGTTTGGTCCCACCTATGCTGGGAAGGGAGAAGGTCGGAATTTTATATTTCCTCGTAAAAAGAATCGTATCGGTCTTAGAGAGGTTAATAGACAGTCCAAAATCCCTACACCAGTCCAGCACGATTGACAGCGCCAAGTTCAACTTATCCGACAGTGTCTGCGGACAAATTCCCGACGCAGCAATGGCAATGTCGTCAGCATAAGCTATGGCCCCATTGCCAGAGTGTTCCAGCCCCCTCAAGAGTGAGTTGACGGCAAGATTCCAGAGAAGTGGTGATAGAACACCGCCTTGCGGTGTGCCTCTACGAACCATTCTCTGACAATTCGTGGCCCCCACTGTGGAGGTTACTATCCTCGATTTGAGGAGAAGCTCAATGAACCTGACCAGATTCTCTCCCAGGTTCAGAGAACCAAGAGCCCTAACTATGGCGTCCGGGTCGACGTTGTTAAATGCACCTTCAATGTCCAGAAAAATGGCCAAAGTGTATTCCTTAACGTGCAAGGACTTTTCTAACCGAGAGATCAGAGAGTGAAGAGCAGTCTCCACTGATTTACCTCTCGTATACGCGTGTTGGGAAGCGGATAGAAGCGCTGGATCAATCGAGGTCCTGATATGAACATCAAGAACTCTTTCCAGCGTCTTCAGTAGAAAGGAACACAGACTTATGGGTCTATAATCGTTCGCCCCAGTGTGAGACGGTTTCCCAGCCTTGGGAATGAAGATAACCCTAGATATTCTCCAGCTCCAAGGGATGTAAAGGAGCCTGAGACTAGCGTTATAGATGGCAAGCAACCAAGGGAGGATTATCTCCTCCCCATGTTGAATGTCACCCGGGATAATACCATCCGGTCCTGGTGACTTGAATGGTTTGAAAGACCTAACAGCCCACTGCACTTGGCCAAGGGTAAGGGTCAGGGGGGAATAGTTCAAAGATGGTGGTTCGTTAACCTGATAAAAGGCCTGGCCACCAAGTGTGTCACTTCCTGGAAAGTGAGTGTCAAGGAGAAGCTCAAGCGTCTCCAAACTGGAAGTAGTCCAGCGTCCGTCAGGTCGTCGGATACAGTCAAGGGATTTGTGAGTGGAACTTAGAATTTTACGGAGACGGCCCGTTTCGGCGGAGGATTCTACGCTTGCGCAGTAGTTCCTCCACGATGCCCTCTTCGCTCGCCTTACAGCGTATTTAAGTTCTCTCTTTTTGTCCTTGTAGGCTGACCATTCGCCTGTCGTCTTCGCCCTGTTAAAGAGCCTGGCACAAGATCGGCGTAGATCATCGATCTCTTGGCTCCACCACGGCGGTTTTCGCTTACCCCTATGGGCAGCGGGTTTGACGGAGGAAGTGGCTGCCGCCCTAAGCGCAGTCGACAGTGTGTCCGCAGCCCTATCCACGTCGAAACGGGTCGTTATAGTCGGGGGGTAGAGGGAAGGCTGCTACGCAGTCTCTCTCTAAAAATGGTCCAATTCGTGTTCCTCCTATTGACCGGAGGGGTCATGAAAGGAGTAGGCTCGTTCGTGTCAATAGTAAAGGTAATGTATCTATGGTCCGAAAAGGAGCATTCATGAGGTACAAACCAGTCCTTAAGGTTAGTAGAGAAACCTGAGCTGACCAGAGTGATGTCCAGCACCTCCCTTCTGTTCGAAGTGAGGAAGGTTGGTTCATCGCCCCGATTAGCCATAGCTAGGTTATTACTAATAATAAAATCAAAGAGGCACTCACCCCGCTTGTTGGTACCTGAACTGCCCCACATCGTGTGGTGGGAGTTGGCATCTGCTCCGATTATGACCGGAACTCCGCGTTGTTTCGCATCCGCTACCAGTCGACCGATGGGCTCCTGAGGGGGAGAGAGCCCATAGTCATGCGCCAGATACGATGATGTGATCCAGAGGGTCATCAAGTTCATTTCGACGACCATGGTGACGGTATCCTTGTCGCTGAACCTGTGGAGGAGAAGAGCGTTAATACTATTCTTAACCATGACACAAGCCCGAGGCTTACCTAAATTCTGGATATACGCTAAGCGATATCCTTTGGTGTTTACCCCGCAGACCCTGCCGTCTACAACCCAGGGTTCTTGGACCAGAATGAGCTCTGCATCCTCGGCTGCTAGTCGGAGGAGCAGAGCGGCAGAGGCAGTTTTAGAGTGTTGCAAGTTAATTTGGATGACTCTCAGCATTGGCCAAAGAATCAACCGTTGTCACATCAGCGTCCTCTTCGTCCGACAACGGAGAGGTTGCGCCCGCGTCAATTTCAATGCCGTCGAAGAATTCCCCCACCAGCTCAGAATTAGACTTCTTGCTGGATGAGGAGCGTCGAGAAGAATGACTGCACACGCTTCTACATTCGACGTCTTCGGCGGGTTCGAGGGGTCCAGGGGTGGGGTCGGATGGAGTAGGGTCAGATGGGGTAGAGTTCTGTGGCATGGGTTGCGATGGGACGGGATTTTCGGGGATGGGTTCTGTTGGGGGATGTGCGGCAGCGCGGGAATCCGACTTATAGACCCTTAGCTCAATTGAACTAAAACCATATTTTATCACGCCCCCACGGGCAGTAATAAGTGGAAGTGGAATCATTCAGGATGATCACCGCCTGCGGTAATCACCCCACTGGTCAGCAACTTTAGCCACTCTCCAGTTATGAGTGGGCAGGTCGGTCTTGCTGGCCTTGAGGATCCTCAGCATGGTTTCCGGGTCTGATGGTCCGGTCGGAATTCTCGCCTTAGAACGGGGGCGGTTGGGAATCCGGTCTGGAGGGACGGCGGCAAGCCTAGCTCCTGGCCAGACTTCACCAATCCTACTGGTAGCCTCCTTATAGAGCTCCATAGAACGGAGGTCAAAGCAAGCCACCAGCTTGATATGCCCCTGATACCACCCCGCATCAGTGCAGCCGAGTGAGGGGCCAGGATTGGAGTCCATTACACCTAGGAAGACGTCCAAGAGCGCATGTTCCACCAACTTCCACTTAGTGGGAGCAATGGAACCATCAGGGTGGCTCTGCCTTTAATACCTCACTGAGAGGCTAAGAAGGTTTACTGGGGTCAGGACGTCTAGGTTGTGTCGACGAACGGGGTCTTGTAGGGGGGGATGTTAGGGTTGGTCACCTTAGAGCGTTTGGGAGGCTGGAGCGGAGCGTTTAGCTCGATTGATCTTTGCCTCTTTGCGGCCGTCTCTGCCGTGATGGGAGAAGCGGGGGGGCGATCATTACGATGGGCCTTAACCTAGGCAAGGCGACCCTTCTCGTCCTCTGAGAGGAGAGCCGGGTCGGTCGAGCCAAATTTCGCAATGATACGCATGGCTGATCTGCGAGTTCTATACGCCCTCACGCTAGCACTCACGGTATTCTTGACACCCGAAGATGGACTGGTGCCGGGGGCTTGCGCGCCAGACTTGTCTGCCAATGCCTTGGCGGCCGCCAAAGAGTGCGAGGGCATATTCGCAGCAGCCTTAGAGGTAGACGGAGCCTCGGTAGAAGGTGCTAGGGCAGGAGGTGTGGCGACACTAGGGACCGGCTTCGCAGTCGAAGCCTTGTGTGCCAAGCGGGGTTTTACCGAAGTCCAAACTTGGGCCTTAGCTTTCGAAGTAGGGGCAGCTGCATTTTTGACAGGTGCCTGCCTATAGAGGGTTGTGCGTCCACCGGTTACGGTAGATGCTTTGCGCTCGCCAACTTGAGTTAGCGCTGGTTTGTGTCCTGGGTTGGGTCGGTTGGTTGAATTCATTGCGGGAGGGTCCCCACTCAAAGCCGCTATCCTTGCACGCAAAGTGTAGTTACCCATAAGTGGTCCCGTGGTATCTATGGAAGCAGGGAGGCCACGCGAGGGTTGGCACCAGCCATTATGGGGTCAGGTGCTCAGACCCAGACCGGGTACTAATCGGGAGTCTTCTCAACCGAACCTACACCACCAACTTAACAACGACGGACAAGGAACGTACTTTGAGGCCTGCCGGGGTTTACCGGGACGGGGGCAGCCCTAGCCTGGAGCCGTTCACACAGCGGGTTTCACCCCGGTGCTACCGTGCATTCGCAACTAGGTCCAGAAAGCTACAGCCACCAGCTCAGGGCAATCAAATCAGAAACAGGGGGGGGGGGAAAGAGTGGTCAGAAGAAAGAAAAGGGTCGTGCCAAAAAGGGGGGGGTCAGCCATAGTCACCCCGGCTGAGAGGGAGGTGTTTATTGACTCCCCAGTCTAGATCCGTAGTGTTCCGTTGAAGAGCAGGGCCACCTCTAGCAGGATGTGACGATATCACGCACTAACGGTCTTGATAGGGTAGAGGCTGGAGGCTCCGAGGGAGCTATGATCGCATATCCCTATCCTGCGGAAACCGCTTGACCCCTCCGTTTGTGCAACAAATTCTTTTATTTTATCAAGTGCCATATCTTTCGATGGGATAAAATAAACTTTACAGAAACGGCTGTAATCATCTATCATGGTTAAAAAAAATATTTTTGCCATCGGGGGTTTGATTTTGCATTAGACAACACAAATCGCAATATACTAGCTCTAAAATTTATTTTGCTCTAGATTCGGATGCCTTCGGAAATGGATAACGTGTTAATTTGGCTTTTAAACATATCTCGCAAGTTACCTTATAGCTGCATTCGTTTATAAAAAATACCATTCACCAATTTCTTACTTACGGCAGATCTTATAGCATTTATATTTCTGTGGCCAAAACGCCTGTGCCAAACATGAACACAATTATTGCGACAATTTAAAATTTTATTTGCCATCTGACTATGGTTCAGCACAAATAAATTGTTTTGTTTAATGATGCTTTTGCGCAGATATAACCAGTTTTAGAGATTGTACAACCATCTTCTTTAAAATGAACATCAAAACCTTCACACGTTAATTTATGGACAGGCAGCAAACTTGCATCTAATTCGGGAATAAACAACACATTACGAACACGAATTTCATTATCCTCACATAATAATATGCAATCACCTATGTCTTTTGATTTTTATTTTGTACCATCAGCTAAATAAACTACTTCACTTTCAAGTTCGTTCATGTTCGTAAAATATTTTGCTTGGCAATATTCTTTGAATAAAAACAACAAAAATCTCACTTTAGGTATAATATTTCAAAAATTTGTTTATAATAATACAATTTGTTTACACAAGAATGAATTGCAATATATTTGGTTTATGTACTTTATTGGTTAATAGCGTTAGCGCAGTGGTCTTCACAAAGAGAAACACAGTTAAAATGAGGGAACTACACTGAAAGACATGAGGTGTATTTTATATCTGCTTTCTTTCTGCAGCGCTTGTAGCATGTGTGCAATTCATTCAGCTTCCTTAAATACATTCAATGAAGGAAAAAAAAACTGTTTCCCACTCAACTTACTTACTAACTTAATTGACCGTTAACAAACCGTTTATCGGATTTCGGTCTGCTTTAACACATCCTTACATGCGCCTCTACTTCTTGAGCGCCTTCGCCTTGAGATTGCTTCGTAAAGAAGCATGGGGAGGATAACCAACTTGTAGAGTATAAGGCCCCGATTATGGTTCACAACACATAAATGTTGTGTTGTCTCTGTTACAACACAACATTTATTACTTTCTTGATTATGGTTTACAACATCTAGATGTTGTGTATGTCACAGTGTTGCTCTTCAATGTTAGTATACTTTTCCTTGAAAATACAACCCTGAGTGTATAAACTGCCAATTGAAAACAAAAATTATTACGTTAAAAAACAAAAAGCCTACATAAAACACAAATTTTAACTCTTGTTAAAACATGACAATTAAAAATAAAGGCTAGTTTTATTAGACCTAGCTTATTAGCGTTTATATTTTATGTATGTATTGCAATAAATTCATTTCAAAAGTACTTCAAATTAAAATATATAAATATAAAAAAACCTTCTTATCACATTAAAATTTATTTAGATCACATAGTTACTTAAAGCTAAAATACAAATTCATAAATAGTTTACATTTCAAATTTTTTTTTTTTGGTTAAAAGGGGTTTGATTTTTAATAATTCATTTTGTAATTCAGCTTTTTCCCTATTTATTTCTAGCATTTTTTATTTATTTGATCATTTTTATATGAGCCCTTATCAAGACGTTTTAACGTAAGCAATATCTCCTGTTGGTTCTTTTCTTGCCTTTTTAAGGTTTTTAGATGCTCATCCCCCATCTTATTTTTTGTATTTTGTAGCTTTTCGGTTAGTGCTAGTTTAAGGCCCTTCAATATCGTATGACGATTCGTCTTGAATTTGCAATCCCATTGCAGATCCATTTGGATTTACTTTCCATTGCATAAACACCAACTCTACTGTGCTCTGCTCCAATTTCCTGCTAATTTCCGTCGACAGTTTTTTTCTATTGGCAGAGAGTTTTCTTTTCAAATTGGCTTTATAATGAGTCCATGGCTTATAAATGCTACAATTCATCTACTAACCCTTTGCCATTCTTTTGAAACTCTAATGGGTGGACCCAAGTCATTTAGTTCCAATGAAAATTTCTCCCACGTCCCTTTGTGCTGAGTCTTATTTGCTCCAAATGATAACCTGTCAATGTCAGGATTTGCTGTCATGAACTCGACCAGCTTTTCCTTCTGCTTGTTAGTGATTATTTTTCTATAAAATATTTCCAGTTATTTATAATTTTTTAAATTTTCACAAAAAATTATATGCACTGTTATATACATATACATACTTACAAATTTTTATCCATTTTCTTTTTTAAACTGAACGCGGCAACAAGACAACAGCTAATGAGCTGTTGTAAGTTTTTGACAGTTATGACAACACTAAAAAACAACTGTTGTAAATCATAATCGGGCTATGTGAACACACACAACATAAAGTACAACACTGGCGATAGATGTTGTGAACCATAATCGCAATTTTAAAACTACAACACTAAATTTACAACTGTTGTGAACCATAATCGGGGCCAAAGTTTTGTCGTACTAGAGGGGTCTCTGCTACTTAATTACCTATTAAGACCTGTTAGACAGACTGATCCTGCGCTTGATCTCTGGACTGACATCATTTTTGCTGGTAACGGCGGAGGCAGGATAAATAAATTCAACATCGGAAGTATAATTAAATTAATATCGTTAACTGGGATCCAATACACTGTATTTCCCTGCTTGTCGATAACATATTCTGCATTTTGCCCTCATTGACTGCCAGACTCATCTTGATAGACTCCCGTGCGATAGCACTAAAGGAAGCAGTAACATCTCGCTTGCTTAGGGCTATCGAATTCTGCCTTATAGTCGACAAAAAGATGGTGTGTGTCGACTTGTTTTCCATTGGTCTTTCCCAGTATTTGGCATAAGGTGAACATCTGGTCTATAGTGGACTTGCCGGTCTGAACCCGCACTGATAAGATCTTATCAGTGTTTTGACACGTGATTTCAGTTGTTCACACAATACGCTCGTAAAGGCTTTGTATGCTATAGGAAGAATACTTATAGACGGCGTCATCATCGAATAGGTTCGCTTCATCAGCATAGCTAGAGAAGGAGTTGGTGTCGTCAACGCCTTATAATAGAGTTTAGAAGTGTAGTCTTAGCACTCCTTTCGAATCTGTAACTAAGTTTCCGTTTTCACCCTTGTAGGAAGATGTTCCGGGCCTTCGGTTAGACGCTTAACTCTATGATAGAATTTTCGAAAACATTCCTAGATCTACACAACTTGATATCCTCATGCCCTCGTCTTGCCTGCTCTCTCTTCTTGCGTCTGGAAATGCGTCTCTTCTCCCTTCGCCTCTCTACAGTTTTCGGCAATGGTTCGCGTAGCAGCGGACTGTAATGTATTCTTATATTTGGAGTATTCGCTGCAGGTGCCTCGCGACATTCCTCATCGTACCATTGGTTTCGGTGAGGTGGGCGCTAGCAACCGTGGACTGTTTCCGCAGTAGTGCGCAAGGAGTGGGAGATGTTGAGTCACTCGAATCGTTTATAAGTATCATATCATCATTTATAAGCTGTGTGTGAAGATAGATTTTATAATCTATCTCCCCAGACGCAAACCAAGTCAGTTAACAGCGCTCTGTTATGTTACTAACAGAACTCTGTTAAACATTTAATTTAAGGCTGGGAAAGAAAATCAGGAAAAATTAATTAAATTCCTGGGTAAAATAAGAAAAAAAAGCAAAAGTTGATCAAAATTAATCCTATAGTTACAAAATATTGCGAAATAAGAACTACAATAAACAGATAAGCCCACATTTCCGAAAGCTATTATAATCCGATAAAAAACCAATATTTTGGGAAAACAGGAGTGGGCGGACAAAGTAAATTGTTTTTAAAGCATTGTACGTCCCTTTAACTAAACTAACTGATGTCTGATTTGGACCTTCGCATTAAAATCCCTGAAGCCGATTTTGGTGTCATGGGCCAGGCACTTATTATATATGTCCTCGAGATTAGAGTAGAAGGGATCCTTAGCCGTATCGTCCTTTAATTTTAAATTAAAAGATATTTTAAAAAACTTTAGAAAAACTGTTAATTTGAGAACATTTCACAAAGCATTATGGTAGAATTGTTTCTTCGAGCAACCGTGGTTAAAATTTTCACAAAGAGAATAAACAAATAGCCGAATAACTTAATTACCTGGTAATATGAGTGAAGACCACTGCTTTTACACCACGCCACATATTTTAAACCTGGAAACAAATGGGGATTCACAATGTGAGCTACCACGTCATATTATCATAAAGTTTTAGAATCTTAAAATGGCTTAAAAATATTGTTGGTACTTTTAATACAAAATGCGTCTTTAACTCTAATATAACTGACATGAGCCTGTGAGGCTCATTTTGATGATCAAATCAATGTAACAAGAGATGTACTTAACATACCGCTATCAAATTTTATGACTTTTATTTTACATGTTTTTGAAAATTCAGTAAAAAAATTTAATATTATTAAACATTTTCAGCTGTTACAGACCGAAATATAAAATAGTAACGTTAACTACTGGCATGAGCGTCATAGGCTTACGAGATGTGATCAAAAAATAACCGTTATTTTAAATTTTCATGAGTTGCGTATGTAACTCGAATAGTAAAAAAATCGAAGAGCACACCAAAACACGACTAACTTTTTTATCTGTCAAAAACAAACTGCCAATCCAAAATGGCTGATAATTGTGAGCATATATGCGAAAATCGAACATACGTAACTCACGAAATTTGAAAATAACGGTTATTTTTTGACCACACCTTGTATATAAGTAGTTCATAGTTTTTGAATAAATCATTCTTCATATCTTTGTAAGGCATATTCAATCTATAAAAATAATCTCTTATATACAAAGCAACCTTTCGTATGCAAAAGCATTTTTCTGTTCTGCTTGCTTTATCGTTGGGAAAACCCTTTTTATTTAAATTAAAAATTAAGTGATTCGTATATCTGAATTCAAAAGTTAAGAAAATTAATACGGTCTAGATTTTGTAAGGAGTCGAACTGCTTGTTATAAAAAATGTGCTGACACGTTTTTCGTAGAAATAAAGCCTTAGTTTTTATATATGAGGCTTTAGAAGCTCAGTCTAGGGTCAAAGAATAAAACTTTGTCTGCTATTTTTATTATTGTGTCGTATTTAAACAGCAGAGACCTGTGCCGAGACGAGCCGCTACAAATTTTTTAATAAAATAATGTTTATGTACTTGACTCTGTCATCATAATATCCAAATTGTATTTTTCGCTGGCATTGTTCACAACAGTGGTATTTTTCATACTATTTTATGGGACTAATGATCTTATGACACTATGTGATTACCCCAATAGTAATTTTTGTATATAAATATTGACTCGTGTGGATGTCCGAGAACTTGCTTTGCCGATGGCAAAGAATTTTTAGCTAAATCAATTTTATCAGAATGATCCAATTAGTCTTAATGAATATCCTTACTATCTTGTCCGATATCTCTGTGTTATACGTATATTCCTTCAGTTCACCGGCTGTAAGGCACGCCTATTTTTGGAAAGTGGTTATATATAAAGTTATGTCATTAACAAAATTGACTTTAAAAAATCAGTTTTTGTATCTATATGATGTTAATGGATGTCAAAATCTAAAAGCTCATTCATCAAAAATATGGAATTGTTGTTTTGCGCCATTATGGTGGATATACTTGGAGGGAGATATGTATAATAGGAGATACATAGGAATGACTACAGTCTAAATAATGACTCCTCTGTGGTACCCCTGTAAAACTAGTCATCTGAGCTGGAGAAGTATTCCGATATAATTAATGGTTATTATGAACGCTGTCTATCACATGGTTATTGACGGTTATTGAGCTGAGTAATCACTTCAAACAAGCTCGATGTATCAGTGAGTTTCAATTAACCCAATAGGGTCTATATTAATTAATATTGGATCCAGTACAACAGAATTAAAAATTTTATTCAATAATTATTAACAGTTTTGCTTTTCTTATACCATAGACAGACGACAGGATTAAAGCCGAGACATATAGAATCCGAAATGTTTGAATTTTTATTTCAACAGACATTAGCGCAAAAAACGCAAGTGTATGCCACAATGAATGCTTTGACAGATCAGCTGTTTCTTTTTTCATTTGCACTGTTAGTTTCTTAATACATTTTTGCACTGTTGCTCTTCTGAACTATTTGTTTTTGTTTATTTTCTCAACAAATTACAAAAAATCATAGAAAAACTAAAAAAAACAGCTGATACTTATCAAAATATTTATGTACTTTAAACTTTAACCATTGTTTAAGTCTGTCGATGCAAATTAAGCCTTTCTTCTTTTTCTTCTATTACAATTTGCATCTACCTGTGCTATGTTTCCTTCTGAAACTTTAAAAAATTATTTTAAACATCATAAATTTCTCAAAGAGTTTTGATATTTTCGGTAACAAATTAATGCGCCTGTATAACCTCGCTTTCTTAAAATCCTTGCCTGCCTTCGGCATTATTTTAGCTTGGCCAAACTTCCATTGACTAGATAAATACTTAAGTCTTAAAGTAGCATTACATATGTGTATATTATTCCTAATTTTAAATAATACATAATTCTAATCTTGGAACCATTTTATGTATTCCCTAAGTTCTGCTGTATTGTTATCATTCTGCACGAGCTCTACATTTTATTAATTTTTTTTATTAAATTTTTCTACTTTATAAAATTTAGTTCGCGAAAGGATGAGAGTCATGTTTTCATTTAGGTTGGATATAGATATATGTAAATGTATCATTAGCTGTGTTTAACCGTATCTTTTTCGTAGCAATTAGATCTCAGTTATTTTTTAATTTAAGCCAATTAATACATTTACTCACTCTCATTTTGCGTTGTTTGGTGAGATATCATCAGAACTTGAAGTTGTAAATATTGTAGGCGAGTGATCCGAAAACAAAATCGAAAATCGATAACATCTGAAATTCTCGGCTTGACTGTCGACCAATAAGTTGCTTGTCTTCTTGAAGCCCGGTCTAGATACGAGATGGAATCCTTATTTGGCTTCCGTAAAGCATTTGGGACTTAATTGATGATATTACGAAATTTTGCTGTAGGTAAATCTCACATAGGCCGCACAATAATTCTTGACTCTATTAGAATAGCTGCTCTTCCTTATATATTATGTAACCGGAAATTTGAAAAAGATTTTTTGATGTTAGAAGAGTCTGGGAGACAGAATTATATCAACTTGTTTTTCAGCAAAGAAAAAAAGTATTTTGACAGATGCTGTTTGTGTTCTAAAAAGAGATCCCTAAATGCGGACTACATTCTCAGTATTTCCTGCAATAACACGTTCCCTGCCACGTGTACCGTTTTCGGTTCACGCTAAGCCTCATTTCTAAGTCAAGTTGAATTTTTCAATTGAAAATTTTTATATCCAAAATTTAATTATTGGTAGGACTGTTTTATATGACGTAAAAATTACTTACTCAATTGGTTATTTACAACCCGATTAACGGGTCGTTGTTGAAGACTAACTCCAACATAATTAGCCGAGAGATGGTTCCACAGACTATGTTGCGGGTGGAACTTGAGCCTGCTGTATAAAGAATCAAGTGTTCAGAACCCGTACAATGCCTTTACTGTCGTCTTCGACCTCTACGGAACCGATAAATGTGAAAAACCTAAAAGGGACACCTTGCAGAATAAACGCAATAAATGTGAAGATAACCGCGAATTATAGAGCCTGCTCAGTTTACGCATTTGCAAGTAACGATCGGCAACCGATGAACGATTTGTTTTTGAAACGCAAACGGCATCCTCCAACAAAAATGTATTTATTTATTTATTTAGTGGTATTTAAATTACTTTCTTATTTACTATAATACATTACATTAAGTACAATTTCTTATAAACTGCACAAACTTAATTTTGAATACATTAATATTTCCTTCATTCTTAACGCTGCTAGGCAGTAAATTAAATAATTGTATTCCTTTATATAAAAAACACATCTTCATTGCATTGTTTGTTGCTCGATGTATCCTAAAATCATTAGCATTTCTAAGACTGTAAGGTTGGCATTCGTTGACATATCTTAATTGATCTATTATATATTCCGGTGTGTTGCCCATTTTCATCTTGTAAATAAAGGTAAACGTATTTAGTTGAAGTCTTTGTCTAATGTTGAGCCATTTTAGCGTATCTAGCATACGTTGTATTGGAGTAAACTTGTTGCACTTAATTATAGACCTCATAGCCCTGTTCTGTAACTTTTGTAGCCTATCTATTTGTAT
Organism: Sarcophaga rosellei; assembly: GCA_930367235.1. NCBI lineage: Eukaryota > Metazoa > Arthropoda > Insecta > Diptera > Sarcophagidae > Sarcophaga > Sarcophaga rosellei. The sequence continues at coordinate 69,407,644 of OV884017.1, read as the reverse complement.
GTTTGTACAGCATGTATATAATATTGTAGCACCAAATTCAAAGTGTGGCTTAATGATCGTGTTGTATATGTTAATTGCAGTAATTGTTGATATTTGATTTCTAATTCTTTTGAAAAATCCAATTTTTTTCCCGATTTTCTTATATATAATTTTCATGATCTTTAAAATTCAAGTTCTTATCTATTATAAATCCCAAATGTTTTATAGTTTCAACTCTCTCAATTATTTTATTATTAATTTTAAAAGGTGTTTCACTGTTCATGTTTATTCCTAAAATTTTTGTTTTATTTTCATTTAATTTTAGCTTATTCGACTTCAACCACTTATTTACAATTGTCATATCATGTTCTAAGTTTATTTGGCACTGTTCATCATTTTCAGATTCATTAAATATTAGAGTATCATCTGCATATAAAACTATTTCACAATTTTCTATTATATTGGGTAGATCATTTATATATAAATAAATATATAAATACAATGAAGATCAACTTTAAGCGTAATCCGAAATCGTTTTTTAAATTTGTTAATTCAAAGAAAAAAGTAACTGGTTTTCCATCTTCCATGAGATTTCAGCAGATTGAATCTAGTGACGACAGCATTATAAGCAATTTATTTGCCAACTTCTTTTCTACAACTTATTCGGATGCAACTTATAATGATTCCATTTAGTATCCCTTTAAAATAAATACAAATTCCACTGTGTCAATATCTTTAATTAACGTCGCTACTATTTCTATGCAATTAAGAAAACTACATTTCTCTTATAATTTTGAACCTGATAATATTCCTAGCAACATTTTAATTAATTGCGCCGACGCCATAGCAGTTCCACTATCATACTTATTTAATAAATCGATTGAATGCGGTTATTTTCCTAACGTTTGGAAGGATTCTTTCATTATTCCTTTGCTCAAATCAGGAAATAAATCCGATGTTACAAATTATAGTGGTATTGCAAAATTGAAAAAATGATTACTGATGATTTATGTTATCAAGTTTCTAACTTGATATCTCCTTATCAGCATCTTCAGAAAGAAGTGTTCTACTACAACAAACCTGCTTCATCTTTCAACAGTTGTTTATCGAGGATTTTTTCATCAGCAACAAACAGACGTTATCTATACGGATTTCAGCAAGGCTTTTGATAAAGTCAATCACGTACTTTTGAAGAAGAAACTTCATTTAATGGGATTTACTAATCTTAGTTTAAAATGGATTTATTCTTATTTAACTAACAGAAAACAACCCGTACTTTTTAGAAACTGCTGCTCCAGAATTATTGATGTCCTTTCTGGTGTACCTCAGGGTAGCCATCTGGGACCACTCCTGTTTTCATTGTTTATTAACGACTTACCTGATGTGATTCACTATTCCAATATTCTAATGTATGCTGATGACGTAAACATTTTCCTAAGTTACCGCCAAATTTCCGATCAGAAACTTCTTCAAAATGACCTAAATTCGTTTCATTTATGGTGTAATTTAAATCTAATGCAGCTTAATCTCAAAAAATGTAAATACATGAGATTTGTAAGAAGAATCCGATTCCTGCAAACTATGCTTTTGATGGATACGAGCTTGACCTTGTAGATAACTTCCTGGATCTGGGAGTTCTACTTGATCCCAAGCTAAATTTTATTCCGCACATAACTATGACAGTAAATAAAGCCAGAAGCGTACTTGGTTTTATAAAACGGTGGGCAAAGGAATTTAACGATCCTTATGTTACTAAATCGCTCTAGACATCTCTTGTAAGGCCTATACTCGAGTATGGATCCATAATATGGGATCCTCTATATAAAAAACATTCCGACGTCATCGAATCTGTACAAAAGCAATTTCTGATGTTTTGTCTCCGAGGACTGAATTTTAATCCCACAAGTTTACCTTCTTATTCTGCCAGACTAGCATTAATCAAACTTCCGACACTTAAAAGCCGCAGAACTATGTTAAATATCTCGTTCTTATTCAATGTAATTACTGGTGATATAGGATCCAGCTTTTTAATCCATAATATCACATTTAATGTTCCCCAATGTCCGTCACGTCATTTTTCTCCATTATCAATACAATTTTTTAGATCCAACTACGCTGGTGCAGATCCAATAAGGAGAATGTGTAAAGAATTTAATAAATTGTATATGCTAATTGATTTTTCTTTATCAAATAATGTTATAAAAAATAATGTAATTATGTATTTAAATTCATAGTTTTTAGAATCCATATCTTGTAATATTAATTTAATTGCCTGCAAGGAATATTTCCATAGGCAAATAAAAATAAATAAATAAATAAATATAATAAATATTAGAGCCCCCAGAATTGATTCCTGAGGTACTTCATAATCGTTGTTTATAGCACTAGATATGGCATCATTCACCTTAATCATTTGTTTTCTATTTGATAGATATGAGTTAAACCAATTTAATTCTTTATCTTGTATTCCATATTTATACAACTTGCACAGTAATATATCTCTATCAATGGTTTCAAACGCTCTCTTAAAGTCAAGAAAAATAGCCATTATCTTCTTATTTCTATCAAATTTTTTCCATCTATTAATTACATAGTTTACCGCTGTCTCACGCGAAAATTTTTTCTGAAAACCCGATTGATATATCGATAATAATTTATTTTTTTCCATGTATTCTTCAAGCTGTTGTTTAACAATTTTCTCTAAAATTTTTTTTCACACATTTTTAAAGTATTTATTGGGCAATACTCTTCACATTTATATGTTTTTGCTACTTTTTCAATTGGTGTAATCATTGAAGTCTTCCAATTATCTGGAAAAACTCCCGTATCCAATGATGAATTTATTATTCGCAACATTATATTTCCACATATCTAAGATTAAACATATATTTACTTTATTATAATCGGGTTATTAGTTTATGGTCTTACAAATTGTTTTAAGTTCTGCAATAGTTATTGTACGAAAAATGAATCTATTATTTATCACATTTATCTGATTATCGTATTGCACATCTTCCATACATTCTCTTATTTCTTTAATACTATTTACGAAATATTCATTAAATTGGTTAGCTATATTGGAGCTGTTATTATATTCTACATTATTAAATATCACATTTTTTATCACAGATTTATTCTTTTTTAGAACTAATTCTTTTATATTATTCCACATTTGTTTTTGATCTTTGGTATTTCCTATCTTATCGTTAATATATGTATTTTTTCATTTTCCAGTTTTATTTTATGTATATTTCTGGCATTTTTATAACTATTCCATGCTACAGAAGTATTTTCACACTTTGCTATATGGTACTTCACTATTTTATCCTTTTTTAATGATTGTAATTGTCCGTTAAACCATTTATTTACACTGCTTTTCTTGCGTATCGTTTTTCGCACCGTAAGTTTCCTAATTGTGCCTTCAATCGATTCATCAAAATTATTTATATTATAGTTTAATTCCACGTTTTCAACAAATTTTAATATTTTACTTAACTCTCTTTTAAATTTTTGTTTTTCATATTTAAAAAATTCTATTTGTTTTCTGCTTTCATGTTCTTTATTCACTTTGGTTTCTATATAAATTTCTACTATTTCGTGATCAAATATTTTATTTATTCTGCTATTATTTACTTTTATATTGAAATTGTTTGTTATGACGTAGTCTATTACAGTTTTAGAGTTTCGCGAAATTCTTGTATAATCGGTGACAACTTGTACAATTCCATTATCGCTTATAATCTGTTGTAATTTTTGTTTATAAAAACTTTTTTCGACTAATCAACATTAAAATCTCCGGCAACAATTATGTCTATGTTTTTATCACAGATCTTCAAATATGAACTACAATTTTTTCTCGCTTAATAATAAATTGGCATTATGCTAGTTTCCAAGTCTCATTTGGCGTATAGAACATTTCCGGTTACACTTTACATGATTGTAAGGATTGTCAGGATAGAAATATGGAAATATGTGAAAATATAGTGTAGTGTACTACACGGCTATTTCAATTAAGTCAAGACTTATACATCATCAAATATTACTTGCAAGCAATTAACATTTTTATCACAAGTTTGTTATGTCCTCAGTTACACGGCGCAAAGATTTTCGATTTTTTCACAAATTTGTTATATCTATTCTCAGTTTACACGCCTTCTAGATTTTCGCCTTTGGGTCTCTGGGACCATAATTTTTGACAGGTGGCGACTATAATGCTAAACATTGCTTCTGGGGATCCCAACGTATTATATCTGGCGGTCGAATGAAGTTGATGATGATACATTTTTATCAATAATGGACGGAAATGAATAATGGACGTGGGTTCCTATGGACAACCAATTTATTGGCCGTTGGAAAGGCAGAATGTTCCAAACGTTATTGATTTTGGCGATCCAAACACTGGATTTAAGTTGAGAGGTCACTATATTTTTGATCAGGCCATTTGGCAGCTCCTGCGCTGACCAATTTCTTCCATGAGTTTGGTGGAATTCGTTCAGTATGGGCCCTGCGCTTATCTGTGGCGTCACAACGTGCCGCTATGCGTGCTCAAGTGAGCTTTGGCAACAAGGCTACCACTCCAACCTACCTACCATTTGAATATTAGACTCCAATGTTGCTGTAGCACTCACCACAAATGTGAGAATTGAATTCAATTTAAAGTGACCACCGCTAATTGGATTAAATGTTTTTAGCTCAAATTTTTGTAAAGATCTCAAGAATTGTGCAGCTTTTAGCTATTCTGATAGAAGAGTCTACTTTTTAAATGTGGAACGGTTGATTTTGTCATTAAAAGAAGCCCTCGTATAAAATGGTAACAGAGTAGATTATCCAACAAAAAATCATTTTCAATGAATATATATAACGACAGTGAGAAATCGTTGAATCCCAAAAGGTCGCTCTAGTGAAGATAATTTCTAAGCCTGGCAGGGATCTTACAGGCTCATAAGATAATTAGCAACAATGTCAATGTCAAAGCTTTTTGAAAAATTATTGGTGTTTAAACTTCAATCAATATTAAATGCCGGAAAGTATATCCCGGATAGACAATTTGCCTTCAGGAATCTTAGCAAAATTGAACAAACCGACATTTTAGTGCGAACAGTGATAAAAAAATTCGACAGGAAAGGAATACTGTTATTCGCTATTAAGTGATATTTCTTAAGATTTTGAAAAATTTTGCCTAATACATAAATTGCGATTAAACTTCTAGTAATAGTGGAGTTTTGGAAAACTACATAATCAACAGAAGATTATTATTAATGTAGATGACGTTTCCCCTAACGAATTAAAGCTGATGAGTCACAAGATAGTATTTTGGAACTTGTTCTATATTTACTATGTACTGCGGGCATGCATATAAGTAGTCACAATCACACTGATGACATTGCTTTCCTCAGATTACATAGGAGCCCCACGAAGCATCTCAGCACCTTCAGGATTACATATTCCAGTAAGAGAATTATTAAAACTAGCTGAAACTTTTTTATACACATTAACTTATTGGTAGAAAGTAATTGATTAGATTGGACTATAAACTCTAGCTATATAATTTTCTTCTAAAACCAATAGATAAGATATATACATACTTAGATGAATAGGGGTTATAACTTTTATTAGTTTTAGGTACCGAGCGCACATCAAAGGAAATTCTGATTTAGTATGAATTTTGTTAAATATGTATGTATGTCTACAGTAGCACAAACGTATAATTGGAGACCAGGTATGAGAATATTCAAATGTATATATATACATACGAGGTGTGATCAAAAAATAACCGTTATTTTCAATTTTTCAAAAAGTATTTATTTATTATTCAATAACTATCTTGTCCCCGTCAAAGTAACCCCCCTCAGATATAATACACTTATGCCAGCGTTTTTCCCATCCTCGAAATACTTCTGAAACGTGCTTTTTGGTATCGCCAACAGCTCCTTTTTCGATGTTTCTTTTATCTCCTCTATCGTAGCAAAATGCTTTCCTTTCATGGGTGTATTCAGTTTTGGGAAGAGAAAAAATCAGCGGGGGCCAATTCCGGTGAATACGGTCGGCATGATTACGGTTTTGTTTTTGGCCAAAAACTCACGCACAAGCATCGATGTGTGAGCTGGTACGTTATCATGGTGCAAAATCCATGATTGGTTTTTCCATAATCCTGTGCGTTTCTGACGAATTGCTTCGCGCAATCGGCGCATAACTTCAAGATAGTATTCCTTATTGACCCTACGACCTTGCGGCAAGAATTCGTGATACATCACGGCATTGCAATCGAAAAAAACAGTCAGCAAAACCTTTTCATTTGACCGGACTTGACGTGCTTTTTTCGGTCTTGGCTCTTCTGGACGCTTCCATTGTGATGATTGGGCTTTGGTTTCAATGTCATAGCCATACACCCATGGTTCGTCACCAGTTATGACCTTTTTGAGCAAATCTGGATCGTCGTTGAACGTCGCGAACATCTCCTGACAAATATAATAATATTCCCTGCCTCACGTTTCATGCCTAAAATGTCGTAAAAATTGCTTGGCATGAGCCGAACGGTATGCCAACATCATCAGCAACCTCTCTAATAGTGATTCGACGATTATCCAGAATCATTTTCTTCACTGCTTCAATGTTTTCATCGGTTGCTGACGTGCTCGGGCGACCAGGACGAGCATCGTCATTGACATCTTCTCGGCCTTCTTTAAACCGGTTTTTATTTCTTATACAATTAATTAATTATGACAATAAACGGTACACGCTGCAAATAGAAAATATAAAATTATAGATTTTATTCTACTAGCTTTTCCCAAACTAGCTTTTTCTTCTGTATCGTAGAAGGCATATTCGACACCTTGCAGTTCTGTAAAAGAGAGATATGTTGCTGTAGATATGCGCATTTCTTTGAAGATTGTATCGTTACGTTGAGCCACACTATTAGAATCAGTGTCATTCTTAAGCCATGAAATCAGTTCGTAATTGGAATTATTGCTTGTCCCTATTGAAGAGCACGAAATGGACGATGTAGCAGTTATATTTGATGTGGAATTGGATGTTTGTTGACATTTACTGGCAGACGAAAGAGCACCTTTGGATATAGAGGTGGTACTTGTTCCTGAAGATTTCATACGGGCGACACGTACCCTTACGGGTTTGACTTTCAGCTCATTGACAATCATAGTTTGAGGAGGACATTCCAAATGATCACTAGCAAAATAATTTATTAAATTGCATTAATTACAAAAATTTAAACAAATGAAGAGAAAATGGACCTATTTAAACATAAAAATGACTGAAGTATTAAACACCTATTTATTATTTGTCGTATTGGAACTCGTACATGTGATCTGGGGCCTAATTCTGGCAGTCGTGATCGAAATGGCTTCCGATTTTATAGAAATTTCGAAAGTGGTGTTATTTCTTATTCTGTCAGTCGATAATTAAAGAATCGATATTTTTTCTTCAGTGTTGTGAAAACTCAAATAAATGTTTTCGAACACTGAACACTTTTGTAAACAAAAACATATGTTTGTAAAGTGGTAAACAATTCAGAATACGAAAAACTTAGTTTCTTCTATTAATTTTTGCCATTTCCTTTGTGTTTACCTTGTTTATAACCAATGAATTTTCGTTTTCTTCTTCATTGTCTTCAATTTCAGTACAAGAGGAAATTTTTTCACTATGAATTTGTTCATTATCAAATAGTGTACAGGCAGAAGTAAACGAATCGTCACAAGATGTATTATTTTCTGATGTAGTTGCAAAAATATTACCACTACAATCTTTTGCTTCGTACAAATCTTTTTTCTTTGTCGTCGTTCAGACCTTCAACATCATCTTCTATGCTAGCAGCAGCCAATATTTGTTCATCTACTTGAGAAAGAACTTTTTCCTCATAGGGTACACCGCCATCAATATACTTTTGGCCAAATCCGTATGGTTAGCCATATCCATATGGTCTCCCATAATCTTTTTTGGTTACCATTTATTTTTGTTTCAAATTTTAACTTTTTTCTTTAGATTTAAAAAATTCTTACTTACATTTATTTTTTTAATTTTTGTTAACAAAAAAGCTTTACCCGATAGGGTTTTTGCTTACGATTAAAAACTCGCAAGGTTGTATTCGAACGGTCGCACGTTCGTCATTAGAAATATCAACACATATTAATCGATATCGACTGACAGAATCCCAAAACAAAAAAAAATCGAACGTACGAGTAAGTATTCAATCGAGTACGACTGCCAGAATTAGCCCCTGGCGTCTGACATCACTCATGTTATGTGTGTTAATTTTAGCTATAAGTGGCGCGACTTACAGTTTAACGTCGACGCCAAACGACACATTTTTGAGCCATTTTTCATGCCAACTTTATTTACTCTCATTGCCATTTTTACAACTTGCCCTTAACTAAAGGGAGGATTTTAACGGGCATATAAATTGTTTTTCGTTATTATGAGTACCCAATAAGATAGAAGTGATTGTTAAGCTAAAGGGAGGATCGTCCTACCTTTAACATTTAAAGGTCACTTTATATTTCAACTTGCCATATTATGTATACATATATTACTTTCAATATGGCAACTTCAATTATAAGCAAAATGAGGAAACACAACAATAAAAAATGAGGCCCTTCGTTGCCACTGCGTTAAAAAAAAAAACTTGTTTAATTAATCAGTTTTATCGTCATTTCTCCGGCTCTATCTGTAAATTGTAATAACGAAAATAAGTTAAAGGTAACTTTCCAAATTCCCTTCAGCTAAAGGTACCTTTAACTAACCCCAAGTTTAGCGACAAGTTGTAATAATGGCAATCAGAGTTTTTGCTAGAAATCTGCTGAGAATGAATATTTTTCATATTTCGTTTTGTTTGAACCGTGGTATCATATCTAATAAGAAAAAAAAACACACTACTTCAAAGTCAGAAGCCAATTTTAATAAGCCGATGTCAACATCTCATCAAATTGCAATATAGCGTTACAATATTTTTGAACTTATTGGGCTAAAATAATGAAAAAAATTCTCTCCAATCTTGTTAAATTCTTTTTCAAGTTCATTAATTTTTAATTTATTATTCATTTTGCTCCGCTAGAATCTTTTGTAGTTATTGGTGTAAGCCCATCTTTCTTATGTTTTTATTTATTCGAAAAGTCATTGCAATTACATTTTGCCCTTTTTTGAGGAAAATATAACACTATGCGACAAAATAAGAATAGAACTTGAATTACGCAGTTGATCGAAAACATTGTTTAGGTGATCAATAGGTGGTGGTGTAGCCATTGTTAAGCGACTGCATTCAAACGCATCATTAGAAGTTTTGGATTTTTTATTTTTGTTCTGATTTCGTTTAGCTTTCGGCTCTTTCTTGTTTGTAGCCACTATTTCTTTAGCGACCTCTACATTCGGATATGTTGTCGCTGTTAACACACCATTTTCCGGTACTGTCGGTAATGTGGGTTTTACGTTTCTTGTCCTTTTAGGTTTCTGCGCCGACGTTGACTTATAGCTTTCACTTGATTGCACATTTATTTTCAATATCTTTTTCTGCTTTACTCTTTTTTCTCTTTCCTCCCAGCGAGTACGAAGAGTTTTTACCACAATTGAACTTGTATTCTGCTCATAGTAGACTCGCCAAACGCCACAGTCAACATTTCATATGTCCTTGCACATTTAATTTAATTTTTTACACAAAACTTAATACAGTTTCTTTGATCCATTTTTTCGAATAGTAAAAAATCGAAGAGCACACCAAAACACGACTAACCTTTTTATCTGTCAAAAACAAACTGACAATCTAAAATGGCTGATATTGTCGCATATATAACAAATATGTGTACCAACGTAACAGAAAAAATGCGAAAATCGAACATATGGAACTCACGAAATTTGAAAATAACGGTTATTTTTTGATTATATTGTTACGTTTTTACCTTTTTAAAAACGTTTAGATTATCAGTTCGTTGATTGCAAACCAAAAGAAAAACAAATATGTGTTTCGTTTCAATAAGATTCTTTATTATTCACACTCCTTTTGTGTGCCACCGTACACAACTTCACTATACAACAACAAATTGCTTGTTCACTATTCTATTTCTCTGCTTACAACCATTTTGTAAGCAATAACACTTATAAAGGGTGATTTTTTAAGAGCTATAGGAAAAAAAACACATCAAATTCAGAAAAATGTACGAAATCTTTATTTGAATCGATAGTACAGTCCATATAATTTAATGTTTGAAGATTATTTCAGGCAAATGTTGACCGCGACTGCGCCTCAAATGGTCCATCCGCTTAGTCCAATTTGGACATACTCTTTCCAACATTTCGGCCGGTATCTCACGAATAAATGCTTCAATGTTGTCTTCCAATGCGTCAATTGAAGCGGGTTTGTCTATATAGACATGAGCTTTAACATAGCCCCACAAAAAATAGCCTAAAGGCGTTAAATCGCACGATCTAGGCGGCCAATTGACCGATCGCGAACGTGAAATAAAATGTTCACCGAACTCGTCTCTCAATAAGTCCATTGTTACGCGTGCTGTGTGGCATGTAGCACCGTCTTGTTGAAACCACATGTCATGCAAGTCAAGCTCTTGCATTTTGGACAAAAAAAGTTGGATATCATCTCTCGGTAGCGCTCACCATTCACAGTTACGTTACGATTCGCAGCATCTTCGAAGAAGTAAGGTCTAATGATGCCACCGGCCCATAAACCGCACCAAACTGTGACTTTTTCTGGATGCATTGGTAGCTTTTGCAATGCTTCTGGCTGATCTTCACTCCAAAATCGACAATTCTGCTTATTTACGTATCCATTGAGCCAAAAATGAGCTTCGTCGCTCTTCGGCCAACTTTCCAAGACCCCATTCACCAAAAATTCTGCGTTGCGGTAGGTCTTTCGGCTTCAATTCTTGCACCAGCTGTATTTTGAAACGCTTCACACCTAAATCCTTCCGCAAAATTTTCCACGTTGTTGAGTAACAGAGGCCCAATTGCTGCGAACGGCGACGAATCGATAATTGAATAGCCGCTTCAGTGGGTCGATTAAACTCACCATAAAATGGAAGAAGCGCGTGATGAACTTCCTTAACAGGGCACGCATTTTGATAATAAAATTCAATGATTTGCAAGGGTTGTTCGTTTGTTAGACGATTCATGGTTAAATTATAGACCAAACTGAACATGTTTGACAGTGAAACAAAACACGATACGTGCGTGAGCTGTTTAAACCAGTGTTGCCAAAAAGATAATAGCTAAAAATCACCCGTTACTAGTGTACAGATCTATAACAAAGATCTTCAAATCACGATAGTTTTCTTCACATGCAACTTTATACAAGGCTGACTGAGTTATTACTGACTGCCGCCTGCTATGTCTCGCCTTTTTATATGTCCGCAAAATTAGTATGATAAACGTTCTCGAAACCAGAACCAGTTGTCCCACATGGAAGCCTTCCGTGTTTGCTGCTCGATCATACCTGGCTTTCGTTCTGTCACATAATTTTTATACGGGTGCGCTCTAACTCATGAAGTTAATTCATTCTTTCTTATTTTCAAGTGTATGTTTCATCTCTCTCTGTGGCGGGCTTAACTCCAGACCCTAAGTCACCGGGCAGTTTAATCTCAGTCCCAAAAATAACCTTTGCGGGTGATCTCGATGTTGAATCATGGACTGCAGATCGGTACGCCAGTAGAAACCTCGGAATGTCTTCGTCCCAGTCTTTCTGTTGTTCGCTCACTACTTTCCGCAAGTACTCCTCCAGGGTTCGATTAAATCGCTCTACCATTCCGTCTGACTGTGGGTGAAGCGGCGTCGTTCGAGTCTTCTTAATGCCGTACACGTCACACATTTCCTTGAATACAGCTGACTCGAAATGTCTGCCTTAATCGGAATGTAGTTCTATTGGAACCCCATAGTGGCATACCCAGTTGTTCACAAAAACATTTACTATTGTGTTCGCCTCTTGATTGGGTATGGCATATACTTCCGGCCATTTGCTGAAGTTTTCTATCACAACGAGAACATATCGGTTTCCGGCATCGCTATCCGCTCGAAAGGTGCGAGTTCTTCTTATTGGACCTTTAGCTGCAATGCACTAGGTAGAGTTTGCTATCCAATTCGCAACTGCCATCCAACCCAATCAAAACGTTGTTTTAGCCTGGCTACATTACGAAACTCCAGCCATTGTTATTCTTTGTAGAACTTCTCCCAGGTTTTTGAGGTATTCGTCGAAAGTTCTGCCCATCACTATAATGTCGTCGAGGTACACCAGGCAAGTCTTCCAATGCAGTCCCTTAAGTACATGTTGCATAAGCCACTCGAATGTGGCCGGAGCATTGCAGAGTCCAAATGCCATCACTTTAAATTTCCATAAGCCGCCGTTCGCACTGAATGCAATTTTCTCCTTGTCTTTGTCTACAATCTCCACCTGCCAATACCCGCTTTGTAGATCCAATGTGGAGAACCACTTCGTTCTGGCCAGCGTGTCGAATGTGTCGTCAGTTCTCGGTAGCGGGTAACTGTCCTTTTTGGTGACATCATTCAGCTTCCAGTAGTCTACGCAGAATCTTTTACTGCCATCTTTCTTCTTTACTAAGACTACAGGTGAGCTCCACGGACCGGATGATGGTTTGATTACACCGCTCTTCCTCATTTCGTCCACTAACTCCTTAACCTCATTACGCTTTGCCAGCGGTATGCTTCTCCCTCCATATGATTCACTCTAAGATGGTAATTTCAGATGTTCGACTGCAACTATCTTTCTGGCGTGCACTTGATGATTGTATCCTACGTCAAGAGGTATCTCCACATTTCGCCAACTCATAATCTGGTGCCCCATATTTAGATTGATGCCATGAGCTATCATAAAATCGGATCCAATGATAACCCCGGCAACAATGAAGACGTGGCTTACGCTAATGTTGGCTATAGTTACCCTCGCCTCTGGTTTTCCGTGGACGGTGGCAGAGTCTCCAGTAGCTGTCCGAAGTCTTACATTGCTAAATGCCTCACACTTTCCCTTCACTACATCTGGTCTGATGATCGACTGCGTCGCCACGGTGACTATAGTGAAGGTGTGTTGTCTGCCATTTATGTACCCACACGCCGTAAGGTTGTTGTTGTTCCTTTGCATCACTGATATTGAGATTGTGGGGCCTTCGCTTGTGGGAGCCGGCACTTGCCCCTCAGTGCTAGCTCGTTTTAGATTAGCGGGGACTCTTGTGTAGGTGGTAGATAGTTCGCCCGTTTATTATTCTTTGATGGTGAGGTGGACCTTGATCTTTTACGTGGCGCTTTGCAGTTTCTTTGTATATGACCACCCTTTCCACAATTAAAACATTTAAGCTTGGGCTTTTGTTCCTTTTCATCCAAAACTTGCTTCATCATTTCTATGAATTTATTCAAAAGGCATTCTTCTTGTTCCACTACTTCAATTTTTCGCATTTTTCTTATTTGTGGTCTTGAAATTGTGCGAGCGGTTTCTTGGGCTAGTGAAATGGCAACGGTCTCTGCAAAGGTTGTCTTCTGCGTAGAACATACCGCTAGTTTAATGTCAGAGTCGCGTATACCATTCACAAACGCCTCGGTCTTAATGTTGTCTATCAGCGGGTGCTTTTCTCCTGGGTATGTAAGCTGCACTAATCTTTCGACTTCCATTGCAAAGGCTTGTAATGATTCGTTTGCCTTTTGCGCCCGGCATCTCAACTCCATGTACAGCTCTATTTTGTGCTCATCACCGAATTTCCGCTGTAATGTTGCCATTAACTCGTTGTAATTGTTTCTGCAGTTGGCTGGCGAGGTTTCTAGAATCTCAGCTGGAACACCATTTAACGCCAAAATTAGTTCTAGAGCTTTCTCCCCATCGTCACATACGTCTCGAATTGTAATTTGAATACGGATAGGGGTGAGCTACCATTAAAGCAAGGTGGTTATATTCTGCCGGTACCTTCTGACACGACTCGCACTGGTTGCGGTCGCTGGCTCTGGAGGTTGTTGATCTTCTCCTCTATTATAACTAGTTTCACGTCAACGGTCTTTTACAAATCTGAAACCCCTTCCTCGACACCAGTGATTCTTTTGTGGAATGACTCACGTATTTCAGCTAGATGTTTTTGATTTTCGGCTCTAGAAGCTTCAAATAACTTTTGGTTTTTTGCTCTAGAAGCTTCAAATAGCTTTTGGTTTGCTACTTCCATTTTTTCCATCCTTGAATTCGTAGGAATCGATGTCGATGCCTTGAAGCTGCAGCTGTTCCCTTAACCTCTTTTGCAATTCATTCTTCGTGCCCATTATTGGCAGCTAGAGTTTGCCCAACTCTCGTGTAAGCCGTTCCACTTTTAGTTCGGTGAGCTTCATTTTAATAATTTTTTTTCTTATTTATTTATACATTTTTCTTTTTGATTTTGCAATCCCACTTCTGATACCAATTGTTACGTTTTTACCTTTTTTAAAACGTTTAGATTATGGGTTCGTTAATTGCAAACCAAAATAAAAACAAATCTGTGTTTAATTTCAATTAAACTCTTTATTGTCCGTACTATCTTATATGCCACTGTTCGAACTTGTACCACGTATATAACAATAACTACAACAATAATCTGTTTATTCACTATTATTCACACACACTACTATTCGCAATTTTTTATTTTATTATTATTTTATTGTATTATGCGATTGTACAACCAAACGTATATTTCCACACAGCGGGGAATGTTACCATTTTCATACCCTGTCTGCGATAGCTTGTAGTGGATGATTTTTTGCCATTTCCTCTTATCAAAATCACATCGGTTAGAGGGGAGAGTTGCTTTGTTTTGTAGGGTGTTAGTATCGATTTCAGTAGGGTAGTAGTAGTAGTAGGTGTAGGGTGTTTGAGTCGAAGCAGAGTTGGAACGATTAAAACTCCAGCTGTGGTATTGGCAACAGTTCCCGATCAGGTATTAACAAAATCATTAGTATAACCTGTCGTTTGTACCCAGCCCTATTTTTGGCGGCCTTTATCTCTGGCGTTGCACCATTAGTTGATCTTCCATCAACAGAGTCTTTCTCCCTTGGATCTCTTAACGACCTACAGGTCCCAAAAATGTATCATTCTCATTGTCACAGAATCTATGTATAAGTTGGGCTTGAGAGAAATCCTATTCTGAAAAAGTGTACCCTGAGTCATAGCGCACTGTCAAAAGATCGGTTAAAAATTTCAGTTTATTCCTGCATAATCTGATACGTAACTCAGATCTCTTCTTATTGTACTTTCCCAACAAAAGTTTCTATTGCCTCAAACTCAAATAGGAGCCTTTGCATTTCTTTACCTTTCCCTTCGTTGAGCACATCTTTCCAAACATTCACTTCCACTCCACAGAAGGGTTTTGGTACCATCAGCGACGTGGAAGCTCCCCTACTCCCAAGCTCTGCCTGCTGAAGTGTTTCAACTCGGACTTATTCGGTGAGTGGTCAAAGAGCACTGAACATCACTGTTCCGATGATTCATCTGTGATCAGGCGTTATTGCAGATCAAGGTGTATAGTTCTTAGTCAATCTACCTAACTCAATCGTAGAACATACCGGATGATATATTTACACACTTTCAACGGTTCGGCCAACAAGGACCGTAGACTCTTCCATATGACGAAACGTTTACCCATCTAAGGGTTGATCTCATTTGCATCATTATTCAAATTAATAGAAAAAATGTACTTCTTTTTTGGGTGCCCTGCTAGTCTAGTATGTAGTATGCTATACTGCATATTAGCATGAGGGTCGTGGGTCCTATTTCCCAAAGAATAATTATTATATAATATGTAATACTATGTTCATGTATGCACCTTTATTGCGCAAATCGCAATTAACGCCAATATTGTTCTCAATATTTCATATAAAATCTTAATTAATAATTGCTCAATTAAATGCTAATTGTTATAATATTTGTTGCGCCATAACGTCAACTATGATCTGATATTAATATTATAACATATCGTATCATGTAATATACATATATATCTAATAATTAATAATAATAATTGAATTAGATAATAATGAATTCATTAAAGCATAAATTAGTACCGCCCTAATATTAAGTTAATTTAAGTTCAACGAACATATAATGCCGAGTACACATTATGCCATTTTGTGACATCGCAAGTAAATATAATAATGTGTACTGTTCGCAATTCCTGTCAATTTCGGTATTTTTCGATGTGTGGCATTGGATTGTTAATTAATTGCTAGCCTTATGTGTACTGTAGTCACAATAATATGGCAACATTGCAGCCACAAAAACTTAATGACAACTTGTTGTCATTTTATTGTATAAAATTTAAAATTTTAAAGAACAAAAATTTAAAAAATAAAATAATAAAAAACACCTCCATCCTATTCACGACCAAATGCTCCAACATCCACATATAAGAATTTATATTCTGCAGCTACCAACTCCAACCAGACTAGGCTATTATGCTGCTTGAAACAAAAATACTCAGAGCCGGAATTCGGCGGAGCTTGAATCCGCACATGCTTACCATCCAATGCCCCACAACAATTTGGAAAATTCCAGCGTTCCTCAAAAGCTTTTGCAACATTTAGCCACTCTTCTGTACTGGTGGGCATTTTCATATAGCCGTCTGTAAGGCATTCATAAAGAGCTTTGCAACTCTCGTTGATAGCCTTAGCTACGGTCGCTTTACCCAGCAAAAAAAGACACATCAAAGATGCGAAGCTGTCCCTGTGGCCAATTAACGAAGAGTTACTGCCAACCTCTCACCAACAGATATTGCCTTTCGGAATGTTGTGTCTTCTCTTTTAATATATGGAGTTAATTTTTCGACGAGATAATCAAAATTTTCTTCCCTCATGCGCACAAAATTTTTAAATCAACCTTCATCCTGCACCCGTAGACTTGAATGAAGAGTGCTATAAAATCCCTTGGTTGTCCGCATATTCAGTCCAGGTCTTATCCACCACTTTCTTTGTCTTTTTTGATTATTTTAATTTCTTTATTATAATTGCCACACAAGTTGTTGCACTTGCCAATTGAATAACTTTATGATTCATTTTCAGTTTTTATTTTCAATAGCTCGAACAAACGAAGTGAAATGCCTTTTTTACAACATTGTCTTCAATGTAGACGGTTTTGACATATTGCCATCTTTTAGGGATGACACACTTTGCAGTCACATTGACACAATAAAATTGTATGTTATCGAAAAACATAATGCGAACGGCAGTACAAATGTTGCATGCAATTCAAATATGACTCCACAAAATGTCAACAAAAAAATGCCCAATGTGTACGAGGCATAACAAGTAGGCAAATGTAAGAAACGGAGTTGCTGAATAGTATTACACAGTTAGAATTAAGTATATAGAATATGGTAGATTTAAGTAAAAGTGAAATAATAAAGTTAGTTGAATATTGTCATCATAAGCGATCGGTGTTTTCATCTCGAAACGGTTTGGTGTTTTCGGTTAATAATTTTGTAAAGTGTCCAACAATAAATAGTTAAATTATTAATTGTTTAATTTAACTAATTCCTTAAAAAATATTAAGGATAAACAATATTGTTAAATACAGCACTGTCATAAGTCTGTTTAGTGAGCATATTATAAGCAACCGAACACTTCTTGTTGATATTTGACAACTCAAATGTCAACAACGAAAAAAAATGGCAACTTGCAAACAAACACAAAAACATGCTACCAAAATAAAAACAATGTTGTTGTTTATGAGCTGTTAAATGAATATTGCCTATATTTATTATACCTGAACGGTTACAATATTGTTCTTAATTAACCGAATATTGTTCTCAATTAAATTGGATACGTGAACATAGTATAATTCTATATAATAAATCACTAAATAAGTACAAAAATAATTAATTTTTTATTTTTTAAACTTTTTTTTATAAAAAAATCCTCAGTGTTTGAACATTTTAAAATAATGTTAATATTTTTTAATTAAAACACACTTTAGACTTATTCTCCACAACACAAAGATTTAATGGTGAACAGATTTTCTGTATCAACCATTAACAGTTTATAATTTAAATGTTATATAAATGGCAGATAATGAATAATTTTTTTTCTCCTGTTTTCAGATGAAAATGAAAAGTTACCCATTTTGGATGTTCAAAAGCCAGTATCCCTAAAGCCATCGTGGGAAGATCAATCTGTTCCTAATAATGAATTGAATTTTAATGGTAATGTTTTTTTTTTTGTCAATATTTGAATTTTGTACAGATTTAAAAAAATTTTAAATTTGTAATTACAAAATAAACTTTATAAAAGAACATGTGTTCGAAATATGTTTAAACTAATTGTAAATCTATTTGTTTTTATATGTCTTAAGCAAGTTTTTACATATATGCATATTTTTTAACTATAACTTGCCTTATAAATCATCTGTTTAATATTCCTTGTCGTCATTATCGTTCCCTTTGCCGATCTAATTACGATATTGCAGATCTATTAACCAGACTAGATCTTCTGTATAATTATATGTACGTCTGATTTTGTTGATTTTGTTTTTATTAATACTTAATTGTATTTCATTTTAATTGTAAAATTATTATAATTTTTTATTTATGTTTTTATATTTTGTTGTCAGTAAGGATTTCATTCGTTGACTTAAGTTAAATAAAAAATAAAATACCAGGTAATGTATAAGAATAATTATGTTAGGTTTGAGTACACGTCCTCATTAGGACAACTACAATACTCGGAGGTCAAAATGTAATACGTCCTAAAGGACAAAGAGAGGATAATAAAGGAGATGGGAAAAGAGAAGAGACAGGAAAGGGAGGATAAGGTAACGGAGGAAAAACACGGAAAATAAATACAAGAGAGCGCGACTATAACATTGAAGCCCTAGCAGTTCTCAACCAGCTGAACCTGTTAATGAATCTAGTCTTAATGTCGGTACTCGACAAAGAAACCTTTGAAGAAGCCCCTCTCCAGGGTCCTCAACCACAGTTTCCAACTTCTACTCATCGCAACATTACTTACTTACTTAATTGGCCATAACAACCCGTTTAACGAATTTCGGCCTGCCGCAACACATCCTTCCAGGCCCCTATGCTTCTTGCGCGCCTCCGCCAGTTGGCCACACCAATCGATGACAGGACTTCCTCGATTTGGTCCTTCCAACGGATACAAGGACGTCCTCTTCGCCGACTTTTGCAGATTCCCGAATCAAATACCCGTCTCGCCGGAGCATCGAACTACATGGCCGAGCCAGTGCAGCCGCTGGATGTTAAGATCGTACGTAGGACTTTTCTCTCGAACACTCAAGGCTGCTGCATCAGTGCTCAATAGGGTCCATGCCTCTGCGCCATAAAGAAGCACGGATAGGATGAGTGTCTTGTAGACTGTTAGTTTTGTCGTACGAGAGAGGTCTCTTCTACGCAATTGCCTATTGAGACCATAGTAGCACCTGTTGGCAGGATTGATCCTGCGCTTTATCTCCAGACTGACATCATTTTTTGTAGCAACGGCCGAGCCAAGATAAATAATTTGCTTGACTGTTTTAAAAGTATAGTTATCGGCCGTAATCTGAGAACCAATAAGCCACGCCGCACGTCTCTACTTGTCGATAACATATACTTTGTTTTGCCCTCATTTACTGCCATATCCATCTTGGGAGGACTCCCGTTCAATAACACTAAAGGCAGCAGTAACATCTCGCTAGGTACGCCCTATGATGTCAATATCGTCAGCGTACGCAAGCAACTGGACACTTTTTTGAAAAATAGTACCATTGCGATGCACTCCTGCCTTTCGCAGAACACTCTCCATGACGAAGTTGAACTGGTCGCATGATAAGGGGTCGCCTTGTCTGAAACCTCGCACGGTATCAAAAGGCTAGGAGAGGTCCATTCCTACCTTGACGGAGCTGCAGGAATTGCTCAACGTCATTCTGCATGGCTTTATCAGTTTCGCAGGTATACCGAACTCAGACATTGCGGCAAAAACACAATTGGGTGTTATCGAAGGCTGCCTTATAGTCGACAAAAAGATGGAGTGTGTCGGCTTGGTTTTCGTGGGTCTTCTGGTCGATGTTGGACTTGCCAAGTCTGAAGCCGACCTGATAAGGTCCAATCAGTGTTTTGACGAGTGGCTTCAGTCGTTCACACACTACGCCTTTAAGAACCTTATATGCGATAGGGAGAAGGCTTATACCCCTATATATGGCGCATATCGTAGGGTCTCCCTTTTTCAGGACTGGACAGAGGACATTGAGGTTCCGATCGTTGGGCATACTTTCCTCTAGCCATATTTTGTAAATAAGCTGGTGCATGCGCCCTACCAACTCATTATATCCGGTCTTAAACAATTCAGCGGGGAGGCCATAGGACCCGCCGCTTTATTGTTTTTAAGACGCATTATCGCGACTTTGGCCTCTTCATAGCTAGGCGGCGGAATCTCCACGCCGTCATCATCGATCGGGTTCGGAAGATCTAAAGGCGGAATTTGTGTCGTCATCGCCTTGTAGCAGAGTAGAGAAGCGTTTCCTCCACAACTTCAGCACCCCTTGCGGATCTGTTACCAGGTTTCCGTTCTCATCTTTGCAGGTAGACGCTCCGGGCTTATAACCCTCGGTTAGACGCTTAACCTTTTGATAGAATTTTCGAGCGTTATTCCTGCATCTATACAACTCGATTTCCTCACGCTCACGTCTTTCCTGCTCCCTCTTCTTGCGTCGGAAAAGGCGTCTCTCGTCCCTTCTCCTCTCTCTATAGTTCTCGACAATGGTTCGTTTAGGGGCAGCCTGTAAAGTTTTCTTGTGTGCGGCGTTTTTCGCTGCAGTTGCCTCGCGACACTCTTCATTGATTGATACCATTGATTTCGTTGGGGTGAGCGCTCGAAACCAAGGACTGCATTCGCAGTAGTTCGCAAGGAGTGGAGATGTTGGCCCACAGTCCGCCAATGTCGTTGAGATTAGATGGGGAGCGACGGAGCCTATCCGAGAGGGGAGAGAACGCCTCAGCTGTCTTTTTTGATCACAGCTTCCTGACGTCCAGTTCGATGTTTGGACCTCTGAACATGCGCACATCTAGTACACTGGATACGTGCCTTCCGTCACAATATGATCAATCTGGTTGGACGTTGACTGATCGGGGGACATTCAAGTGGCCTTGTGAATGTCAAGATGTTGAAACTTGGTGCTCATACTACCATGTTACGCCCCGCGGAGAAATCGATCAGCCTCATACCATTGGAGGTAGTGTTCGCACGGAGGCTGAGCTGTCCGACAGTGGGACCAAAGATACCTTCCCGCCCGACCTTCGCATTAAAATCTCTGAGGACGATTTTGGCGTCATGGGCCGGGCACTTATTGCATACGTCCTCGAGTTTAATATAGAAGGCATCCTTAACCACATCGTAATATTCTTCCGTCGATGCATGAGCACAAATAAGGCTGATGTTATATATATATATTTTGTCCTGATGCGGATTGTAGCTATTCTTTCGTTCACAGGCGTGAACCCAAAGACAATGTGACGAAGTCTCTTATCAACCACAAATCCGCATCCGAATTCGTGCTTATCAACCTGGCAGCCTGTAATACACATCGCAAGATGCCAGCCTTTTGCATCCTTCTCCTATCCAACGCACTTCTTGAATGTCAGTGATGTCCGTCCTATATTTTATGAGGGCACCCGCCAGCTGGGCGGAAGCGCCTACCCTGTAAAGGTTGCGGACGTTCATAGTCCTCTAAACGTTTGCCGTGGTCGTCAACTTTTGAGGGGATCTTTATAGAGGCTTGTGTATTAGTTTTCATTGGATGTTTGTTTTTACGTGGTGGGTTCGACGCCCTACGCACAACCCAGATTTAACGTCCAGGGGATTGGACTTCGCTGCACGCATTAGTTAACATCTAGCGGGTGCTAGAATGCCATCCAGGAGGGGCCACGTGGAGGCTGCGTGTCAACTTGAATACAGCAAGACAAGGATCGTCCTGGTGGTCGCCACGTTGACCACAGTCACCCAGACGAATGCACTCTGCTCGACATACAAATCAAGCGGAGTCAGGCAGAGCATAGTATCAAGAGCAGCCTGAGGACAACTCTTCCTCACTCTAGTGATACTCAAGCAGGCAATCCACCGGACCTTATCCAAGATTTTCCGTTAGAAAATTGGGATTTATGCCCAGAGAATAAAATCCCAAGCGCAGGTTCAGGTGTGATTTTAGTACTTGGTCAAACTAATAAATACATTGCTCAATTCTTTAGAATTTTCTGCTCCAATTTTTTTTTTTTTTCGAAAGGATAGTTATTTTACTGTTGTTTCAATTTATTCATAACAAAATATATAGTAAAAAAATCAGCCATTGGTCGAAAAAGTCATTGCTCTCTCGGAGGAGAGAAAAATTATTTCAAGACTAAGAGAAAGTGGCCAAAGCCTTAGTTTTATAGCAGAAGCTATGAATCGTTCGCTATTTTTTGTACGAAATGCTTTAAAGCCTAAAAAGCCCGTCGTAACTCGCGGAAGACTCAAAAACAACAGATGTCCGTATTATAACACCTGCGAAGATGTGTCTTCAAGAGCGATTTCAGCAGAAATTGAAAATGTAATTTCATCGCGAACGGTACAAGAAGCTCATTTACCAGGACGGATAGCCAGAAGGGTTGCTTTGCTTAGACAAAAAAGAATTTAAAGGCTAGATTGGCATTTGCAAGAAGTCATTCCAATTGGTCCGGAGCAGACTGTGAAAAAATGGCGAAACATTTTGTGGAGCGATGAAGCAAAAATTAATTTTTTTGGAAACGACTGTTCCCGGAACGTTCGAGACCCTAAAGATAAGAATTCTATTCTCGCTTTACAAAGGTTAAGCACCATCTGATGTCAACATCTGCTCCCTAACCGAGAGGGAATTCACGTCGCAGCTTGCAAATTTCTTCAAGACAGTGCAAAGTCTGCGATATGAATTCCTCTCCTTGTGCAAAGCGGAACGGTTCCACCCAGTTTTTCTCACCTTGTCAGGCGGGATGCACCCGAATCTGTGGCTGGTTGTACTATTGAGTTGGAAGCATCTTGCCTGACGATGATAGCACTATCACCGTCTTCATCCGATAGTGGAGAGACAGAGTCTGATACCATGCACATATCTTCGAAGCAGTCACCTCACCAAATGACGTCTCCATAGTCGTCACCTTCATACCGCTTGGGGCGAAATTCAGTGCGATCTCGTTGCCTCAACAATGCTCGCCTGATTACGCGCAATGAGAAGTTACGGGCTTGCGTTTGTTATCTGGTCCATGTTCTTGTCTTTTTGTTTGTACTTGCCTATATAGTCCCTACGAGCGATACGGAAGGGAGATTGAGCATGCCAGAGCCTCCGCAAGCATGACAAGGAACTGGTAAAAACCTAGTATAGAGTGAAGCGCCCAGGTATCAGTGAGGCTCCGTTATAATACAGTCGGATTTAACGCCTGACTGCAAACCCTCTGATGAACACGGATCGCATAACACTCCAGATTAGGGGTATAGAAATTATACGTGATCGGGGTGGTGACCTAAGAGATCCCAGTTCGAAAACAGTCTTCTCACGATATTAGGGTAATATTTAGTTAAGCACCCCATCCCCAAACAGTTTGAAGATAGCTACACTTAAACCCCCATATCTAACCCCCCCGGTGGGGGAGAATTATTAAACAATTGGCTTAACTTTTATAAAAAGCGTTATCGTGTATCAAATTAAGCGTGTTTAACTGATCATACAATACTTTCTTAACTTTTTTATATTTATATTTATTTTTTATTATAAAAATTAAATTTTAGTATTAAAAGTGATATTAATGAATAATAAATTTTTGTATTTTCTTTTATGTATGTAGTACAAAAACTGGAAAACAAATATTTTATTACACCTAAAGACAAAATGAAAATAGTATATTTTATTTTTTTACTTCACGGCCTTGGAACTCTTATGCCTTGGAATATGTTCATAACAGCCAAAAGCGTAAGTATCAAACGTCCAAAACATGTTTCCTTTATCGCTCCAACTTTTCTGTCATTTTTTCAGTATTTTGTGGATTTTAAACTTGCTTCCACTGAAGCTAATGTTACCTCTACATACGCTAGCAATTTTATGCAATATATTGGATTTGCTTCTCAAATACCAAATTTAGTATTTAATTGGTTGAATATATTCGTTCATTTAGGGTAAATACACGAAAAGAATTGTTATGAAAAATAAGTGTTTTTGAAAATATGTTTTTTTTCAGAGGAGACCTTACAAAACGTATTGTTTTTAGCATTTTATTTGAGTTGGTAATTTTTATTGTTACCGTACTGTTGGCAATATTGGACTCATCGAACTGGCAAGATGTCTTTTTTTGGATTACAATGATAAGTGTTGTATTACTAAACAGTAAGCTATTCGATTAGTTCAGATACACATATATAATTAATATTTTTATTCGCTTACAGTGGCTAATGGTATCTATCAAAACACTATATATGGAATGGTCGCAACACTACCTGTAAAATATACAGGTGCTGTTGTTTTGGGATCTAATATTAGCGGTCTGTTTGCAGCTATTGTTCAGATTTGCAGCACTTATATATTTTCATCGTACAGAACTTCTGCAATTTACTATTTCATAACTGCAATGCTGGTGTTGCTTATATGTTTCGATACCTACTTTGCACTCCCATTAAATGTAAGTAATATGTATAGATACGAAAATAATTATAAGGTACAGTGTAAATGTACTAAGGGCCATTATTGCAACTTGCCGTTAACTAAAGGGAGGATTTTAACGGGCAGATAAATTGTTTTTCATTATTATGAGTACCCAATAAGATAGAAGTGATCGTTAAGCTAAAGGGAGGATCATCCTACCTTTAACATTTATTTATTTTTATATTTTTATTTATTTATTTCATTTAAAGGTCATTTATTTCATTTAAAGGTCACTTTATGTTTGAAGTTGCTATATTATATATTATTTTCATTATGGCAACTTCAAATTTTAACAAAATGAGCATATACAACAAAAAAACAAAGAATGCGATTGCCACTGCGTTAAAAAAAAACTTGTAAAATTGAGCAGTTTTATCGACATTGCTCCCGCACTGCCATATTTTTGCAAAAATTTTATCTGTAAGTTGTAATAACGAAAATAAGTTAAAGGTAACTTTCCAGTTCCCTTTAGCTAAAGGTACCTTTAACTAACCCCAACTTTAACGACAAGTTGTAATAATGGCCCTAAATATTCTAAATATCTTTATATTTATATTATTCGCTCCTAGACTAGTAAGACTACAACTATGCATCAAACGTAGGTTAAGACATATGCTTTACCATTGTAAGCATCTGAACGATTTATCGTTTTCTATTGAAATTTTTAATATTTTCCGATGGTGCAGAGATAAATCACAAGTGTTTCGTAAGTGATAGATTTCATTTTTAATAAAACAACTATTTTGCATTAAAAATAAAATAATTTTATTATTTTACACTTGAGTTCTACCAAAATCACGGTTATGAGTAGACGTAAATAATAACAGCTGTGCTTTGTTTTTCTTTACAAATTAAAATAATAATCAACAAAAAGAACCAACCTTATTTAAATATTTTTTGATGACAATAATTTTAATACGCATCAAATAAGTAATAATAAAAACTAAAAAAGTACATACAAAAAAGGAAGCATTCTTTGAACGTTTGTTAACAAAACAACGGCATTTTTACGTGGAGTGAGGATAATATGTTAGGTTAGGTGTGAGGACATGTACTTGTCATTGAGACAAGACAATACCCAGAGGTCAAAATGACGCATTGTAAATACGTCCTCTAAGACGTCCGGCTGGGATCTGTTGCAGATCCTTGTCAGCGATCTAATCTTACAATGCCCTGTAATGAAAGCGATAACTAATTTCAACCTGGCCCTACCTTAGCCCTGCAGCAAACCTAGGCACATAACATCTCGATCCATCCCCCCTTTTGCGCAGAAGTGGTAGATTGGGGGGTCAGGACCAGCAATCAAGTCGGCCTCTGAAAGTTAAACTAATGTAGCGAGAGCATCCGTCGCTTCAATACCGAGTATACCGCTATGTCCCGGAACCCAGCATAGACGGTTTCGATCCCCCACTATTCTATTGTGCCCTATCCGGTGTGAGTATCCTCAATCCAGGCAGGAACATAGCCTGTAGTTATTTCCAAAGGTCAGTTCATCTCCTCAGGAAAGACGAAGTTCAGAAATCCAGAGAATTAGAAATTAAAAAATACATGGAATTATAAATGAGTACGAAACTAAGAACAAAAATTTCTGTAATACAACTGGTGAAAGTAATATTAAAATGAAGAACAATATAACAAAAGCAATAAAAGGAACAAGTGATAAATAAAACAAGATGTTATTTGCTGAAACAGTTAAAAAAGGATATTTTTATGCAGCCCCTAAAGTCTGCACAAGCGTTGGATTCGCTGCTTTTGAGGGCAACGAAAGCGAACCTAATTTTTGAAATTTTTGGATTCGAAATCTTACATGATCCTCGTTGTGAGTCAGGCTGCTTTAAGAGCCATTGCGTCGGTCTGATGCAAATCAGGGCTCGTTCGCGACTGTAAAGACTTTTGGACCAGACCGTATCCGTCTATGCTGGGTTCCGGGACGGCGGATGGTCTCGCTAGGTTAGGTTAACTTTCTGAGGGCGATTTAATAGTTGGTTTTACCCCCCAATCTACAACTTCTACGGACTCATCGATGGATGGGTCAGGGGGGAAGATCGGGTTGTCCTGTTTCTCGATGTCTGTGGCCTGCTATAGACAGTGTAAGAACACGTTGGCTGCTGGGCTTGGAAAAGGCCAGTTTAAGGTTAAGTATCGGGTTTATCACAGGTCATTGCGGGATTAGGTCGCTGCGGGATTAGGTCCCAGCCGGACTACTGCAGGATAGACTGCAGTTGGAGACGGTCGAGCACCTCCTCTGTAACTGCCCAGCCCTTGGTAGGTTGAGGGCGGAGGCTTCTTTGAGGATTTGAATTCTGTGTCGAGAGCCGACATCAAGGCGAGAAGTGCTAGGGCTTCAACGATTTAGCCGCGTTCTCCCTTTTTGTTTTGTTTGGTCTGTATAATTCGTTCGCTTCCTATTCTCCCTTCCTACTTTCTCTCCTTTTTCCTATCCCTTCTTTTATCCTTCCCTCTTAAGGACGTTACGTGCAATGGGTCAAATCGACCTCCGGGTACTGTGCTTTTCTCAATTGACAAGTACACGTCCTCTAACCGAAACCTAAAAAGGATCAGTGCTGCCAGAGTTAAAAAACAAGTCCCCCTTATAATTAAACCTAAAGAAAAACAAAAGAAGGTAAATAATAAGGTAAACCCAATTGACGTAAAAAAACTAGTGTAGAAAACAGAGGTAATGCCACTTTAGTTATAAATAGGGAAAGTAATGAAGAAAGAGAAAAAATTTAACTAGCAATTTCAAAATGAAATGAGTGAAAATTATGAAGTTAAAATGCCGAGCAATAATGTCGTTATAACGGACACGTCATTTAAATATTCTGATAAAGAATTAATTAAAGAAACAAAATGAATTTTTAAATAATAGTAATATAAAAGTTCATAACACATTTGAAACTAGAAGAAATAATTTTATTGTAAACAATGCGAAAATTGTAATTGATAATGAATGCTATACGAAGTTACTGTCACCCTAAAAATTAATATTGGATGGGAGAAAAGTCGAATCTTTGACGGAACAAAAGTATTGATGTGTTATAAGTGCAAAAGATTTAATTATAAATCCAGGGATTGCAGATATCAAGAATAATGTACCAAAGAACTTATAGTGAAGTTATAGTGAAATAAGTATAAGATAAAATCAAAACTTTAACCTTGGACTAGATGAAAATCATAGCACTACAAACAAGGACTGTCCGGTATATCAGAACAAATTGAAAATAAAAATGAGAATGATTGGTTTTAATATATAACAATCAAAATGGATGTACGGTATATACACAAATGCACAAGGTCTTTTAATAAAGTTGAGCTAATTGTAGAATTAAGGAATTTTATCAGAAACTCATTTAACAAATGATGTTGAAGAACATGAATATCAACTTCTGAATTATAATCATTATGTAACGTTTTAAAATTCAACAAGAACAGGCTGAGTCATACTATATATTAAAAAAGAATGGAATGTAGAAAAACTTAATGAAAAATTAGCTAACTCAAAATACTGGGTGTGTGCCTATAAAGTTAAAAATAAACTACGATTTTAATAATTATGGCGGTTTATAGTTCTCCAAGATGCAGGGAAGTGGAATTTTGTGATGCATTTATGAAATCATGGAAAATATATGTGAAACAAATCTTAAAATTGTTATAGCAGGCACAATATTAATGTTTCGGCAAAAAATTATGGTGAGAATAAAATTACGGTTCACGAAGCTATAGATATAAACATAAAAAATAAAAATTTTACCGAATCAACAAAAAAAAAAAGAGAAAGAGAAATATGTAAGTGCAATAAAAATATGTTTAAAACAGAAATTAGAAATAACATTAACAATTATGAAAATAAAAGTCTTAAGCTACGGTCAGACTGAGTAAATATTTGAAGTAAAACATCATTTTTTTCTTTGCTCTAGTGTGACCATAAAATATTTTAGTGGTGCAAACAAGATTTTGAGAAAACAAATTTGTTTGCTTGCAAACAAAAATGTCTCTAGTGTGACCATAGTGTGACCACCGGTGTCAAATATTTGCTCCTTTTTTCGAACAAATAAATATTTGATCTTGCAAAAATTTTGTAAGAGCAAACAGGGGTAAATAACAGCTGTTGCAGTGTTGTCCACTTTTAATAATAAATTATGCAATTTTTTCATAAAATCACCAAAAGGGAAAACTTTTAATAATAAACTTTATATAAAAAGTAGAAATTAAAAAAAAACTAGTGTAAAGACCTTTCGACAGGTTTATTAAAAGTTTTGATCCATTAGTTCATTATGAAACAGGAACAATAAAATA
The DNA here is from genome assembly GCA_930367235.1 of Sarcophaga rosellei. Taxonomy (NCBI): domain Eukaryota; kingdom Metazoa; phylum Arthropoda; class Insecta; order Diptera; family Sarcophagidae; genus Sarcophaga; species Sarcophaga rosellei. The sequence goes on along the minus strand of OV884017.1, from coordinate 69,378,714 downwards.
TTATATTTTATCACATTATTTAAATGCAAGTTTGTACCAAATGAAAGATCATACATGTAATTTGCTACAGAAAGTTATATGGAACAAAAAATTGATTAACCTACTGGACCTTAGAGACCAATATCTTCAAAACTAGTCCTCGACGGCACAAAATTTTTATGTACGTACATACATACATAATTGGTCATTACAACCCTTCAGTCAGCATTACGGCCTAGCTTCTAAACACCACTCATGTTATGTGCGTTAATTTTATACATGAGTGGCGGGACCTACAGTTTAAAGTCGACTCCGAACGACATTTTTTGAGAAGCTTTTTCATGGCAATCTTTACTCTCAGAGTTTTTACCAGAAATCTGCTGAGACGAAGTCGCCGAAGAAATATTTTTTCATATTTCATTTTGATGTCTGACCTGGGATTCGAACTCGGGCCTTTGTCAACACTGATGTAGAAAAGAAAACAATTTAACAGCTGTGCGAATTTACTTTAATTTTTTGGCAAAGAATATGGCGATTGGTTTTGGCTTCTTTTGAAATTAACAAAGAAGCTGCTCCGCAACTTAACGCAAATAATGTTTCATCTTCCATTTCGAATTTATTTATTTGTTTATGTTATATTTTTTCCGCTTACTTCCGGTGTTTTTATTAAACGAATTTATTCATTTTCGTTTTGTGAAGTTTCTGTTTTGTTTTTTTTTTTAATCTCATGTGCCTTTTCGTTTGTTTCTCTTTTTCTGATGAAACAAAATTTTGTTTATGAGAAAACAAAAATATTTACTTCGGTCTGACCGCAGGGAAAACATGTTTGCTCCAAACTGTATTTGATGCTGTTTCATTGTTATTTGGGAAAATAAATTTTGTCAAATATTTCCCGTCAATGTGACCAGCAAACAAGCTACAGAAAAATGTAATGCAAATACGAGTAAACATATTTGAAGCAAATATTTTTTCAATGTGACCGCAGCTTTAGCGAAATGACATATCGACGCCTCCGTTCTATAACATTCTAAGTCGAAAAAGTGTGTTTTGAGTTATGAGCTCTCAAAGTTTTCACGCGCCATACGACTACATGTGTATTCTAAGGCGGTTTTTCCCTATAACATCGGAACGGAACAGCGCATCTTAACCAAATTTTGACAGTATTTAAGTTGGAGAAGAATTTTATAACGCAAGAACATTAAAAACGTTCTAAGTACACTTAGACCGTTATAGAATGGATGCGTCGATATAATATCGATAATTGTTGTAATCGAAAATGCAATAAAAAATTTACAATAAAAAAACTATAAATTAACAATATAATACAAAGAGTTAATAAACTTAAAAAAGATAAAATTATGAAATATTATTTTTTGAAAACTGTGAAAACAAGTGAAGCCTGGAACAACTACAAAATAATAAGAAAATCAAAATCAAATTTGAGAAAAATCATATTATTAATAAATCTATAAATAAAGCCAAAGTCCAAAAACAAATGTGGAAAAAAATAAAAGATTAGTAGCTAATAAAAAAGCAAAATGTAATACAATCTGTGATATTTAATCAATTAGAATTTAAGGAAAACTGTTTAATAGCCAACCAATTTAATAATTATTTTATTGATAGCATAAAATCAATTAGAAATTCGGTAGAAACAGATGTGATAAATACTATTTATTTATGTTATAAATAAATATTTTAATACAGGAGAATTTCAGTATCAGTAATAATACCAGTAGAAAAAATAGCAAAAACAAAAAATGTGAAGAATTTAGACCAATAAATACACTAAAAACAATCTTGATCTTGAAGTGAATAGACGTGTTTATGTTTGAGCTCCTGCAAAAGTGTGCTTAATGCCTTTTCGCTAATTTCCTTCATTACGAACAAAATAAAATAAAGTAATATAAATAGTTTTGTGAACTGCCATTAACTATGTGCTTTTAATTTAAATATCTTCTAATACAGAAAATCATAATAACAGATAATCATAATAATAATACAGATAATCATAAAATTAATTCTATTATACCTTTATACTTTCTACAACAAATAAAAACATAAAATAAAATAATTCTACAGTGAACAATAACAATTCTGTATTTATCAAATTTAAAAAAAACGCATAGCAACAGAACACAAATTTAAGTGTAATAATTAAATTCACAAAAACAAATATATTATTCAACGGACAATCAAATTCTTAACTTCTGGGTGACTCATATCCAATAAATCGAAAATAACAGCAATCGAACAACAACAAATAGCTAACTTAGTAACAAAATCATCTTTCATGCTTTTTTGCAATATATCTTTTTCACAATATACAACAAATAAACACCATCCTTAATTTACATAGTAAGGGTTTCTCTCAAAAGTGCACAGTAACATTCTACAATAGAAAATAAACAAAAACAAAACATAAACAAAAGTAAACAAATCACGGATAACCAAGTAATTGCTAGTTAAATAAGTGCTGCCAAGTTAACACAAGAATCGGCAGTTAAATTTAAAAATCTTAATTTTAATATCAATAATATTCAATGTATAACCTAAGGAAGGATAAGAAAATAAATAAAAGTAACACACGCAAACCTAAATCAAGACCAACAACCTACAAAGTACTATAATCATTCCCACTGTCGAAAACTCAGAAGTTATCGTATCAACCTCAGGTGGATTGCCAAACACACCTGTCAACAAACATATTGCGGACATTCAACAAAATTCTTCACGACCATCAATACTCGACTCACCTTTTAAACTATTAAATTGTATGGACAAAAGGTTTGAGAAATTTGCCGAACAGATTTTAAAAACTTTTGATCAAAAATTCAGAGAATTTAAAGATGACCTCGTAAAAGATCTGCGAGAAAAATACAATATCCTCGAGAATAAATTGGCTGAGATAAATAAGAGGGTAACTATTCTCGAAAATAACATTACTGAATTGGAAAGTATGCGCGTGGAAATAAGGAACCTGAAAACAAAACTACGGCAACAAGAGAACTATCCTGTTTCAACCGAGCTCAGGATCAATGAGATTCCGTACACTCAAGAGGAAAATCTACCGGAAATTTTCCAAAGAATATGTAACACCCATACCGAACCTAAAATCCATATATCGCTTGAGGAACCACAACAATAAACATAAAGATACTTCAAAAGATGCAGTTACCATTGTGAAACTCTGGTCGGCCTATGATAAAAACTTCTTTTTAAAATCGTTGGCAAATTACAGGAAACAGCACAAGGGTTTTACTTTCCGGCTCAAGGACATTGGATACAATTCAGACGTGAATTTCTATGTAAATGAGAATCTAACACAGAGCAACTTTATAATTCTACGTGCTGCAATTAACCTGAAGAAGAAAAAACTTTTGTCTGCAGCATTCACTATTGAGGATATTGACAGCCTGAACAAGTTATTTCCTGGGCATGCTGTTTAACTTGTTTAACTGTTTAACTTGTTTCCTAATAATGACATTGATGTTCAATTTCAACTTACTTTTTATTTTATTCCTTAATTATATGTGTAATTTTTATTATTTTTTATTCTTATTATTACGTATTATTTGTTTTTATTATTATGTATTATTTATTTTTTTGCGTTGCTATTAAGGATTTTTTATATTTTTACTTCTTAGTTGAGTATGGTATTGGATAGCATATTATCTGCAAGAGGCGGTTCCAGGGTCGTGACGATGAATATGGTAAGAATTTTGGCAAGGCAAAAAAGGGGTCTTAAAGTGATCCATATAAATGCTCGGAGTCTGAACAATAAAGTCGACGAGTTTAGATAAGTTTTTGAAAATTCAGACGTTGATATCGTGTGCATTTCAGAGACATGGCTCTCACCCAACACACCGGATAGCTATTTTTGTCTCAGTGGCTACAAGGTATTTAGAGAGGACAGATACCCAATGCTGGCGGAGTGGCTATTTTTGTGAAGGAGAACATATCTTGCAAAGTTCGTTTGAAATCTTCATCTGACATCTCGCATAATGGGTCGAAAATTGAATATATTTTTGTTGAATTGAATTCTGGTGGTAGGAAATTATTGGTAGGGTGTGTTTACAGACCGAATAAGAGGATTGACTTATCTAATTTTTTGATGACTCTTAAGACTTTGGTCACAGTCTATGATGATGTTATAATATCGGGTGATTTTAACTCGAATATACTAGTGGAAACCTTACTAATGGATAATATGTTGTCTCTTGGACTAACCCCTACAAATACAGATAATCCAACACATCATACGTCAACCAATAGAACTCTGCTTGATATTTTCTTTGTAGCGGATGTTTCGAACGTATTGTTATATGATCAAGTATCTGCCACTTGTTTTTCCAGGCATGATTTGATCTTTATGACATATCGTTTTAATGTTCCTTCAGCACAAATTTCAGTTCACTATCGTGACTTTAAAAATATTGATTACAGCGTCCTTGAAGAGAACATTTCTCTTACTGATTGGGCTCGTATATATTACATGACTTCTGTCGATGAACAGGTATCATTTCTCGAGAATATTTGGCAGTTCCTGTGAGATCGAGAACAATACTTCCTGGGACAAAACCATGGTTTTCCGCTCGTATAAAATCTCTTATTCGTAAGAGGGATATTGCGTATTCTAGGTGGAAGCGTTTTAGAACCCCAGAGCTGAAAGAAGAATTTAAAACTGCTAGAAAAAATGTGAATGCCAGTATCAGGACTGCAAAAACAGTACTATGCTAGGCGTTTTAGTACTGCCGTTGATTCTAGACAAACATGGAAATGCATTAAGGAAATTGGTATTGGTAGAACGGATATGGGAAGCCACCAGTTATATGTTGAGGAGATCAACAGGGATTTCATGAACTTACCTATGGTGCCAGCCGATAATAGTTTTTACAGGTTTTCAAACTTGGGTTCTAATGATATAGATACTGGTAATTTTCAATTCTCTTGTGTGAATCAGACTGACGTCCTTTTATGTTTCAATGTAATCAGATCAAATGCGGTAGGCTGTGACAATATGCACCCGAGATTTATAAAAATATTGCTGCCTGTACTTCTGCCATATATAACATATATATTCAATAGCATAATTACTACTAGTACTTTTCCATTACGGTGGAAATGTGCGAAAATATTGCCAATACCGAAGAATGATACCGAATTCCGACCAATAGCTATTCTGTGCTACCTATCCAAGGTCCTGGAAAAAATTCTTAACTCTCAAATGGCATCATATATTGATGCTAATAAGTTGTTAACCGAGAAACAATCAGGTTTTCGCAAGAACCATAGCTGTGTTTCTGCGCTTTTGGATGTATCTGAAAATATACGACATGAACTGGATGAAGGTAAATTTAATTTCTTGGTCCTCCTTGATCATTCAAAAGCCTTCGACACGGTTGATCACGGCATGCTTTCTATGAAGCTTATGCACTTTTTAACTTCTCTGGAGCTTCGACACGGCTTTTATCATCATATCTTTCAAATCGTTCACAATTTGTTCATTCGGTAAATGCCCAGTCTTCTGCCTTGAATTTATCTAGAGGCGTGCCTCAAGGTTCAATTCTTGGACCACTTCGTTTTGCAATGTATATCAACGATTTGCCAAGCCAACTTCAGCACTGCAGAATTCATATGTACGCAGATGATGTACAGTTACATTTGAGTAATCCTGTGTCATCTATTAGTGTGAATGTGAACAGACTCAGTGATGACTTGGATCGAATATATCATTGGGCCAAGGCAAATGGCCTCCGCTTAAACCCTCATAAGTCTAAGTGCATGGTTATTCGTAGGAGGACGCTTGATTCCAATATCGGTCTCGATATCTTGATGAACGGGGAGAAGATCAAGATTGTGAATGCTGCCAAAAACCTTGGGTTGACTTTTAATGACAGTCTTACATGGACAAATCATGTTAACACACTCGTAGGGCAAACTTATATGAAGTTGAGGTGTCTTTGGTCGACACAATACTTTATGCCTTTGAATATAAGACGGTTGATTGCAAAATGTTATCTTCTTCCTGGTTTAATGTACGGCTGTGAACTTTTTGCTAGTTGCGATTCCGTTAGCAAGGAGAAGCTCAACGTCTTATTCAATAATATTGTGAGATATGTCTATGGTTTAAGGAGATATGACAATGTGTCCCGTTTTTCTCTGAGGCTTTATGGTGTATCGTTTGACAATCTTTTGAGCATCCGTGTATTATTACTTCTGCATAGGATCATTTATTCAGAATCTCCAGGATATCTTAGCGATAAAATAAGATTTGCTAGATCACTTAGGGGTAAAAGGATCATAATTCCCCTACATCGTTACCTTGTATCTGAATGGCATTTTTTCATTCATGCTGCATGGCTTTGGAATTGTCTTCCACATTCTCAGCAACTTAATAGCAACGCAACTAGTTTTAGGAAATTTTTATTTGAGTTTTTTGCACCGTAGTATTTTAAATTTTTTTTTAATTTTTTTAAATTATGCATGATTTATTACTATTGTTATTATTATTATTATTATTACTTTTTCTTCTCTTTTACTTTATTCATTAGAAAAGTTTGATCTCCAAATGTTGTTTATGAACACTTCTCTCTTGTACTTTAAATATATAGGATTAAATCTTGTTGTACAGGAATTAAATAAACAAATAAATAAATAAATAAAAAGTGAAAAAAGTAAAAACTTTTGAAAAAATTATTGAAAAGTCGTTAAAATACAACTTGAATATTACTTTGATAAAAACAATATATTTTCAAAATACTAATCGGGATTTAGAAAAAACTTTTCATGTGAAACTACTTTAAATTATGTAATAAATAGATGGAAATATATATAAAAAAAAAATAAATAAATAAAACAAAAAAAAAAAATAAAAATAAAAAATACTGGCTATTTTCTTAGATTTTCAAAAAGCTTTGGAGACAATTGATCGGAACATTTTATCACAAGAACTTTATAATTACACTATACAAGAAAATGAACTAAATTGGTTTAAGTCATACCTAATCGATCGGAAGCAAATGGTAAAAGTGAACAACATAAAATCGGAATATATAGATAATGACTATGGTATATCCGAAGGATCGGTATTTGTTATAAATACAAATGACATGCCAAAAGTGTTAGAAAAATGCGAAATAATATTATACGCAGATGATGTACTAATATTTACGGAAGGAGATAGAGATCATCAATGCTATGATAATATGACACGAGATGTTGGATGGTTAAAAATGAACAAGTTAAAATTAAACGAAAATAGAACTAAACTTTTGCAAATAAATAAGAACAATGAACTAGTTTTTAAAATGAGTAATCAAGTTATAGAAACACTCAATCAAATTAAATACCTTTAAAAGAGTATGTAACAAAATCTCTACAATTACTGCAATAAATATATGCAACACTATGATTAAACGACATTTTGAATTCGGCTCAACAATAATCTATATATGCAGCAATGGAACACAAATAGAAATATTTCAAAAACTCCAAAAACATGGGAATGAGATCGATATTAAAATGTAATATATACACACCGATAGAAGGAATGCTGAATGCGCTGAAATGGATGAATGTCAAACAAAGGCTGCAAATAAATACACTGCAATTTATACAAAAAATGAAAACTGGAAATGCCCCTAAATACCTTATCGAGCAACTTAGATATGTTGGAGAAACACAACCATATAACCTGAGAAATGAAAACAACTTCAGACTACCAAGAACAACCACAACAAATATGCAAATGCCCCTAATGTATAAAGGATTACATCTTTACAATATGCTACCAAATGAAATTAAATAGGAAACAAACATTAATGTATTTAAAAGAAAAATTGTATATTTCCTTAAAAGAAATGTTTAAATTGAGATTTTTGTAAATAATCATAATTGTAAATTTTAAAGTATATCAAATTCTGCTAAATAAATAAATAAATAAATAAAATAAATCAAGAGCTGCCTGAGAACTCTTGCTCACTCCGGTGATATTCAAGGAGGCCATTCGCTGAACCTTATCCAAGATTTTCGATTGGAAAATCTTATCTAAGGCACTCCACCAAACAACACAACCGTAAGTAATAATCGGTCTAACAATCGCCAGATATATCCAGCGAATAGCCCTAGACGGAACACCCCAGCTCTTACCTATGGAGTTCTCACACTGATAAAGAGCAATCAATCCCTTCTTAATTCTTTCCTCGGTGTTCCTTTTACACTTCAGAGGATGATACTGATGATAGCGAAGAAGGTGACAAGAACTATATATGTAAATCGAATAATATTACGTTGTAGATTGAATTTTAATCCAAGCAGTTTGAATGGAACATAAGGCTCGAGGCTTCAATTTTAAAAATTCTAAAATTGAGTTATCAGGGATGTCACAGAATCCAATAATGTCGGAGTTGGATATGAAAACGACACAAAAATTAATGTGGTGTCATACAATCCAAGATTATCGGTTTTGTTTTTCAACTTGAATAAGTGTTGGTTTTAGGTGTCACAGAATGTCTTGTTATCGGTTTTGTTATAGGAAATAAACCAAGCAGCTAACAGCTGTCTGTTTGTTATATGAAATAAAAACAACTTTAATTTTACTATATCGATGGCTTAATATAGAAAGGTCGTATCTCGTTTCTTTTCAAAATCGGGGTTTTTACATATTCTGGTAGACAAAACCCCCATACACATCCTCTGAAAAATTCAGGTTTCTATGTTGACGAATAGTTGATTTACAGTAATTAAAAGAAACATAACATAACACTTTTGTATTAGATTTTATTAAGTTTTTTCCTTCTCCTGTAAAGTACTGAAAATGTAAGATACGACCTTTCTATATTAAGCCATCGATATAAATAGTATTTTTTTACCAATCTTTTATAAGGTTGTGACTATTTCGTCTCTGATTCTCTGACCTTCACTTTGCAAAGTCATGCTTGATGACAAAATAACATTGTCTTCACTTTCAGGTATTGATAAAGTCAGCTCATCCTCACTGGTTTGCACATTATAGCTCCGACAAATGTTGTGCAGAGCGCAGCAGGAATTTATAATTCCTACTGCCTCTTCCGGATGGTTGTTGTTGTTGTTGTAGCAGTTCGGCTGTTGCTTCCAGAAGCTTCTCCCTATATATAAGATATAAAAGGTTATTGTTATTCATGCCTTCAGTTGGTTGTATGCCATGTGATTTGGTGAGGATGAGATGGGTAAGAGATGGGGTTGATTGTAGTAGGTTATGTAGGTGTGTTGTCAACGTCATGTAGTCGGCAGTCCTAGGAAGTCCGCAGTTGTCCTTGGGTTCAGCCATAGGTCTATGGGTCGCAGAGTTGTCGGTTTTACTGGGCAGCTAAAGATATGCACCGTATCGTGTGGTGCCAGGTTGCATAAGGGGCAGGTATCCTGGGTTCCCGGGATGATTCTGGCCCTGTAGCTGTTCAGGATGTTTGACCATCCTGATCTCAGTTGTGCCAGAATGGTTCTCGTTGACCTTGGTAGCTGCCTTTCAGAATCCGATATAGGTGGTGGGTGTTGATTAATGACCCTGTTAAGGCTGAGCTCGTCCCTGGCCGTCGTAACAGCCGTTTGGTGTAAGGCGCTTTGCGCCTCTCTCACAGATAGTGGGTCCGCTATTGTGGGTATAAGGTGTGTAATGTCGGGTTTGTAAACGGTGAAGTCTTGTCTTATTCGGCGAGGAGGGGGATCGTCCATAACTAGGTGGTGGTTTGGATGGGTAGGAAGATAGCAGGCTATTAGATACTGTTTTGTTAGTAGCACATTGTGCGTCCTAACAGTCAGCATTTTGGACTCATCGTGGAAGTGATCGATACTGGACATCTTTACACATCCGGTGGCTATACGCAGGGCGTTGTTTTGTGTCGTCTGTAGTGCCCGCCATTGGGTCTCACTCACATGAAAGATGTCCAAATTGGAGCAGCATAATTGAGGAGTGACCGTCCAATAGCCTTGTAAGTCGTGATGATGGTTTCCTTGTCCATGCCCCACTTGGTGCCTGCCAGAGCCTTGAGGACTTTGTTTCTCTTCTTCACTTTTGCGTTGATGTTGGTTGCGTGTGCCGCGAAGTGAAGTAAGCTGTCGAAGGTTACCCCGAGAATCTTTGGGTACCGAACCGTGGGAATGTTATTGCCTTCCACTTCGACGTTTAACGTTCTTCTTACTTCCTTCGTCCAAGTAGTGAAGAGAGAAACCGTTGACTTGGGCGCAGATATGCGCAGTCTCCTGCTTCGGAAGAATTCCGCTACGGACGAAAGGTAATTCGTTATTCCGGTACAGATTCCCTCAATGTTCACACCCGAGGAAAATACTGTACAATCGTCCGCGTAAGAGACCAAGGAGATGTTTGAAAGTGGTTCTGGGAGTGGAGTGAGATAGATGTTAAAAAGTATAGGCGACAGAACTCCCCCCTGAGGTACACCCATCTTTATCCTCCTGTGAGGAGATTTCTGCCCTCTGAACTCAACGAAGGCCTGCCTACCTCCAAGGTAGTTGGAAGTCCAGCGTTTAAGGTCGTTGGGCAAGGTTGAGTTCATAATGTCTCCTAGGAGTATGGAGTGGTCGACCGTGTCAAAGGCCTTTGAAACGTCAAGGGCCGCCACAACAGTACGTTGACATGGTCGTTGTTGGTTGAGACCGTTCGCTATACTTGATGTAATTTCGGTGAGGGCCGTGGTGGTACTACGACCTTCCCTGAAGCCATGCTGGTGGTCAGCCAATGGGAAATGTCTTTTGAAGGCAGGGAGCAGAAGGGTTTCCAGGATCTTTACCACTGGTGATAGTAGGGAGATCGGGCGATATGACTCTCCTTTGGTCGCTGGTTTGTTGGGTTTTAGGATCGGAATGATCCTTGCGACCTTCCAGATGTCGGGTATCACCAGGCTGTGAATTGAAAGGTTTATTAGTCTGGAAAGGAACCTTAATGCCTTTATGCCTAGTTTCTTAAGCATAAGCATGGACAGTCCGTCGGGTCCCAAGGCTTTTGATGGTTTGGCATTGGAGATGGTGTAAGCTACCTCGGACTGTTCGAAGGATTGTTGCTGTTGGTCCCTGCGCAGGTTCCTTAGTACCCTCAAAGTTGCTCTTTTGCCTTTGTTCTGCTCAGTTGGGTGTTCTACGAACTGTTTGCAGAATTCTTTGGCGCATTTTTTGCCTTCTATCTGTTGCCTGCCATCAAATTCGATAGCTGTGAGGTTAGTATTGGTTTTAGAGCCGGATAGGTTTTTTATGGTCCTCCATAGTTTCTTGGGAGCTAAGGAGCAACGTTCAAGGTGTTCTAGCCACTTAGCACGTCTGTGCTCGTTCACCAAGTGGTTTATTCTGGAGGTCATTGATTCCAGCCTTTCATCCGCAGGGTTTACCGCTCTTATGTTATCTCGCTGCTGAGCCAGGTGTGCGGCCTCTGTAGGATAGTTCGGTCTTGTGTTGTTAATCCTACCGGCAGGGATAAAACGCTTCGCCGCATTCTGAACAATTGTTCGGAATTGCCTTTCACCAATTCTGACGCACGTAGGGGAGGGTAGACGTTCGATATTATCCTCAATGAAGGTTGTGAAACCCTCCCAGTTGGCCTTATTGTAGTTGATGTAGGTATGTCGGTCAGGTTCCAGGAAGTCATTGTGTTTCTCGATATTGACCACAATGGGTATGTGGTCTGAGCTCAGGGCAGTGTGTGTCTGCCAGGTGGTATAGGCTAGGAGAGACTGACTTACTATGGTCAGGTCTGGGGAGCTTGAGCATCTTGGTGTGACCCTGGTCGGCTGTGGCTCATTTATTGTGGCGAAGTCTGATTCGTCGATTTGATCAGCTATCGCAATTCCACGTTGATCGTTGGGAAGTAGGGAATACCAGCTCTCGTGATGTGCGTTGAAATCACCAAGAATAATTTTATTGTCACCCTGGAGGAGATGAGTGATGTTCGGGTGGTATTGGGTTCCAATGCTATTTACTGGTGGAATGTAGACGTTGATGATTTCGATATCGGTGTCCTCCGACCTTATGGATATGGACATCACCTCAATGAAGTTGTCTGGGTTGGGGGGAGCTGGTGTATTCGTCACCTTATATTTGACATTGCGTTCGAGTATGAACGCTAGTCCTCCTCCATTATCCCTTTCCCGGTCTTTCCTCACAATATTATAGTTGCCCGCAGATGTTGTGGGGCACTCCCTGGGCAGCTTGGTCTCCTGTATGGCGGCTATTCGGATGTTGTTGTTGTACATAAAATTTGTGATGTCTGTTATTTTATTCCTAAGTCCGTTACAGTTGAACTGCAAGATACTGAAATCGAAATGTATGCTGTGGTGGATGGTAGGTTGTTGGGCTATGGGGGTTATGGATGGGGGAATGGATAATATGGGTTGTTGAGTTACGGTTGTTGTTCGTCCCCGTCGATGAGGGGGTCGTGCAGTCGTTGCGCCTGTGTCATTTCGTGAGTCACTGTGTGTCTTGGTCGTGTGTCTCGAGGGAATTCGGGGAGGATCTGCTGTGGTTCGTGGTTGTTTACAGCAGTCGGCTACAAAGTGATCATTTCACCGTTGTAACGTTCCTCCTTATGTTATCCCCACAGACAGAGCATGTCCATGTACTACTTGTACCATTGTTGGTCGGTAGGTCGTTTGAGTTATGTCCCCTTTCCATTAGGTCGGCGTCCTGTTGTCTACTACAGCAGTGGGCTCTGTAGTTTACTGTCCATTCCCTGTGTGAGGAAAGGCCAGAGCATCTCTTGAAGTGGCACCAATTGCCACAGCCATTACATCTCACTGATGTGGTATTTGTCCTGATGGTCGTATGGCATACTGAACAAATCCATATAGGACCTGGATTCTGTTCAATGCCAGCTCTTATTAGGAGGGTACAGAGCAAAAGTGCTGGCATATTTTGCTCACCTTGGGAAAAAACTTCCGGTTGATACAGCTTTCGCTGGGTTGACAATCCTTGGCCGATGTTGAGTCGGGTCGTTCCGGAACGTAGATCCGATTGTCGCGGGAACGCGACACTGCCTCTTCCGGATGGTAGTGTAACGTGCTCATTAACCACTCAACATATTCCATATTCAACACTCCTACTCATATTCTTTTTCGATTAAAGTACAAATGTTCGTTATAAGCTGGGCTTTATTATCTTTATATGAGTTCCGTCTATGCAACCAATTATTGAAGGGATTTTAAATTTATTAAAGAAATAGCCCCTTGCTCTTTGCTTATCGTTGGAGTTCATTTCTAGTTGCACGCATTGACGGCAAATGAAGCGCTCCATAGCATTGAGCACATTGTCTAAAATTGTAGAAACTGTGCTTCTACCCAGCGATATGCTAGAATCATTTCCAAAAGATACTTGGTATGACCCTTCAGCTAAAAATCGCAACGTAGCTGCAAGTTGTAGCAATGGTGGGAGCTTAGAATGGGAAAGGTGTTCGTTTACTGTGTCTATGACTATACAAAAAGCGTCTTTGTTCAACCGGCAATACGCTATAAATCTGCAAATCAGCTTTACTTCTATCCAGGAAAGACTGTATTATAGTAGCTAGAACAAGAGTGGGAACGACAAGGTTTAGTACACAACATCTCTATGGAAGAACCCAACCTAGGGAATGTGAATTGTGCGCAGAAGAACTAACCATAAGTCATATATTTAAAGATTGCCCGATAAGCTCAACAAATGAACCACTAGAAGAAATCCTAAATTGCAGCAACATAAACTCAGCAAGAAAAATTAAAAATATTCTTCAATCTGCAAATGTTTGTAATTGTATTTTACAAATTTATTTTTGTAAAATACGCATTTTAAATAAATAAATAAATATATATTTTGTCAAAAACAAAAAAAAATTAATAAAAATTGGAAATAAATACACAAATGTAAACAACAGCCGTTTCGAACATCGGTTTTATTTCAATTCGATAATAACAAAACCGACTTGGTTTTGTGACACCAAATGAATCCAATATTGGTTTTCAAAAACGACAAAAGGCAAAACCGACTTGGATTCTATGGCACCCCTGTATATGAACTCATTCTTGAGGTTCTGGGTTTTTAAATTCAAACTTCTCTATAGTTCATTTATAATTTTCGGAATACATCTTTTCTTCTGTACGCATACGTGTACAGACTCTTGAAGATATTTTCTTACTTAAATACATTAAAAACAAAAAGGGGAATAACAGTGTACATATTAAATTGCTCTTAAATTCGAATACATGGTTATGTATGTATGAATTATCGCATATAAAATAACTAGACATTAACACACCTTAATATTCGTTTGACTGGGAAATTCCTTATTAACGCAAAGTTGACACAAATGAAGTTAAAACTATTTGGAATACATTGGCTTATTGATATCGTACTAAAACTGGACTCTAAACACCCTTAAATCCAATAAGGCGTTATATGTAGGGAAAATTTAAACGCACCTAAAAGGATATTAATCTAACATATTGGTATATCAAAAACTCCAAACATTCTTAAAGATCTCGATGTGCTAACAGTGAAGAATGAGATTTTAAAATATTTCGAAAAATCCTTGAACAAGTTCGTTGTACATTGCAATTTTCTAGTTCGCATCATTTTGGACTTTTTAAAAAGAGGGATACTACAGTAGGCATTTCGCTATAAACAAAAATTTATATATATATGCAGATGTCCGTCCAGTGGAGAATTAGTATCCGAAAAGTATGCTACTTAGAGAATTAGAGACGTCTTACTCCCGTTTATTAGCAACTTTTTATTTCATGTAAATGGCTTTAAAATTTACTAATAAAGTATTAAATTACTGACGGTTGGAAACATAAGTATAAAGTTTCAATTTCAGCAATAAATTGATTTTTGTCGTCGAAAATAAATCCCTATAGATATATAGATTTTAGTATTTACGTATTAAGTCTTAAAAAAAGTAAAGAACGTAAAAAAAAAACATTTTTGATTTCTACTTTTATGGCGTAGCAATATAATCGTTAACTAGTTTTTAGTCTCACTACGAGCTTCATTGCTTTCTGTGTATACGCACAAAAATTAGCTACGTAAGAATATTTCTTTAGAATTATGCGATCCAATTTATGTTAAATATAGGTCCTTAACTAAATTCATAAAAGTTGCCACTCTTTTATAATATTTTAATCTTGGATGTTAGTCTATAACACATGTTTAATTGTAAAAGCTCATAGTGCTCATTGCGCTCTATTTTTCAATTTTAAATTTTGTTAAATTTTTACAGTATGTTAATAATATTTGTTGAAAAATATTGTTTGTTAGTAATATTTATTATGTTCTATCTTGTTTTATTTTACAGAAATTTTACAGATACTATGAAATTTTGAGACATAAGGAAGAAAAACCTTTAAATAATGCGAATGCTACAGAAGTACCTTATTGGAAAATATTTAAAAAAGCTTTTCCTCAACTGTTCAACATTTTTTTAATTTTTTTTGTTACTCTTTCTGTTTTTCCTGCTGTACATTCGGGTAAGTAGTTTCAATTAAATATACGCTATACGTGTAGCTACTTTTATTGTAGGTAAAATAAGTTCTTATTATGTTGATTCTACGTATTTCAAAAGGCTTTAATTATGATCTTTATGTTGAAGTTAACTCAGCATTACATTCACTTTGAAGTATATCTGGTGCCTGAATTTTTTAAAATTAAATTGTAAAATTGTTTACATACATATGTACGTCAGCTGTTTTTTAGTCGAAAATTGAAAGCAAAATTGATAATCAAATTCATTTCAAATTAGTAAAATTTTAAAGGCAAAACTACAGTGGTAACATATTCTCTTACATTTAAGTTATGTGCCTCTCACCCAAGCTTAAATTTCGTTAGCTGGGAAAGAAAGATTTGTTTTTATTTTTAATATTCTCTGTGATTGAACAAATAAAACGGGCATATAATAGCAGTTCAGACATCAAAACGAAAATATGAAAATATTTCTTCGGCGACTTCCTCTCAGCAGATTTCTGGCAAAAGCTCTAAGAGTAAAAATTGCCATGAAAAGCTTCTCAAAAATCTGTCGTTCGGAGTCGACTTTAAACTGTAGGTCCCGCTACTCATGTATAAAATAAACGCACACAACACGAGTGGTGTGAGAAGCTATGACGTTGTACAATGGGTAAATTCGACCTCCGGGTACTGTACTTGTCACAGTTGACAAGTACACGTCCTCTAACCTAACCTAACCTAAGAGCAGTTTTTCTAAGATAACATTGGACAAACTATGGCCCATAGAACCTCCAAAGGAGAATCGATTCTGTGCAGCAAGATGTTTAGGAAGTTTTGTCAGGCAATAAACTGAAACCTGAGTCAGGCAACCAACCGTTTAATTAGAAGTACTCCGTTGGTTGAGAAGGCTATGTTGACAATTATTTTGTGCGTCTGGTATGTGTACAACGCGTTGAACATATAAAGCATAGAAGAAAGCAACGATTGCATAAAATAGATTTATTAGTTAAAATGAAGACGGATAACAGAATAGTGTTCAGCTGAATAAACGTAAGTTCATATCAACATTTGAGAGACTGGCAAAAAATTACATTTCAGAAGAAAATGCGATTTCAACGCGCTCATAGCCTTCACATTTTCAAATGCTCCAAAAGCATGCTTGGTAAGCAATAGGATATACATACATATATCGTTCCCACGACAATCGGATCTACGTTCCGGAACGACCCGACTCAACATCGGCCAAGGATTGTCAACCCAGCGAAAGCTGTATCAACCGGAAGTTTTTTCCCAAGGTGAGCAAAATATGCCAGCACTTTTGCTCTGTACCCTCTTAATAAAAGCTGGCATTGAACAGAATCCAGGTCCTATATGGATTTGTTCAGTATGCCGTACGACCATCAGGACAAATACTACATCAGTGAGATGTAATGGCTGTGACAATTGGTGCCACCTCAATAGATGCTCTGGCCTTTCCTCTCATCGGGAATGGATAGTAAACTACGGAGCCCACTGCTGTAGTAGACAACAGGACACCGACCCAACGGATAGTGGACACAACACCAATGACGTACTGACCAACAATGATATAAGAAGCACTTGGACATGCTCTGTCTGTGGGGACAACATAAGGAGGAACCCTACATCGGTGAAATGCAACAATTGCAGTGGATGGTGCCACATGAGGAAGTGCACCAATCTTACACGTCACACAGAGTGCAATGATCACTTTGTAGCCGACTGCTGTAAAACCCCACGAACCACAGCAGATCCTCCCCGAATTCCCTCAAGACACACGACCAATACACATAGGGACACGCGAAATGACACAAGCGCAACGACTTCACGACCCCGCAACTGGCTGGGACGAACAACAACCATGATTCAACAACCCATATTATCCATTCCCCCATCCATAACCCCCATAGCCCAACAACCTACCATCCACCATAGCATACATTTCAATTTCAGTATCTTGCAGTTAAACTGTAACGGACTTAGAAATAAAATAGCTGATATCACAAACTTCATGTACAACAACAACTTCAGAATAACCGCCATACAAGAGACCAAGCTGCCCAGGGAGTGCCCCACAACATCTGCGGGCAACTATAATATTGTGAGGAAAGACCGGGAAAGGGATAACGGAGGAGGACTAGCGTTCATACTCGAACGTAATGTCAAATATAAGGTGACGAATACACCAGCTCCCCCCAATCCAGACAACTTCATCGAGGTGATTTCCATATCCATAAGGTCGGAGGACACTGATATCGAAATCACCAACGTCTACATTCCACCAGTAAATAGCATTGGAACCCAATACCACCCGAACATCACGCATCTCCTCCAGGGGGAAAACAAAATTATATTTGGTGATTTCAACTCACATCACGAGAGCTGGTATTCCCCACTTCCCATAGATCAACGTGGCATCGCGATAGCCGATCAAATCGATGAATCAGACTTCGCCACAATCAATTAGCCACAGTCCACCAGGGTCACACCAAGATGCCTAAGCTCCCCAGACCTTACCATAGTAAGCCAATCTCTCCTAGCCCATACCACCTGGCAGACACATACTGCCCTGAGCTCAGACCACATACCCTATGTGGTCAATATTGAAAAACATAGTGACTTCCCGGAACCTGACCGGCATACGTACATTAATTACAATAAGGCCAACTGGGAGGGTTTCAAAACCTTCATTGAGGACAACATCGAACGTCTACCCTCCCCTACGTACGTCAGAAGTGGTGAAAGACAATTCTGAACAATTGTTCAGAATGCGGCGAAGCGTTTTATCCCTGCCGGTAGGATTAACAACACAATACCGAACTACCCTACAGAGGCCGCACACCTGGCTCAGCAGCGGGATAACATAAGAGCCGAAAACCCTGTGGATGAAAGGCTGGAATCAATGACCTCCAGAATAAACCACTTGGTGAACGAGCACAGACGTTCTAGAACACCTTGAACATTGCTCCTTAGCACCCAAGAAACTCTGGAGGACCATAAATAAGGTTATATCTGGCAAAACCAACGCTAACCTCACAGCTATCGAATTTGACGACAGGCAACAGTTCGTAGAACACCCAACTGAGCAGAACAAAGGCAAGAGAGCAACTTTGAGACCACTAAGGAACCTGCCCAGGGACCAACAGCAACAATCCTTCGAACAGTCCGCGGTAGCTTACACCATCACCAATGCCAAACCATCAAAAGCCTTGGGACGATTGTACAATTTTTTCTTCGGGCGTAAACATTGATGATATCTGTATCGGAATAACGAATTACCTTTCGTCCTTAGTGGAATTTTTCCGAAATAGGAAACTACGCATATATGCGCCCAAATCATCGGTTTCTCTCTTCACTACATGGACGAAGGAAGTAAGAAGAACGTTAAACGTCGAAGTGGAAGGCAATTCCATGGAATGTTCAAAGACATTTAAGCGATAACGATTGTCGAAAAGTAATTTTGAATCCAAATCAAATTTTTTGGAGGGCCTCGATGGCTATGACTTTTATTTTCACGATATACGCAAAGACGAAAAATTTTTATGCAGACATCACAGCAGAGAGGGGGGCGTTATGGTATAGACTGTAATTTAACATCACTTGCCAAATGATCTTTGGCAAACTGAAGGCGTTGTTGTTGACGGATTGCATTTAATGGAGGTTTTTTCTTTTGTATTCGGAGTTGTAACTGTTCACTGCTTGAAATAGAGCGACGAACTATTGATTTACTTGCATTAACTCCTGCTAAATGTTTAATTTTAGAGGTAGAATGGGATGAATTTGAGGCAATTCGAAGAATTTTTCGCTTGTCCTGTGGTGTTAGAGCTGTGTAAGTACCTCCTTTGTAATTTTTATTACATGTTTCACGATGTCTTATGTAATTCATTACCACATTATGACTTCGTCCGATTTTTCTAACGGTTTCGCGATAAAAATAATGTTCAGAATGGTAAACATCAATTTTTACCATTTCCAACGAATTTAAAGAACTTTTTCTTCCCATATTGATTTAGCTAACTGCAGTCACAAACTGTAATTTAAATTTTATTTGGTTTTTATAAAGCTTTATTACAACCACATGCTGATTTATGTTAAAAATGCAAGTAGTTCTATTCTGTTGAACCAAAAAATAAATGAAAAGTTTTATACTTGACTACAAAGAAAGTGAAAAAGTACCGTTATAATCCATTTTTATACTATTTTTTGTGTTTTAATTATCATTTACAGTATCAACTATTTTTCTGCAAAACTAAATTTTTTTTATTGTATCTGCCTTTGCAATTTATACAGCTTTTTTTACTTTAAAATGTGCTGGTTCTATCCTTATGAACCGCAGTGTATTTAGCATCTTAATTACCTCTTGCACAAGAAACTATATTCATTGTGACCGAAAATCACCTACATTTCGGTTAATAATAAAATGAATTTATGTTAGGTTAGGTTAGAGGACGTGTACTTGTCAATCAAGACAAGTACAGTACCCGGAGGTAGAATTGACCCATTGTACAACGTCCTTAAAGTGGAAGGATGATAGAGGGAATAGGATAAAAATGAGAGGATGTAGAAAAGGGAGAATGGGAAGCGGAGGGCTCACACAGACAGCTAAAAAGAGAGAGTGCGACTACCCTGATGAAGCCCTAGCGCCTCTCAACCAGCCTAAGCCATTAATGTATCTGTGAAGAGCCTTGATGTCGGCTTTCGACACAGAGTGGAGTTCAAGTCAGAGTTCTCTACAGAAACCCCCAGCACCTGTACATCCACCTAACTTAGACCCATATGTGAAGATGAGTATACCTCTCTGCCCCTGGAGTACCTCACCATTCCGTTGTGCCCTTTCGGCATAAGTATCCTTAAACCAGGTAAGAACATAGCCTCAGGCACAATATAGTCGGTGGCTTTTTCCGAAAGTCCATATCTCCCGTCAGGAAAGACGACATTCAGAACTCTGGAGTCACCTATCGAGCGCTGTTTCCAGCAACCCGATTCCCTCAGACGAATGGCACTGCGCGCTGCACACCGCTTGACATACAAATCAAGCGGAGTGTCAAAAGCAGCCTGAGAGCAACTCTTCCTCACTCCAGTGATACTCAAGGAAACAATCCGCTGAACCTTATCTAAGATTTTCCGCTGAAAACTCTTATCTAAGGCACCCACCAAACAACGCATCCATAAGTAATAACCGGTCTAACTATCGCCAGATATATCCAGCGAATGGCCCTAGGCGGAACACCCCAGCTCTTACCTATGGAGTTCCTACACTGGTAGAAAGCATTCAGTCCTTTCTTCATTCTTTCCTCGGTGTTTCGTTTCCAGTTCAGCTTGCTGTCCAGGACAACACCCTAGTACTTGACCTCAGAAGACAACGGAAGCTCCCTACCAGCTAACCTCGGCAACCTGAAGGTTTCAATTTTGTACCTACGCGAGAACAAGACGAGGTCTGTCTTATCCGGATATATACCCAGGCCACATTTTGTAGCCCAAGAGGATAAAATTCCAAGAGCAGACTCCATTAGTTCCCCCAGCGTCGGTAAAAATTTTCCACAAACCAGAATAGCCACATCATCAGCGTATGCCACAACCCTAAAGCCCCTACTCTCTAGAAGCCTCAGACCAACATTAGCAACCAGGAGCCACAAGAGTGTGGACGGGACACCCCCTGAGGTCGCACGCTTTACGATAGAACATCCACCCAGATTCGATCGGATTAGTCTATTACCCAACATGTGGATGATAAACCGCACCAGAAAATCTGGGGCATGTATATCCCTTAGTGAATCCTCAATAGAAGAAGCGGTAACATTATTGTGTAAAGAAAAAGGCTTGTAGTTTTTCTTTTATCGCCTAAGTGCGCCTTGAAATGCGCACAGTTTGGCTTTGGTTTATTGATTGATTTCTTTGAGGGAAAATGTCCCTTCTTTTATACTAAAATTTTGTTGGCTTGACAATTCCAAGTCAACCCCTTAATTCTAATACAATTTTGTATTGGCTTAATACTAAACATATAGGTTTGTGTGTTTGTTAAATGCTTAGCTATATTCTATAGGTTTGTGTGTTTGCTAAATGCTTAACTATATTCTATAGGTTTGTGTGTTTGTTAAATGCTTAACTATATTCTATAGGTTTGTGTGTGTATTAATCATGGGACAAGTGGATGTCATATGACACGCGCCCGCTGTCCACAATAATTCCCACGGTAAAGTGTGAGGAGATCCACACACGATCACTAGCAATGCAATACAACAACAACATACATTGTGCATATTATATGCATATCAATACTGCCGGCGGCCACTCAGCAAAGTGTCAAATGATCCTCGCGTGTGCGCATACGCAGCAGCGGCGGTCAGCAACATTGAGTCAAGTGGTCGTTGCTCATATGCAATTTGATAATCTTTTGTTTATGCACATGAAATGTTGTGCTGGTATTGACAACTGTAAAATCATGCTACAATTGAAGGCCCCCTCTATATCAAGGAAAGCCGACAGTGTGTACTCACCCCTAGCCAGATTCGACTCAACAAAATCTGTCACATCATGAAGAGCAGTCTCAACCGACTTACCCTTAATGTAAGCATGTTGCGACCCACTCAACAGAGACCGGTCCATGTTTGACCTCAAATATAGATCGATAAGTCTCTCCAAGGCTTTCAAAAGAAAGGATGAGAGCGATATCGGTCTATAATCCTTCGGGTCGATGTGACTGGGTTTACCAACCTTTGGTATAAACACCACGAGCACATCTTTCCAACCATCAGGTATATCACACCGCCGGAGACAGTCTCTATACACGTCCACCAGACATTCGTGTAATATATCACCAGCATGCTGAAGCAGAGCCGGAAAGATACCATCCGGACCAGGCGACTTCAAGGGCTCAAAACTATTTATCGCCCATTTCACCTTGTCTCTGGTAATGATATCCTCCAAATCGAGCATCAACCCAGCATCACAGAAGGGATCAGCTACACCCGACAGATAACTTTCTGGGTCCACACAATTGGGAAAATGAGTGCTCAGCAGAACCTCCAGGGTTTCTCTTCTCGAGGCTGTCCACGCGCCATCGTTCCTTTGGATGAAGCCTATAATTTTGGGGTCCCTAGACAGCATCCTACGGAAACGAGCCACATCGGCAACATCCTCGATACTCGTGCAGAAACTCATTTGAGCGCTTTATTTCCTTTTTATACTCATTAAAACTGGCCTTATACGCAGACCAGTCTACATCCCTGCTCGACCTCCTAGCCTTATTAAAGGGTCTCCTGGTACAACTGCGGAGTCTCCGGAGTTCCGCATTCCACCAGGCTGGCTGGCTCCTCTTACCCGGGTAAGTGAGAGGACAAGCATCTCTATAACAAGACAACAGAGAGTCAGAGACCCAACTCGATCATTGACGCCAGGAGTGGAACGACCCCTGATGGTCCTAAGTTCCTCCTCTACAGCCCTCTTATATCTGATCCAGTCGGTTCTTCTTGGATTCCTAAAAGGCTTGTTAAAGCCACCTGATAGATTAATACTGAAGGATATCAGTTGGTGATCAGAGAAAGAACGCTCATCTGAAACCCTCCAGTCATTAATCATAGACCTGTCCATGTTAGAGAGCGTAATGTCAATTACCGTCTCCCTTACACGGTTTCTAAACGTTGGCGTGTTATCAACGTTACAAATGTTTACAAATTATATAATAATTTACAAATTAATGCCAGCATATAAGCTATGTTTTATATTACAAACACTACAATTAAAAAAGAAAATTACATCCATAGTTCGTTCTATAGAAATCTAAAGAAAGAGGGCGATAGTGCCGTGAAAATCTTGCAGGAATACTGAAATTCAGGTTACGAAGCAAAAACTCAGAATCGATATCACCTCTAACCAGATTAAAAACAAAACAAACACCTAAAACAGTTCTTCTACGTTCCAAAGTTGGAAGTTTTATCAAACCTAATCTATCCTCATATGACGGAAACCCACTGGCATAATCCTATCCTTAGCCACGTAAACAGAATAATAAAAACTGTCTCTGTACAGACTCTATTGAATCACTATGACAACGATAGTATGGGTTCCAAACAATAGATGGGTTCCAAATGTTGAGCCTATTAAGAATAACAAAATTCAAAATCGACTCACCCCCAGTATTTATGTCAGCACTGCCCCATTGGGTGTGATGAGCATTGGCATCGCAACCCAGGACAAGGCGACATCTTGTCCTCTCCGCATGTTCCACCAGTCGTCCAATTAAGTCATCAGGTGGGGATGCAACCTCGTACGGCATGTACACAGATGACAGCATCAACTCGATCCCAAGGTCATCTTTGTACGCCACAGTCGTTACGTCGCCTGTACAAAAGGAAGGAGTGATTAACAAGTCCAAATTACCTCTAGCAAATGTACAGGTTCTTACCTTCTCACTTGTTCTAGGAACAAGTAACCTATAATCAGGATCGCTCAAACCCAGGATCCTATCCCTAATGATCCAAGGTTCCTGGATAAGAGCGATGTCAACTTCAAGGCGGTGGTTAGTAGGTTGTGTGAGGCGGCTTCGCAGTGATGTAGATTAATCTGCACCACTTTTAGCCTCCTCTGGGTTCCTGGCACTAACCTATTTCCGGATGACGGAACTTTAGGTTTGCCATCCCACACAACACCACGCCACCCCTTGCCCTTAGCCCCCGAAGTGAGGTCTGATCAATAGCGATCCGAAGATCGCAGCCCTTCTTACCATCACCAGCCAGGGAGTTAACAACCGCCCACGTACTGGTGTTCAATCCTTCATTCTGCTTCCCAATAAGTTTTGGTATGATACTCACCCGCCTAAAAGTAGGCGGGATCCATGCCGTCACTATTGGACGTAGAGGTAGGTCGGATTGAGGGACCACCTCAATGAGCCTTTCTTCAACTAGATTCCATCTTTGAGGGGAGATTTTGCCATCCAAATCCTACCTGTCGATGAAAGCCAGCTGAAGGGAAGGGTTAGTTCCTAGGCTCCCTTGTTTCTTAGGACGCTTGGAGCCAGAGGAAGGCACCTCGTCGGACTTTTCCTCTTCATGCGATCTCCCTTGCGAGAAACCTGCACAGAAGAACTATCCGCCGAAATGACCCTCCCCGACTCCTTGGCCTCCAACCTTGCATCCTCCTTTTGGGATAAGAGATTGGCGGTAGCTTCTACCTCCTTTCCATCATCCATTGTAGGAGTAACACCATCACCCTTTCTCTTCACCGAAGGTTTGAAAACCCGGGTGATCTTTGCTCCAGCTGGGAGTAAGGATGTAGAACCTTCATGCCCCTTGCATGTGGATTGAGAGGTGGAAGCAGTCGCCTCTACGCTCTCGTCCACCCTCAAGGGTCCATCCTCCTTACCAGAATCACCGGCTCGTGAGAGGACACTGCCTGGGTATTTTTTCTCATACCGCAAAACAGTGCCTCTGTGTGGAGCCAGCATCTTCTGCTCCTTAACAGAGAGGGAATCCACATCACAGCTTGCAAATCTCCCCAGGACAGTGCAAGCCCTACGATATGAATTCCTCTCCTTATACATAGCGGAACGTTTCCGCCCAGTTTTACCCCCCTTGTCAGACGAGCCACCTCTACCCATGCAGTCCGAATCAGTAGATGATTGTACTAGTGGGTCAGAAGCATCCTGTCTGACAAATGGGTTCATTGAAGGGGAAGTCACCACCTCATTGCTCCCAGCGGCAATTTGGATACGGGTGAAAGGTAGCCTTTCGATGACCGTATTGTCACCGTCTTAATCCGATAGTGGGGAGACAGAGTCTGACTCCACGCACATATCTTCCGTTGAAGTGGGGATCGCCAAAGCAGTCTCCTCACCAAAGGACTCCTCCACCGTCGTAATCCTCAGGCCAGCTGGGGCGAAATTCCTGACGATCTCATTGTTGTTGTCAACAATGCTCGCCTGGATTCGCGCAATGAGCTGGGACACGTCTAGTCCATTTACAATCGCCATTCCGTCATCATTGTTCGTCTTGTTATTGTATTCCTCGTCCATGTCAGTCCCACGAGTGAGGGGGAAAGGAGGTCAATCATGCCATAGCCCCCGCTAGCATGACAAGGACTTGGTTAAGTTAAAAATTATTAATGTTATTAGTTGTTTTTATTATTTATTAATAGTTTTAGACAAAAATTAAATTTTTTATTAACTCTCGCCAATAATAAAAATCCACCCCGAAAATAAAACATAAACAAAACAAAGTTGCAATCAGAGAGAGACAGAAATACTTTTTGGTAATATTTGCTGTCTCTTTCACGACTGGTCTATGAACTGTCAAACCGAAACCGAATAGAGAGGGCAAAGGAACGACCATAGTACTTTACACCTCTCAAAGGATCGTAGGTAAGATTTGGGAGCATAAGCCAACCTAAATCTACTAGGTATATCGCGTCGTGATGAAACAAATCTTGCTTTATGGTGTAAAGTTGGACGGTGTACATACACCACTTCCGATTAATAGACAGAGTGTGCAGGCATTCAGCTGTCCTCACCACCTGGTAACTCTGTTCCATTCCGGCATTAATTTCTATATTCTACAGAAGGACATTAAGTTAAATCCTGGTGCAACATGAACTATGGACCTGTTGCTATTCTGGGAAGACATAGACACATTCGAGTGAATTGATAATAATAATCCCTTACAATTCTTTCAATATGACATTTGATTTTATAATTTTACTTACGAACTTTTGGTCTGAAGATCTGGAGATTTTCAGTAGATCTCTTGAGCTTTATACCAATGGCTAAATGCTAGACAGTGAGCTGTGATGTGTGCCAGAGTACCGGTATGGAGTAAGCGTCAAGATACGAATGTCTCCATAGGGTTGGTGATAATATCTGTCAATCATATTCAGTATACATATATCAAATAACATCATATTTATTTATCATGTTAAAGATGGCGAATTTTGTATTAGAAAATTATGATTTGCGGAAAGCATTCATTTTTTGTTTTGATTTAAAGAAAAGTGCTGAAGAGTCGTATCAAATGCTGGTCGAGATGATCAAACTCTGTCAGAAGATTGTTCAGAGATAAAAATTTTGATTTGTGAACTGAAGAACGTGTAAAACTGTCCCGTTCAAACGACTTGGCCGAGCCAGCGCAGGGTGTTAATAATTTTTGGTGGTAACTGCGCAGCCAAGACAAACAAATTCATTGACTATATCGAAAGTATAGCTATCGGCCATAATAGGATCCAATACGCCGCATGTCCCTATTTGTCGATAACATATCGATGGCTTAATATAGAAAGGTCATATCTCGTTTTCTCCATACACATCCTCTGAAAAATTCGGGTTCCTATGTTGACGTATAGTTGATTTAAAGTAATTAAAGAAAAAAAGCCCTAACTAATTTAAAAAAATTTTTGAAAGAAAAAGCCCTAACCCATATAAAGCTGAATAAATAGTTTTGACTTTTTGTACCGAGTGAAGAGTTCAACTATAGTATACACTTCCGTTACTATGATAGTATGATGTAAATATTTATTTTTAAATAAAAAGGGGAAACATAGGGAAAAACAGAATGACATCAAGAATGCTGAGTCCGAACTAGTATGTGCAGTTTTTTGCATGGATGTGGAAGCTGTTAAGTTAGTGCCTCAATTACACGCAAGCGCTGCATATTTTAAAATGAAATTGGAAATGCGTAATTTCACAATATATAATGTCGTCACATATGCGTCAGATAATTATGTTTCGGATGAAACTGACGGTAATCTAGTCTCTTCCGTTTTTGCAACATGCATTATTAAACAATTAAGAAATGGTTGTTTTTTCCAAAATCGAAATGTCATTTGGTCTAATAAAAATAAAGGAACCGATATATCTATTGAACAAAAGTATTTAATAAGCGATCATACTCAAATTGATTGTGACGCAACACATCCCCTTATAGAGAGAAAGATTAATAAAAGGCAAATAAACTTGCCGTCTTAATTTGTTCAATTTATAACTGAAGCATGTAAAGTTCCAGCACCTTTAAATGTGCGCCATTTACGTTTTGATTATCTTTTGAATTTTGAAAGTATTTCTCAGATATACTCGTCCATTCGACCAGATAAAAAATATTGCTTAAATAAAGAAATTCTAAAGATATTTATAACCAATATTAATCCTAATTTTTAGCCAGAAAAATTAGTGATCCAACAGTAAATATGCTACGAGCCTTGGGTAATGATTCGTCAGGACTAATTTATTTTAAAATTAATATAACACGAATATGAGCTGTTCCCACAGAGATCGGTGTCTCCTATTAAAAATGTTTCTCGGCTTTATAAAGAAAACATATCAATATCTAAAAAAGTGGGTCCACTTGTAACATTTAAAAAAGTTCCTGCCAGTAGATTGCCACCACTTCTGTGATAATTTGCCTTATAAAAACTTATTTAATATAAAAGTACATTGTTTTTTTTACTTAACATATGTAATTTTTCTTTGATTTATTTTTTGAATTGTTTTAGAAGTATAATACAATATATTTTAAAATTATAAAAAAACTGGAACTGGGAAATGTAAAAAAAATTGCCTGTATTTTTATGATAATTTGCCACATAAAAATTCATTTTAATTAGAACTCACACTTGATGTTTGTTTATTACATAGATTTACAATTTTGCATAAAAGTCGTCGTGGTCTAGTAGGTAGCGTGTTGGCTTATTAGACGAAAGGCCCGAGTTCAAATCCCAGGTCAGACATCAAAATGAAAATATGAAAACATTTCTTCCGCGACTTCCTCTCAGCAGATTTCTGGCAAAAACTCTGAGATTGTCATGAAAAGCTTCTCAAAAATTTGTTGTTCGACGTCGACTTTAAACTGTAGGTCCCACCACTCATGTATAAAATTAACGCACACAACATGAGTGGTGTTGAGAAGCTAGGCCGTAATCCTGACTGAAGGGTTGTAATGTCCAATTATGTATGTATGTATGAAATTATAATAAATAAAAGTTGAACTATCTGATTTACCAATTCTATTAGTGTTAAATTATTATTTAAAATAACTTAAACTTTCAATAAATGTATTACAATAACGGAAAAAGTGTTCAATTCAGGACTGAATGTCATAAAGGGTTTAGTTTACGTGGGATTTCGAGGGCAAAGATTTAATTTAAACATTTTAACTGTTTATAGGAATATATACACTGAAATAATAATATGAATAAAGTTTTCAATTTTGATTCAATTTTCTGTGCATCTGCGATCTATATTTTGGGCTTAAGTATATACAATATATTAACTCGGAAATAAATAGAGATATGCAAACAAATTAGTCCGAGGAGGACAACATCGATTAACAGTGAGTTAAAGTAATTTTATTTCGGAAGAACATTGAAATATAACTTCTCTAGAATGGGATGCAGGCAGGTAATTTATATACAATACAAACAAAATGTGTATGCAAATAATTGCTTTTAAAGACAATTTTAAAGAATTTACCGTGATGAATGATTATAGTACATACTTAAAGAATAAATTTAATCACTAAGATTGCAACTGTCATTTATTCCATTTTTTTTAAATTTTTTTTTAGATATAAAACCATATTCAGACGATTTTTTTATTCCCAAGGATCTTTTTACATCGATTACCTGTTTTTTAACATTTAATTTGTTCGCTATGCTGGGAAGTTTAACAACAACGTGGATAAAATGGCCTAAACCAAATTGCCTTTGGATACCAGTGTTTTTGCGAACATTATTTTTGCCACTTTTCATGTTTTGCAATTATTTACCAAAAAATACTAATAGGTCACTTCCTGTATTAATAACAAATGAGTGGATTTACTGGATCATTGCAGTGATTATGTCATTTAGTTCTGGTTATTTAAGGTAAGAATTCTAATTATTTATTAGCTAGTATAACTGAAAATTTAATTGCAGCTCTTTGGGCATGATGTACGCCCCACAAACCGTGCTACCAAAATACCAAATTACTGCAGGAATGTTTGCTGCCGCAATGCTGATAACTGGAATATTTTCAGGAATTTTGTTTTCATTTATTTTTCCGTCATTGGTTTCTATTTAAATTTTTAATGTATAAAATATAATTCAAGAGCAATAAATTTTTATATTTTATTTTTAATTTGTATTTGTGTTACTAATTAAAAAAAATAGTAATGATAGGTGTACTTAGAGCCTTAGATAACAGAAAATAATTTTTAATATCTAAAGATATACATAAATAAGTGCTTAAAATTTTGTCAACAAAGAAATTAAATATTTTAATAAATTCCTATTATATTAGGTGATAACATACTTACTTACTTAATTGGCCATTTACAACCCGATTAACGGATTTCGGCCTGCCGTAACACATCCTTCCAGGCGCCTCTGCTTCTTGCGCGCCTACGCCAGTAGGTCACACCAATCGATGACAGGGCTTCCTCTATTTGGTCCTTCCAACGGATACAAGGTCGTCCTCTTCGCCGACTTCCGCAGATCCCCGCCTCAAATACCTGTCTCGCCGGAGCATCGTCCTCCATTCGAACGACGTGGCCGAGCAAGCGCAGCCGCTGGATATTAATACGCTGCACAACGTCTATGTCGTTGAGGAGCTCATACAGCTCACTGTTAGATCGGATGCGGAAATCATTGCCAAATCGCACTGGACCGAAGATCTTACGTAGGACTTTTCTCTCGAATACTCTCAAGGCTGCAAGAAAAAAACCCGTTAATTACCAAAAATTTTTAATTTACTCATATGTATTGAATAATAGTCAATGGCAACTATATCGCTATTATCATTAGAAAATCAGGGTCTCATCAACACCTATATATTTGACACAATTTAAATATACTATGGTGGGTTGCAAAAAACATTTGCATTGACGTACCACGGCAAATTTGTTAAAAGTTTTCGCACAAAAAAAATGATTACACATACCAAGGTTTAATAGTAATGAAGCACTCTCTGAGTGAAATTTAACATATGTGCGTATAAAAAAGATAAAAAAATTATTCTATTTACAGCCATGGACATTAAATTAGCACAAAATCCATATATAGTTTGAATGTTATTTTTTTTTTCACAATTAGGCCAATTGTTGCACAGTGACATCTAACTATTGTTTAACAAAAAATATTACCATTATCGTATTTATTTTTTGTTTTGATTGCTAATTTGTTTCGGTACCTAAATTCGAGCTGGACAGTAAATTAGCACAGCGTGCCTAAAAGTGTTTTAGGTACAAGTTTTGTTAGTGTATTTTTATTATTACGGTATATTCTTTTAATTTTGTGGCATTTAAAGTAATTTTTGGAAAAAAATTTACGTGGAAAAGATTACTCGCCAGAGGCGAAGCGCATTATCGTTAACTTGTGGAATGATGGGAAAAAGCTGGCTGAAATTCCCGAAATTTCAAATTACTAGCGAAAAATGATTTATAACATCATCATTTCCTTCGAAGCAACCATAATAATGTCGCAGAAAACAAAAAATGAAAGCCACGTGTCAAGAAAACAACCGAAGTCGTTGACAGTGCTATTGTCCGGAAGTCAAAGAAGGAGCCTTTCATGTCGTTACGCGATATTTTTAACGAAATTAACTTACAATTTAGGTCAAATTTATCGGACAGGTTCATATAACGATGTCTTAGTCGTAAAAAGTTCTTTGGACGCTCTTGCCAAAATAGAAATATACTCAAGCGTTTAACGTTTTCTCACAGCCACAATGATAAAGCTCTCCTACTCTGGAAAAAAATATTTTGGAGTCATGAAACAAAGGTAAATCGTATGGGACCGGATGGTAGAGTGGTTGTTCATTGGCCAAAATGTCTGACATTAAACCTACGCTATGCTCAAAGGATCATAACACATGTTCTAGGAAGCACAACGGTGAGGGGAGCGTTTTCAAGGCACGGTGTAAGTCCCATTGTAAAAATTAATGAAAAAATGGACTGTTATCAGTATTTGGACAATATAAGGAACAAAATGGAACCATAAGCTTTTAAATACATGCCGGTTTTACTCATATTTATGCAAGAAAGTGACCTCAAACACACATCTAAGCTGGCAAAGGATTGATTTTATGAAGAGTACATTCCCGTTTTAGACTGGCCGGCGCAATGTTTTGACTTAAACTCGATTGAAAACCCTTGGAACGATGTGAAATGTACAATTGCTCAACAAAAGTACTAAAATTTGGACGAGTTGTACATTGGAATACGATACGCTTGGTACTCGATTCCCAAAGAACTTTGTCCTGTAGAAACCACGCAGAGCTTGAAAATAGAGGCTACTCTACTAAATATTAATCAAATAAGCTGAAAACATTAATATTTTTACTATTTATTAAAACACATTATTTTAATTTGTACTATTTTACTGTCCAGCTAAAATCTAGCTTTTGATATGTTGCAGGTCTTAATGAGCAGACGACTGGCAACTTTGTTAAACTTTTTGTTTTTTTTAAAGAAGAATATGTATTTTAAGTTTCTATTTCTATTTTAAGATTTTATGAATATACCTAAAATACTATAAAAAATATGATTGTTTTTATGACGAAGTTTTGTGCTAATTTAATGTCCATGGCTGTAAGTGTTGAGGTATCTCCTTAATTATAAGTGAGTCGTCTTTACCTAAAATTACTTCTGTGGCGTCTACATATCCAAAGACCAAACATAAAATTCTCAAAAAAAAAAAAATTTTTAAATAAAATACAGTAGTTTTCCGATTTAACGAACCTATATGTTGTCAGGCCTGTTCATAAAATCGAAAAGTTCGTTATATGTAGTACTAACTTAAATGTGGGTTTTTGGTGTGAGAATAAGTTAAAAGTACATAAAATATTTTTTTTAATGTATTTTATAAATATTAATTATTTTTTATAAAAATAATACAAAAAAAGGAAACAATTCATATCACAAATTAATTGTTATTTTATAAAAATAATAAAAAATAATAATTCATATTACATTAGTACACATAAAGAACAAAAACATACAAAAAAATTCTTTGAAACAAATCTATTTATTATTATTATTTATGACATCGCCGCTGCCTTTGAAACCATGAAAAGAACCTGTTCTCCATTATTGGAAATTAGTCCTGCTTTATAGACCTTCTATTTTTAGATCCCAAATTTGTTGTTTCCGCAAATCGAATGAGATCTTTAGATTTTAAAATGCTACAAATAGAGGACTTTTTCATTCCATACTTATTACACAAAGCTGTAATACGGTGGTCATCCACAATTTTTATTTTATCTTTTAAACACAGTCTTTTTCTTCCACTCATTTTGATGTTTTCATCATAAAAGTATGCACAAATCCAAACATCAAAAACAAACACATCAAAAGAAAACAAAAAACACCGTTTAAAACAACGGTATATTTTTTTACTACACATTAGGTTTTTTGTTATATTTGTCAAATGTCATTTTATCTTCATTCAAATAATATTTGTATTCGTTCGTTAAACTGAGTACAAAAAATAATTTTTGTTCGCTATTTAAGGTACTCAATAGGAAAAATTTGCCTGTTCGTTAAATGCGATGTTCGTAGAATCGAATGGTCGTTAAATCGGAAAACTACTGTAACTATTTTTGATAAAGAATTTACACATTTCATGTTTTAAAACTTTTTATATTCTCCTTTCATATTTAAAAGTTTTGAATAATTAATTACTTGAGACTTTTTTAGACGCGAAATTGTAATATTTTGTGAAAGTGTATATATATTTTATATGTCACTAATAATCACTAAGTATTGCAAATTATTTCTATCTTGGTAACTACGGTTTGTATACATGTTTCAACTTTATTTTTCGTATTTTATCTTGAGGATTGAATTTTGCCATTTACGTAGTTTGTACAGATATCATTATTGATTAGATTGATTAGCATTTATTGCGAAGAAACAGGATCTATAATTTATGAAGTTGCCGTAGTCTAGTGTATTGGCTTATTAGATGTAAAGCCATGATTCAAACTCCAGGTCGGACATTTCGACGGCATCTTCTCAGCTGATTTCTGGCCAAAACTCTGAGACTATTTAGTCTTTATTTAAAGTTGCCATGAAAAGTTTCTTCAAAATCTGTCGTTCGGAGTCGACTTTACTGTATGTCCCGCCTTTAATGTATAAAGTTAACACACACAACATAAGTTTTATGAGAAGCTAGGTCATAGGCCTGATTGAAGGGTTGTAATGACCGATTACGTACGCATGTGTAATACAAATATGTTCCATAAAGAATCGCTACTGCAGTTATAACGTTATTTGCATTATTTCTGCTCTACGAGTATTTTATTATTGTAGTTTTGATATCTTGTCATAGTTGTTGTTCACACGATTGAACAAAATTACACAACCCTAACCCTGTCTTCCAATATCCCTAAAGGCCGTGTCAGATAAAATTTTTGCTTCGCGTTGCGTTGAATATACGCTTTGACATTTAAGATAAATGCACATGTTCGTATGGCACTTGTCACATAAACTGCTTTTAACGCAACGCAAAGCGAAAAGTTAAGCATGTCTCATCTTTTTGCTCGCTTTGACAATCAGCTGTTGATTACTCAGTAAATATTTTTGGCAAGTTTGAGCGCAAATTTTAGGCCCCGATTATGGTTCAAAACACATAAATGTTGTGTTGTAACAGAGACAACACAACATTTATTACTTTCTTGATTATGGTTTACAACATCTAGATGTTGTGTATTTCACAGTGTTGCTCTTCAATGTTAGTATACTTTTCCTTCAAAATACAACCCTGAGTGTATAAAACTGCCAATTGAAAACAAAAATTATTACTTTAAAAAACAAAAAGGCTACATAAAACACAATTTTGGCCCCGATTATGGTTCACAACACATAAATGTTGTGTTGTAACAGAGACAACACAACATTTATTACTTTCTTGATTATGGTTTACAACATCTAGATGTTGTGTATGTCACAGTGTTGCTCTTCAATGTTAGTATACTTTTCCTTCAAAATACAACCCTGAGTGTATAAAACTGCCGATTGAAAACAAAAATTATTATTATTAAAAAAACAAAAAGCCTACATAAAACACAAACTTTAACTCTTGTTAAAACATGACAATTAAAAATAAAGGCTAGTTTTATTAGCGTTTATATTTTATGTATGTATTGCAATAAATTCATTTCAAAAGTACTTCAAATTAAAATATATAAATATAAAAAAACCTTCTTATCACATTAAAATTTATTTAGATCACATAGTTGCTTAAAGCGAAAATACAAATTCATAAACAGTTTAAAATATCAAGTTTTTTTTTTTGGTTAAAAGGAGTTTGGCTTTTAATAATTCATTTTGTAATTCAGCCTTTTCCCTATTTATTTCTAGCATTTTTTATTTATTTGATAATTTTTATATGAGCCCTTCTCAAGATGTTTTAACGTAAGCAATATCTCCTGTAGGTTCTTTTCTTGCCTTTTTAAGGTTTTTATACGCTCATCCCCTATCTTATTTTTTGTATTTTGTAGCTTTTCGACAACTGCTGTTTCCACTGGTTAGTGCTAGTTGAAGGCCCTTCAATTTCGTGTGACGATTCGTCTTGAATTTGTAATCCCATTGCAGATCCATTTGGATTTACTTTCCAATGCATAAACACCAACTCTACGGTACTCTGCTCCAATTTCCTGCTAATTTCCGTCGACGGACTACCACCTTGAAAGTTTTTTTTCTTTTGGCAGAGTTTTCTTTTCAAATTGGCTTTATAATGAGTCCATGCCTTAAAAATGCTACAATTCATCTACTAACCCTTTGCCATTCTTTTGAAACTCTAACGGGTGGGCCCAAGTCATTTAGCTCCAATGAAAATTTCTCCCACGTCCCTTTGTGCTGATTCTTATTTGCTCCAAATGATAACTTGCCAATGTCAGGATTTGCTGTCATGAACTCGACCAGCTTGTTAGTGATTATTTTTCTATAAAATATTTTCAGTTATTTATAATTTTTAAAATTTCCACAAAAAATTATATGCACTGTTTTATACATATACTTATAAATTTTTATACATTTTCTTTTTTAAACTGAATGCGGCAACAAGACAACACCTAATGAGCTGTTGTAAGTTTTTGACAGTTCTGACAACACTTAAAAACAACTGTTGTAAATCATAATCGGGCTATGTGAACACACACAACATAAAGTACAACACTAGCGATAGATGTTGTGAATCATAATCGCAATTTTAAAACTACAACACTAAATTTACAACTGTTGTGAACCATAATCGGGGCCTTTAACTCTTGTTAAAACATGACAATTAAAAATAAAGGCTAGTTTTATTAGCGTTTATATTTTATGTATGTATTGCAATAAATTCATTTCAAAAGTACTTCAAATTAAAATATATAAATATAAAAAACCTTATCACATTAAAATTTATTTAGATCACATAGTTACTTAAAGCTAAAATACAAATTCATAAATAGTTTACATTTCAAGTTTTTTTTTGGGTTAAAAGGAGTTTGTCTTTTAATAATTCATTCTTTGCCCTATTTATTTCTAGCATTTTTTATTTATTTGATAATTTTTATATGAGCCCTTCTCAAGACGTTTTAACATAAGCAATATCTCCAGTAGGTTCTTTTCTTGCCTTTTTAAGGGTTTTAGACGCTCATCCCCCATCTTATTTTTTGTATTTTGTAGCTTTTCGGCAACTGCTGTTTCCACTGGTTAGTGCTAGCTAAAGGCCCTTCAATATCGTATGACGATTCGTCTTGAATTTGCAATCCCATTGCAGATCCATTTGGATTTACTTTCCATTGTATAAACACCAACTCTACGGTGCTCTGCTCCAATTTCCTGCTAATTTCCGTCGACGGACCACCACCAGTAACTTGAAAGTTTTTTTCTATTGGCAGAGAATTTTCTTTTCAAATTGGCTTTATAATGAGTCCATGCATTATAAATGCTACAATTCATCTACTAACCCTTTGCCATTCTTTTGCAACTCTAATGGGTGGACCTAAGCCATTTAGCTCCAATGAAAATTTCTCCCACGTCCCTTTATGCTGAGTCTTATTTGCTCCAAATGATAACTTGCCAATGTCAGGATTTGCTGCCATGAACTCGACCAGCTTTTCCTTCTGCTTCTTAGTGATTATTTTTCTATAAAATATTTCCAGTTATTTATAATTTTTAAAATTTCCACAAAAAATTATATTCAATGTTATATATACTTACAAAATGTTCTCCATTTATTTTTTTAATCATACCGCGGCAACAATACAACAGCTAATGAGCTGTTGTAAGTTTTTGACAGTTCTGACAACACTTAAAAACAACTGTTGTGAATCATAATCGCAATTTAAAAAATACAACATTAAATTTACAACTGTTGTGAACCATAATCGGGGCCTTATTGTTTCAATATTTTTCTTTAAATTTAAAGCTTTTTTGTTATTTGTTTTTATTATATTAAAAAAAACAGGTAAGTGCATTTTATTTTTTGGAAGAAGTATTTAATATAATTTTCATAATTTTACTTTGTAAAAAAACTTACACGCCAACCATTTTTAAAAGAGAAACAAACAACGCGAGTGTTGTCAAAGTTTTGGTTGTGTCATACACCTTTTGCTTTACGCTTTTCTCTCAAAGTTATAAACGTCACGCAAAGCAACAAAGTTTTATCTGACACGGCCTTAACAAACGTCATAACAACAATGTTGTCTTTAATTGCAACTCTCTGATGTCGCTTAAGCCCCCTTCACACTATCACACAAGTAATATGTAAAGTCTGATGAAAAAGTAAAATGAAATTCCATCCGTATTTCAAAAAAGAGAATAATAGTCGTATGATTATTTTTTTTTTGTGTTTACACGATTGGTATAAGACAATAATAAAGTAAGACGAAAACAGCTGTTAAAAAACATAAACAAAGTGAATAAATTTGCTTAAAGTTTCTATTGAAATTAAAATGCCGGGAAAGGCTACTACGGCGTAAAACTGGAGACAAATCAACAACTTTTTCTAAATCCAATAAATTATTAATTAAATATTGAATATAATTCTAAAAATATTTTCACAAAATAGGAATAATTGTTTGTGCCAAAAATGTTTTTTGTTATTGTTTTTTTTTTGCACATGTGTTTTACATTTTTTTGTTTTGTTTACATAAAAATACATCCCTGATCTAATGAAATCTTCTTGTTTTTTGAAACGTTTCAAAAAATGAAGAGAGCCATACGACTGTCAAATTTTCATCCGTATTTTCTCTCAATGTGTGATAGTTTCATTACATATTACGTTTAGACGATCCCATCCGTACTCTTCTACATAAAATTTTGACAGATCATATTACTTGTGTGATAGTGTGAAGGGGGCTTTAATTTGTAGTTTTACACTTAATTATGTAGTAAAATAAGACAAAGAAGAAATAAAATAAAACAGTTGGAATTTGAAGTTTAAGCTGAATGCGTGCTTTTCTTTTTTTGTAATACACAGTAAATAACATTTTCAACACACATCAACATCTCCACAATATAATGTTTAAAACATCCTTTATAATTTTATAATTAATTAATGTTAAAATCTAAATTTTATGATAAATTATAAAATAAACATAAACAGAATAATATATGTATATAAATTGCCAACAACATAAACATTGTGAACTATAATACATATTTTTATTGAATAATAACATAAACGTTTTATAACGTTTTAAATAAAAAATCAAAATCCATACCCATAACCCTTCTACTCTAGAATATATAACAGCATAAAAATCCTGAGTTAAAAATTTGAACAAACGTTAAAAAAATTTAAGACAATAACAATAAAAGTGAAACAAATACAAACAGTGTATAGCATAATGCCCTGGTTACCCAAGCGTAGGAAACGTAAAATCGTAACGTACGTAGCCTTAAAAACGTTTGTGTAGTTATAGAAACGTTCAAAACGGGACATATGTCAACGAAGAATGTAAATAAAAACGAAACAGAACAAAAGCAACACACAAACGAACACAACACAATGCAAAGAAATTGGTATGCAGCCTAAAGGTCTGCAACGAATAACTTTTTTGCTTCATATGTGCAACTCGCTGTCGGATAAATAGAGTACTCTCTCTCTAACAGCGCAAGCAGTGAAGAGAAGAGAATGGGCCTGTTCGTAAATGTATCACTGCGCTGCATAATATGATTATTTTGCGCTCACACTGCTAATCACATGTTGCTGATGATTCTTTTTGCTGATTTATTTGTTTGCATTTACGAACGAACAAACACTGCAGAAATGGAAAAATTATTAACAAATTTGATTTTTGAACTGGACGATAAAACAAATGACAAAATGTTGTTAAATGCATAAAAAAAATGTTCTTTGTGCAAAAAAGAAGACATTTAAGGAAGAAAAAAAGAAACTTATTGTTAAAACTCTCGTTCTCTCTCTCCCACTCAATGCATCAGCCATTTTTATGATTAGTGTTTTGGGTTTATTTGCACATAATATGATTTAATGTTGCATTTACGAACATTTGACAGCTGCAGTGCTGCCAAGATTTGCATTTATGAACGTAATGC
The DNA here is from genome assembly GCA_930367235.1 of Sarcophaga rosellei. Classification (NCBI taxonomy): domain Eukaryota; kingdom Metazoa; phylum Arthropoda; class Insecta; order Diptera; family Sarcophagidae; genus Sarcophaga; species Sarcophaga rosellei. The sequence goes on along the minus strand of OV884017.1, from coordinate 69,339,763 downwards.
GCACAATATGCAGCGCAGTAATGCATTTACGAACAGGCCCAATGTGTGCAAGACAAATACGAGTAAGAATTTATCCGAAGCTGCTTATGTTCCGTAAAAAGAGTACTCATTGAAAAATATATCCGCAAATACAAGTACTCCTAAAATTATGTTCACTTCATGTGGTACTTTAAATAGTCGCAGCATAAAGCACCACATATCTGATGTTTTTTTTTTACATATAAATGCTTATGTGTATGAACAAACTTATAAACGACTTGTTAGACATATAGACAATAATCAAATTTTTTTTTGGAAAATATTTTTTTGTTTGTTTTTTGATTTAAAAAAGTCTTTATTTTCAATGAACTAAAAACAATTAAAATAACAAGAAAATCACTTAAAATTACTAATATGTAAAATTTTTTTCTTTGCTAAACTTCTTTGTGGTATTTGCAGTACTCATTGGTATTTGTAGTACTACGTGAAGTTTGATGGTACTCATTGTACTCGACATATTTTGTGCCGGTATTTTCGAGTAAGAAAGAAAGTTGAACATTAGGCTGTCCCGTCCTTGAATGACAAAAACAGGTTTTTGAGCTACACTTTCGCAAAAAATAAAAGATTTGCGTTTACGGAGCCACTTGAAATTCCTTCCAAGAATCGTACCATCTTCTAAGCGTATCCAATAGGAGCGTGACGATGGATGTTTACCTGCGACTGTAGCTTTTATCCATATGTTCAAGCCCTGATTGTACCATAAATTCTTAGCTTTTTGGAACTTCAATTACGCTTTGGAATTTTTATCGTAGTACATTTTTGCATAAGTGTTCTTATATCTAATATTCTCGTTGATGTTTGGCATGCAATGTGGTTGGAATTGAGTTATTTTGCCTGGAATAAGTCTGCGAGTTTTACGACTCATTAACAGCTCTATTGGCGAAGCATCAATTTCTTTTAAAGGAGTATTGCTATACTCTAACAATGCTAGCCAAATTTCCTGATTGCTTTCTGAAGATTTTTTAATAAGATTTTTCCATATACCTACTGCTCTTTCAGAAAACCCGTTAGATTGTGGGTATCGAGGGCTCGTTGTTATCAAGTTTATGTAAAATTTTCCACAAAACGATTTAAATTGTTGCGAATTAAATGGTACGTTATCTGAAACAATATCGATCGGAATGCCATGGTTAGAAAAACATACTTTTAGTTTATTGAAATATTCGCCGGCGGTTTTAGTTTTTAAAGGAATAATATCCAAAAGACGGGAATAATAATCAGATAGAATTAAATATGATTTTTTTTTTGCATATTCACAAATATCCAAACTTATTTTGCTAAAAGGCAAGGTTGACACCGAATGAGAAAGCATTGGCTCTTTAATATTGGAAAAAACGATGTTTCTGACATATATTACACTTTGTAATAATTTTTTCAATATCTTGCTCTATCTTAGGCCAATATACTAAACTGCGTGCTCGTTTCTTGGTGTTTTCTATTCCGAGATATGAGGAGTGTAATTGTGTTAAAACATTCTCACGTAGTTTTGAAGGCACTATAACTCGATCATTAAATAATATTCTTTCTTTATCGTTTTCAATTGTTAAATAATTTCTGTGTTTCCAATAAATATTTAAGTGTTCGGGTATTTTATGTTTGTGGTCTGACTTGCCCTCTAATAAATATTTTTTAAGCTCTATTATAGTATTATCATGTTGTATTTCATTTCTAAAGGTCCGCAGATATATTAATGGAATGTACAAATTCTTGCAAATCTTCAATTTCAGGAGTTTTATCACTTTCGTCATAATGACGGGAAAGAAAGTCAGCAATATATAAAAATCTTCCTGGAACATGGATGAAATTAATATTGTAATAGCCCATTTACACTACAGCGAAATCTAGTAGATTAGATTTCAAATCTTGCTCAAAATCTAGATCGTTTACACTGGATTTATTTTACAGTAGCAAGATTTCATTTTAATAACAAAAACAGCTGACTGAAATTTAAAAGAAAATAATATTTCCAAATTTAGTTTAATACCAAACAAAAATGAAAAATATAGGACATTTAGTATCGTTTTCATCAAGACCAAATAAGATCCAATCAGAAAAAATGTTTTAGAATGAGCCACCAAACTTTTCAGTTGTTATGCTTAAAGCTAACATTCATAAACAAAACTGATAAAGGGCCCGCCAAATAACTTTTTTTTAATGCTTTAAAAAAAACTACTGAAACTCTTCAATTTTTGTGAACAAAAATTCGTTCAACATGGCCTGATAACGATCGCCATTGACTGTAACGGCCAATGGCCCAATTATGCCTCTGGACCAAAATCCGCACCAAACAGTTGCTCGTTTTGGGTGCGTCGGCTTTTCAATGTATGCGTGCTTGTTTTCTGTGCCCCAAATGCGACAATTTTGCTTGTTTACATACCCGCCAAGATCAAAATGAGCTTCATCTGAAAAGATGATTTTTTTGCTAAAATCGGCATCTTCTATAGGCTACTCGTGTAGGCTACTGCATGGCCAGCCGAGGCAGCCATTTGAATTATTATTATTTTCCATTATTAACCGGAAGGATTGTACTTTCAAATAAAAAAAAGAAATTTGAGAAAATATTCAGTAGTTTTTTTACAGCATTTTCAAAAAAAATAAAGTTATTTGGCGGACCCTTTACAACATTTAGAAAATGTATTTTTAGATCGAAATGTCATTTTTTTCCTGTGCAGCGTTGTATTTTTAAGTACTATTTGGTAAAACACATAGTTGCATTTCTATTTTCACTAGATTTTGAGTAGATTTTGCCAAAATCTACTAAATAAGTAGATTTTGTTTTGTATGGGAAATCTAGTTAAAATCAACTAGATTTGGCTCGAAATCTCATAAGTACTAGATTTCGCTGTAGTGTAAATGGCCTATAAAGAGTGATTTTTTAGCTATTATCTTTTTGCCAACACTGGTTTAAACAGCTCACGCACTGTTTATACATTTTTTATTGTTTTGAATAAATGTTTATAAACATGCTTTCATGCCTTTATGTTTATACACATATATATTCTTACTCTTTGAATAAATGTTAAAGTCATATTATATGTATATGTGTGTACAATCATTCTGTTAGGTAAACATTATTTATTTAATTTATTCTTTAATAGGCCAATGACACTTTAACTAAGCTTGCATTTTTTGTTATTGTGTAAATAATAATTTAGTTAAGCATTTTTGTCAATATTTTGTAATTTAATTATTATACATATGTAATCATAATTTTAGTATAAAAGAAAATTAATAAAATCTGGAGGGTGAGTTGGTGAACAAAACGTGCAATTATTAATGATGTGTAGCCAACTGTGATATGATGGTAATTGTGGGTGTCAATTTTATTCGGTAGCTGAAGTATCTTTTGGTCCTGTAATGCGGTTTGTAATGTTGTTAAATGTTTTATCTGTGAAATATACTCATTTGTATGTATCTCATGTAGCAATGGTTTTAAATGTTTTTCATGGGTTTGCTTCGTAATTTCCCAAAGGCTGGTGTATGATATTTTACTGTAGCTGGATATCACTTGTTGTCCTTGCAATGTCATAAATTTATATTTGAGTGTGCATTCTGGCTCCAGTATTAGCAAACCTGAACCTTCGGGAGTTAGTTGTGTGATTTCTTGTCTGCACACTGCTGTTGCTTGAGAAAGAGTTGGAATTGCATATATCCATCCATTTGGATGGTAGAGAGGAATCCATGAAGCGGTGTCTTTTATTGATTGCACTGGACAGTCTAACTGGGTCCTGTTGTGAAATGAGTTCATTTCACAGCTACATGCTGTTGAACCTGGTTCATGTCTTATTGAAGTTGTGGAGCAGAGATATAGCTCTTTCTCAAGAAGACTACATGAATTGAATTCACTACGACTAAGAGCAAAATACTGATTGCGAACACTGTTGATAATTAAGAACGATGAACATGGCCTTATTGATCCAATTTGGTATTGGGATCGGGTGAAAGATGTCGAATTTATTACGTTCGACTAAAGGTAAGGTTAAACTAAATATTACGGTGTTATCAGTAAGTCCTCCCTTAACCTTCATCAGCTTGTATAATTGTAGAGTATCTTCTTGCTTTACAGGGAGATCAAACGATTCTGTTAGATGAAATCTTATTTTTGCGAATCCATCATGCATTGGTTTAGGAGTCAGAAGCAATGGACTAATGATGCCGTGGTGAGTACTTGTAAGAATACCAATAATTGATAGTTGTTTGTGTTGCAAATTTGCTGCTGTAATAGTTAACTGTATACTCAGTGATGAAAACAAACGATAAAGCCTGTCCTGATGGTGTTCTTCCTTAACCGTGTTTACCATGTTATAGATTTCTGCGAATTGAAAGTTGATTTGATCAAATGTTTTCTTAACAGCTTCTTGATCTGATTTCATGATGTTTATGGTAGAATCAATAATTGACGTCCGATTTTTTAAAAGGTTAAGTAGATGTGCCTCATTTTCTTTGACTTGTGAGATTGTATGTGCCATTTCCTTAGCATATTCCGAGTCCAGCACTCCAAATAATGAATATACTACGTTTCCAACTAAATCTACTGCACCTCTCTTTTGTCGTTTTCCGAAAAGTAATGTACTATCCATCGTAAGTTCGGCTTCAAGGTATAAACACATAGACGACAGACAACAGTTCGGCAGCTTGACAAAAAATTTTGATAACTGTTTTTTCTGCCATATGCCGACTGCTTAAATTTTTTGAAAGCAGAGCAGAAACTTCAATAATTTTCAAATTTGAATTTAAATATATTTTTCAGTGTTGTCACTATCAGCTTTTTTGTACGCAAAAATAAACTCACTTATGAAAAAACCGCACACTCAAAACATTTGTCAATTGAATTCAGATACAAAATTGAATCTATAATTTTATTTTATATTATGAATAAATGGATTGCTTTTGATTTCTTAATTTTAGAATTGTTCTTTCTCTTCAATAATATAAGTATTTTTAGCTGTTTTTTATTTTGATTTTATATTGTATTGGCATCACTAATTTGCTTTTAGCTGCTCACAAAAATAGAAAATAGTTTAATTTGGGCAGGAGCTGCTTAGGTTGTTGTCTTGGCTTTTTCTGTTCTGCCTTCAATATAATCGTTTTCATAAAAACGTGTGTATTCTATACTTGGCAGCTTTCTGTTGTCTGTCGTCAATGTGTTTATACCTTCAGTATGTTCAAAATATTTGACCAGATTAGCGCATGTTGACTTTTCTTGTATTTCATTACATAACTGGTTAAGTGTTTTTGTTCCTTCTGAAAATGTTGTTAATTCAGACCAAAAACCCTTTAGATCATAGTAGAAGTAGTTGCCATTCTGAAGGTGATATTACTGCTGATCCGATTCCTTAAAAATGTATGCCCAATTGTTCACACGAGTGAACAAATTCAAACAACCCCAACCCTGACTTCCAATAGGACAACACAAACATCTCTAACAGACAATAACAATAACATCCCCAACACAAATCAACATTCACCATATACATCAACATTCACCACACACATCAACATTCATCACACACATCAACATCTCCTACACAATTGTTTGATCCTTGTTGATCAGTTGATTATCGATCACCGAACAACACTAACCGTAAAAACTCAATAATCCATACGCGTGTGCAAAAAGAAACAAATTTCTATTTAATTATATTTATAAATCTAAAATTGTGAACATACATATATTATTATAATTGTGAATTCTGCATTTAAACATAAAACCCAATGATATACAAACATACATAAAGCATACTTTAATAAACAGAAGAATATAAGTTGTAAACAAAACAAATATATATTATATATAAACAAACATATATTATAATATAATTTATTGTTATAAAATATAAATCAAATACGTTTATAACGTTTTTGAAAACATATACTCACAAAACATTTACAAACACTCATCATTTACATATATACTTACAATTAATATATAAAAGGTTTGTGCTTGACATACCCTATAGCCTCTCTTACCCTCAAACTAACCCCACCCTATAACCCGTTTATTCATGGTCCTTCAAGGAAAAAGAAGAGACAGCGACACATATACAGTCCATAAAAACCCATAACCCCCCAATTTGTGCAAATTTTACCCTACCCTAATTTTTAAATTGTTACTAAAATCCAAAAACCAAAAATTTAACATAATAACAATAATAAAGCAGTGCAAAAGTGACTTCATATATGTAAGTGTTTTAAATAAACAAAATAAACACAAACACTAACAAAAACAGTTTAAAACATAAATAACCCTATACAAAAAACATAACAAAATTCCTACAAACAAAAATCCGTACACGATAATCAACAAAAATACTTAAATATAAATCAGAAAACACAAATTAACAATCAACACAAACAATAATCACCGAAGGTCACATTAAATGAAAAAATGCATTAACAAAAACAACATACTATATAAAACAGTAAAAGATAAGACATTGCAAGGTCAAAAACAATAAGACATCACATATTTCAAATTTTTATAAAAAAGAAAGTCAAATCACATAGAGCAGTAAAATAAAAATTAAAAACAAATTATTTATTTATTTATTTATTAAATTACAATACAATTACAAATTATATTCTAATTATATACGAGCGGAGTAACTTGACCATATGCTCGGTGTAGTGTCACAGACCAGAGTCTCCGGTGGGAATCGAACCCACGACCCTCACACTAATAGTCTAGCACACTACCCACTAGACTACCAGGGCACCCTAAAAAAAAAAAACAAATTAAAATCAAAAGAAAGTGCAAAAGTTCACAAAACTTCACAAAAAATAGAAACAAATTACATATTACATAAAGAAACAAAAATTATACATTTCCAAAATAATACATAAACAAAATCAAAAGTGAAGAACACAAAAAAAAAAAAAAAAAAAAAAAAAAAAAAAAAAGTTCAACACAGTTCGCTAGCAACAAAATACCTAGTGACAAAAATTCAAAAATATAAAGTGCACTAAGAATTCGCTCCAATACAGTTCACTAACAAAAAGAAATGACAAACAATTACAAATATAAGTAACTACTAACAAATTAACATTATTAACATTGAACACAACACAACAAACATCGCACAAAGAGGAATTGGAAAAATAGAATTGGTTTGTACCCTACCCTCAGCAGACAAGGTAAGTTGAAAATTTTCAATTTACAATTTTTTACAAAATTATCGTATAATTTTATCGCGATTTTTAAATTTGTAAATAACTCACAATAAGAAATATTATCAAATAGAACCCACCTACCCGACACTTACCCTTTTTCTCGATAATATTTCCAAAATATTGTGAGTAACAAATATTGCCGTTCTCTTTGTGTAGTGCAACAAAAACGCTAAGAATACCCAATAGGCAATTTTGTCTGCTATTTAGCTTTATTTCAAATTTGAAATAAATTTTTTTAAAACCAAATTTACCCACGCTAAATCGATTCAATATCGAAATTTACCGACTTTTTCCAATCCTCTGTGTGTTAAATTTTAAATTAAATATGTCGGACTTGAAAACTTTAGCCGCCGATATTGCACGTTATATCCAACAGGACTTAAGTGCCTTTGAAGAGGACTATAAGGATAGTCCAGAGAACTCTCAATCACTACCCGCATTGAGGTTCATGAAGCATGAATTGGAAGAGTTGTGGTGGAATATTGATGGAAAATTCAAACAAATCCGAGATTCGCCACAACTCAATGACCCTGAAACATCCAATTCAATAAATTTTAATGGCCTCTCCAGGAATGTGAGATCTGCCAAAAAATTCTATAGGTCATCCATGATTTCCATAGATGAATCTATAGAAAAATTAACCCAACCCAAAAATTCAAACCCCACCCCACCCACTCAGTTGGATTTAACGTACCCCCTTGCGATATGCAAACATTTAGTGGGGATTTCAAGTCTTGGGCCTCATTCAAAGACCTATTCAAGGCTATTTATGGCAATAATACCCGCCTAAGTGGAGTAGAAAAACTTTTCTACCTTAAAAATAAGACTAGCGGCGAGGCTAAAGAAATAGTCGACAACGCACCCTTAACAAATGACGGTTTTCTTATTGCTTGGACCCAACTGGTAAATCAATATGAAAATAAAAGGATGCAAATTAATGCACAGATTAAGACTCTTTTAAATTTACCAGCGGTAAACACTTTGTGTAGTGTTTCAATAAGAAAATTACGGAGAAAGATTAATTATTGTATTGCAAATTTAAATACATTGGAGATAGATACGGACAATTGGGATCCTATCATAGTATATCTCTGTTTGACAAAATTACCCAAGGAAACCCGAAGAGAGTTTGAGAAGACCCTGAAAGATTGTGCTGAAATGCCTTCCTGGAGAGATGTGGATGTATTTTTAACAAATACATTCAAGGAACTCATTTCTGTCAATGATGTTCCGGAAATTAACCCTAACCCAAACACCCACCCAAAACCCAAATACTTCCAGAATATCAAAGATCAGACAGACTCAAACAGAAGAGTAAAAACGTTCCACAATGTGACACACAACAATAGGAAGGATACCCAGAGCAAAGCCTTGAATTCAACCCAAACCCACCCGAATACCCATAATTATCCGAAAACCCAGGAAAAAGTTGATGGCACATTGTGCAAACTGTGCAAAAATAACCACACCTTGAGGGAATGCTCATCATTTACTTCCCTGGGAGTAAATGAAACAATTGAATTCGTAAGAAAGAATTCAATTTGTTATAATTGTCTGGCCATTAGCCACATGGTATCAGAATGTCGCAGTACATTTACCTGCAGATACTGTGGCGGCAGACATAACACCCTATTACACAAACCCAACCCAAACACTAACCCACAAAATGACGATAAACCCTCTACGTCAAATGCAATACAGTCTTAAAACCCAATTAGACGACAGAGCTAAACTATTAGGCACAGCTGCTTTGAATATTAAAATACACGGTGAAGAATACATTGCTAGAGCGCTTATTGACCCAGCATCAGGTCTTTCATTTATTTCTGATAAGCTAAGGCGCAAATTACACATACCCACCCTACCCATAGTTGCTGAAATCTCAGGTTTAAACGAGGTTGTTTCAGCACGTTCGAACAAGATGTGTGATATACATCTTGGTTCAAACACGAATAAGGGATTTTCACTGAATATTCAAGCAATTGTTGTCAAGACACTCACCCGAAATTTACCCACTCAAAACTTGAACCCTACTTTCATAAAAGATTTGGACGGAATCCCATTGGCAGATCCTAAATTTTATGAAAGCCGTCCAGTTGATATCATAATTGGTAGCGATTTTTACCCACAAATTATCAGAGCTGGTGTTAAGAAAAATGTTCTTGGCACATTAATAGCTCAAGAAACTGAGTTTGGCTGGATTTTAACCGGACCAGTCCAAGATTCTCACCCTACCCGAAGAATAGTTTCTTATTACAGTTCTGTCAAGCTTGAGATTCCGCAGGATCCCATTCGCGATTACGAACTGCAAACAGTAACATTTGGTGTTAACTGTGCCCCTTATTTAGCTATCCGAACCCTACACAGGTTAGCTAAACACATTCAAGATACCCACCCAATTGCGTCTCAAATTTTGAGAGACAATATGTGCGTCGATAATGTACTTGCCGGTGCTCACACTGTTCGAGAGGCTGAAACGGCACAAAAACAGTTGATCACCGCACTTGATTCTGCTGGTTTTCCTCTACGAAAGTGGACATCAAATACCCAAAGGATTTTGGATAGTGTACCCAAGGATCACCAACTCAATGCCGCCTTACTCACCCTTCCGGAATCGGAAAACCCTAAGACCCTAGGCATTCGGTGGAATCCAAAAGGAGACAATTTTTTCTTTGAGGCCCCCAAAATAGAGAGAAAACCAGCCTACACTAAGCGTGCAGTTTTATCTGACATCGCTAAACTTTTTGACCCAGCTGGTTGGTTAGCACCAATTATCATATCCGCCAAAATAGTGATGCAGCAAATTTGGCAGGATAATACAGCTTGGGATGAATGTCTAAAACCACTCACCCTTATAAAATGGCACAGGTTTCTGCAGTTTTATGATAACATTGACAATATTCGTATTCCTAGATGGATAAATTTTTCACCTTCGGCAAAAATTGAGTTTCATGGCTTTTCAGATGCTTCTGAAAAAGCCTACTCTGCGGTTTTATACGCACGAGTTATACCCATAAACGGACCTATATCCGTAACCCTACTCTTCGCTAAGACGAGAGTTGCACCTATCAAAGTCATTTCACTACCGAAATTAGAACTTTGTGGTGCAGTGTTGTTGGCAAAAATGGCACAGAACATGATTACCCAGCTGCAACTAACCCAATACCCAATGCATTTCTGGACGGACTCCGCAATAGTTTTGGCATGGCTGAACAAACCCCCGACTACTTGGAACACCTTTGTGGCAAACCGTGTGTCTACAATAGCAGAAGCGGTAGGAACCAATAACTGCAGTCACGTGGCGTCTTACGATAACCCAGCCGACGTTGCCAGTCGTGGTTGCAACGCAGACGAACTGAAAGACGACAAGCTATGGTGGAATGGACCAACTTGGTTGAAGGAAGATCCTACAAAGTGGCCAACAACACACTTACCCTACGAAACTCAAGCTGAAGCTAAAATTTGTCAGTCGTTCTCTACGACTGTAAACCCAAACCCATCTATGGACTCTACCCACCCTACCCAGGACATTTTAGAAAGATTTTCTGAATGGTCCAAAGCTTTTGGAATATTGTTGTATGTCTATCGTTTTTGTGACCACGTATCATTTACTCGAAGAAATGAATTTCGAAATGACAGCATAGTTCAGGATCGAAAAAACCCACAATCTATTGACGAAAGACTCAATAGATTATTAACCCACCCGAGTACTAAACTTGATGCGCATGGGATCAAAACTACCCGTGATAGACTAGTGATACTTTGTCAGACACAATATTTCAATGGCGAATATTATAGTCTGAAAAGATCAAATTTACTCACCCTCACACCTACAATAATCACCCACTACTCACCCAAACACTCCCTACACACCCAGATTCTTACACAGAACACCCGCAATTATTACTCACCCAAAGATTCATTACAGATCCCACCCGACAGAAGGTTATGTCCCATTTAGAGGTCAGAAACTGAGGTTCGGACCCATGGGAAGACCGCGGCAGCCTGAGTGAAAAATTAATACCCATACCCTATTTCTTTTCTTTGAACAATTACAAATAATTCGTTTTTATCCACAGGTTGCCGGCCCGGGAGGATGTTCACACGAGTGAACAAATTCAAACAACCCCAACCCTGACTTCCAATAGGACAACACAAACACCTCTAACAGACAATAACAATAACATCCCCAACACACATCAACATTCACCATATACATCAACATTCACCACACACATCAACATTCATCACACACATCAACATCTCCTACACAATTGTTTGATCCTTGTTGATCAGTTGATTATCGATCACCGAACAACACTAACAGTAAAAACTCAATAATCCATACGCGTGTGCAAAAAGAAATAAATTTCTATTTAATTATATTTATAAATCTAAAATTGTGAACATACATATATTATTATAATTGTGAATTCTGCATTTAAACATAAAACCCAATGATATACAAACATACATAAAGCATACTTTAATAAACAGAAGAATATAAGTTGTAAACAAAACAAATATATATTATATATAAACAAACATATATTATAATATAATTTATTGTTATAAAATATAAATAAAATACGTTTATAACGTTTTTGAAAACATATACTCACAAAACATGTACAAACACTCATCATTTACATATATACAATTAATATATAAAAGATTTGTGCTTGACATACCCTATACCCTCTCTTACCCTCAAACTAACCCCACCACCAAATTTCGTGTTGTGTACTTGTGCTCCTAACACCAATGGAAACAGTAGTGTGGCTATCATGATTGTCAAAAGGTTGCGATTTATAGAGCTACACTTCCTCTTTTTGGGAATTTTAAAGCCATTGGGTTGATAATGAGATGTAGTTGGTTCCGCATCATTGTTATGAAATTCAATGTCAGTGTTTTGACCATGAGAGGTAGTTGGCTCTTCGACATCTTCTTGGTTAGGGGTTTCACCAGACTCTGCACCGTTAATTGGTAGTGGCGCTAATCGAGCAATTGGTCTTCTGACAACGCCTCTTGATGTTTTGACATCCACTACTTGCACAAAATCATCATTACCTTTATGTACCTTTATAATTCTTCCTAATATCCACTGTAACGGTACTGTATTATCTTCTTTAATGATAACCATATCGCCAGGTTTTATGTTATTCTTTTCTGTTTGCAACTTATGTCGATATTGGAGCTCACATAGATATTCTTTTGACCATCGCCTCCAAAACTCTTGCTTTAACTGAGTGACTAACTTCCATCTAGTAAGCAAGCTGATTTTAGGTTGACTTTCTTCTATGTCGATTTGAGCATTTAGCGGTCCTCCAACGAGAAAATGACCCGGAGTTAATGCAGCCAAATCATTTGGATTATCTGACATTGGACTGATTGGTCGGGAATTAAGAATACCTTCAATTTCTATTACCACCGTGTCAAGTTCTTCGTAGGTCAATGTTGCAGGCGATACACTTCTCACTAGTAGATATTTTGCTGATTTAACTGCTGCTTCCCATAAACCGCCAAAGTGGGGTGCTTTTGGTGGGATAAAATGAAACGTTATTCCTCTGGAGTTACATTCTTTACTAATTTTTTCATGAGCTGAGGGGTTATAAAGTGATTCTGCCAGCTCTTTAAGTTGATTTTTTGCGCCAACAAAATTTGTTGCGTTATCGCAATATAGGTTTCTGCAGTGACCTCTTCGACTTATGAATCATTGTAATGAGCATATAAAAGCTTCTGTGGCTAAGTCGCTTACTAATTCCAAGTGTACAGCCTTCTGTGGCCTTTTACCTCTTGTTTTATAATGGATTCAAAGGGGTCCACAAAAATCAACACCGGAGTTGATGAATGGTCGAGCTGGGGTGACTCGTGTTGATGGCAGGTTCCCCATAAGTAGTGTTGGATTAGCTCTCGTACATTTTATGCAATGATGAACAATTGATCGCACTGCCGTCTTTCCCTTTACTGGCCAATACCGTTGCCGTAAATTAACCAAAAGTTAACTCCGGGTCATTTTCTCGTTGGAGGACCGCTAAATGCTCAAATCGACATAGAAGAAAGTCAACCTAAAATCAGCTTGCTTACTAGATGGAAGTTAGTCACTCAGTTAAAGCAAGAGTTTTGGAGGCGATGGTCAAAAGAATATCTATGTGAGCTCCAATATCGACATAAGTGGCAAACAGAAAAGAATAACATAAAACCTGGCGATATGGTTATCATTAAAGAAGATAATACAGTACCGTTACAGTGGATATTAGGAAGAATTATAAAGGTACATAAAGGTAATGATGATTTTGTGCAAGTAGTGGATGTCAAAACATCAAGAGGCGTTGTCAGAAGACCAATTGCTCGATTAGCGCCACTACCAATTAACGGTGCAGAGTCTGGTGAAACCCCTAACCAAGAAGATGTCGAAGAGCCAACTACCTCTCATGGTCAAAACACTAACATTGAATTTCATTGTTATGCGGAACCAACTACATCTCATTATCAACCCAATGGCTTTAAAATTCCCAAAAAGAGGAAGTGCACCTCTATAAATCGCAACCTTTTGACAATCATGACAGCCACACTACTGTTTAAATTGGTGTTAGGAGCACAAGTACACAACACGAAATTTGGAAAACAATTGGGCATACATTTTTAAGGAATCGGATCAGCAGTAATATCACCTTCAGAATGGCAACTACTAGTCTGCTATGATCTAAAGGGTTTTTGGTCTGAATTAACAACATTTTCAGAAGGAACAAAAACACTTAACCAGTTATGTAATGAAATACAAGAAAAGTCAACATGCGCTAATCTGGTCAAATATTTTGAACATACTGAAGGTATAAACACATTGACGACAGACAACAGAAAGCTGCCAAGTATAGAATACACACGTTTTTATGAAAACGATTATATTGAAGGCAGAACAGAAAAAGCCAAGACAACAACCTAAGCAGCTCCTGCCCAAATTAAACTATTTTCTATTTTTGTGAGCAGCTAAAAGCAAATTAGTGATGCCAATACAATATAAAATCAAAATAAAAAACAGCTAAAAATACTTATATTATTGAAGAGAAAGAACAATTCTAAAATTAAGAAATCAAAAGCAATCCATTTATTCATAATATAAAATAAAATTATAGATTCAATTTTGTATCTGAATTCAATTGACAAATGTTTTGAGTGTGCGGTTTTTTCATAAGTGAGTTTATTTTTGCGTACAAAAAAGCTGATAGTGACAACACTGAAAAATATATTTAAATTCAAATTTAAAAATTATTGAAGTTTCTGCTCTGCTTTCAAAAAATTTAAGCAGTCGGCATATGGCAGAAAAAACAGTTATCAAAATTTTTTGTCAAGCTGCCGAACTGTTGTCTGTCGTCTATGTGTTTATACCTTGAAGCCGAACTTACGATGGATAGTACATTACTTTTCGGAAAACGACAAAAGAGAGGTGCAGTAGATTTAGTTGGAAACGTAGTATATTCATTATTTGGAGTGCTGGACTCGGAATATGCTAAGGAAATGGCACATACAATCTCACAAGTCAAAGAAAATGAGGCACATCTACTTAACCTTTTAAAAAATCGGACGTCAATTATTGATTCTACCATAAACATCATGAAATCAGATCAAGAAGCTGTTAAGAAAACATTTGATCAAATCAACTTTCAATTCGCAGAAATCTATAACATGGTAAACACGGTTAAGGAAGAACACCATCAGGACAGGCTTTATCGTTTGTTTTCATCACTGAGTATACAGTTAACTATTACAGCAGCAAATTTGCAACACAAACAACTATCAATTATTGGTATTCTTACAAGTACTCACCACGGCATCATTAGTCCATTGCTTCTGACTCCTAAACCAATGCATGATGGATTCGCAAAAATAAGATTTCATCTAACAGAATCGTTTGATCTCCCTGTAAAGCAAGAAGATACTCTACAATTATACAAGCTGATGAAGGTTAAGGGAGGACTTACTGATAACACCGTAATATTTAGTTTAACCTTACCTTTAGTCGAACGTAATAAATTCGACATCTTTCACCCGATCCCAATACCAAATTGGATCAATAAGGCCATGTTCATCGTTCTTAATTATCAACAGTGTTCGCAATCAGTATTTTGCTCTTAGTCGAAGTGAATTCAATTCATGTAGTCTTCTCGAGAAAGAGCTATATCTCTGCTCCACAACTTCAATAAGACATGAACCAGGTTCAACAGCATGTAGCTGTGAAATTAACTCATTTCACAACAGGACCCAGTTAGACTGTCCAGTGCAATCAATAAAAGACACCGCTTCATGGATTCCTCTCTACCATCCAAATGGATGGATATATGCAATTCCAACTCTTTCTCAAGCAACAGCAGTGTGCAGACAAGAAATCACACAACTAACTCCCGAAGGTTCAGGTTTGCTAATACTGGAGCCAGAATGCACACTCAAATATAAATTTATGACATTGCAAGGACAACAAGTGATATCCAGCTACAGTAAAATATCATACACCAGCCTTTGGGAAATTACGAAGCAAAACCATGAAAAACACAAAAACATTTTTTGTTATTGTGTAAATAATAATTTAGTTAAGCATTTTTGTCAATATTTTGTAATTTAATTATTATACATATGTAATCATAATTTTAGTATAAAAGAAAATGAATAAAAGCTGGACAGTGAGTTGCTGAAGAGACCACTGCTGTGCAAAATTCACCAATTCTTTTTTTTCAAACTTTCTGCAGGTTAAAGTGCTTGCCAGAAAATAATTAAATTAAAGTTCTGCAAGTTAAAGTGCTTGTCAGAACATTCTACACAAAACAATTCAATTTAACACGCACGTTTCGTGTTTTGTTTCACTGTTATACATCTTCAGTTTGGTCTATAATTTAACCATGAATCGTCTTACAAACGAACAACGCTTGCAAATCATTGAATTTTATTATCAAAATGCGTGCTCTGATAAGAAAGTTCATCGCGCGCTTCTTCCATTTTATGGTCAGTTTAATCGACCCACTGAAGCGACTATTCGGAATATGTAAATAAGCAGAATTGTCGATTTTGGAGTGAAGATCAGCCAGAAGCAATGCAAAAGCTACCAATGCATCCAGAAAAAATCACAGTTTGGTGCGGTTTATGGGCTGGTGGCATCATTGGACCGTACTTCTTCAAAGATGCTGCGAATGATATCCGTGAGATGATATCCAACTTTTTTTTGCCCAAAATGCAAGAGCTTGACTTGCATGACATGTCGTTTCAACAAGACGGTGCCACATGCCACATAGCACCTTTATACTATTTTTTGTGTGGCTATGTTAAAGCGTATGTCTATACAGACAAGCCCGCTTCAATTGATGCATTGGAAGACAACATTGAAGCATTTATTCGTGAGATACCGGCCGAAATGTTGGAAAGAGTATGCCAAAATTGGACTAAGCGGATGTACCAATTGAGGCGCAGTCGCGGTCAACATTTGCATAAATAATCTTCAAACATTAAATTATATGGACCGTACAATCGATTCAAATAAAGATTTAATGCATTTTTCTGAATTTTATATGTTTTTTTTAATTTTCCTACAGCTCTTAAAAAATCACCCCTTATTTAATTAAAGTTAATTTTAACCTTTGCAATCTAGTTGAAGGAATTTTACAAAAATGTTTCTTCATGATTTCCACAAGTGGTTTGTAGTCACTTTTTACTAACACCTGTCTGCCATATATAATAATGAAACTTACTACATGCAAAAACCACTGCAAGTAACTCCTTTCCTATTTGTTCATAATTAATTTCAGCCTCTGTGAGACTTCTCGAAGCAAATGCTACGGGTTTTCCTTTTTGCAACAAGCAACAGCCTATACCAAACTTGGACGCATCAGTTTCAATAGTAATTTCTAAATTTTCATCAAAATTTTGTAAATTTTTTTATCCTTGGCTGCGAAATCTTTAATATTGCCTTAACTCGATCGGGGTCACACTTTACACCACCTTTTGAAAGTATTATCTCTAAATACTTAACTTCAGTCACTCTATATTATATTTTATCCGTATTGAATTTTATGTTCAGTTTTCTTGCTCTGTCAACCACCCATTGTAACAGCTGATCATGTTCTTCGATTGATAAAAACAGTAACAAGGCGAATTGATATTAGGTGGGAACGATAGACAAGCTGATGCAGATAACAATGTCAAAAAATTTTATTTTTTTGTGTATTTTGTTTTGATTATCAGTTTCGTTTTTTCTTATTGTATCAGAAGTTTGTATATTTTTCTTCTTCTTCTTTTAAAATCATTTACGTGTTTTCTAATTGCCTGGTAAGTTTAGAATTTTCTGCATTTCCAAAAATTAATTTAAAATAATTGAAACAAAGAAATAGGGGTAGTTTTCTTTTGTTTATAAATCTCCTGTGAAGAGCCCGAATGATCTTCAGGAGATGTTAATTGTAATTACTCAGAAAGAGTTACAATTATGGGAAGGCGCAAATTAAGAGAAAAAAGAAAGAAATGGAATTACATTCTAATTTCACCAGTAGAGATAAAGGAGATAATGGAATTGGTTTTCTTACCTTTTTTATTGTTTGATGGTGTAAATTTATTATTTAATTTTAGTAGCTTTACTTAAGAAGTTTAGGATTTTACCAATCAGCCACAAATTTTATTTTTGATATAATCTTTCTAGATAATTATTATATTTTCATATAGGTATGTACACAGTTAAATAAATAAATATAATTTCAGGTAAGTAATTCAGGTAAGTACATAGTTTCAGGTAAGTATGTTAGGTAAGTATGTATTTTTTTGGTTTAAAAAAATTCATTTACTTTACTTTTTTTTTGAGTAAGTATATATTTAAGTAACACTTAATGCAACACTTGAGGTAAGTAATAAGTTAGATAGACAATATTTAGAAATTTATATATGTATTTAGGTGGGTATATTTTTTTGGGTTTTTTAAGAATTAATTCCATTTTAATATATTTTTTGTTTATTTAGATTTAAATTGTTTCGCACTTGAGGTTGTTTTATCTCCGATGGTAAGAAAAGAAGAGTTAGAGTTGTTGACTAATCCAATGCAAGATGAGAAGTGAATTTGGTGTGCAATTTTATGTTCCACCAAACTTCTTACATGGCTGGAAATTGTGGAGCATTCCCTTTAATTAATGGAATTGGAATGCGGAGACATTCCTTTTGTGTTGTTTGTCTTGCGTTTGTTTTGTGTTTGTTTTGTGTTCGATGGAAAGTGTGTTGTTGTTATTGCCTCTAATTAAAATCCACTTGTGAATGTTATGTGTTCAAACCTAGTTTGAACATAGCGCCGGGCTTGGGAGCAAACACACGATGACCTCTCGCCCGGAAGATTGGTCCAAAGGACTTTTGTCAAACATATTTTGGAATTTGGAGTTGGGGACACAGTGGCTGGTAGTGGTTCTATTGTACTATGGGAAATCTGCGGTTAATTCTAAGGGAGAGAATTTTAAATATTAGAGAAGGTTGATATTATGCTGAAAGTAATGAGAAATTGATTTAGTTAGGAAACGTTAGTAACATGAGAAAAATAACGAATTGTATTGAGAACTTGAAGGTACTTAGAATTTATTTTATTTATAATGCTCATCAATGAGAAAAGACGACGATGTGCGAATATCTGCCGTACGCACATTCTTATCAGGCGGAGCACGAGGGGGAATTAATTTCCATTCAAGGCCATTCGTCATGTATTTCCGAGCTGTATCCTGGGCTGCTGTTTTTACCAACACATTGGCTTCACGTTCGAGTGCTGCGGGAAACTTACGACCATTGTCAGTTACTACCCTTTGGGGTAGTCCACGCCTCCCAACGAAACGAGAGAATGTGGCTTGGTATGCTGATGAAGACAGGTCTGATCGTAGTTTGAAATGGATAGCTTTCGTGTAGGCTTTCGTAGTATTAGAATTTAGTAGGGGTGATTTTTTAATTTCAAATAGGCCAGCAAAGTTACTACCTGTGACCTGAAATGAAAGTGAAAGAATGCATCTTTCTTGGGAAAGTGGTACCATTATCTGAGAATGGGACTGTTGTGTTTTTAAATGGAACTCGCATTCCTTATTTGCGGATTCGTTTTGTCCGCCAATGCCGACAATTTCAAACCGAGATGTTTGATGGGTGAGTTGATGTCGGCTTTTGATTCTTTCTGTGAAGAATGTTTGATGAGGATTAATAAGAGTGGGAATGGTGAAGGGTTCACCTCTATATTCTATTTGCTTTAGAGCAGTTCGCAATAGAATATTTGTATTACTCGTAGAGTAATTAGCGTGTCCGTGATTCGATGTAGGGTATTCTGTTTGAGTTTCATTGTGACTGTTTTGGGTAGCATCTGTATGTTGCGGGGTATTACTGCTACCTTTATTATTTGAGTATTGGGTATTGAGTATAGTTTCTGAGTCTTTTGTACTGTGTAGCAGAGAATGATGATGTTTTTCTTGAATTACCTCTGTGTCGCAGGGGTTAAGTTCCATAGAATTGTTTGGGGATTGAGATATATTTTGGGTAACGTCGTGTGAATACCGGGATGTTCCTAGATCGCTAGAGGAATTTATTCGAGCTATCCTTTTTAACTCTAGAATTTGTGAAGTGCAAAGGTAGTAGGCATCCATACAGGCATCGTATTTTTTCTTCGCCTCTTCCTTAAACTCTGAGGTTAGTGTTTTGTCATGGGACAACATTAGTCTCTCATAGGAGCATTCGAGTTTTGCCCATATCAAGTCCAAGTGTTTGAACTTGACTCCCAGAACCAATTCCGATTGTTCGTCCGTGAGAGTTCGTTGGAATAGCTGGCAAAAGTGGATCAAATGATCGCAATGGAATAAGAAGCTCACTTTTGGAGAGCTGTTTGCTTCGTTATGAGGTAAGGTAGACATTTTCTCAATAATGGAGTTGAAATCTTAATTGATATAAGAATGAGTGTTGAGATTTAAATATTAAATTCGTATATGAGATACGACTTGAGAGTTTTGGGCTACTGGGAAGTAGAGCTAGAACTGCTATCTAGCTATAATTTAAGAGAGTATATATAAGTGGGTAATACTGGATATTGTAATCCAGGAGATTAGGGCTACTGGGAAGTAGTACTAGAACTGCTGTCTAGCTAAATTTAAAGAGAATATATGAGCGGGCAATACTGGATATTGTAATCCAGCTGAAGTTAGTACTTTGGAGATTTGGGCTACTGGGAAGTAGTACTAGATATCTGTTATCTAGCGTAAAAAAGTTAAGAAAAACTCCAAGTGCTAATCTGTGGTAGAGAGATTCTTTTCTATACTCTATGAATAGGGGTTAGGGGCTATATGGGAATAGCACTAGATACCTGTTATCTAGTTTAATAATGAAAAAAATAGAGTATAGAATTGAATTGAGAAGGAAAAAAATTTGGGATGTTAAAAAATTGCCATCTAAATTCTCTTATAAAATTGCGTTAAGAATTTGGGAATGAGACATGAAAATGTATCTCACTATACAATTTGCATATTATTCAACCAATCATATTTTATATATTGGTGACATTACTTTTCTTTCAGTGTAGGAATGATTAAATAAAAAAATTTTATAAATCCGAAAAAAAAATTTTTTTTTTGAATTTTATAAATATTTTCAAATATTTTTCATTATCGAGTTTAAAATATCTGTATCTCCTATTAATTTGCAAAATTATTCGTTATTAAATTTTAATTTAATTTCGTAATATGAATTTTGTAGTGTTCACCTCAATGGGTTAATTTGTAATCGATTGTGTATTTTTATTATAAGTAAACACCAGTGCTTTAAAAGGAAAAAATCATTTATTTGTTTTTTCAATTTGAGTTTTTTAAAATTACCATTAAAACATGCATAGATATTTGGGATAAAATTTTATTTATTTATTTTATCAATATATGTATTTATTATTAATTATTGAAATCGGGAGAAATAAAAATTTTCAATAGATATTTATTATACATATCATTCCTTTAATTCTCTGATGTGATATTTTTTCCTTGTGTCTATTCCTTGTTCTTCTTTGTTCACTTTCTTTTTGAACCAACTAGGATTGTTGTTTTTATTTTGATGAATCCGCTATTCTCTTGTTGGATATTTGTAACAAAGAGATTTGTTACAAATCAAGAGAAATTGCAATTGAATTCTCAAACGGGAATATTGCAAATCAAACACACTTCTCTTATGTGTGATTAAGAGAGTGGTGTATTAATACACTATATGTTTGATTTACACGGAGAATAGGGAAAATGAGATCACTTGCACTTTTTTGGTGTTTATTCTTTTTGTTCTTTTTTATTTTTTTTCTCACTTTGTTCCTTTTTTTAAAGGGGGAACTTTCAAACGGTGTGTTTTTTTTTTTTTTTACATATACAGAAAAGAGATTTCTGTATTTTACATAAAGAAGAACGGGAACTGTTATCGCGAAATGGGAAAACGGAATTAATATTTTATGTACATAATATATAATTTGTGTACATATACGTAATTAAACGGGTTAGTTTAATTTTTTTTTTTTTTTGTGAGAAAATTTGTTCTAAGTACATATATTAAATTTTTAAAATTATGTCTTATATATAAGTATGTATAAAGAACGGGATAAACGGGAAAGCGGTACTTATTCACGGGTAAAAGGAGAGAAAAAACGGGACTTATGTGCTTTTTATTAACTTAGTTTTACCGTAAGCATATGTCCATCTAAATGTCCATACGCTTCTTTTAACCTCTTTTTTGTTTTCCGAGGTTAATTTTTTTTCGAGATAACACCACTTTTTTCAGCACTCTTTAACGGGTTAAATTTTATATTTAACCTATTATCATTTTTTTTATTGTTCACTTAATGTTTTTTCTCTCTCTTTTTACTATTTTTTTTTACACGGGATAATTTTTGTTTATTATGTAGATATGTAAAATTTTTTGTCACTTACTTATTTTCCAATATCTTATGTGTGTATATAAGTATAAAAATGTAAGTCACTTACGGGTTTGTTGTTTTATGTTGTAGAGATGATCTTATTGTTCTCTTTTTACCTCATTTTCGTTGTGTGGAGTTGTTGTATTGAATTGTTCTCACTTGTTGGTTTTATTTTATGTTGTGTTTAATGAAATTCGCTGAGTCCTTTAAAATGGGAGAAGGACAAATCCATAGGTTGCGGGGAGTTCGCGGGGAGAATGACCATGAAACAAAGTCCACAGGTTATTTGATTTGTTGTTGCTCGAAGGACCATGAAACAAAGAAATAGGGGTAGTTTTCTTTTGTTTATAAATCTCCTGTGAAGAGCCCGAATGATCTTCAGGAGATGTTAATTGTAATTACTCAGAAAGAGTTACAATTATGGGAAGGCGCAAATTAAGAGAAAAAAGAAAGAAATGGAATTACATTCTAATTTCACCAGTAGAGATAAAGGAGATAATGGAATTGGTTTTCTTACCTTTTTTATTGTTTGATGGTGTAAATTTATTATTTAATTTTAGTAGCTTTACTTAAGAAGTTTAGGATTTTACCAATCAGCCACAAATTTTATTTTTGATATAATCTTTCTAGATAATTATTATATTTTCATATAGGTATGTACACAGTTAAATAAATAAATATAATTTCAGGTAAGTAATTCAGGTAAGTACATAGTTTCAGGTAAGTATGTTAGGTAAGTATGTATTTTTTTGGTTTAAAAAAATTCATTTACTTTACTTTTTTTTTGAGTAAGTATATATTTAAGTAACACTTAATGCAACACTTGAGGTAAGTAATAAGTTAGATAGACAATATTTAGAAATTTATATATGTATTTAGGTGGGTATATTTTTTTGGGTTTTTTAAGAATTAATTCCCTTTTAATATATTTTTTGTTTATTTAGATTTAAATTGTTTCGCACTTGAGGTTGTTTTATCTCCGATGGTAAGAAAAGAAGAGTTAGAGTTGTTGACTAATCCAATGCAAGATGAGAAGTGAATTTGGTGTGCAATTTTATGTTCCACCAAACTTCTTACATGGCTGGAAATTGTGGAGCATTCCCTTTAATTAATGGAATTGGAATGCGGAGACATTCCTTTTGTGTTGTTTGTCTTGCGTTTGTTTTGTGTTTGTTTTGTGTTCGATGGAAAGTGTGTTGTTGTTATTGCCTCTAATTAAAATCCACTTGTGAATGTTATGTGTTCAAACCTAGTTTGAACAATAATTATATTTATGTATACTTTTGCATTGTATTTAAATACATTTAACAATTTGAAGTGTTTTTTATTTGTGTTTGTTTAAATGTGTTTTAATTTACGTTAATATAAGTATTTATAGATAAGTGGAAGATGAGAAATTGTGTAGTGTGCAAAAAAAAATTAACGAAGTGAACAGACCTTCTTTTCGCGTACCAAAGTGCGAAAAAAGGATTCAAAAATGGAGTGCCATATGCGGAATGGTTTTAACGCCGAAGTCCCGCCTGTGTATTGATCATTTTTCGCAGTCGCAGGTTATACCTGCAGGTCGAAACTACAGACTAATGCCAAATGCTTAACCTGTCATGCAGAATCAACAGAATGAAGTCTTGGCCGGGTATGTATACATACTTTTAACATATAACAATATCTAATTCTATATAACACAGATTACCTGACGTGTATGAACTCGACCAGCCTTCCCAGGAATACCCAGAAGTTACAGAGTAAGTTTACATGAAATTTTACGTTCTCTAAATAAATTAATAAATATAAATTTTACAAGTAGGATACCTATGGAAATGGGAAATGCTAATGTTGGCCTGTGTCAAGAGCAACAGACTCAAACCGAGTAAGTAGTATATACATTAACAACATGAAATTTTTATTATTGTTATTATTTAAGTTATTTTTACCATTTCTGTTTATTGTATATATTGCTTAGTTAATCAATTTCTTACGATGATATTAATTTTTACCGAAGAAAAATTAAGGAATAAATTAAACAGAGAATAAGGAGCTTAAATGCCAACTCGTCAAAGCCAACTTAGCCGTAGACTCCATAAAGAAGATCTTTACGGACGGGCAAATAAGAAAATTAATGAGTACAGGTAATGTGCATTGGAAATGGAGACACATTTCAAATGCCATTTGCTTGCATGCAGCTGGACCTAGAGCATACCGGCATTTATACTAAAAAGGGTTTCCTCTACCTCATTTCAAAACATTGCAACGTTGGTGAGAAAGAGTCAACCTACACGAGGGGATTCTATCCACTTCAATCGAATTCATGCGGCATACAACTGATATGCCGCTGAGTGATAAGATTTGTATGTTGGCCTTCGATGAAATGAAGGCAGAGGAAACCTACGAGTATGACTCCCCTGCTGACATTGTCAGAAAGCCAGCCAATTATGTCCAGGTAGTAATGGCTCGAGGGTTAAAAAAGTCGTGGAAACAGCCTGTGTTTTATAATTTTGACTGCAAAATGTCAAAAGAAATAATATATGATTTAATTTTAAAGCTTAGAACTGCAGGTTTTCCAGTTGTCGGCTTGGGTCCCACTAATCCAGTGTTGCCACCAACAGCTTTATGAATTACACACAACTGGCATCGAAATTACACATATGAAAAAAAAATTACACACAAAATTCTGATTTTACAAATATTACATACATTATGTAAACATTACAATTATATATTCATATACATACTTATCATATAACATAACATTTCCAGCTTTTAAAGATTCGCTTCTGTTTAATTTTATTTTGAGTTCCGAAAAATTGGTAAATGAACAGTATTAAACAAAGTGCAGATTTATGCACGCACATATACTATACATAATTGGCCATTACAACCCTTCAGTCAGGATTACGGCATAGCTTCACACACCACTCATGTTGTGTGGCTTTATTTTATACTTGAGTGGCGGGACCTACAGTTTAACGTCGACTCCCAACGACAGATTTTTTTGAAAAACTTTTTCATGGCAGAGTTTATTTACTCTCAGACTTTTTGCCAGAAATCTACTGAGAGGTAGTCGCCGAAGAGATATTTTTTTTTTCATATTTCGTTTTGATGTCTGGCCTGGGGCTCGAACCCGGGCTTTTCGTCTAATAAGCGAACACACGCACGCACATATATGTATGTATAATTAAAAATGTAACGTAAAACTCAAATAAAAGTATTGTTTTTTTCTAACAAAAGACATGTAAATGCATCTAGGAGTCAACTAAACTCCTACGATCTATAAAAATGAGTTGAGGAATGGGATATGTATGTTCTTCTGAAATATATTGTATATCCCCCAATAAAACGAGAAGGATAAGGGGTTTTGTTTCAACTTAGCCTTTATTGCCTTAGTGGAGGTTTCTTAACAGCTGATGGTAATTATTTTCAACAGGTTTTACGTAAACAATAGAAATGTTGAATTTACCAATTGTAGTGCGATCCTACTGTCGTTTATGCCAGCACAATGTTCTGTATTGTTAATGATCATTAGCGACACAACTTGTATAAACAAATGAATATCAAATAACATAAACAAGTGTGCCGTTGACATAATTCTGAGCATTGATTCTCACTGCTTTATGCGCCGACGACACATTGTATGCATGTTGTTGTTGTTGTGTATTCTCCGCTGACCAGCGTGGGAATTATGCTTTGTTTGCATTACTGGTGTTGGACTAAGGGCTTGGATCGTGCTGCATACACACAAACTCTTGTATTGTTAATTATTAGAATATAGGTCATTGAGACATTCAACCAAACATATGTAATAAGTTTAAGTACTATATACATAGAATTAAGGGAGCTGATTCGAAATTGTCGGATCAGCTAAAAAACTGTATAAAAGAGGAAATAATTCCCAAACCAATATCAATTGAATAAAGCATACCAAGCTCTTCACATGAGCTTTCTAAACCTGCAAATATTCAATCTTATATCTCAACGTTCTACACAATATATATACTTCATATAATATATTGTAAAAAACAAATACAAAATATTCATATAACAGATTAAACACAAAAATGTAATTCGCAATATGTATGTACTATGTTGAACACAGTTCAACAGCATATATCAAGGCAAATTCATATAAGGTAGCCGCAAGTCTACAACAAGTACAACAATGCTAAAACAACAGACATTTTGTTTTTGTAAAACAACATTTAGGGTGTCAAAATAGGAAGAAAAAAAATGGAAAAGGGGAAAAAAATTAACAACAAAACACACACGCACAACAAGCACACACAAATTTTGACAATCGAAATCATATCAGCTGTTTAGATGCTCCCACCGGTTACATGAATTCGCCTTGGCATATATCAAACATTATCCTTACATGTATTTAAATTAGTAAGAGAAAGATGTAGGTGTATATTTTTGCAAACTAGTGTTGGAAATTGCAATAAATTTTCAAAATAAATCAGTGTTAACAAATTGGCTGTTAAAAATTAGCGATTAAAGAAAAGGGTAGACCAAAAAGTAAAATTACACACAAATTACACACGAAGCTAATTACACACATGCTACACATACAATCAAAAATTACACACAATATGTGTAATTACACACAAGGTGGCAACACTGCACTAATCGCAAGTTGTTGAGAGAGCTTGGTGCAACTCCAGGTAAGTTGAATATTTACACCACACCAACTACACCACTACACGTTATTGAGGATCTCCTTTACATCGCTGAGGACATCGGTATATGTTTCCCCACAGCATAAAATATCGGTAAATAGAAATTTGTTTATCAGAATTTCTTCTTAAGTTCAGTATATAATTGTGTTTGGGTTTGCTTTCATTAATTTAATTTGCATTAAGGGTATTTAAGTGTCTTTGTTTGCGTTTGCTTTTATTAATTTAATTTGCATTTACCACATTATATTGTTTCACACATTCATTCATTTAATTTGCATTTACCACATTATATCGTTTCACACATTAATTCATTAATATTTTATTATTATATTTTTACTAAATTATATTACAAAATTAATTTGTTATATATTTACTTTTCGGAAGATAAACCATGGTTTTCGAGCCCAACTAACCTGGACGAAAAAATTTTTACATTTATTGACGCGCCTCATTTGTTGAAGTTAATCCGTAATCATTTTTTGGATACCGGATTAATTTTCAACAACACCATGCTTAGTCCACGCACAATATCGGACTTACTTGGACTAACGACGAAGTCGGATTTGTCAATAGCTTTCAAGCTAAATGAGGAACACATTTCCGTTAAAGGGGCAGGTAATTCTGAAAAATTTTTATTTATATAAAATACATGATTGTATTAAAAACTTTATAATTTTAGGAAGGCAAAAACTGAATTTAGCTGCTCAGCTGTTTTCAAACACCACAGCTAATGCTATTAGACGGTGCTACTCTATGGGAATGGAGATTTATGAAGCTACGGAGACTGCAGACTTCATTCAGTTAGTGAATGACTGGTTCGACGTCCTCAACTCCAAAATGAGTACCTTCGGATACCCTGGAAAGGTAATCTTTTTAAAATATTTATAAATTGTGAATGTATTTCATATCATTTTGTGTAGGAACCCTACGGAATTTCCTATGAGCGGCAACGGGATACGTTGTCTCGCATGACACAAGCAATGTCGATCCCAATAATTCCGCAACACAAATCCTTAGGATACTTCCAGACAGGTATACTCATGACCAATACCGCTTTAGAGATGCTTTTTAAGTATATCGAAAAGTACGATATGACATATCTTATTACAAACCGGCTCAATCAGGATGTTCTGGAGCACTTTTTTGGTGCCATGCGGAGCAAAGGGGGGTTGAATGATCACCCTTCTCCTCAAGACTTCAAATACAGACTACGGAAATACATCCTAGGTATGTTTTTTAATCCATAAAGTTTATTATTTTTTATGATTCAAATTATATATGTATATACATATATATTCTAAATTACAGCACGAAATACCGAGTACCTTAGTGGCAGGGGAAACGTTGAAAACGAGCCCACAGATTGGCTTTCCATTGGCAATGAAGACAATTTAGATTGGAGTACATTGCCAGACAGCGGATTCATATCAGATTGCCCCGATATTAATACCGAGCCAGAACCAGTAGAAGAGCATCTAGACCTAGACGAATCGGATCTAGATGACATTGGTATTCTGCAAGAGGATGCTTTGGAATACATAGCTGGTTATATGATTCGAAAGCTTAATCTTGTAGAATATGAATGCCATCAAGATTCATATACGTGGGTTGATCAGGTGTCAAAGGGTTACTTGAAAAAGCTGGAAAAACTATTTGTTTCAAAGCTTAAACAACTAGAACTTATATTTTATAACGTTAATGGAAATACTATATTACATTCTCGTAACCTTCCAAAGCTCCTGATCGAGAGTAGCCAGTTGATCGAGTTACCAGAAGATGCCAAAAAATTGTTTTTTAAAAGTAGGATACATTTCCGTATCCGAAATTTAAACAAGCGCCTGAAAGATCAAAAAGCAAAGCAACGGATAATGGGCTTTAAAAAGATGCTGAAAATAAAACTCTAAATCTCTCCTTTTGTAAGTTTTAAGGAAATTAGTTAATTAATTTTAATATTAACGTAATTTTTTCTCTTCTAGCACAACAGACATACACTACTTAACCGGTTCTTTTAAGAACCACAGAAAATTTAAAAAAAGAGATAAATTTTAATTAATTTTAATATTAACGTAATTTTTTCCCTTCTAGCACAACAAACATACACTACTTAACCGGTTCTTTTAAGAACCACCGAAAATTTAAAAAAAAGGTAAATTTTAATATTAACGTAATTTTTTCCCTTCTAGCACAACAAACATACACTACTTAACCGGTTCTTTTAAGAACCACCGAAAATTTAAAAAAAAGAGATAAATTTTTTATTTACATACATGACATATATTACAATACAATAATGCAATACAATAATACATGATCAATGAACGAGCAGCCATCATAACTGATTTCTCAAGCCAATAGCCATAACATCAGATGAATTTCTTTCTGTTATGAAGTTATTAGCTATAGATTTCAAAATCAGCAAATTGAAAAATTCTCGTTACTTGGCGCTGATGTGGTTGAATAAAACGTGTTATATATGGATAGATC
The DNA here is from genome assembly GCA_930367235.1 of Sarcophaga rosellei. NCBI lineage: Eukaryota > Metazoa > Arthropoda > Insecta > Diptera > Sarcophagidae > Sarcophaga > Sarcophaga rosellei. The sequence goes on along the minus strand of OV884017.1, from coordinate 69,310,477 downwards.
GTGAATACCGATAAGTCTAGAAATCACCAAATGATGCATCTCGATCATCAGCTTAACTTCAAAACGTTCATTGCCGGCTTGCATTTGCTTAAATAGTCCTTCGGCCATACCTTGTGGATTGTGTATTAAATGTATAACAGAAAAATTGAAGGATACAGCATTTTTCTTTTGTTGCTTAACAGCTTGCTTTTTTATTGGTTTCAATTGCTTTTTGCGTTTTTTGGTCTTCTTATTGACGCGACTTTGAATAAGAGCCGATTTCAAATCGATCTCATTCTCCGTATCAGAAGCATCAGAACCTTTTTCATCATCATCATGGCCCAAGAAGAATTTTAGAGATGCTACTTGTATCTGAAAAATGGATAAATGGTGTTTTATTCATTACGAGCGAATGTTGTCAATAAAGAATTGATGTTAAAAACTTACTTTAGTAATTTTGGAGAAACATCCTACATGGCTATTACATTCACAGTTTTCTCATCATTCCAAATATTATTTTTGTACAATTCAATCATAATATCTACAGACATTTTGGCTGCCTTTGGATTGGCATCTTTCAACATGGAAAACATGAAATTTTGTAAAGATGAATTCAGTTTCATGTCCTTATGTTTGGCATTCATATTTTTAATATCCGTAACAATGTGGTTCTGCAGAAAGGTACGCAAATGTTTGTCGGGACAGCGCAAGAGTTGAAAGAAGAACTCTATAAATCTAAAGCCGGAATTAGATTTTTATTTCGCAGCAATATTAAATCCTTTACAAAATAATACGCATGGCAAGATCCAATGTTGTGGCATGATTCTTAAGCAAATCCACCAAATGTTGTGCAAATTGCCGACGGAAATTTAATAAATTAAAATTTAATTTTTATTCGAATGTAAGCACTTACCTGGGCTATAAACATAACCAGCTCATCTAAGGATTTACTCTCTTCTGTAGGATTTAAGGCAAATACTTCCAAACTACTTAATAAATGATTATATTGTTGATTGAATTCATCTCTATAGGACACTGGTTCACGTTTAATTTAATTCAACATTCATATAATGGGACATTTTTCAAGGCAATAAATAGTATTAAATACAATTTTTATAACAAAGTAGAAACAAAATAATAAATTTTGTTTCCATCTCGATTTTATTTCAATCTTTATTTTATTTGTTTGGGACGCAATGAAATATATTTATTTTTACTTAAAACTTTTTAGACATTTTTTAACATTTTTCCTCCCATCGTCATTCGTCAGTCAGCTGTTTTTGACAATATGATTCCTGTTTAACAAAAACAAAATGCCTGTTGTTTTTGGATTGTTGTACTTATAGTAATATCAGTCCCACCTATTATGAATTCGCCTTGAACAGTAACATTAGGAATATCAGAAAAATTTCTTTCATTATACTTTTGAAAAACTTCCGGACCTATTTTTATACTATAGGGCAAGCGTTTAAATCTATAGCATCCGAAAGGAGTATTATATGTGCATATTTCTTTAGCATGTTCACTTAAAGCTATTTGCCAAAATCCCTCTTTCAAATCCAAGACCGTAAAATACTTTTTTCCTGCCATTTTTGCTGAAATAGATTCAAATGTAATTTTCCTGTAAAATATCAGAATTTACATCTTCAGGATCAATACAAATTCTTAATTTGCCATTTTTTTCAACTATTACCATATTCGAAGCACGTTCAACGGGACCATCAATCTGCTCTATAATATTTCTTTTTACCATCCTTTGTAGTTCTTCTTTTGCCCGACTTGTTCATGTTAAAGGGATACGTCGTGCAGGTTTTACTATTGGCTTAGAATTTTTACGCAGTTTTATTTCAAAATTTTCTACAAAACAACCCAATCCATCGAATACATTAAAATGTTTTTTTTTATAAATTTTTGTTTCTGTGTTTGTTCAATGCTATCTATACGTCTGATTAAATTTAATTTTAGTCAAGCTGATAATCCTAAAAAGGATTCATACTATGTATCAATTACAAAAAATTTTAATGTGGTGATTTCATTTTTGCACATAACAAGGCATTCGCATATCCCTTTATATTTCAAGTCAGAACCGCTAAAGCTTTGTGGTGGCATACCACCCACCTAAAGATTCACACCTTTGATGTCTTTTAAATATCTTAGGGCAAGTACATTTACATCGGCACCAGTATATAACTTAAATTTTATCAAACAATCATTTAATCGAATTATTTCGTACCATCTTTTATGATCTTCCAACGTGTCGGCAACTTGATGAAGAGAAATATCTTGTTCTTGCGACTCCTCAATTTCAGTTTCTCTAATTTCTCTTATTTTAGAAGCAAAACATGCCACACTGAAATGGTTAAAACGACCACAATTATTACATTGTTTACCGAATGCATTTTCTGTATTCACGCTTGCTTTTACAAAATTTACACACACTTTGTCTATAATTATTATTTTTGTTATTGTTATTATTTCTATATACTTGTGTTTCTTGATTCATTTGGTTTCTTTTTCGCTATTTGTTTTACATCTGTTTAGTATTGTTGCAGTAACAGCATCAATAAGTGTGCTTTTATTTTGTTACTGTTCTTGTATGTCATTTACTTGATCTTCTACTAGTTCAAAGTTTCTTGCAATTTGAATTGTTTTTTGCAAATCCAATGCTTCAGTTTCTAATAATTTCTTTTGCAAAATGCTGTTGTTGGTCCCAATTACAATTTTATCTCTAATCATTCTATCTTCATCTTGATACTCACATGATTCCCCTTCCTCCTGCTTTCTGCTATTGAATTTAAAAGCTTCATAAACTATGTTCTTTTTGGGGATGCAGAATGCTTCTACTGCTCCAACAACCACGTTATATTCCTTTGTATCTTCTTCTGATAACCCTAAAGAGTTAAATATTTCAATCATTTCAGAACCACAAAGATTTAAAAAAATGCCAATTTGCTGCTGTTCTTTTTTATTTTCCAAATCTGTTGCAATTGCAAAAATGTTATAATTTTGTTTAAAAATACGCCAGTTTTCTGACAAATTGCCATCCAACTTAATGGGGTTCAGGTTTATGAACATCAAAGCTACTCATCGTTGATTTTGTTGAAACCTCAATCGGCTCTGGACGAATTCTTTCTTCAGAATATTCTTCTTTTATTTGATTGCTTTGCGCTCTAGTTTTACTTCTAGTAAACATTCCGCGACGACTGCGCCATGTGTTATTCAAACAACGACATTTCGATTTCAACTGACTTTATTGTTCTATATTTAAGTTTTCAACATAAACATATACATTAGTAGATGCAAGCATGAATGATTTACATATGTACTTATGTATATGCAACAATATGGACGTTTCAGAAGACGATTGATGAAGCGAAAGCGATAACTTAGAATCCTTAGGGAAAATATCTTCCTGGTTGGTTTGTAAATGAAAATTATATATGGTCCGGTATTCTAAATCAGTTGGTTTGGACCAACATTCAGGGGATTGATTTAGCCGTGGAATACCGTGCCACCATAATTTGCTTTCCAAAAGTTCCTGCTGGGTGCATCCTCGAGTTCCAAGATCAGAGCGATTCTCACCTGTCTTTACATATCTCCAACGATCGAGCTGGGTGATCTGACTAACACGATTGGCTACGAAAGTTTTCAAAGTATGCGGAGGTTTCTGCAGCCAGCCCAAGGCAATCGAAGAATCGGTATATAAAAAGAGTTCAAAGTGATATTTTAATCGTCTCATTAAGCAGTTTGTTAATTTATATTGCCTGTATTGCTCTCCAGGGTTAAAGTTTCGGAATGGTTCTCCTTTTCAAAGGCGCAACTAATAAGTTATAAAAAATGTTTTCCTCAGTAGTAGAGGCCCTCAAATAAACCGCTGCGCAATATGCTCTTTCCCATGCATCACAGAACATATGAATTTGAGCCTAGTACATGTTTTTATCCCAATCTGACTTGCATTCCCATAGCTCCTAACCAACCTAGAGAGTCGTTTTGTAGTGGATGGTAAAGCTCCTATTGTTTCTGCTACATAGTAAAATATATCTTCCTTGGCATTCCAACTTATACCTAAGGTCTTTACTGAGCTAAAGTTGTCAAATTTCAAAAAATCTTCTTCTGGAAGATCTTTCCGGACCAAATTTTCCAAAAGAGTATGGTGATTGCCGTTTTTCAAGGGAAACTCGGCAGAAAGCAACGCTTTAGAAAGTTGTATTTGTTTTTCTATTTCGTCTTCCGGATCATGTCCTCCTGATTAAACTTATCTACGTACATCTCCTCCTTAAGAATTGAAGAGGCTAACGGGTGTGATTCTTTACAATATTCGCTTAATTCAAGAAGTATTCTGAGTGCTAAATACGGTGAGCTATTAACTCCAAACTTAACTGTTTTTAACAGAAAAACTTAAATTGAATCGTTTGGTTTAACTCGAAATACATTTTTTTATACGGTCTATCGCCTTCGTGAACAAAAATTTAGCGATACATCTTTTGAATGTCACCAGTGAATACATATTTATAATATCTCAAGGACCATGGGCTGGTCCTTGATATAAAACATCGTTTAATGAAAGTCCACTACACGTTTTCCTGGATGCGTTGAATACATTTATTTACTTTCAGGACGAATAACGGCGTGATGCGGTAGAAAAAAAGGGATATGTTTTGTCGTTGAAGGCTCATGATGGGTTACTTCTTCCATGTGACCTAAATCAATGTACTTTTGTAGAGCCATCTGAAGATATTGTGCGTAAGCTGTGCTTCTCGATGAACTCAAAAAGATTTCCGAGGGGTAATTTTCCTTAAAAGGGAGTCTTACAATGTACCTTCCCTCTGGTTGACGTTTGAGCGTGTTTCTATAAAAAATTTCACAATATACATCGTGCTCCGAGTCGACATTTTCCTACTCTAACTCCGCTATTTCCCAAAACCTTTTCATTTGCTCTGGCAAGGCAGTTTCTTCTACTGATGTGACTATGGTACGTATAGACTGGATTCAGGACCAGACAAATAACGTCTGAAGTGGGATTCCCTTCCCTATAAAGTGTTCTCGATATTCTATTTGATACCACTTAGGTTGATGAAGGGTAAATAATCGCTTCCTATAATGAGATCTATTGGACCAGGCTTGTAGAAATAAAGATCTGCTAAATCTTAATACTCAATACCCGGAAGGTTGGTTTTCTAGTTAGGAAATGAGCTAATTTTGGGGCATTCATTACTTCATTTATTTCACAGGAATTGATAGTAGTTGCTGAACTTTTGAGGATACAAAACTCTTTTCGGATCCCGCATCATGTAGTGAACGAACAGTAAATAGCTCACCTGCTTGTTGTATGTAGATTAGAGCCGTTGGTAGAATTGTTGTGCGTCCATACGGAGGGAAGCCTAGATCAATTGGAATTAACTTTGTTTTTTCTTTACTAATTACATGGGTGTTGTATGACACTGTTTCCCCATCCCGTGGAAAAACTTCTTTGAGTGCCCGCGTGTTTTCATCGTCCACATTAAGTAAAGTATGATGTTTCCTTTTGCTGCGAAAATAAAGAACTTTTCTGGGATTTAAAATGACTAGAAGACAAGAAATTGATAAAATATTTGTTAGCATATACAAAATTTATTCGATCTTTTATAAATAATTCTAAAAAATTTTACATTGTTTCAATGGATGATTTTCGTTCCACTTTTTACAATTCAATTTCACCATATTTCCGTCCGCTTGGGAGTGAAATGTGTTTGACCTTGACACTCAATTTTCCTTCCAATTTGGCTTCTTCACATCGAAAAGAGTTTCCAACATCTCGATTCTCTCGATTTTCGAACTCCGTACACAACGTATATTAAATTTACACCTTCTCTTCACCGACATTGTGCGAAAACCGTAAAACTATTCGAAGTATCGTCTTTGTGTTATAATAAATTGCGTACTAAATTCCAGCGCGAAGTATAAATAATTTACCGATTTCGAATTCAGCGACTTATCAATAATAAATTTCAAAAAAGTGCACCAAAAATTTGAAAGAAAAGAGGGGGAAAAATGCCAATTTCAAGTGAAAGAAAATTATATCCAATGATTATAAAAATATTGTCTAAGAGCTGACTTACCGTTATCCTTTCCTTCCCGTTCTTGTCACGCGAGAAGCGTTTGCCTGTGTTGATGTCTTGTTATAAATTTGTTGATAAAATTTTGTTGTAAAGCAGTTCTTTTATTCTTTTTCCTTTAATTTTTCCGAATTTCTTTATTTTTTGCCCTCTGTCCACAATAAATTCTGGTCCCATTTTTATTTGCAGGTTTTTGGTTTTTATTCTGTTTTTTTTAATTTTTGGTTTTATATTTTTCTGAAATTTTTTATTTTTTCCACTGTTTTTTTTTTGTTCGTTTGTAAAATTCTGCTTTTAAATTTTTTATTTAAATGATATTATTTTTTCTCAAAAAATTCTTAAACACTGTTTATTTAACGTAATCACTGATTTTTCTTTTTGGTCATTTAAATGATTTTATTTCGTCCTTAATTTTTTTTTTTCAAAAAGTCCTTTCTTCAGTTACTGTCTTTTTGTTTATTTAAATGATTTTATTTTCTCTTTACTTTTTTTTTCAAAAATTCTGTTTATTTCTTTTTTGTCACTGTCTTTATTTTTATTTAAACGATTTTATTTTTTAACCAAATCAACATGTTTTTTTTTGTTTTTTTTTGCGGCTTAACGGTTTCTTCTCTTTGAGACAATCATATTCACGGTAAAAATACTTCTTCTGAGCTATAGAAATGAGTCGTGTTTTCAATGAGCTAATTTCTACAGCCGTAATAATCTTTTCGGTTGAAAATGGTTTCTTTAGGACTCGGTTGATAAATCGAAGTCGATAAGAAATAACTCAAAACGCTCTTGGAAAAGATGAAAACACTTCTAGTACACCGGTACAATTCGCTTCAAGATGTAAGTTGATGATAGACTTCTTCGTCTTCAAATCGACTGGACCAAAAGTCCGAGGAATTGGCCACAATTGAGTGGGAAGGTGTAGCCAAGCAGGCCCATGCCACCAGAGTTGATTTTCTGCAAGTTCCTGCGGGGAGCAGCCACGCGTGCATATATCTGCAGGATTTTCTTCAGTTTTGACATGTTTCCAGTTCTGAGCGCTGGTGATACTAATGATCTGAGCCACACGATTCGCGACGAACGTTTTTAACGTATAAGGAGGTTTTTGTAACCAACCCAATACTATGGACGAGTCTGTCCATAGAAAAAGTTCATATGAGAACTGGCTGTTCGTGACTAAACTACGGATGAGCTTAGCAAGCAATAGAGCTCCACACAATTCAAGTTTCGGAACGGTAGTCCGTTTGATTGGAGCCACTTTCGTTTTTGCAACTAGCAAATGACTCTTTATTTGGCCTTCTAAGTTTTCTGTTCGAATATATACCGAACCACAATATGCCTTCTCTGAGGCGTCACAGAAGCCATGTATCTGAATTTTATATCCTGGAGAGAAATCTACCCATCTAGGTATCTTAATGGTTGAAACAAATGGCAAGTTTTTCAAGAATAAATTCCATTTCAATAGTATATGTGGAGGAACCCCTTCATCCCAATCGGACTTTTCCTCCCATAATTCTTGCATCAAAGTTTTAGCAATAATAACGACTGGGCCTAGCCAACCAAGAGGGTCAAATAATCTTGCGATGACCGATAAGATTTTTCGTTTTGTGGCGGATGGGGTACTTTCAATTGGCTCTACAGCATAGTAGAATATATCAGTTAACGCATTCCAGCGTATTCCCAAAGTTTTTGTAGAGCTGGAGTCATCAAACTTCAAGAAGATCCTCCCGGCACAAACTTTCGAGTAGGAACTGGTCGTTTGCAGTCATCTTTTTAAGGGGAAATCCAGCAGATTTCAAAACTTTAATAAGCTCATCTTGTTTCAACTTGGCTTCTTCAAGCGTATGACCACTCGAGAGTATGTCGTCAACATAAACCTCGTTTTTCAAAATAACCGATGCTTCGGGATATATGTCTCTGCAATCGTGACCTAACTCAAGTAGAGTCCTGATCGCCAAAAAGGGGGCGCAATTGACGCCAAACGTAACCGTTTTAAGTTGAAAAGAATTCACATGTCCATCCGCTTTGTCACGGAATAATATCTGTTAATAGGATCGATCATGTATCAAAATTTGCCTATACATCTTCTGTATATCTCCTGTGAATACGTATTTGTAATTCCGCCATCGTAGAACAAACTGCATCAAATCCGTTTGAAGCGCTGGACCTTGGTACAGCACATCATTCAATGAAAACCCGCTTCCTGTCTTCTTTGAGGCATTAAATACCACTCGAACCTTGGTGGTTTTGCTCTCTGGCTTGACAACCGCGTGGTGGGGTAGAAAGAACGAAGAAACTTTTTCTGCTTTGGGTTCAAAATGCACAACTGGTTCCATATGATCCAAATCTATGTATTCTTGTAGAACTTCAGCGTACTGCGCTTTCAAATCTGGAGTTCTATCGAGCATTTTCTCCATTCTGTGGTACTGTGCTAGAGCCATATTTCGAGAAGGACCCAAGAAAATCTCATTGGGAAATTGTTCTTTAAAAGGTAGCCGCACTACGTAACGTCCATCAGATTGTCGAACTGTGGTACGTTTAAAAAAATTTCCACAATAAATGTCGCTTTCCGACTGAATATCTCCTTTTTCCACCTATTCTATCTCCCAAAACTTCTTTAGCTGCTCATGAAGGACCAGATCGCTACCAGGCGAAACTAATGTGTGAAAAGATTGGATTTCTGTGTCCGGTTCAGGGCCTAATAAATACCATCCGAAGTGAGACTCCCGAGCTTCAAGATAGTTCCCAATATTCATCTTTACGCCGTTCAAATTTATAAAGGGCAAATAATCACTACCAATAATCATCTCTATTGGAGCAGGTTTGTAAAAATAGGGATCTGCAAGATGTAAACTTTTTATATCGTCTAAATTTTGGATTGGAATCGGCCTTGATGGCATAAAATGAGCCAATGTTAATACCACAATCGCTTGGATTTTGATTTTAAAATCGGATATACGAGATTTAACTGTGACATAGCACCTTCCCTTCGAACTTCCTACCACCGTTTCACCGAATCCTGATATTTCGCTACGACGGGGTTCGAGAGGTATCGATAAATTCTGTTGGACACGTTTTAGTATAAAACTTCTAGTCGACCCTGTATCAATTAACGCTCGAACAGTGAATTTTTCGCCTAAATGTTCTACATGGACCAAAGCTGTTGGTAAAATAGTAGTTCCACTGTGTTGAGATAAATTAACTTGAATTGACTCTATTTCATTTGCATTAGAAATGACAGATCTTTCGGATTGAGAATTGAATAGTTTCATTTTGTTCCGAATACCCGACACAGTAGGTCTTTCATCATCCTGACGATTCTGTTGAGATGATGTCCTTGGAGCTGGACATTTTTTCGACTTATTTTCATCAATATGTAGCATAGTGTGATGCCTTTTATTACAAATCGTGCAGCTACTTGTACTCTGACAATTCATCTTAAAATGGGTGGGTGAAAAACAATTCACACAAAGTTTGTTAGCATATACATATTTTATTCTATCTTTGACTGACAAACCCTTGAAATATTTGCAAAACCGTAACGCATGGTTCTGTTTGCATTTCTTGCAACTAAATTTATTTCTTTCGATTTCAGTATGAGAATAAAAAACTTGAGATTTGGAGGTGTTGTTGTCTCTGCCGGACGTCTTCCTCAAATTTGTCAAAGTTTCTAGCGTTTCAATTCGTTCAGTCAGAAATTGGCTAAGTTGTTGCCAAGTTGGTTATTCCTTGTGGTTACTCAAAGAGTCTTCCTATGCACGCGAAGTGCAAATGTGCTTAAGGAAGGGGTCATTACTTCCTATTTCAACTTGAAATGATCTAATAACTGACAAACCATCGTTGACCGTATTTTGAAGAAGCCTTAGAAACTTTAAAGTCTCACTCTGAGGGGCCTGGATGCCATATATCTTCTTTATTTGGTTGTTAATTAAAATTCGCTTATTTTCGTAGCGGTTTTTCAAAGCCTGCCAAGCTAATTCGAAATTAGAATCCACCAACTCATAAGGTGGTAGGCCTCCCCCCTCGTTTTGCCAAGCAAATAATATAATTTGTGAGCTGGAGCAACAGAAGGCTCATTTCCAACTACTGCCATGAACATGTCTCTAAATGCTGGCCGTTTGTTGAAACCTCCTTCAAATGTTTGGATTTCGACTGGTGGTAGCGGCTAGTAGCGGTAGGTAACGGCTGTTCCTTTAGGTTCGGGAGCTTTAGATTTTACCATTTCCATTATTTTCGCCTTCAAAATCTGATACCGCTCACAAGTATCTTCGTATTTCAAAGAAACCTCGTCCTGGAAATCTTCTTCTTCCTTTACATTTTCTTCACCTATGATAAATTCCTCAAATGTTTCTACCATCTTCAGCCAACTTCTCTCTAATTCGGACTGCTTTACTTCCAAAAGTGAGATCGTCAAAGTCTCGGGATCGATTTTTTCAAAAGCAGTGCAGAAAGCAACCACTTGCTGAATGTCGTATTTACATTTTCTTTTAGAAACCATTTTCCAAATTGTAAATCGATAACCTCAAAATAATTTATTCCTTGAGAAATAACTGACCTTGTAGACCAAATTTAAAAAAGTCGTGAAGAAATTCAACTTATGTATTCGCGAAGAATGAAAGCGATGACAAAAAAGTTTAAAAAACTGTGTTAAATTCCCAAAAACTGTTATCAGATGGTAATATAGTAGTAGTAGTAGTATTTTATTTTTTCAAATGTAAATTTCCAGGAATTTCGTATTCTACCACCTTGAATTTATTTTTAAATTTATCCAAAAAAATTTTGTAAAATTTTCAATTGTTTCGTAAAAAATCATATTACATAATTCCCAATAAAATTGTATTGCAATTGTGCTTTAAAATACATTTTTCAAAAATTACTCACTCTTTTCTCCAAACAAATTTTCCAAAAAATTCGAACTCACTCTTTGAGTCACCTTTTTCTTCTTCAATCCAAAATATCAAACATGTAGTTTCTGAGCAATCATTTACGTTAAAATGCTTTTTCTCAATTGTGTTCCACATGAAGGGCCACCGTGTAAAATTTTTCAAAAAATACCTCTTTTTGGTTCACCTTAGACACCACTGGTTGGGCCACCCTTTAATTTCGAAGACTTTTTTGAAAAATGTTTCCAACTGTTCTTCACGTATGTACCACTTTTTATTTTAGAGAAAAAAGTATAAAAATTTACCAACTCCTATCAAAGTCACTTTAAATAACGGTCTTATCAAATTCTAGAAAAACAACACTCAAATTCCACAAACTCACCGTTTCCCCGCAAAAAATTTGGTACCCTTGTTGCTTGCTGTTACCCTGAGACAGCCTCTTCTTATTGTGTTGTTGTTGTTGAGACACCAGTAATTTGTAACACACCACGAGCTTATTGTTGTTGTTGCTGGATGCAATTCTGGCCACTTTTTCTTCAAGGTGAAGGAATGTGTTTTTTATGCACTATATTTAACACCACGGTTTTATTTATTTTAACCCTTCTTTGATTTTTTTTCTTCCGAAGAAATTCAGTGCTTATTTTTTATTATTTGTTTCCACTTCACTTATTATTTGTTTCACTTTATTGTTGAAATATTAAATTATTTTATTTTAATATTCTTCACTGCATTTCTTTTATGTTTTTTTCTTTATGTATGAAGGTGCCGCTATAAATCCAATTGATCATAAGAAAGTAAGGGAAACAGTTGGAATTGAAACACTTGTTAACAAGTGCGAAGAGTGTGACAATTCATGTCATAAAAAAACTCCGTTACTTTTTATTTACTAGTGTTGGTACTTTTCAATAGTGATGGTACATAGGGTATTTTTGATATTAGTGATATTCCTTAAGGGATTTTATTAAATTTTGAGGTTATGTTCGAATTCTTGCTTGGATATGATTGTGAAGTAATTTTAATCAATTTTTTTGCACTTTTCAATGAATTTTACCAGAAATTAAACAATCGCACTAAATATAAATTAATCACTGTACATACCCAATCAATTCCTTTTGATAAATCTTGGTGATTTTTCGCCTCGAAAAATTAGTTTTCTGGGAGACACTTCTTCCTTCTTGGAATGGCCAGCAACGCCTGGGAGTTTTCTTCTTCGATGGAACGGGATACACACAAAAGATTGTTCTGTAAGCAGCCCTCTTGACTGCTGTTGATGCCTTAGTTGTTGCGGTAGAACAACTATTGTAGACACTTCAAACAATTTTGCCGGAGTTGTTACGATAGAACAACTGTTAAAGGCAATCAGTGGACAGGTTTTCCACCAGTTAATCCAATCCTAGCTCTTCTAGGATTTTATCGAAGGACCAAAATGAAGGCTAGACTTTCTCCCTAGCCTTTGTGGGTTTTAATAATAAAAGAACTCTGTCTTTTCTTATAAAGAATTCAGATTTTTATTGAAGCCTCTTGCTTCTTTTCAATTCAAATTCAAACTTAAAACTGAAATGAACAGAAGGTCTTCAATGAGTTAGGTTAGGTTAGGTCGGAGTGGTAGCTCTGATGTCACAAAGCTCACTTGAGCACGCATAGCGGCCCGTTGTGATGCCACGGGTGAACGTGGTAAAAATGAATGAGTAAAAACAAAAGATATTCAATTAACTACTCAATTATATATACTCAGTTATAATACAAAAAAACTCAACTTAGGAACTTCATTATTGATAAATATAAAGAAAATTAGAGTGTTCTCTCTTTACACTGAAGAAAAATAATGGTTAAATATATACAATAAAAATTAAATAAAAAAAATAAAAATAAAGTTGAAGTCGCTTCAACAATTGGTTTGACTGACTACTTTTATCAGATTATTGACTAATTTAAGTGCCATCTTAATTAGCGTAATCCTTTACTCAGGAAGATAATACTTATCATAAGTCGTAAAATGACGTTAAAAATGAAAATGGTGATGTTAATTACTATTTGGGGGCAGCACAATAAGAATCCCAAACTCCAGTGGAATTTTGGCAGGTGACTTAAATACATAAAGTTTTTTATGAATTCACGTCGTCCGCCACAATAATATTTTGATTTTGGCATAGCATCTAGGCCGTAGTTCAGTAGACTGATTTTAATTGACAGAATCTGTGGTGTTGCCACTGGTCTTCCTTTTTCACAATCCACCATTTAGATATTGTTAAATCTAGTCTGTGAACGGATTAAAGTTGCATTCTGAGACAGAGACCAATTCACCTCGAAACATTGCTTGTGAAATCCTCTTCTAGTTTCTTATATTGGAGACATAAGACATCTTCGATGACGTGTCAGTTTTATAATAGTAATATAGCTGTGCATACCCGGTCTTACCTTAGTCGTAAAAAAATCATAGGAATTTGTAAATAAATGTGTGTTTTCGAAATAATTTGAAAATTAATTTAATTTAACACATTTATTACTTAAAAAATTTTTGTTTTTGAATACGCCCATTGGGCATTGCCCAGTACTTGTTTAGTTGCAGTTATTGTAGAAACCAGTTCAATTCCACATATTTTCTCATTGATTTTGTAAATTTAAAAAAAATTTATAAAATTTACTATCAAAACTGATCTTGCCTTTTTTAAAATAAAACTTAAGAAACAACGAAATATTTTAGAATTTGATGAAAAAGCTTCTGAATGTTTGTTATTCAACACAAAATTTTTTTGAGTTTCAGTTGCCTAGAGTAGTTAAATATGTTTAAATATGGTGTTTTGCCGAACTTACTGCCACCATTAGTTGTTGGGGACTCGCCCATACAATTTGTACAATACGCTAAAAACTTGGGTATTACTTTTAATAGTCAACTCTCCTGGACTAACCACATTAATACGATTTGTGGGAAGACGTATGCTATGCTGAGAAATCTATGTAGGACTCAGTCCTTTACGCCTGTTAACATACGTATGCTCTTGGCCAAGACATGCCTAATTCCAACCCTCTTATATGGATGCGAGCTTTTTGCGGGTTTGGACTTTGTCAGCAGGTATAAACTTAGGATAATTTATAATAACCAGGGCTGCACTGGGTTATATAAAGCGATGGTCGAAGGAATTTAAGGATCCATACATCACAAAGGCACTTTATGTGTCGCTTGTTCGTCCAATTCTAGAATATGGTTCTATAATTTGGGATCCCATTTACCAAACACATTCCAATACAATTGAATCTGTGCAAAAACAATTTCTCCTATTTTGCCTACGTGGACTACATTTTGACCTCCGTAATTTGCCATCTTGCTCTGCCCGATTAGCTCTTATTAAATTGCCAACATTGAAAAGCCGTAGAATTATGTTAAATGTTTCATTTATACTAAATGTTATAAAAGGAGATATATGCGCTGGATTCTTGATAAACGAAATTTCATTTAATATACCTCGACGTTTATCGCGAAATTTTTTACCACTGTCTATTCCAATGTTTAGAGCCAATTATCCTGATGCTGACCCGCTTAGAAGGATGTGTAACGAATTCAACAAATTTTTTGGACTTGTTGATTATTCATTAAATACGAATGCAGTGAAAAAATTATTAATTATTTCTTTGAACTCCTGATGTATTAATTCTTATACTACTTTATGTGCACACATTTGTCTACAATTTTTTTATTTTCTGTTTTAAATAATTCATAATTAAAAAATATTTTTAAAAATTTTTGACCCATAATTTCTAATTAATTGCGTAAATGTAAATTTTTTCTTAAATGTATTATATATTTTTAAATGTCTGCAAGGATATAATCCATAGACTAAAATAAATAAATAAATAAACATAGCAAGATATATTTTTGGACGCAGTAGATATAGTAGTACATCGTATTTTGCATACAGAATCTACAATATGACATTGGAAAGCCTCTTGAAATACCGTATGCTAATTTTCTTACACAAGATTGTTTATTCAGGGGAACCTATCTATCTATTTACCTGACTACAATTTTCCAGAACAAACAGGGGCAATAGGATAAACTCCGTAAGATTCCGAAAACAGATGTCTGAGAGGCACTTTTATATTAATGCAATTCGTTCATGGAACAAACTTCCGCCAGAAATTCAATAGAAAAGCAATGTAATGCAATTTAAAACAGCAATCTCAGCACACTTCTCTCTTCTTTAGAATTCACCATTTAATTAATCCAAGTTGAGGCTAACTTAAATTTAATTCATATAATTTTGCTTTCTTTGTGACACTTACCTATATACAGTCAAACTTCCATAACTCGAACTTCTCTAACTCGACTTTTCCGTAACTCGAACAAATTAGATTGGCAGTAGGCTTAAGATAACAAATAACATACAATTGCTTTTCCGTAACTCGAACTTCCATAACTCGAAGTTCTCCATAACTCGAACGAAACACATATAAATGAATTCTATAACTCGAATTATTTTATTTATTTATTTGGTTGGTTTGTTGATTTTGTTCGTTTGGTTTGCTTTCTTTTGCCGGTTAAACTGGTTTTCATATTTCGCTGTCTTTTTATGGGGAAATCCCTTTTTATGGTACTTAATTGTTCCTTTGTACTTGTGTATATGTATATCATTTATATTCATAAATGTAATTCGCCTGATGGTAAATGTTAAAATCGTATTTTTTATTATCATGGCATCTAAACGTTTTTTAAAATGTTTGTCAATTGAAGAAAAATATAAACTTATAAAAGAAGTCGAAGGTGGGTTGAAGAAAAAAGAAGCAGCTGATAAATATGGTACACCAGCCACTACAGTCTCAACGATTTTTAAAAATATAGAATCAATTACGAATTCATTTGAATCTGGATTTCGACCATATGGTAAAAGGGTTAAAGCTCTTTGCGAATATTGAATTTACTTTTGCAAACTAATGACCGTACAACTGAGGAACATTATAAGGCTTTGAATAAATCAGAGATATTTTATACTGAAAATAACAAAAAAAAAGTAAATTTTCAGTCACTTATTTCAGAATATTTCTCTTCATTTTAACTTGTTGATTACATTATATAGTATGCTAAGGTATGTAGTTTTCAGTTACTGCTTGTTCTAAATAAAAAAATACATAATAAAAACACATGCTTGCAATTAACTCTTAAAGAAAAAAAATTCTGTAACTCGAAGTCTCCGTAAGTCGAAGTTTTTTTTGGATAATGGAGATTCGAGTTATGGAAGTTCGACTGTATATATAACTATTAACTTAATCATAACATTGTATAAACAGTACTATTAAATAAGATTAAATGCTTGTTGTACTGGAGTTGATCAATAAATAAATAAATAAATAATAATAATTCACTTTCATATGAATTTCGTTTCTGGGACACACTCGAAAAGCTCAAGTTTTGTAAAGCCTCTAATACTATTGGTTATGTCTTTATTTACATGTTGACATTTTAAAAAATAATTAAAGTTTGTATCCTAGTACCTACTCAGGTATCTTCATCGCTAACGATACTAATTCACGTCGTATGAATTCTCACGCTTTGCTTGACCAAATTGTGGGAACAAGAAATATTGACATATTATTTCAATTCAGTTTGAGATTCTTTTATTTTGGCAACAAATTCTAATGAAATTAACATATTGCGGCCCCCAGCGGACCACGAATTCTAGTAGGTTAGCATTAATATCAGACAATTTATATTTGACTAAATTGTAGTATTAAGCTACTGGGTCTAAAGAAATATTCCAGGTTGACCTCGGCGCAGGCTCTGATACTCCAGGGGTGGACTTAGTTCTTATCTTCAGTAATGTTTTTATAAGGATAATGATGATTGTTAAAATGAGAGCAAGCCCTGTATAACTGACCGCCAAACCGTGTGCTTTATGATCGGCTATTGTTGTTGGTATATCGTGTAGCTGCGCTTTGGCTTCTTCCTGCAATCGGTTTATGTCTTCAATACTCGAACGGTATAGTACGTGTTGTGTCAAGTTATCTCCATTCTGGCGTAATTGGGAGAATGACATCCCGTTGCTTGTATGGGATTGGTGCAGACTTGATATGATAGTTTGGTGCCCGTGGATCGTGATAACATCGTTTTTCATGGTGCATCCTGCTGGTATTGTGAGTACTCCAGTCCCTTGCAAAAGAGTGTAACTACTTTTTCCTTTGCACTCTGTACTTAATTTGAGTTGTTGTTTTGTTGCCACCAGCCACTGATACTTTTTATATAATTGGTACCACACGTTGTTATTGACTATCAACTCTATATTGCAACTTGAGTCAGATTCATTATAATTAAGTGTATAAGAATGTGTTGTGTTCGAAGGTATTGCATTCAAGGAGTTTAGTATTATCCATGGCAGAATATTCATCACGGTGAGGGTTGAGAGCCATCATTTTTGTGGTCGGTATAATGGCTACTAAGCTATTATTTACTAGCTGTGGAACTGGAGTGAAGTAAAATAGATCATATTCATTTTGATGCGTTAAGGGGATGAACAATGTGCAAATAATGTGCTGGTTTGAAATTGATGCATGCGCTGTCACTATGCCATATAGATGAATGATATCCACCACTGGTAATGTTACATCTGCTGGAAGGTTTGCTTTTATATTATCAACTTCAATAGAAAATTGGTGTGGGGTCAACATAACAGGGCTGATTCGACCATGATAAATATCCACTAATAACTTAATCATGGACGTGTGCATTCGTTGTAAATTTTATGCTATGACAAACAACTGCCTGCAAAGGTTCTCCAATTAAGAAATGGCCAGGAGTTAAGGGCACCTCATCACTAGGATCACTCGACAATGGTGCAATTGGTCTCGAGTTGAGGATTGCTTAAACCTCTATACTTACGGTTTCCATTTCCTCATAGGTCAATGGTGCGTTTTCTATTTCTTTAACCAGAAGCCTTTTGGCGGCCTTGACTGCGGCTCCCATAGTCCACCAAAGTGCGGGGAACGTGTCCAAAACTCGATAAAGAGCCATGGTATTACTATTTAGTAGGATCATTTCATTTTGTGGTACTGTTCAGATTGATATTTAGCGGCTATATATTTTTAACCTTAAAAAGTCTTTGGATTAATACTTTGCCACCAAAATTTTTAGTATCAAAATAATTTGCCACTAAGTCATAGAGGTATTCATACTGTACTGACAATAACGCAACTGTAAACTGGACTCTACCTTCAATCCTACCAAATAGTACTCAGCCTAGTGGTTTTAGCAGCAAGGGACGAGCAGTCTTGACTGTTGGTACCACAAGATCTTATGTATATTATGCTGATGTACCAAGTTGGTGCTGTAATTGCTTCTAAAATATTATTTTGTAGACTTTTATTTTTTATATAAATAATAAGTGAAAACATTTTAGAAACAATGCAGTAACAATGGTGGTAATAACTCAAGTAATAGAGAATGCCTACTGCTTTAACTAAATTTTTTTTTCTCTATTGGCTATTATATTAAAACATTAAAGCCAATATTCAGCCAGACATGCAAAAATCGGAGCTGCCAAAAACACTCACAAATGGACACCATTAATTTAAGTTGTCTTCGGTCTATAATTGCTGGGATGGTGTAAATAATAAACAGATTCATGACTAATATTACCACACTGATGCAGGATAAAATGAGAATGAAGTTTCTGTTCCTGAAACAGAAACAACCTCCGTCCATATAAAAATGGTCTCAAATATTTTCCTACAATAAAATAAATAAATAATTATACTAGGGGCATATCGCACACCCAGTAAAAAAGTGACTCAACTCAAAATTTTAATTTTTCGAGTTTATATGAGTAAACTATGTAGAATACAATTGTTTATTTATAAAAAAAAATATTAGTGTATTTTGTTGTTGGTAAATGTTACTAAATGGTCCAAAGA
Source organism: Sarcophaga rosellei (assembly GCA_930367235.1). Taxonomy (NCBI): domain Eukaryota; kingdom Metazoa; phylum Arthropoda; class Insecta; order Diptera; family Sarcophagidae; genus Sarcophaga; species Sarcophaga rosellei. The sequence goes on along the minus strand of OV884017.1, from coordinate 69,291,630 downwards.
TTTTGTTTTTTAACTACATATTTTTATTTTAGCCAAAAATAGTTTTTAGTCGATTTCTGAAAAATGAAAAATTTTGAGTTGAGTCACTTTTGTACTGGGTGTGCGATATGACGTCAGGAAAAATGTTAAACATTTTACAAGTTTTGTAATGTCGTCCACCTGCTCTTATCTTAAATTCACTTTTAAACGTGACCAATATCGAAGTTCTATATAGTAACAAAATTAATATAAATTGAATTAAAATATTTTATGATTTAATTAATGGTAACTGATGTTGAATTTCAAAAGCTTATCACAACTTGTAGCAGACTTTCCTCGGTTTGTTGTTTTTACTATATTTCACCAGTTCCCGATTGGATTTGGATCTGAAGATAGTGAGAGATAGTAAATCGATTTATTAATATATGAATGTAACTCTTACTTTACTACTTCAGATTTTAATAAGCTTCAATCCAATGCAATACTTTATACAGATTTATATGTTTCCATTTCAGAAACTGAGCGTTCTCTTTTTATTCTATTATACCATTTATTGGAAATAAAAGAATATACATTTATATTTTCTTGCTTGCTTATACTAACTTTCTACTCGTACTATAATCGATTGCCTCCTATAATTACATATTTATATAAAACATTTTGTTCTTGCTACGATGTGGGTGTTGTTCTTTTTCAAGTACGAAGGGCGTTCAGTTTGCACATATTTTTAATAACATAAATACTGCAAACTTGATGCGTTTAAAAACAAACAAAACTTACAATATCTACACTTTTAATTTCAACCTAAAATAGATAATAAATAATCGCGTTCGAATGGATACGAAGCATATAACGTATAATAAAACATTTTTCACTTTTAATATTTCTTTTTAACCTTTTTTTTACCTATCGAACAGTTTGATTCTTTTTGATGTATCACACTATAGTTGTGTCGAGCCACATAAAATCCTTCACACTTGGACATTTTCAATGACAGTAAAATAACAACATATGGGGTTTACATACACAAATAAAAATCTAAAGAAAAAGGAAATGAAGCAAGCTGATAGCTGTAGAATAGCATATGTATAATGTTACATACATAATTGGTCGTTACAACTCTTCAGTTAGGATTACGACCTAGTTTCTCACAAAACTTTGTAGTTGTGTGTGTGTTAATTTTATACATTACTGGCGGGACCACTCCTAACGACAGATTTTTGAAAAAACTTTTCATGGCAATTTTATTTACTCTCTAGGTTTTGTCAGAAATCCTCTGAGAGGAAGTCACCGAATAAATATTCTTCATATTTCGTTATGTTCGAAATGTCTTTACGTCTAATAAGCCCACGCACTACCTACTAGATTACTGCGACTTGTAAAATGGAATATTTATTTGGAATATAATATTTAATTATTTGATGTTCTATACAACAATATCTTGTTCTTAAAATTATAATATATAACTAGTATTTTGTAAACAATTTCTATAATAAAATAAAATTTAAACTTATAATAACAATAAAATATAATATAATACTAGAACAATATTACAATAAATAAAATGACAATATGTTTCATTATATTAGAATTATGATTAAGTCAAAGTAATCAACACATGTGTTAATGGAGTAGTACCCAATAAATTCATGTGTACATAGTTTATAAAGTAAGGTAAAAAAATAACAAATTGGCGTCAATGTGTATCTTACAATATTAAGTGAATATTCTATATCGATGATAGTATATTAGATGTGAAATTGAACGAGAATGTAAAAGTCCAATGAAATCTGTTAATAGAGATAATTTAGATATTCAACCTTTTAAAGAAATAGAGGTGAATATTTACAAGCTGCATATAGTTTTTTTGTAAAACAATTATTTTTTTTTTTTTTTAATTAATAGAAAATTTTGAAATCACGGGATATTTTGAAATTTTTGAAACCTGGAAATTCTTAATTCCGTTTGGCATCCCTATGAAACAAAGCACATGTTTAATGTTTGAAGGATTCTATTTGACTCTATCTGGCTGTAATGCTAAAATAATTCAGAAATTTAAAACCGAACTTAGCGGAAGTTAGAAAAACCGTTCTGAAATTGTGTACACTTAACAGTAATGGTGAAGATAGTCGGCCTCCTTAGTTAATTTTTTGTAGTGCTTTCGCATTATTGAATAGCAACCAAAAGTCATACGATGTTTAATAAAACATACTTGATATAAATTACAATATTTATTCCGCCCAAATCTATTTGTTGGCAAATAAAGTATACATATGTATATAAGGAGAAACAACAGTGGATAAAAATCAGTCTAACGAACAGTATGGATTTTCCTGAAAATTCTTACAATTACTTAACTACTGAAATTCAAAACCGAAAAATGTTTAACTTTGAAAACAAGAATAAAATTGAAGTATTAAATTTTTCATCCAAAAAAGATCAAATTAGTATTTTTAGAGAAAAACTAAGTTCAAGTGATGCAGATACTTTAGAGCAACATGATCAGGTACATACATAAGTAATTTTAAGGAGGATTTTTAAACAAATTTACAAGAATTAAAATCTTAAAAGTCTCATTTATTAATTGACTATGTGCACTAAACAATTGTGAATGTTATATCTGGAAATTTAGTAATGATTTCGTTTTGTTAAATGCTGTAAAGACTGCTTTTGTTTATATTCTTTACAAATAAACAATACAATTAAAAAATATATACATATAAATGGATAAAATATAATGCATACGTAATTGGTCAATTTAACCCTTCAGTCAGAATTATAACCTAGCTTCTTAGACCACTTATTTTGTGTGTGTTAATTTTATATACAGAGGCGAGAGAAGTCGACTCTGAACGGAAGATTTTTTAATTAACTTTTCTTGGCAATTTTATTTATTCTCAGAGTTTTTGTTAGAAATATTTTTTTATAATTTCATTTTGATGTCTGACCTGGGGTTTGAACTAAACTACATCGACTCCATCTAATATACTTATGTATAAAACAATACAAAATTATTAACATCGTTGTAGATATTCTAGCTATCCCCACCAGCGTTGCCACTGAACAAATTTTAATCCTACCAAATTGTTGTCAAAAAACTACCAAAATCGTTGAAAACCTACCAGTTTTTTAAATAATGTAAATATATATATTTTTTTGAGAAAAAGTATGACTTTTTATTAAAAAGTATTACATATAATTGTACATGTATTAATAAGCAACAAACCACAACAATATAACAAAAATAATGTTCATTTGATTTGCGTGTTTTATTTAACTTGCTAAACGTTTTTAAATACATAAATACTTTCTGATCCAACCTACCAAAAGTCAATTTTACCTACCATGCTAGCAAATTAAAAAATCCTACCAAATTTGGTAGGAAAAGCCCAAAACGGCAACACTGATCCCCACATCAATGCATTATTTATTTATTTATTAAGCCCCAACACTAAAAGGTTATATACAGGGGTGTCATAGAATCCAAGTCGGTTTTGCCTTTTGTCGTTTTTGAAAACCAATATTGGATTCATTTGGTGTCACAAAACCAAGTCGGTTTTGTTATTTTCGAATTGAAATAAAACCGATGTTCGAAACAGCTGTTGTTTACATTTGTGTATTTATTTCCAATTTTTATTATTTTTTTTCACAAAATATATATTTATTTATTTAAATAGCGTATTTTTCAAAAATAAATTTGTAAAATACAATTCCAAAATAGTGTCGACTACATGGTCATTACACTATATGTGTTGAATCTAGATTTCATGTAAAACATTTGCAGATTGAAGAATACTCTTAATTTTTCTTGCTGAGTGTATGTTGCTGCAATTTAGGATTTCTTCTATCGATTCATTTGTTGAGCTTATCGGGCAATCTTTAAAGATATGACTTACCGTTAGTTCTTCTGCGCACAATTCACATTCCCTAGGTTGGGTTCTTCCATAGAGATGTTGTGTACTAAACCTTGTCGTTCCCACTCTTGTTCTGACTATTATAATACAGTCTTTCCTGGATAGAAGTAAAGCTGCTTTGCAGTTTTATAGCATATTGGCGGTTGAACAAAGACGCTTTTTGTATGGTAAAAGAACATCTTTCCGATTCTAAGATCCCACCATTTCTACAACTTGCAGCTACGTTGCGATTTTTAGCTGAAGGGTCATACCAAGTATCTTTTGGAAATGACTCTAGCATATCGCTGGGTATAAGCACAGTTTCTACAATTTTAGACAATGTGCTCAATGCTATGGAGTTCATTTGCCGTCAATGGGTGCCACTAGAACTCCAACGATAAGCAAAGAGCAAGAGACTATTTCTTTAATGAATTTAAAATCCCTTCAATAATTGGTTGCAAAGACGGGACTCATATAAAGATAATAAAGCCCAGCTTTAACGAGAATTTGTACTTTAATCGAAAAAGAATATGAATAGGAGTGTTGAATATGGAATATGTATGTTGAGTGCTTAATGAGCATGTTACACTACCATCTGGAAGAGGCAGTAGGAATTATAAATTCCTGCTGCGCTCTGCACAACATTTGCAGGAACTATAATGTGCAAACCAGTAAGGATGAGCTGACTTAATCATTACCTGAAAGTGAAGACAATGTTATTTTGTCATCAAGCACGACTCTGCAAAGTGAAGGGCAGAGAATCAGAGACGAAATAGCCACAACCTTATAAAAGATTGGTAAAATAAAAGCTATTTATAAAGTAAAATCAAGTTGTTTTTATTTCATATAACAAACAGACAGCTGTTAGCTGCTTGGTTTATTTCCAATAACAAAACCGATAACAAGACATTCTGTGACACCTAAAACCGATACTTATTCAAATTCGAAAACAAACCCGATACTCTTGGATTGTATGACACCAAATTGATTTTTGTGTCGTTTTCAAATCCAATTCCGAGATTATTGGATTCTATGACATCCCTGATAGACTTTTATATAATCCAAAAACTTATATTATATCTTAATTATAATTTGTCACAAATACCTAAATCAAGTTATATAAGTTAATTTAATTTAAAACCCCCTTGACCTTCTCAGTCATGTTCACTTTCCAGGATTTCGATTCCGTTTATTTTTCTCTTAATTCGATGTTGATGAAATAATCTACATTCATTAAATATATGAGAAACATTCAAATTTTGACCGCAATCACAAAGTGGTGGTGTATTCCTTTCAATAATATGTCTATCAGAGAATAAGCAGTGGCCGATTCTCAGTCTCGTAAATTTAATCCAATCTTTTCTAGGTAAAATAGGTGTAGGGAATTTAGGTAAGATATTTTTTTGAATTTTGGATAATTTTGTCTGGCTATTTTACCACGAATGGTTCCAGAGATCAAATATGTATTTTCTAATGAATTGCCTGTAGTCCAAAGCATTATATTTATATTGTACAGTTATACTTTTTTCTAAGGAATTTTTGGCCAGTGTATCTACTGTCTCATTTCCGCCTATATTAAAATGACTGGGGATCCACAAGAAGCTAACCTTATTGTTCGACAGATGAGTCATAGATTCCCTTATTCGGTTTATAATTGTATTAGTACTATGCGGGTTCTGAAGACCCTGGAGTGCACTTTTACTATCTGATACTATAAGAGTCTTTTGATCGACGTTTCTAAGGTTTTCAATACAGGTCTTGATTGCCAGTAGTTCGCTTGTGTAGATAGAGGAATAGTCGTGAATCCGTTCCGATATTGCAAAATTTTGACCAATAACTGCAAAGCCTGCTTTTTCTTTATTGACGGAGCCATCAGTGAAGAAATAACAATGGTCTGGGTATTTTCTATTTATTAGTTCTAAATATTTTTGTTTTATTTCTATTGGAGTCATATCACGTTTGCAACAGTAAGCAAGAGAAAAGTCAACTTCGATGGGAGAGAAGTGCCAGGGTGGAATGTCAGGTAGTGTAATATTCTCCATATTACCCGTGTTTATAGTATATTTGGAAATAATTTTCTCAAATTCCTGAAAAGCTCTTACATAGAAGGGGTGATATTTTGAGTTCTTCGACTGAAGGTGGTTAATTTTTGCCGAATCTGAAATCTTAGCATATAACGGATGATTCTGTAATGAAAAGATTTTAAGTGTATAATTAAGAAGATATTTTAATCTTCTTAAGAATAGAGGTGGACAAGAAGATATTGTTTGAATGCTGATGGAAGGACTGGTTCTAAATGCTCCAATAGAAAGTCTTATCCCTATATTTTGGACAGGATCCAGTATTTTCAAATTTGACTTGTTAGCGGATGAATAAATAATTGATGCATAGTCTATTGTTGGAAGAACTATTGTGTTCAGAATTTTAAGTAGAGTTTTTGGATCAGAGCCGAATTTAGAACACCTTAACATTTTTATAATATTCAATTTCAAGTTTGCCCTTGCCTTTATGTTGTATACGTGGGGTTTAAAGGTTAACTTCTTGTCAAATATGATTCCCAAAAATTTATGTTGGTCTACAAATTCAATATTTTCGTCGTATAGACGTATGATAGGATTGGCAGAGGTATTAATTCGTCTAGAGAATTTCATTGCAACAGTTTTTCCAGCATGGAATCGAAATCCGCTGGTATCACTCCAATTTTCCAGTTTCTTTATCGTTTTTTGAATTTTATTAGTAATTGACGAAACTTTTTTTCCAGAACAGTATATAATAAGATCGTCGGCATATAATAATGCCCTTACATCCTTATGACAGTTATTTAGGATATCATTTATCGCTAATAGAAATAGAGTCGCACTTAATACCGATCTCTGAGGGACTCCGTTTTCCAGATCATAATCATTTGAAATAGAGTTTCCAACCATGCAACAAAACTTTCTTTTATCCAGGAAGTTTGTTATAAATGCTGCCATATTTCCGCGAATTCCAGCCAAATTTAATTTCCTTAAGATTAATTGCTTCCAAACACCATCATAAGCTTTCCGAATATCAAAAAAGATGGCAATTAAATCCTTTCTGGATGAGAAGCATTCCATAATATCAGAGTGCAAGATTGCCAAATTATCAATTGTACCCCTATTTTTCCTGAACCCAGACTGGTTTCGATTCAATATATTATTTTTTTCAATATAATATACCAATCGTTTATTAACCATTATTTCTCAAAGTTTGCAAATGCAGTTGGTGAGGGAAATTGGCCTGTAATTATCTTTATTTGTACCATCCATCCCAGGTTTTAAAATTGGAATAATCATAGCCCTTTTCCAGTTCATAGGAAACTTTTGTTCCGACCATCTTATATTATAAAAATCCAAAAAGGTATTTCCTAGCTTTCTCATCTAAATTTTTTAACATTTCATATCTAATATTATCAGGGCCAGAGGATGAACCATGACAAGAGTTAAGAGCAAACTTAAGTTCCATTAAAGTAAAATTATTGTTATATAATTCGTTATTGTTTATTGGTTCAATAGGAAACTTTTTGGAGGAGGCATATAGTCTAAATTTTTCCGAATAGTTTGAGGAAGATGAGTTTTGTGCAAAACTAAGTGCCAGACAGTTAGCAATATCATTATTATCTGTTAAAATGGTATAATTGTCCTCCAATGCTGCAATTTGGTGGTGGTAAGGTTGTCCGTTTATCGATTTTATTTTCCTATATACCTCTGATGATAAAGTGCGTAAACTTATTGCATTACACAAATCTTGCCATGCCTTCCTTTTGCTATCCCTAATAGCCCTACGAGCTTGAGATTTTGATTTTAAGAATTTTGCCAAATTTTCGGAAGACATATTTCTCTTGAAACGTTTCAACAGTCTACTTCTTTCGTTTACCAAGCTTTGTATATTTTCGTTCCACCAAGGGACCTCCCTTCTGGTGCAAGTACCACGTCTTAAAGGGATGGCCCTATGAGCAGCATTCAAGATTGTGCCAGTAACATGGTCTACAACATCATCTATTTAACGATTTAAGTTATCGACTAAAACACTTTAGAGTTTTAATGATGATTGTTAAATTTTATTTGCGAAAACTACTTTTTAAAATTTGTACAAAAAATGTGCTTTTAGGAAGAAAGATCTTTTTGAAGTAAAGTCCCGTTTTTTGTGTGTTGCCAAAAAAGCGATTTTTTACATTGATACATTTATAATTGATTTGCAGTGCTGCCACAGTACTCCCCCATTAGACTAAAACCGGCTCATAAAAAACGAAGTGGAATTCGAACCTTACGACCAGAGCGAGTTTTCGAAGTCTGTATCGGTACAGAATTTGTTTTCTGAGTTGTTGTACCTTGGGGTCTGTTTGATGTCGTAGCTGGCTCGGAGTTTGTTGCATGATTCGGTACTATATTTTGAGGTTGAGATTCTAAGCTACTTTTTTCAGGATGCAGTTCATCAGTGATGTAAGCTGGCTTAAGTCTATCGATCGATATCGTATTTTCTTTGTTATTTATCTTGATTTTGAAAAACTTTTCACTCCTTTCCAAGACCTGATAGGGACCTTCGTAAGGATGGGACAAAGATGGGCGAATTGAATCATTACGAAGAAATACGTGCGTGCACGAGTTCAAATCTGGATGTTTAAATGTTTTAGTCTCGCCATGCCATGTAGTTTGTTGAGGTTGGATATTTTGCATGGCTTCCCGCAGGTCGTTAAGGACTTCGGTTTCTGTTTTTACATTACTTTGAGTCGAAAAAAATTCTCCGGGGATTCGCAGGGTTGTTCCAAAAACTAGTTCAGCAGGAGAAGCTTTAATGTCTTCTTTGTAAGTTGTTCTTAAGCCTAGCAAAATGAGTGGTAAAAATTTTGTCCATCGATTTGGGTCGTGACATAAAATTGCAGTTTTTAGCGTTCTATGCCATCTTTCAATTATGCCATTTGCCTGGGGATGGTATGGCGTTGTTCGAAAGTGGTTTATGCCAAGATAACGTGTTAACTCACTAAAAAGATTTGACTCAAATTGTCGTCCTTGATCACATGTTATGTTTGCTGGGATTCCAAAACGGGCGATCCAACCTGATATAAGAGCTTGAGCTACCGTTGTTGCTGACATATCGATTATAGGAATTGCTTCCGGCCAACGGCTAAATCTGTCTATTATCGTGAGACAATAGCGGTATCCATCACTTGGAGGAAATGGACCAACTATATCCATGTTTATGTGTGAAAAACGACTGTCACAATTTTTATATTGTTGCAGTGGTGATTTTGTATGACGCATTATTTTTGATCGTTGGCATTGTATGCAACTGCGAGCAAACTCAATACTGTCTCGACGAATATTTGGCCACACGAACCTGCTTGTCATTAATTTTGCGGTGCCTCGAGTACCAGGGTGAGAAAGGTTATGTGTAGCTTGTAAAAACTTTTTTCGCAAAGCTGTCGTTATAAACGGTCGGGCACGTTCTGTTGAAATATCACAATACAGGTGGCTTTCACTCCCTGGAATGGCAAAAGACTTAAGTTGTAAGTTATTATGAACTTTACCTTTGAGAATAGCATCAAGCTCTTTGTCAGATTTTTGGTCTCGCGCGAGTTCTTCAAAATCAATAGATGCATTATTTGAGACTGATGATATCCTGGAAAGCATATCTGCTGTAATGTTTTCCCTTCCGGATATGTGTCTGATGTCAGTTGTTATTTGACCAATATAATCAAGTTGCCTTGCTTGACGATTGTTTGCTTTTTCGAGATTTTGTCGAAAGGCATACGTAATAGGTTTATGATCCGTATATATGTGGCAAACGCGTCCCTCCATCATATATTTGAAATGTCTTACTGCTAAGTAGATCGCCGTTAGCTCACGATCGTAAGTGCTATAACGTAATTGAGTCTTGTCGAATTTTTTAGAGAAAAACCCGAGCGGTTGAATCTGGCCATTAACAATTTGGTGTAAGGCGGCACCGGCTGCAATGTTGGAGGCATCGACCCAGAGTGAAATTTCTGCTTCGTGAGCTGGGTGTGCGAGTAATGCGGCATTTGCTAGTTGAGATTTACATTTTTCGAAGGCGGTACTAGTTTCATCACTCCACGCTAGTTGAGTTCGGTCATTTTTTATGTTACCTGGTATCATTGCTAACAGAGGTGCTTGTGCTTCAATGGCATGTGGTATAAATCGCCTATAGAAGTTAATGATGGCAAGAAATCTCTTTAACTCGTTTACCTGTGTAGGTTTTTTATAATTTTGTATAGCTTCGACGCGGTCAGGTAACGGTTCTATGCCTTGTGGAGTTATTATATGGCCGAGAAATGAAATCTTAGACTTTCCAAACTCACATTTAGCCAAGTTGATAGCTAAGTTATGTTTTTGTAAGCGCTCAAAAACAAGTTTTAAATGATGTCGGTGTTCGTCGGGAGACGATGACGCTATGCATAAGTCATCCATGTATGGAAATACGAAGTCGATACCTCTAAAAACATTATGTAAGAGGCGTTGAAAAGTCTGAGCCGCATTCCGTAGGCCAAAAGTCATATAAACGAATTCGAAAAGGCCAAAAGGAGTCGTAATGGCCGTCTTCGGGACGTCATCAGGGTGAACGGGCACTTGGTGAAATGCTTTTTGCAGGTCGATCTTAGAAAATATAGTCTTTCCATGCAAAATTGTTGCAAAATCCTGAAGATAAGGCAGTGGATAACGATCTGGCACAGTTATTGCATTAAGTGCCCTATAGTCGCCGCATGGCCTCCAGCTACCATCGGCTTTTTTAACCATGTGCAACGGGCTAGCCCAGCAGCTATTTGATGGTCTACATATACCGAGCTGAATGAGGTTCTCAAATTCAGCTCGAGCGGCAGACAATTTGTCTGGCGACAAACGCCGCGGACGTGAGAAAACAGGAAATCCTGTTGTTTCAATGCGGTGAACAACCGGTGACTCAATAGGAGTTGTTGCAAGGTGAGTAATGTTTGGAAAATCTTTTAGAATCTCGACAAACGGTGTAGAAGATTGTAAAACCTTTACTGATGGGTTTTTGCTTTGCGTGAGGATTCCAACAGAGTTGAGGTGAGTTGATTTGTCAATTAATCTTTTTCGTCTAAGGTCGATGAGCAAACCAAAATGACACAAGAAATCTGCTCCAATAATATGGCAGCTGACGTCAGCGATTATGAAAGTCCACAAAAAATCGCGACCAAGACCAAGGTTGACTTTAATTATTGCCTCCCCGTAAACCTTAATAAGCGAGCCGTTGGCAGCAAAAAGCTGCATCTCTGTTGGCTGTAGTTTTGCTGTATTAGACGACTTAGGGATTACTGAAACATCAGCCCCAGAGTCTATAAGATAACGAATGTTTGTGTTCCTATCAGTAATTTGGAGACGATATGAGATGGTAGCTTGCGCAAGCTCTTTGATTTGTGATATATTGGTGTCGGTTAGTCATTGTTGTTTGTTGCTGTTTCCAGATGCAAAAGCACACGGTTTTCGACAAGAACGAGCATTTACGCCATATGTTCGATGATACCAGCATGTGGATGTTGCATCGTTGTTGTTGTCATAAACATGATTTCTAGAACGTGGTCTGTAACGATTGGTCGTATTGCCTGATTCTTCTGGCACAAGCTTCTTTATAACCTGTGTCAGTTGCACAAGTTGCTGTTGTATGGCAGTAAAATCATTGTTTTCTGTTGTCTGTTTTGAGGTTATGTTGACTTCTTCGACTGAATTTATATTACGTAACCCAAGTGAGTCAACAATTGCATCGGCGATGGCCGTTTTGCCGGCTATGTCAACTTTGGCTGCAATTACCGCGGCTTGAGCATGTGGTGGAAGGCGTGCTGCCCACAGATCAATGAGAATATTCTCGCTCAATGCGGTTCCAGCCACGCGCCTCATTTCATTCAATAAGTGTGAGGGTCTCATGTCCCCTAATGGCATTTCCGACAAAACACGTTGTAAGCGTCGTTGCTGACTATCAGCAAAATGCTCCGTTAGCTTTGATTTTATGTATTCGTATTTGTTTTGTGAAGGTGCTGCTTCGATAATCGAATGCAGTTCACTTAATTTTTGTGGTGGAACTTGGGCCATTGTTATGTTGTACTTCAATTGGTCGCGTTGTATTCCTGAAGCTGCAAACCAGAATTCAAGAGACATAAAGTAGGATTCGATATTTGTAGAACTCATATTGGGTGGAGTTAAGCGAACAGCCGAAGATGCATCCACACTTACGTTGTGTGTTCCTTGTTGGGCATCTTCCATTTTGACGTCTTCATTTGTTTCGTTGCCGCCAGCCATTTTTAATATGATTTATTTTAACTACTTATGCTTAAAATCGTCGGGGTCACCAATTTAACGATTTAAGTTATCGACTAAAACACTTTAGAGTTTTAATGATGATTGTTAAATTTTATTTGCGAAAACTACTTTTTAAAATTTGTACAAAAAATGTGCTTTTAGGAAGAAAGATCTTTTTGAAGTAAAGTCCCGTTTTTTGTGTGTTGCCAAAAAAGCGATTTTTTACATTGATACATTTATAATTGATTTGCAGTGCTGCCACATCTATATCTTCCAACCGAGTCAAAGGCCTAGAAAAACTACAGTCATATTTATCCCAATTTGCCCGCTTTATATTCCAGCAAGGTCTGCGTTCGTAGCTCTGCGAAAAACCGTTTATTCTAATCATAATTGGGTAGTAGTCGCTGCTATAAAGATCATCACTAATATTCCAATCAAATAAATGTTGAATATTGGGAGATACAAGACTAAGATCTATATTGCTGAATGACTTATATGCAAAGCTAAAATGGGTAGGGAGATTTATATTATTTAAAATATTGATATTATTATCATTTAGGAATTTTTCTAATATATGTCCTCTTGAATCAGTTCTACAAGAACCCCAAATAAAATTGTGTGAATTAAAATCTCCTAATAACAGGTAAGGTAATTCGAATTGAGATATCAAATTAGTCAGTTCACCTTCGGAAAAACTTTCCGATCCTGGTAGATAAATAGAACAAATTATAAATTTAATTGGGAAATTGACCTTAATAGCCACTACTTGGTATTGAGAATTCAAAGATATTTCTTCTCCCTTAAGCATACTATTAAGATAAACACAAACACCACCGTGAGCAACTGAGGAAGGAGGGGAGTTTTTAAAGAAACAGGTAAAATTCCTAAGATCCTTATAATAACTTGATTTAAATCTTGTTTCTTGAATGCAGATGGCAAAGCAATTAATTTTAGATAAGATAAGTTTAATTTCATCAAAATGATTTACAAAACCATTACAATTCTATTGTATTATTTGATATTGATTATTCATTTGTAGTAAAGTCACTAGATTCATCCATACTCATTTCGTTTGTTGGGTTGTCAAAATTTGTCTGAGATTTAGTGGCTAAGTTTTCTTTTCTTTTTTTCTCACCGTTTGTCAATTCACGTTTTTTTCGCTTCGAAATATTTTTTGGTAATAATTCTATTCTCGACGCATCAGTTTTTGTTATTTTACGTGTCGGAGATGGTGGTGTTGTTTTTTGAGTTAAATCAGCTGTTGTTTTCGTGGTGGGTATTTTGTTTGCACTTTCTTGACATTTGCAGATTTTAGTACATTAGTGTAAGTTGTTGGTAATTTATTTTGTCTATCATATTCTCTTCGTGCTTCATTTAATGATATTTTTTGTGTTATTTTTATTCTTTGAATATCAAATTCTTTTTTAAATAAAACACATTCTCTTGAAAAACTGTTATGTTGTTGATGGCAATTAACACATTTTGCTGGATTGTGACATCTTTCACGCTTTCCATTTTTGTCAATTGGTGTATGCTCGATGTTGCTACAATGGGGGCATATTTTGTCTTGAGATGAACAGCCATCAGACACATGTCCAAATTGAAAGCATTTGTAACACCGTAGTGGATTAGGGATATATGGCTTAACCATCGCACATATGTAGCCTAGCAGAATTCTTTCTGGAAGATCACTTACGTTGAATGTTGTTATATATAAACCTAGGTCAGTTGTTGTAAGTGCTTTGGTTTCAGGGTCTCTCTTTTTTAGCCTTTTAATTTCTATGACATTTGGATTTTGCTCACGAATTTCTTCCAAGAGTTCATCATCGGACAGTCCACGTAGGTCATTAGAATACCTTTTGATTTATTAAGAGAGTTGTGTTCTTCCACTTTAACAAATGTATCAAGTGATAAAGACATAATTTTTATTATTTTATGTGCTTGCTTGCCGTTATGACTATGTATAAGTAGTTGTCCAGATCTAAGCTTTTTACAGGACTTGACTTTTCCTCCTGCTGCTTCTATAGTACGTTGTATAAGAAACGGTGAGACGTCTGTCAGGCCTTTATTTGCATTAATCCCTGCTCTGCTCATGATAAGAAAAATTGGGTGTAAGGGGCCCGGGTTTTGGACCATTTTGTCTTTATCAAAGAGGAGACCTCCCATAGTGGGAGTTAGTAGTTGATGGTTTTCACTATTTTTGTATGTTTATTGGTAAATTTGTTTTATATAACAGGTGGTAATTTTGAAGTAGGTTTTTTAGGTTCTTTTTTTTTTTCTTTTGTTCTAATGTTTTTGTGTGTTTTTTTTTTTTGTAACACAAAGAGAGTATAAAACGTCTGTTTTGATCGCGGTGTCAAAACTGACTGATCAATGCATTAGTTTGAGAACATTTATCCTTTGTTTTTACCATTTAACTTTACTCCTCTACTTATGGGTTTTTTTTCTTTGTGATATCTTTTCCCAAATTTAAATAAATGATATACACTCCGGTTCATCAGGATAGAACCAACACATTTTAAAGTAAAAAAGCTGTATAAATTGCAAATGCAGATAGAATAAAAAAATTTAGTTTTGCAGAAAAATAGTTGATACTGTAAACGATAATTAAAACACAAAAAATAGTATAAAAATGGATTATAACGGTACTTTTTCACTTTCTTTGTAGTCAAGTATAAAATTTTTCATTTATTTTTTGGTTCAACAGAATAGAACTACTTGCATTTTTAACATAAATCAGCATGTGGTTGTAATAAAGCTTTATAAAAACCAAATAAAATTAAAATTACAGTTTGTGACTGCAATTAGCTAAATCAATATGGTTAGAAAAAGTTCTTTAAATTCGTCGGAAATGGTAAAAATTGATGTTTACCATTCTGAGAATTATTTTTATCGCGAAACCGTTAGAAAAAACGGACGAAGTCATAATGTGGTAATGAATTACATAAGACATCGTGAAACATGTAATAAAAATTACAAAGGAGGTACTCACACAGCTCTAACACTACAGGACAAGCGAAAAGTTCTTCGAATTGCCTCAAATTCAACCTATTCTACCTCTAATATTAAACATTTAGCAGGAGTTAATGCAAGTAAATCAATAGTTCGTCGCGCTATTTTACGCAGTGAACATTTACAACTACGAAAACTGAAGAAAAAACCTCCATTAAATGTAATCCATCGACAACAACGCCTTCAGTTTGCCAAAGATCATATGGCAAAGAATGTTCAAAGACATTTAAGCGATAACGATTGTCGAAAAGTAATTTTAAATCCAAATCAAATTTTTTTGGATAGCCCCGGTGGCTATAACTTTTATTTTCACGATATGCGCAATGGTGAAAAATTTCTAAGCAGACATCACAGCAGAGAGGGGGCGTTATGGTATAGACTGTAATATTACTTTTCGACAATCGTTATCGCTTAAATGTCTTTGAACATTCCTTGCCATATGATCTTTGACAAACTGAAGGCGTTGTTGTTAACGGATTGCATTTAGTGGAGGTTTTTTCTTTAGTATTCGGAGTTGTAAATGTGCACTGCTTAAAATAGCGCGACGAACTATTGATTTACTTGCTTTAACTCCTGCTAAATGTTTAATTTTAGAGGTAGAATAGGCTGAATTTGAGGCAATTCGAAGAACTTTTCGCTTGTCCTGTAGTGTTAGAGCTGTGTGAGTACCTCCTTTGTAATTTTTATTACATGTTTCACGATGTCTTATGTAATTCATTACCACATTATGACTTCGTCCGTTTTTTCTAACGGTTTCGCGATAAAAATAATTCTCAGAATGGTAAACATCAATTTTTACCATTTCCGACGAATTTAAAGAACTTTTTCTAACCATATTGATTTAGCTAATTGCAGTCACAAACTGTAATTTTAATTTTATTTGGTTTTTATAAAGCTTTATTACAACCACATGCGGATTTAAGTTAAAAATGCAAGTGGTTCTATTCTGTTGAACCAAAAAATAAATGAAAAATTTTATACTTGACTACAAAGAAAGTGAAAAAGTACCGTTATAATCCATTTTTATACTATTTTTTGTGTTTTAATTATCGTTTACAGTATCAACTATTTTTCTGCAAAACTAAATTTTTTTATTCTATCTGCATTTGCAATTTATACAGCTTTTTTACTTTAAAATGTGTTGGTTATATCCTGATGAACCGCAGTGTATAAAATAAAATTGGTATCTTAAAACTGCTGTAAATGATTAAGAAGAAAATTTTTTTATAAATTGATCTCTTAAAGTTAAGAATTAAATTATTGTAAAAATGTAAATATTACTGCAACAATAAAATCGATAAAAAAATATTTATCACTTTTATAAACATTCATAATAATTTTGTTGCTGTAACATTCGATACAGGTATAATTAGAATTAGTTTTTACTAAGATTGATTGCCACGCTCAGCATTTCAATAAGGTCCTAGAAAAATTAATTAATTGCTCAAAACTAGGATATGTGTCGCTATTGAGAAATTACACTGTATTTACCGATACCGAAAAAGTTTTTAATGACAGAAATTCTAATTCAATATTTATAATGATTTTCTTGTCATTAAATGAAAAATCAATATTTAATTGAAATTTTCAAATTAATAATTACTAAATTTAAACGTTTTTTAATAACGTAGTACTGTCGGTGCTTTTTATTTTATTTTCGTTTACAACTCCATAATAGGCCTCTGTTATCTGTTATATTAATCCCATACAGATTGCCTGATGTTAACAACTAATAATCCATAATGTTCGTCCAATTGCTTTGAGTGACAGCACAGAGCAATTTTGGTAAACGAAATCGAAATAAATATTTTTGAAATATAATTTTTATGTATATAGCCATTTAAGGTAAAAGGTAAGACAGTCATCTTTATGGCATATAGGGATGCATTTCACTCCATTGTAAATTGTCTAGTTATCAAGCAGTGCTTGGTAATTAGGAAGTGATTTTTTGACTAATAAAACCAGAATTTAAGTATCATTAGCTTGGATAATCCAATGCCTTTCAGACGTTGAAAATCAAGATGAGAGAGTGGGCGGAGACGTTGTTTTGGCTATTGTGGAATAATGACACAGTACGAAGGCCTACACAGAGTCATTCTCTTCCAAGAGCATTAATCCGACTGTTTACCCTGCGATATAAAAGCGCGACATTCGTTGATTTTTTTTTTACGTGAATCCATCCAATATTTTTGGGAACCATCTGGACCATCTAAATCAACTTTTTTTTCATCAGAACAAATAACTGATAACGTTTAATAACTTCAACGAATGTCGCGAAATTTCGGTGAAGGCACCGTAATGGTTTGGGCTAGGATTTCGACTATGGGAAGGACTCCTATTTGTTTTATATCAACTAAAATGAATATCGAGAAGTATATTGAATTATTAGATGACGTTTTAATTAATTTTGGGGATGATTCGTTTGGCAACAATTGGATATTTCAGCAGGATACCGCCGGAATCCATAAATCAAATGCAACAAAATCATTTCTGTCCTCCAGAAACATACCAGTTTTGAATTGGCCGGCATGTAGTCCAGATCTAAATCCGATAAAAAATTTATGGGCAATACTATCGGACCAAGTTTTCAATAATAACACTCAGTATAAGGATGTAAAATGCTTAAAAAGTGCCATCATAAGAGAATGGAGTAGGATTGGTCAAAATTGCATTGAAAATTTAATAAATTCTATGCCCTGTCGACTTCAGGAAGTCATTATTAATCACGGTGGACACACTAATTACTAATAAATACAAAAATTACTCAGTAGTTGTTTTTTATCATTGTTATTTTAGCTTTAGGTGAATATTATTTAATTTTGGTCTTATAATTTTTTCGTTTGAAAATGAAATTCATTTTGTGCTATCCTTTTATTAAACAAAGAAAAAAATATTTTTTTTACATAAAAAGATTTATATTATAGTTAGTTATATTTAACCCAAAAATGGTACGAATTGGTCTAAAAGATTTGAAGTTTTTCGAGAAATACGTTTGGTCTTATAAATATTTCGGGGAGTGTATTCTTCACAACATACAAACGAATCTATCTCTTTAGAAAGTTATATTAACAGATTTTATTGGACTTTTACATCCTTCGATGACAGCGTTTAACTTCTTAACAATGGATGTTGAGTTCTCGTTCAACTCCTCATCCGATATGCTATCATCGATCTCTAATGTAATATTAAATAAAAAACGATGCCGTTTTCTTACTTTATAAAGTACATATCAATTGATAGTCCCGAAAGACCCGAGACAAGTTTTAAGAAATATCAGTATTCGGGATTTCCCGATTGACATCCCTAATAATATAAAGTAATTCAACGGTTAAAGTAGTGCAGTGTGACAACTATTTGGTGTAGCAACATATTTGAAGGAGAAAAAAAGATTATAAAATAGTTTAGTCAGTCGTTGCAGCTCTTGATTAAAAGTAGTCAGAGTGTAATTTTATCAGTGGCTTAATGAAGCCTTTCCTTTAAAAGCGTAGTTTAGGTTAGGTTAGAGGACGTGTACTTGTCAACTGTGACAAGTACAGTACCCGGAGGTCGAATTGACCCATTGTACAACGTCCTAGCTTCTCACACCACTCGTGTTGTGTGCGTTAATTTTTTACATGAGTAGCGGGACCTACAGTTTAACGTCGAATCCGAACGACAGATTTTTGAGAAGCTTTTCCTAGCAATTTTTACTCAGAATTTTTGGCCCGAAATCTGCTGAGAGGAAGTCGCCGAAGAAATATTTTCATATTTTCGTTTTGATGTCTGACCTGGGATATGAACTCGGGCCTTTCGTCTAATAAGCCAACACACTACCTACTAGACCACGGCGACGTCATATTTTTTCATATTTCCTGCAATCTTAAATTCTAATTGTTGATAGAAGTTTTTTCTCACTTGTAGATTTTATTCTCTAACAAGTTGAGGTTACGGCACACAATTAAGGGATGTGAAGACCAACCTTTTCATTGATCATAGACATTTGGACCACCAAAAAAGCGCAGTTTAAGTTAATAAAAATAAAAAATTCTATATTTCACGTGTTGTTTTACTTTTGATATACTTTTTATGTAATTAAATAAATCAAAAATATTATTATTTAAAATTTTATTTAAAAAAACCTTTACAATTGGGGTCTTAACCTGGCCTTTAAATAAAAACAAAAGTGTTACTATAATAAATAAAGTGGTTGCAAAAGTAGTGCAAAAAACACAATAACCGCAGCGCAGAAAACGCAGAAATTTTGCAATTGCAATACTCTGCAATTATAATAGGGGTATTCGATGTTCGATGCGTTTTGTATTGCAAAAGTTTACCCTTGCAAATGTTTTGATAATAGGGGTATTCGATGTTCGATGCGTTTTGTATTGCAAAAGTTTGCACTTGCAAATATTTTGACATTGATTGTGAGCGCTCTATTTATTTCGTACTTCGCAATACTAATGCATTTATGCACTAAAACAGCTGATCTACATAAACAATTTCTAAAAGTATTTTAAAAATGCCGCAAAAAGTGTTAAAGAAATATTTTTTGAATTTTTAGAAAAAGAAGTTAGGGAAGAAATAATTTGGAATGGGGGTCAAAATATTCTAAAACTATTTTTATTTCTTCAGGTGTCCACTATTTGCTTCGTTTTTCTCTTTTTATTTTCTTCTGTGGAATTGTTTGCTCCATTGTTTTAATTTTATTTATTTCATTATTGTTTACATCTGTCAGCTGTTTAAATGTCAGTGTTGCAAACGCAAAACATGCAACGAAAAACTATACCATTTTAGTATTGCATGAACGCAATGCTTTGACAAATTCAATTGTGTGTATTTTGTTTTTGGATTGCAATAAAAAGCTACGATGTTTTGCATTTGCACTTTTACAATGCCATTTGCACTGAACACTGAACACCGCTAATAAATTAATTGTAATAAAGACAGGGAAGTCGCCGTGGTCTAGTAGGTAGTGTGTTGGCTTATTAGACGAAAGGCCCGAGTTCGAATCCCAGGCCAGACATCAAAAACAAAATACAAAAAGTATTTCTTCGGCGACTTCCTCTCAGCAGATTTCTGGCAAAAACTCTGAGAGTAAAAATTGCCATGAAAAGCTTCTCAAAAAAAAATCTGTCGTTCGGAGTCGACTTTAAAACTGTAGGTCCCGCCACTCATGTATAAAATTAACGCACACAACATGAGTGGTGTTGAGAAGCTAGGCCGTAATCCTGACGAAGGGTTGTAATGGCCAATTATGTATGTATGTATGTAATAAAGACAGCAGCAGCAAAATAAACAGCTGATATGTAAATTAAATGTTTGCAAACATAGTTTATATGTATACTTTGTGAGGGTGAAAATAAAACTTTAGAAGAAAATTTAATTAATGTGGTAGATATCTTTGTAAAAATAGTGCGAACGACAATATCTGTATATGAAGAAAAAAATAAATTTAAAAAAAACAACATACTTTTCAAGTTCTTCGCGTAATATTTCAGACATAGCGTATTAAAACCTCTATTTCATGTATGTTATTGTATTGATAATGCTAGTCTCTCTGATTGCCAACACAAATTCTCTCATTGCTTCGAACAAAAATTTAAATTAGACTAAAGCCGAAAGTCCATACCATCCGTTTCATGCGACCTTGCATTACATGCGTATACCGAAAAAGTAGAATCAATGTAGTTGTTTGTGACAAGAAACATAAGAAAATGCATAGAATGCATAGACGCGTAGAACGCATCAAGTAGGTCTACTTTCTACTTTTCTATGCGACTCATGCAGTGCTGGAAAACGTCAGCAATTTTTTAAACTTAGCATGCCATATTATATGCTATTGTGAATGATTTTGATGAATATGTTTAAATAGTGCATTACTATTTTCACATTTTTCTTTTTGCATTATAAAAATATTAATAAAAGCATATTTCATAATAAAGTTTACTATTCATTTGAGAGGAAAATACATTTTTTAACACATTTCTATAACGAACAAAATATGTATGTATTGTCGATTGTTCTTATGTACTGAGTGTCATCTATTTTGAATTTATTTATTTGTAAACAAGAAAAATGGAGGATAAATTAACCGAAAACATTCGTCTTGTGTTCTTTTGAGGATTTTCGTAGGACTTAACAGCACAAAATATCACATATTTAAACTCATAAATTTGTAATTAATGGCATAAATTCTTTTAAAATAACAATTTAATTTTCTATTTTTCCCAAAAATGTTCTTGTTTGCTTTTTTATTGTTTACCACAACAGCTAACCAAAACAAAAAACCGGTCGCATAAAACGCATTGTGTGTAACTTGCAATAAGAACCGCATAGAAAGCAAAAATTGCATGTAACGCAGTCCGCATGAAACGGATGGTATGGACTTTCGGCTTTAGAATTTTCCAACAGATAAAAAAGTATAAGGAAAATTTGAAAGGTTGGAATATTTAAGTGTTAGATAACGTATAACAATTAGTTAACAAAGGAATTTTCCAATAAATTTAAATTAATTCACAATATAATTCAGTAAGAGTAATAGGGATAATAGTTTCAATAAATAACTTCAATTCAAATTCAATTCAGTTCAATTTCAAGTTTAAAATTCAAAGATAAATATAAATTATGTACAAATCTTATTTGTACATGGCGCCGGCCTTGACGTTAGTCAACCGAGTTATCGGTGTTGGCACAAAGCACATGAGCTAGTGAACGTATTGCCTCTACGAGTATTTTCGTATCGGGCGTTGCTGACAAGTTGGATGTTGTTGATGGTTTTGGTTGTTTTGGTGGTTTAGTCTTCTGGGTTGTTGGTTTCTTCTGACTTCTAGATTTCCTGGGCTGGTTGGGTCTCGGATGTAAAAGCGTGTGATGGAATCGATCGCACTTCTTACACGTATCCATTGATATGCACCCTCTTAGATCGTGGCTCTTGGCAAGGCAATTTACACAGTAATGATACTTCTCGACTATGTCTTCCCTCTTCTTGACTGTTATCCTGAGGAACCTTTTACAAAAGCGCAATGAGTGGAAATTTTCGCAAAGGACACATCTATACAGGTGGTCATCTAGACGATGTCTGCGTTGACCTAACCTTGAGTGAATAGTGGATCGGCTTCGGCTATTCCTAATGTTGGGAAAAATTAGTTATTAGAATAGTTATAGAGAAATGCACTGTGATTTGGAATAATTTTAGCTGTGAAATGAGAAAGAGCAGAGTTTTGTTAGACAATATAGATTAGAGAAATAGAGAAATTATAAGAAATTGAGGTTGAGTTGAAAAAGTTTTCTTTAGTTACGCCTTTCGTCGTCCATGAAGGGTAGAAAGCACAATTTGATAATAGGCCGCGTGATTATTCCGGATGCCGTACGCACATCAGCAGTACGCGTATTTCCGTCGGTACCAGGATACGTTTCCTCAATTCTTCCTAGTCGCCATTCACAAGGTGGTTGCAAATCGTTCATCACTACGACGAGATCTCCGGCTTTAACATTGGGAACTGGGCTTTTCCATTTATAGCGTTTGTGCAATGACTTGAGGTAATCCTCTTTCCACCTAATAGAGAATTGATGGTGTAACACCTTCAATTTTTCCCATCTATTAATAAGAGACATGTTCTGATGGTCTTGTTCAGGGAAAGCCATGATCGGAGCACCTCTCAGAAAATGTCCAGGAGTTAGAGCAGTTAAATCTCCAGGATCTTCTGACAAGGCAGAGATTGGGCGAGAGTTGAGGGTACCTTCAATTCGGGCCAAGAAAGTAGAGAACTCTTCAAAGTTGAGTCTTTGAGCGCCAACAACTCGTTTCAAATGGAACTTGAAACTTTTTACCGCGGCTTCCCATAAGCCGCCCATGTGGGGAGCGTGTGTTGGTATGAATTTCCACTCAAATCCATGAGTGATATACTTCTGGGCAATGTCGCCAGCAACAGTATTCACGAATTTAGTGAATTCGCGCTCGAGAATTCTGCTGGCACCCAAAAAGTTTCTCCCATTATCGGTAACTACCCTTTGGGGGAGCCCCCGCCTCCCAACGAAGCGGGCAAATGCAGCTTGAAACGCTGCCGAGGATAAGTCCGAGCAAAACTCTAAGTGTATGGCCTTCGTGCTGAAACAAACGAACACACTTACATAGCTTTTGATCATAGGAGACTTTCTCAATGGAGATGACTTTGTCTCGAAAGGGCCAGCGAAATCAATTCCCGTAGTCTGGAAGGGAAGAGATAAAATACATCTTTCCGGGGGTAAAGGAGCCATTATTTGAGTACATGGCCGTTGCTTGTTGATAGTGCAAGTTTTGCAACTTCGTATTATTTTCCTTACTCGGGTTTTGAGTCTGAATATGTAAAATTCAGTTTGTACCATACGACACATTTGGCTGCATTCAGCGTGGCAAAGGAATTTGTGCAAATGCGCGAGATACAATTGGCAAAAGCGAGAGTTGCCTGGTAGAATTATAGGGTAACGTTCATTATACGAGAGAGATGAATGAATCAGTCTACCATTTATTCGCATAATTGAATTGGAATCCAGAAATGGATTCATAGTATTCATCGAGCTTTTCTTCGAAATGGGATTCGAACTTTGTAAGCATTTGTATTCCTCGGGATAAAATGCCATTTGAGCCAAGTGAATAAGTCGAGTTCTGACAGTGCGCAATTCCATATGTGTCAATTCCACGTGAGCAGTGGTAGAAATACCAGTTTCAAATCTTCGTTTGACTCTGTTAATAAATCTGAAGACGTAACCCAACACACGCAAGGCCCTGTTGTATGATGAGAATCTGCAAAGAATGTCCTCATCTTTAACCTCTGCGTGTGATGTATGGGTTTCATTAGGTATTTCCGGAACTTCTAATGGATTTCGTTTTGGCCATTCAGTTTCGGGCTTGTTCAACCATGAAGGCCCATGCCACCATTGGAAATTATTTCCCAATTCGTGAGGTTTACATCCACGAGTTCCGAGGTCAGCGGGGTTGAAATGAGTGGGGATATGTCGCCATGTTGCCTCCGGAACCAGGCGATGAATTTGAGCCATTCTGTTCGCAACATATGTTTCCCAAGTGGAGGGTGGTTTAGAAAGCCAACCAAGGACAATTGAAGAGTCTGTCCATAAGAAAACTTCTGTTCCAACGAAATTTAGGGACTTTCGAACATATTCAATTAGATTCGCCAGTAATACAGCTCCGTTTAGTTCCAAACGCGGCAAGCAGACTGTTTGAATAGGAGCTACCTTACTCTTTGCCATTAACAAATTTGAGAAAACCTTGTGTATACTTGTGTGATATCGAATATATACAGTAGCACAGTATGCTGATTTCGACGCGTCGCAAAATCCGTGAATTTGAACTGAGTCGGATGGAGTATATTGAAGCCACCTTGGGATTGCGATTGCTTCCGTTTGCGAGAGATCCGAAGCGAACTCATTCCACATTTTGAGTGATTCGGGTGAGATATCCTCATCCCATTCCAATCCTTCTGACCAAAGCCGTTGCATGAGGATTTTAGCTCTAATAACAATTGGTGCTAGCCATCCAGCAGGATCGAAGAGCTTTGCAACTGATGAGAGAATTTGACGTTTGGTTATTCTTTCAGATGGATGTATAGGGGAAAATGAGTAAGTGAATGCATCTGAGAGTGCATTCCATTTTATTCCAAGTGTTTTGGTGGTACTAGATTCTTGGAATTGTAAGAATTCGGAGTCGTATAAATCCTCCTTGGTTAAAGGAGATAGTAATTCCGGATTATTTGCTGTAATCTTCTTCAAGGGAAGACCAGCTGACCTCAGTGCGTTAATGAGCTGAGTCTGAGCAGACAGAGTATCTTCCAGCGAATATCCACCAGATAAAATGTCATCAACGTAAGTCTCCGAGCGGAGAATTGAAGATGCCTTGGGGTATTGGGTTTCAGAGTCTGATGCGAGTTGCAGCAGCGTACGAATTGCGAGATAAGGGGCACAATTAACACCGAAAGTGACAGTTTTCAGTGCATAATCCCTGACTGGATCCTCTGGTTGGTTTTGGAACAAAACTCTCTGAAACTGCCTGTCATCCGGGTGTACTAGGATTTGGCGATACATTTTTTGTATGTCGCCACTGAAAACATATTGATACTTTCTCCAATTAAGGATAATGGTAATCAAATCGTTTTGTAGAGTAGGGCCTGTGTATAGGATATCGTTTAGGGAGAAGTGGGATTTAGTTTTCCTTGAGGCGTTGAACACAACTCTGACCTTGGTCGTTTTGTGTTCGGGTCGAACTACAGCATGATGGGGTAGGTAAAAAGAGTAGTATTTATCCTGAGACACAATTTCCTGAGATGATGTCTCCTCCATGTGATCGAGATCCAAATATTCACGTAGAACTGAGCGATATTCAGACTGTAGTTCAGGATCTTTGGCCAACGTTTTCTCCATTCGAGAGTATTGAGCTAATGCAATGAATCGAGACGATCCAAGAAATATTTTTTCGGGAAATTCAGGTCTAAATGGTAATCGTACAATGTACCTACCATTTTCGCCTCGAGTTGTTGTTTCAGAGTAGAATTTTTCACAAAATTCATCCTCTTTCGATTTCGAATGAGTCATGGGTATTTCCTCATCCTCCCAAAACTTCTTTAAGAGAGCGTTGAGTTCAGAAGTTTCGGATACTGTAATTGCTTGAAAAGATTGAGTGTTATGAGTTTTCATGGGACCACTTAGCACCCATCCGAAAATTGTATTGTAAGCCGATGTGTGGCCACAAATGTTCTTCCTTATGCCATCAATATTGATAGATTGCTCATAGTCATTTCCCAGAATGAGATCAATCTGTGAGGCCTTGTTGAACGTTGGATCAGCGAGATCCAGTTCCATGAGATTCTTTGAGTAAGGTACCTCAAAACTACAAGCAGGTAAGCATTTTGTAACCTTTGGTAAGACAATGGCTTTAATCGGAATTCTCGCATTCGTCCTTAGAGCATACAGTGTGAATTCACACTCTTTGTTAGCTGATTGTCTCTGACCACCAATGCCTACTATCTCAAAATGAGCTTTCTGATAAGGAAGTTGAAGTCGATTTCTAATTTTCTCAGACAAAAATGTCCTTTGAGAACCAGGGTCAATTAGAACCCTTACTGTAAAGTGCTCACCTCGACATTCTATCTGCACCAGTGCAGTTCTTAACAGAATGTTCTCATTACCTGAGGAGCAATTGGCGCGTATCTGATTAGATGTAGAGGGCCGTTCGACATTAGAGTTGTGCGAGTCATTTCGGGATACTTTTGGGAAATCACTAGAACCTGTGCTTTTATTGGAGTTTTGGGCAAGAGTGGTTTCGGTATTCTGGGTTGTGTCCCGAGTTCCTTTTGCCATATGCAATAAGGTGTGGTGTGTCCTCTTGCAATAGAGGCACGTGTGTTTACTTTTGCAATTTGCCTTGATGTGAGATGATCCCAGACAATTATTGCAAAATTTATTCTGAAACACATAATTGACTCTTTGTTGTATCGAAAAAGTTCGAAATTTGGGACATGTTCTGAGTGGATGATCCTCATTGCACAATTTGCATGTAGGATTTATGTTGTCCTGTGACATATACATATGCACATTGGGAAGTGCGACTAAGTTCGCCTCTTGAGTTTCGGATACTTGTCAGCCGCTCTACAGCCTCATACCTATCCACAAGAAATTGGGACATTTGAGACCATTTAGGGAGCTCACGAGGAGATGTGAGTGATTGTTCCCAAAGGGCTAGGGTTAAATTGGGAAGTTTGGTCGATATTAGTCGAATAAGTATAGGGTCCCAACTTTCGACCTTGACACCTAGAGTTCCTAGAGTTGCAAGAGAGTCATTGACAGAAGACTGTATTCTTCTAATCGACTCGCTATCTTCAGAGTCAGCTGCGGGGATATCAAACAGAATTTTTATTTGATTATCTACGAGAACACGTTTGTTCTCGAATCGGGTTTGAAGTGCGTTCCATGCTAGTTGAAAATTGTCGTGTGAAAGGGGATACCTCTTGACAATAGCACCGGCTTCACCTCTCGTTTTGTTTCGGAGATGGTATAGTTTCGTAACGGGAGAGAGCTTACTGTGGTTAATGTACACAGCTGTGAACATGTCTCTGAAAGAGGGCCATTGTTCATAACTCACTTCAAATATTTCAGTATCGCAGGGCGGAAGTTTAATACAATTGCCAGAATCCGCTGGCATTAGGGTTTGGGTTTGTGATTGGGGTGTGAAAGAATATCGAGAAGTGGATTGAAATACTACATTATCCGGAGTACCTAATCGAGAGACTTTCATCAAATCCATGATTTGAGAAGTGCATTGGTAATAGGCGTCCATGCACGCATCAAAGTTTTTCTTCGCTTCTTGTTTAAATTCCGATGAAACCGTATCCTCGTTGGTCAACATAACTTTCCTATAGGACGATTCGAGTTCCGTCCATCGTGATTCCAAATCCTTCAATTTCACATCCAGAATTGAGTCAGTTTGATCCTCAACTGGGGAACTATTAAATTTTGTACAAAATTGTAGCAAATGGTCGCAATTGAATACAAATTGCTCCCTTAGGGGTTCTTGAGAAGTTGAAGTAGAAGTCATTTTGAATGTGTAATTCACTGACAAAGTGCAAAAATTTAGTTGTCTGGAGTTAAATTCTTCGAGTATAAGAGATAAGTACGGGTTAATTAAAACAATTAATAGAAACAAAGTTTAATTACGTAGAGAGTTTTTCTTAAGAGTGGGTTAATTAAAAAAAATAAAAAAAATAGAAACAAAGTTTCCTTACTTAGGGGGTTTAGCGGCTATATACCTATAGCACTGGATATGGAATCCAGTTAATTTATCCAAAAGTAGATTAGTACGTGTAAAGATGTATCAAATAATTTTTAGCCTTCAATTAAACTAAAAATTATTTGAATTATGTGTGACTACGAAAGTCACACTGTTCCGCAATGGGTTAATTTAAAGACGTAAAGATGTATCAAATAATTTTTAGTTTTCAAATAAACTAAAAATTAAATGAATTATGTGTGACTATGTAAGTCACACTGTTTCGCAAGGGGTTAATTCAATGCTAATTTGGGTAGGGTTACCAAATTTTTCAGTTGAGATTCAATATTTGGGGATTTATTTTCTTTTATTTATTGATTGTGTTCTCTATGTATATATAACCTTTTGTTTTTTTTTTTTTTACTTTTATATGTGTATATATATTTTTATTTCTATATGTAGGTATACATGTATTGTTTCTTTTTTATGTGTATATATATTCTTATTTAATTTTAATTAAATTTGGGGAAAAATGTTAATAATATAAAATGTAAATATGCATATAATAAGGGCATCAATAATACGTTAAACTCTATTATCATAAGTTACGCGAAATTTATTTCGACTTAAAATTCCTAAATCGGGTTAAAAAAAATTTTTATATGGCAACCCTAAACAGAAAGCATAAGAGATAGAGTATTGTCCTTATGCTCTCTTACAACTTAATCGATGTAATAATTGTTGCTATTTTTTTTTACTGCATTTACATTCCATTCTTTTCCTTCGTGTTTTTTCTTTTTACTTTATTATACACTCGCGGAAAAAAACAGTTATATATAATAATTTGTGTATTTGTTCTATTTTATTTTATATATTTTCGCTTTTTCTCTATTAATTGTAAAAATTAAAATTAATAATTTTCTTTGGGTGTAAAGATCATTTCTTTTTTTTTTTTTACTGAGAGTAATGATACTCTATTCGTTGCAATTTTAGGGGTTGATTTCATGAGAGAAATATTACAATATGAGAAACGACATAAATAGCGCAATTGGATATTAAATTAATTTTAAAATTTTTCTGATAAAAGCTTATTAATGGTGATGAAATTTTTTTTTTTTTTTGGGTTATTAAATATATTAATAAAATATTATATTATATATGTGTATATGGTATGATACATAAATACCTTTTCATATGGAGATATGTATTTTTTGTTGAGTACCAATAACGGACGATATGACGACACAATACAGTGGCGGGCAAAACAGTTCTTATGTATTTTTATTATGTGTTTTATATGTATATTTAATGTAGGTATTTTTTTTGTGTGTATTTTTTGTTGTCTTTTGCAAATATGTATAAATGTAAACCGTAAAGAAAAAACAATTTTTATTTATGTACCAAAAAATTTTTGTTTTTTTTGTATTTTAATATTTTAGTATATATGTATGCAGTCTTTTGATTTACAGATTTTGCCGTTCAAGTATTTTGTTTTTGTTTTTTCACTGTATTTAACTATATGTAACTGTGTTTTTTCTGTATATACGTGTTTTCTTTTCCCACTGTATTTTTATATATATGTATATGTATATATATTTTACCGTTTTAACTGTATGTGAACAGCAATGTTCCCAAAATTTTTAACTTTTGATGTATGTTGCATTTATTATTAATTTTTAATTGTATTTAAATTCTATTTTTTTTATTCTATATAGGTAGTATATAATTTTTTTCACCGTTTAAACTATTTTCTTATTGTATTTTTTAAACCGTATTTTTTTTTTACATAGATTTTTATATATGTACATACATATATACTTTTTTACCGTTTTAACAAAAACTTTTTTTCTTTTTGAAATAACTGTGGTTGTTCTGAAAACAAAATTTTTTTTTTTTGACTGGATTTTTCCAGAATTTTACAATTTTTTTTAATATATAATTTCAAATTTTGTTAATTTCAAATTTACCTCTTTTTCTTCTTTTTTGTTGCTTTTTTGTTTAATTTTTTCGAGTTTTCACTTATTTTCCGTTATGTACACATGTATGTATGTATATCTTTTGTTCTTTTTGTTGTTGTTTTTAATCTTTAATTAACTTTTAAATTCACAATTTTCTTTCGGTTTTGGTTTTTTAACCATTAATTTATTTGTGCAATTTTATTTTAATTTTTTTTAGAATTTAATTTTTGCTTTTTTTTTTGCACTGCCATTAATCACTTTTCGTCTTCACTGCCTTTTTTATGTTTTTTTATTCTAAATTTGGGTTTTTAATTTAAATTTATATTTATGGGGTTTTTTCAAAAAAAATTTTGTGCTCACTTTTTGCTTTTACTGTTTTTTTTTTGTTTGTCTTTACTTACTTTTTATGTTTTTTGTTTTTTATTAGTTTTGCCTGTTCTGTATTGGTTTTTTTTGCGTTTTTCGCGTCGTATCGAATTGATTTCTAATTGCATACTAATTACAGTGATATTGTGATATCGTTTACATACCTCATACTTTGTGTTTTTGTCTCTTTTATTCTGACAGGATCCACTCGTTCTCTTAGATTCCACTATGAAGTAAGGGGGGAAACGTTAAATCGAGCTTTTAGAGTTGTGGGTTAGTGTGAGTGTGAGAGGACCATGAACTGCGATTAAATTAAAGAGCATTGAATTGTTCCATAGGTTGCGGGGAGTTCGCGGGGAGAAGGACCATGAAATTTTTAAACAAATTCTCTTTAGAAGATTGAAGTATAGGGATTAAGAAACAATTGGGCCGATCTTCTAAAGAAAAATTGTTATTATAATTACTCGGGCGTAATTATAATTGGGGTTAAAGACAAGAGAAAGAAATAAAGAAATGTTAGAGTGTATTTCTTTTAAGGTTGTTACGTGTAACTTACCCTTTTGAGAGTGATGAGAGATCTTTTTCTTTTCAGAAGTATATAGTAACAATTTTATTTACAATTGATATTATTTATAACCAATCAGTTTGGCGTTATAAAAGTGAGTGATTTTTAGGTACAATTTTGATTTCAAGAAACCTTAGAATTTTCCAACAGATAAAAAAGTATAAGGAAAATTTGAAAGGTTGGAATATTTAAGTGTTAGATAACGTATAACAATTAGTTAACAAAGGAATTTTCCAATAAATTTAAATTAATTCACAATATAATTCAGTAAGAGTAATAGGGATAATAGTTTCAATAAATAACTTCAATTCAAATTCAATTCAGTTCAATTTCAAGTTTAAAATTCAAAGATAAATATAAATTATGTACAAATCTTATTTGTACATATGTATACTTATAAATTTGTAATTAAGGCATAAATTCTTTTAAAATTACAATTTAATTTTCTATTTTTCCAAAAAATGTTCTTGTTTGCTTTTTTATTGCTTACCACAAGAGCTGATCAAAACAAAAATCCAGCCGCATAAAACGCATTGTGTGTAACTTGCAATAAAAACCGCATAGAGTGCAAGAATGGCATGTAACGCAAGGTCCGTGAAACGGATGGTATGGACTTTCGGCTTAAGACGTCAACCTCATAAAGAACTCTTAGAACTAGATGATATAGTCTAAGAAATGATCATTGATAAGTAAAATGTTCGATTTCCTAAAAATTTCCTAATATTTCCTAAACATTGTATTTATATTTGTCAGAGGTTCTTAATTTACTCTGGAAAGCATATACAGTAGTCGCTCGGTTATGTGAGCTAATTCAAACAGAGCCTGTTCACTAAATGGAGAAGTTCACATAATCGAGAGAATATAAAATAAGTAATTCAAATGATTTTAATAATTAATGTACATGAAAGTAATCGGTTATATTTTTTTGCTTCAAGGGATTTCTGTAGTGCTTTGTCCCTGCATTTTCGCAATGCCAAAATATCATTTATATCAGATATATTATTTTCACTCCAAGCTATAACTTTATTGAATGCTTCGATTGCCTCAGTTGTGCTCATTTCAGCTGTTGCACTACTATTGATCATCATCTTCAACTTCGCTACCTATATCTTCACTACCAATGTCTTGATTCCAAATCTAAATCTCTTCTCGTACACCATTCGTTAATTCATTGACTAGATCTATGACTTCATTTCTAGGTGCTTCCATGTCGTTTTGATATTTTTCTTTTAAAATACTGAGTGGAATGTCTTCTTCCGGGTAATTTTCTTCCTCAAAACTCAAAATATTCTTCCAACACTTTTGTATTGTGGATGCATCGACCTTATTATATTGTATTCGTATGCACACACTTGCTTATCCCGGGGAAGAACCGGTTTTTAATATGTAAGACAATCACCCAACACTCTAAACATTAAAAAAAAACCAACGGTTGAAAGCTGTTCACATAATAACAGAGATAGGCTGTGTTTACTCTTTAGAACCTCCTGTGTTTAAATTTTGTTGTTCACTATTCTGGAAGTTTACATAACTGGATATTCATATAACCGAGCGGCTACTGTATGTACTATATATGTACATACATACGTACATAGTTGGCCATTGCAACCCTTCAGTTAGGATTACGGCCTAGCTTCTCGCACCACTCATGTTGTGTGCCTCAATTTTATACTTGAGTGGCGGGGCCTACAGTTTAACGTCTACTCCGAACGACAGATTTTTGAGAAACTTTTTCATGGCAGATTTATTTACTCTCAGAGCTTTTGTCAGAAATCTGCTGAGAGGAGGTGGCAGAAGAAATATTAGTTTCGTATTTCGTTTTAATGTCTAGCCTGGGGGACGAACCCGGGCTTTACGTTTAATAAGCGAACACACTACCTACTAGACTACGGCGACTACAATATATAATATATAAATTTAAAGACTTTGGCTTCGATAGAACAAATTTTATGCGCAAAAATCATTACGGATTATATGGGCGGTGTGCGATGGGCGTAGCCAATTTTGATGACATTCTATTTTTTCTTAATTTAACCAATAGAATTGGCGCAGTACCAATTTTCAAAAATGTACCACCACACCTATTTTTTCAAAAAAAAAAAAAAATTATAGAGTGGAATCACTGTGTGTTATATGGAAATAGATGGTTGTGGTTTCAAAATAACGACTGTTTTCATGAAAAACACAAATATGAAAAAGACGGATTTGAATCATTGTTTTCTCTATTCATCCATCATAGTGTTATCAAATATAACGCAAGTATGGAATTATAACTAACATAAAATTGGGTTATTAAATTCGATCTTCAACTGATACAATTACTCCAAAATTTGATTTTTCAATTAAAATTGATTTTGTTATAACCCAAGACAAAGTGTAATAAGAAAACAACTTTAATTTAAATTTTTAAAAAATTTGCAAATTATTTCTGTGCTGTTGAAATTATCACCAATACTTATACTGAAATTATACTCTATTATATAACATATAAGCAAAGTTTTGTGATAGACTAGATAACTATACTACATACTACAAGTATGTATGTATATGGAATCATCACCAAATAAAAAATCAAGCAAAAACAATTTTAAATTTCCTTATGTACAAAATATTCAAAATTCGGCTCAGAGAACCAAATGATGAAGTGTGTACTCTATATCCTAGAACAGAAAACTAACGTCTCTCTAAACTTCAAGCTCCCAGGCTACTGTCAAAGACTATAAATCTTCTTCTTATACATATATAAAAATGAATGTGTGTTTATTTGTTTGTGGGTTTGTTTAAAGTCTATAGACTGCTAAACGTCTGAACCGATTTATTTGAAATTTTCACCGTATCTTCCTGTATGTCTGGAAGGAGTTATAGGCTACTTTTTACGTTGAAATAGACAAATAAAATAAAATCAATAAAAAAAGTATGCGTGTTATTGTCCAACAAAATATTCAAAATTTCACCGTATCTTCCTGTATGTCTGGAAGGAGTTATAGGCTACTTTTTACGTTGAAATAGACAAATAAAATAAAATCAATAAAAAAAGTATGCGTGTTATTGTCCAACAAAATATTCAAAATTTCACCGTATCTTCCTGTATGTCTGGAAGTAGTTATAGGCTACTTTTTACGTTGAAATAGACAAATAAAATCAGTAAAAAAAAGTATGCGTGTTATTGTCCAACAAAATATTACGTAAACGTCACCCGTCAGCTCTATGTAATATTTTATACACGACAGTAATTGAAATACGTCTGAAAATAAAAATCAATGTGTGTTTATTTGTTTCTGAGTTTGTTGGTTTGAGTCTATAGACGGCTAAACCTCTGGACCGATTTTATTGAAATTTTAACAGTACCTTCCTGTATGTCTGGAAGGAACCATAGGCTACTTTTTATTTTAAAATTTCACATAGGCGAGGTGCCACAAAATGGGCAGACTTGCTGTAATGGGCGTGTCACCTCCTATACAAATATTAAATTAATATCTCTAAGAAAATAAACGAATCAACTTTAGTATCAATGTGAATATTTTAGACAAAAATGGGCTGACTAGGAAAAGGGGGTGTGGTACTTCCCATAGAAAAAATATATAAGTAACTCTTAAATATTGTACCTATATTCAAGAAACTACAATAAGAAATAATTATTATAAAACATTGTAAACATCAGTAACAAAACAAATATTTTAAAATCCAGACTTCTTATTTTATTACGTTGAGGTTATTGACTAAACATAATAAAAATATACAGAAGAATAAATATATATCAATATATTTTGAATATTTATATTTCATATCGATATTTCATAGTATATGTATAAAGATGTTGCATACAGTGTATTTAAAATTTACAAAATTTTGTGGTTCTTTATGATGAGGGGCTAGGTTTTTTATTATTTTATATTATTTACATTTTATGTATATATTTAAAAACCCAAATTATAATTTATTTCATTACTAACTATATTATTTTATTTTTTTTATTATTATGTTACTATAACATTATGTAGATAGTGTTTATTTTTAATGCAAATTAGAAAAATATGTTTATCGATTTTTAACTAATTAAAGCGTTCGAAAAGCATTTCAGTGTACATTTTACTTTTACTAGAGAAGATAAAAACTTTTTAACATTCGTAGAAATTTGGTTTCCGAAATACCTGACCTGTTTTTGTAGGATAAACGATTTCACTTGCTGGTCTATTTATATGGAAAATACAAATACAAGGCACTTCAGCTGAATTAAAGAAAAACAAAAGAAATAAAGAGGAGTGAAAACAAAGTTTTTAAAACTTTGAATTAATATTAAATATGTTTAAAAAACAATAATAAAATAAAAACTCAAAAACATGACTTCTATATCCATTTCTGAATGTATGTCTTTTAGTTTTTGGAATTTTTATTTGTTTTTGTTTATTTCTTTTATTGTTTTGTTTACATAAAAACATATGACACGTTTTTACAGTCTATAATTGCACTTACATTTTTACGGTCCGTACACGTAACATACTGTTACATTCCGTTACGGTAGCATAACTAGGGCTTTAAGCCCTAGTTATATGTTTCATATGTGTCATATGTTTTTATGTAAACAAAACAAAAAAGAAATAGACAAAAACAAATAAGGAAATACAAATTGCAAAAACTAAAAGACAGAGATTCAGATAAGGATATAGAAGACATGTTTTTTAGATTGAGTTTATATTTTATTATATTTATTTTTTTATGTTCATTTTAAACGATTTTATATTTATTTAAAGGTACTTATTAAAAGTTTTATGTACTGTTTCTGTAAGCCAAACAATTTCACTTTCACTCAAACAAAAACACAAAATTTATGGTGTTTTCTTTTCTACAAAGAAAATGTCACCCTCTTACAAGGTGCATTAAAAAAATTGCTGACCAACCCTGTTATAATGTAATTTTTATTTGAGATGAACATAACACAAATATGAAAAAAGGGTATGCCCCGTGCCCTTAAAAATATGTTGTATTTTTTGATTTGTTTTCAATAAAATATGTGAACATGAAAAAGGTGTTGCCAGATCGCTAATTTTTCGATTTCATATTTTTAAGGTTTTTTTTTAATAACCAAATACAATTTTTTTAACACAGTTCTAAAACTGAATTCAATTTTTTATATTACTGACCTGTATCTTTAATAATGTAATGTTCCCTTAAGGTTACCCCACAAAACAATGAAAAAATTAACTTCAGAATTGGATAACGACACTAGGAGACTTTTTTAAATTTCATCTGGTAGCCCTATAAATAAACAAAAGTCATTTGCTTTACAGGGCATTATCAGCACTCTCGATTTATACAGGGCGTAAAATGCAATGCCCTCCACCATTTTCAAGTGCAATTTATATAGAATAAAACATACCACCCTTTTAGAGGGAGAAACATTTTTTAGAAACAAACACAAAATTAGTTTATGTTTGTTTGTTGAGGAAAACAAAAACACAAAATTAAGTGCCTTTCATTGAATTTTCTATATCAATAGACAAGCAAGTGAAATCGTTTATTCTACAGAACCAGGTCAGGTATTTCGGAAACCAAATTTGTACGAATGTTAAAACGTTTTTATCTTCTCTAATAAAAGTAAAATGCGAACTGAAATGCTTTTCGAACGCTTTAATTAGTTAAAAATCGATAATTAATTTTTCTAATTTACCTACATAATGTTATAGTAAAATAGTGTTTATTTTTATTTTAAATTATAAAAGTTAATAATGAAATAAATTATAATTTGGGTTTTTAAAATATGTGAAGTTTTATTTAAAGAGAATTCAGAATTTTATTTAAAGAGAATACAGACAAACATAACATACATACAAAATGTAAATTCTGTTTATAATTTAAATTTTCAGTTTTAGTGGTTTTTAATATTGAAATGTTGTTAACACTGCTAAGCAGATGTCACGTAAAAATGTAAGAAAATTCTATTTTTTACAGATTCTTACGTTCCGGTTACGTTACATTACATTTCTATAACCATTCGTATTGCTTTATACATAACAAAAACGATCAGCTGTTTCTTACTGTTGCGGTTACGTTCCGTTACGGTAGCATAACTAGGGTTTTAAAAATGTTTGTGTAGTTATAGAATCGTTAAAAACGGGACATATGTCAACGAAGAATGTGTACATATGTAAAACGAAACAAAACACAAAGCAACACACAAACGAACACAACACAATGCAAAGAAATTAGTATACAGACATTTGCACTCATCATCAGTGTTGCTGTTTTTGGTTATTTTTTTGTTCAATGTGTATATTTTTTCGGGTTATTATTTTTCTTAACTTTTTCTTTTAACAACTCTGTATAATAATTTGAACAGTGATAATAAAAAACTTACAAGATTGTAACCAAACACAAGATTTACACAAATTGTACCCAAAATATGTTTTTATTTATTAATTTATAAACTAAATAGAAGAAAGCAGTTTGTACAACTACGTCCCTGCGTAAACATACGGAACAAAAAACTGCGCAATAGTTTTAAATGTTAAAATAGACTTAGTAAAAAATGTTTAATGATACAAAATATTGCGTTTAGTTAAAATATGTTAATGTTCTCATCTGCAGTGATGGATTTTCTACATTGAAGGATTTTCATATTGTCTTTACTAAAATGATAAAATGTATTTATATATAGTACCAAAGTATTTATATAAAGTACCATGTACATACATATGTATTTGCTATGAACTTGTATGTACGTGGTACTTTAGCATATACTAAAAGAAGTACATTTTTACTTAAACCATCTCCGTGTGTAACACTTTTGTTTATTTACAATTTTCTGCAGTTACGGTAGCATAACTAGGGCTTTACTGTTACATTACGTTCCGGTAGCATAACTGCGGCTCGATGTTACTTTTTGTTCTCTTTCTCTCAGTTAACATGAGAGTGAGTACGAAGATTTAGCTTTCCATGTTACCTAGCCTCTCATCATAAAGAAGCACAAAATTTTGTCAATTTTAAATACACTGGGGGCAATATCTTTATATACTTATAGTCTTTGACAACACCTTTTCTATATATACAGTGGACAGAGTAACTCTAGGTATCGCAACATATTTAAGCAATTTTATGAGTTTTAAGCAAAAGTTTGTGTAAAAAAGATTAATGTATTGAAGAAAACGAGGGAAATATACAGAAAACTTTTTATTGGCATTATAGTTTTGCATCAAGAAGAACAGAGAGTAAATTTGATATTCAAAGTCCCAATGTGTTTAAATAATAGTAGGACGTCCTTTAAGTTCAGGTGATCTGTTTAATCAATTTGGTATTGAATGTAACTGCTGCTATTTACTTATAAGCAAGTTTTTAGTTGATTTTTGTTTGAGATTTAGCAAATACGCAAAAATTTTCGCAAATGATTCCCTAAATACTCTCTTGGAGTCATATTGGGAGTTTGTGGACGAGTATTAAGTACTTCTTCTGGCGACGTTTTATGCGACCTTGCGTTACATGCGTGTACCGAAAAAGTAGAATCAGTGTAGTTGTTTGTGACAAGAAACAGATATTTTGTTCTTATGTACTTATGTACTAGTTTTTCTTTTTCTTCAATTGTTTTGTTTATGTTTTACCACAATTATTTGGTAAATGTCTATAAAATGGAGATCATTAAAAAAAAAAGATTGTGTTAATGCAAAAAAGATAAAAGATCGTAAAAAAATCAAAATCGAATAATCTTTGCTATGTGAAAATATTTTTTAACAGATCGTATTTTAAGAGTTTTATGAACTTGTGTATACGTAAACCATAATAATGTATACGTAAATCGTAATAAAATAGTAATATATTATATTAATTTTCAAGTTTTACAGAGACCACAAATTACTTCTCATTTTGTTTCGAGTATTAGCTGTCATGCCTATTTTGCGATCTCGTCCTGGAAGAATAACATTTTCATGGAAATCTGGAGCTACGATTTATGCTATATTTTTTTGGTGTGCACTAA
The DNA here is from genome assembly GCA_930367235.1 of Sarcophaga rosellei. NCBI lineage: Eukaryota > Metazoa > Arthropoda > Insecta > Diptera > Sarcophagidae > Sarcophaga > Sarcophaga rosellei. Next base: position 69,252,867 of record OV884017.1, on the reverse strand, counting down.
CTGTAATTGTATTAATAGTAGGCCAAGAGAGAGTGAGCATTCTTCAAACTACAACACAATTTGATGAGTATATATACGCTATAATATTTGTAATATACCTGGTTCCACATTTTTGGATTCCGTTTGTGGGATGGGGAGTGGCAAAGGAAGTTGCGAAATATAAAACTTCCTGGGGATCCTTCCAGGTAAATGGTTTGACAATTATTATTATGCAAGGATTTTCCATAGGAATTGTGATTATAATAACGTTTTTAAGTACTATTTATTAAAATGCACTCAAATATACATAAATATAACGAACAAATAATTTAACTATACATAATATAGGTATTGTTCATTATTTCAAAAATATAGACATTAAAATAGATAATGAGTGGCCACCACTGCATGTGATGAATAAGTTTAAGAACAGGCTGCAACCATTTTTTTTTAACTAAACTGCCACTTCTTGATCTTTTAACCCTCTAACGTACAAAACAGTTTGCTTAGCGGCTTGAAGTTCATTAAATTTTGTATTAAATGTAGTGATCCAAATTTAAGAAAGCTTGTTTATTTTATACTTTTGAATGTTGTATATAAAAAGCAGTTATATCTTAATATTTGCATAAGTCGTCATGCATTGCGTTATTGTATTACAATTTTTTCTCAGCGCAAAGCACTATTGAAATTGGTTTAGTTTTAAAAACTATTGTTTCATATATACAGTCAAGCACTATTCAAGTTAAAACAATACAAATGTACACTGGCACGCAAATGTGTATTAATGCTAATGCCTTTGGCACTAAAATATTTTCAATACAAAGAATACATACGTTAAACGTATAAACCAGATTATTTATATAATCTTCCAAAAGGGATTTCCAAACTTTGACAGTTAATAATGGTCATCTGTAAGATTAGTGGTCATTTATTTAGGCAACTGAGGCTAATTTTCAAATCATCTTCTGCGATGATCCCTATTTCTGGATGAATGGATGCATACATAAACATAATTACCGAATTTGGGACGATATCAAGATACCAAAGGCGTCCAAGGCATCAAAAAAGTCACTGTTTGGAAAATTCGACACTCGAAGACACTCCACTTAGGCAAATTGTGGTGAAATTTTGAAGGATGCTATATTCCAATTTACTTTGATTTTATGATATACATATACAGAACAATTTAAATTATACCATAAATTTAAAACAATTCATATTGTTCGAATTTTCATGATTTAAAGAGACTTCAAATATATTGTAAACTAACGCTTGATTTTTTAACACATTTTTGACTTGTCTAACAAGTTCATGGATTTTTATACTTTCCTCTTGGAAACGAAACCAAAGTTAATTCCTATTTTTGCGGCTATTTCATTTAGTGCTATTCTTGTCTTAAAAGAGCAAATAAATTGTCAAATGGATTAACATCTTGACTTTCCGCCGGCCGCTAAATTTATATTTCGTGTTTGTCAACCATTTGTTCTTCAGGATTGGCCCATTTCTAAATAAATTCAAGGTGGCTTTGGTAGTTTCTCTTCTTCTTGTTGTTTTGTTTCAAATATTGAATCAATGGTTCAGCGCGTAAGCACCCCAACCATTAAAATGATGACGCTGGGGATTTTTAAATGTACGGTCTTGGTAGTATTCTTTCGCTTCCGATAGAAATAAATTGATTTCTATATTCAGTTTACTTATGCCTTAAAAAACTATAGGTCCGTCTTGTTTCCCCCTTAACGGTTCTTCGGTGACTTCCTCTCAGCAGATTTCTGGCAAAAACTCTGAGAGTAAATAAACCTGCTGTTCACACGAGTGAACAAATTCGAACATCCCCAACCCTGACTTCCAATATAACAACACAAACATCTCTAACAAATAATAATAATAACATCACCTACACACATCAACATACACACTTTCATCAACATCTCCTACATGATTGTTTTGATCCTTGTAGTTCGGTTGACTAAACAACCCAATAAGTTCTACGCGTGTGCGAATAGAAAATTTGCTTAACGATCATCGAACAACACAAAACAAATACAGAAAATAACCTACACGTGTGCGAAAGGAAAAGTGAATATCAAATAAATTCTATTAAATTGTATTTATATTAAATTTAATCAGCATTGTGAACATTAATAAATTCCAAAAAAAATTGTGAACTTTGTATAATTTGATATTACTGCAAACAAAATATATGTACATTGTAAAAAAATACACATTGTTACAAAATACAAACAAATATACACTTTATAACGTTTTAAGAAAATACAAACAAAAATTAAAACGCATAAAGGGTCCGCCAAATAACTTCTTTTTTTTTTTTTGAAAATGCTTTAAAAAAACTACTGAATATTTTTTAAATTTTTTTTTTTATTTGAAAGTACAATCCTTCCGGTTAATAATGGAAAATAATTTCATTCAAATGGATGCTTCGGCTAGCCATGCAATAGCCTACACGATCGGTGCAATTTTTAAGCACACATTATCGATTGTGTGCAGCTGTATTTCACCAATGGCTTCACGAATATTGTCTTTTAAAGCGTCAATTGTCTATGGCTTGTCGGCGTAACACTTATCTTTGACAGCACCCCACAAATAATAGTCCAACGGTGTCAAATCGCAGCTCCGAGGTGGCAAAACGACATCAGCTGATAATGCGACCTTCAAAAACAGGGCGCAAATCTTCAAGTGTAGCTTCGGCTGTGTGGCAAGTAGCGCCGTCCTGTTGAAACCAAATGTTGCCAATATCCTTCTTTTCAATTTTTGTGAACAAAAATTCGTTCAACATGGCCCGATAACGATCGCCATTGCCTGTAACGGCCACTACTTAATCATTTTCGAAGAAAAATTGCCCAATTATGCCTCTGGACCAAAATCCGCACCAAACAGTGACTCGTTTTGGGTGCGTCGGCATTTCAATGTATGCGTGCGGGTTTTCTGTGCCCCAAATGCGATAATTTTGCTTGTTTACATACCCGCCAAGATCAAAATGAGCCTCATCTGAAAAGATGATTTTTTTTTTGCCAAAATCGGCATCTTCTTTTCAAAGTAATGTCGCAATATTTCTCAGCGTATATACAACCATATTCGTTCAGCGGAAGGATAAAGCTAATTATCTGTCAAATCAGAGTGCTACCATTCACGAAATAAGCACTAGTTGCAAAAAAAAAACGTTAGATGGCGGAACATTTACTTCTTCAAATACTCTCAAAAATTCTGTTTCAGCACTACTAGGTGATCTATATACGGATGTAATTGCAATTGTGTAGTTATTATGTTTTGCCATATAAGCTGCTATCCATATTTTTGAGTCAATAATTTTTTCAAAGATTTTTTTTCACATTGCAGCTCTTTTTGAAATATGTTATTATTCCACCTGTTCTCGTTGAATTTGATAATGTTATAAATTGGTTGTAACCAATGAGCTGCGGTTCTTCCCCATTAATTTCCTTGGTTAAATGGGTTTCCGAAAGTATTATAAATTCAGGCTTTTTTATTTCAGCTAATATTTCTAATTGGTTATAATTATTTAATATTCGTTGTATATTTGTGTATATGCCTTGTATTTTCCGTGATTGTTATGCCACGAAACAACCACTTCTCCTCTTTTTTGCATTCAATTTATTTTGATATACAGGATAGTCTTTACTATGGGTCGAGTGATTCTCGTCTAAACCTAGATTCAACCTGTTATTTACTCTCACGCAGTTAATTCATTTATTTATTGTATCTTAATTACATTCCTTCGATTTATGACTTCTATGACATTTAATGGATACCTCTTAAGATTTACAATCTGATGATTTATGGTTGTATCCTTTACATTTAAAACACTGTATAATGTGGGTACAATCGAAAACTTTGCATTTCTCCCAACCAATATTGACTTTACTTTCATATATGCCTCGTTATCTAATTTGAGTATAGTGTTGTATATTGTCTCACCATTTCTTTTATACTCAAAGAACTTTATTACTTCCATTTGGCTATCATTAAGAAAATTGTTTTGCCTTCTCAATTTTTCAATAATTTCAGTTTCCGTGAGTTTGAACGACATACCAGTTATTTTAATTTTCATATCAACTTGATTAGGAACTTTAATTTCGTAGTACTCACCCATTTTCTTTTGCATTGTTTCTTTTATATTTTCTCTTTCTTCGTTACTTTCGCTCTGTATAACTACAGAACCATTTTTTCGCTGTTCTATATTAACAATTTTAAAGTTCATAGGATCAACTTTTTTATTTAAATCCTCCTTAGTTTTTACGACATCTTGTTTTCCTTTTGGTTTTTGGCATCCCTACATCACTTCTTAATGCATCGGCAAATGATAGCTTACTTGTGTTTGTTTTGGCACTTGTTTCCTCAATTGTTTTATTTCATTACACATTTTGTTTTTCTATTCAATTATATTACACATTTCTTTACTTTTATTTTGATTTTCGTTTGTCAGTCTATACAGCTTATTTATTTCCTTTACATTTACATCGCATTGCTTTTGATAGCTTTTTTCGATAGCTTCAAGTAGCTTTTTAATTTCGTTTTCATTTTGTTTTAAAGATTCTTTGAATTTGCCTTTATATTCAGCCAGGTATTGTTTGTTTTTTTCACATTTTCTTGAATATCTCCGATCGTCATGTCCACATTATGAATATGCTGAACACAGTCATCACACATAAAACGGATGAAGCCACCAGCCTCCAATATTCCACGAGAATATTGATCGATTCCCGAACATATTCCTGATAAACCTTTTTACATATTCCTTCACACATTAAGCCAGATTCGCCGCGTATTGCCGTTTTACAATGAATGCATTCCGACATATTTATACTTTAATATTTTGTTTTTCCAATCAGATACTGTTTTTTAAGCAGAAAGATATAGCGAATAATTATTTGGGAAACAATCTTAAGAGAAATTAAAGATATGGATTTTTTGTCTTAATTCTCAAGGTGTGGAATAGCTAGATATGTTTCCTGTGTGTGATGGGTCCCTACAAGAAAACAAAAATAAAGATTGCAAATCTTAAAACTAAAAATAAATAAAAATATATATTTAAATGAAACTCGCCGAACTAAGAGTAGAAAGACTCAAACAAGAATTGGATAAATTAGCGCTGCCAACAATGGTCACGAAGAATGAACTGCAAAGGCGGTTAAGAGAAGAACTTCGGAATCGTGGCATTGATATCGATACTTACGAGTTCGAGGAGGAATGAGAGTTACAGGCCCCAGAAACCACCAGTAATATTGGCATAATTTCGGTGCTAGCCGCTATAATGGAGAAAATGCAAGTATTAACGGAGGGGCAAGAAGCTTCTAGGGCCGAAAATCAAAAACTTCTGGCTGAGTCACGGAAAGATAGTGAGCAAAGGAAGGAAGCAAATCTAACAAAAAAATTTTGGCAAAAATTGAGAAGAAACTTGAAGTGGCAACAGAGAAGCTGCAAGAAATACATAAGTCAGCAAAAGAATTACTAGTGTCGAGGAAAAGGTGTCAAGTTTGCAAAAGACCATTGACACGAAGTTATTAATTTGGAAAAGTCCGTTGAGGGAAAACTCGTAATGATGGAGGAGAAGATCAATAACCTCCAGAGCCAGCGACCGGAATCAGTTTGAATCGTAACGGAAGGTACCAGCAGGATAAAATACATTGCTTTGATGGTAGTTCACCTTTATCCGTCTTTAAATTACAATTCGAGACAGTATCCAGCAGAAACGGATAGGACAATGGGGAGAAGGCTTTGGAACTAATCTTGGCGTTAAATGGTGCCGCAGCCGAGATTCTAAAAACCATTCCAGCCAACTGCTGAAACAGTGTAAATTTGGCGACGAACACAGATGAAAACTGAGTCACTTCAAGCCTTTTCAATAGAGGTCGAGAGATTAGTACGGCTTGCATACCCAGGAGAAAACCACCAGCTGATATACAACTTAAAAACCGAGGCGTTTGTTAATGGTATATGCGACCCAGACATCAAACTAGCGTTATGTTCCACACAGAGGACAGCCTTTGCAGAGACCGTGGCCTTTGCACTCGCCCAGGAGACCGCTCTCAAGATTTCTAGACCACAAGTAAGCAAAGTGTGAAAAACGGAAGTCGTGGAACAAGAAGAGTGCATTTTAAATAAAATTAGGGAAATAATGAAGCAAGTTTTGGAGGAAAATGGAAAGAAGACGAAACTTAAATGTTTTAATTGTGGAAATGCAAGAGATCAAGATCCGTCTCACCGGCAAGGAATAATAAACGGGCGAAATATAAACCATCTTCACAAGAGACCCCGTTAAACTAAAATTAGTAAGCACTGAGGGGTAAGTGCTGGTTCCCACAAGCAAGGGTCCCACAATCTCCATATCATTGATGCAACAAAATAACCTTACGGCGTGCGGGTACATAAACGGTAGACAACACACCTACACTATAGTGTAGTGAAGGCGAAGTGTGAGGCACTTAGAAATATAAGACTACGGACAGCTATTGGAGAGTCAGCCACCGTCCACGGAAAAACAGCGGCGAATGTGACTAGCTAACATCAGCGTAAGCCACGTCTTTATTGTGGACAAGGTTATTGTCGGTGCCGCTTTATGATAGCACATGGCATTAATTTGAATATGGGGCAACAAATAATGAGTTGTCGAATTTTGGAGATACCTCTTGACGTAGAATACAAGCATTAAGTGCACGCCAGAAGGTTAGTTGCTGCTGAACAACAAAAATTACCACCACAGAGTGAAACGTTGGCATGGGCGCGTATGGGAGATTGTGAGAAAAACCGCTTGTGGGTTGTTGAACCAGCAGAAATTCAGGCGGACTTGTTACCAGGAAAGGCCCACGTCATATCAATAGAACAGAAAATAATCCCGGTTAGAGTGCTAAATCTATCAAACCATGAAAAAGTCATCTGTAAGAACTCCGAGGTGGGTCAATGTGCTCCAGGATAGGCGTAACCTGGCGAAATGTCAGCCAAGGACCAACAGGAATTTGGTGTAAGTGTAGGTAAATGCAGGTATAGCAGCTCCCGAGAGAAATAAAGCCAAAAAGCTACTAAAGAGGTACGCTTGAGCTTCCCCACAAACAAGAAAAGGCGAGGAAGAACAGCCATGGTCAAACGTGAAATCGATACTGGCGAAGCGCGACCGATAAAACAGGCACCCAGAAGCATACCGCTGGCGAAGCGTAATGAGGTTAAAGAGCTAGTCGACGAAATGAAGAAGAGTGGTGTAATTGAACCATCACCGGGTCCGTGGAGCTCACTTGTAGTCGTATTCAAAAGGAAAGATGACATTACAAGATTCTGCGTATACTACAGGAAGCTGAATGATGTCACTAAAAGGAACAGTTACCCGCTACCGAAATTTGACGACACGCTAGCCATAACGAAGTGGTTCTCTATATTGAACCTGCAAAGCGGGTATTGGCTACCCAGGACAAATTGAACGATGGCTTATAGCAGTTTAAAATTTTAACATTTGGGCTCTGTAATGCTCCGGGCACATTCTAGCGACTTATGGAACGTGTACTAAAGGGACTGCTTTGGAAGATTTTCCTGGTGTACCTCGATGACATAATAGTGATGGGAAGAACCTTCAACGAACACATCAAGAACTTGGCAGAAGTTCTGCAACGAATATCAATGGCTGGACTAAAATTAAGCGTAAAGAAATGTGCACTCTTCGAAAAACAGGTGGAATATTTGGGGCATCTTGTTACAGCAGATGGCATATCCACGGATAAAGATAAAATACGAGCAGTAAAGGACTGGCCTCGTCCCCAGAATCTTCCCGAATTAGGCAGTTTTTTGGGACTATGCACATACTACAGACTCTTTGTTCCTACTTTGCTAGCGTGGCTGCAAGCTTGCATTAGCTCACCCAGAACTCAAATGTGTATCAATGGGGTGAATCACAAGAAAAGGCGTTAAAGACACTAAAAGACTTACTGTGTGCTGCACTAGTTTTGGCGTATCCAGTCCCAGGGGAAAAATTTATTTTGGACAGTGATGCTAGCGTATATGGTGTTGGTGGTGTACTTTCGCAAGTTGTCTGTTATTCAGAGGAAGTCATAGGCTACTATAGTCGCCCACTGTCAAAGCCTGAACGGAACTATTGTGTGACCCGACGTGAGCTACTTGCAGTGCTGGAATGCATAAAACATTACCATAAGTACCTTTATGGCCAACATTTTCTGCTAAGGACTGATCATTCCGCACTGAGATACCTGCTGCAATTCAAGAACCCTGAAGGACAGTTGGCACGTTGGATTGAGCTCCTCCAGACTTACGACTTCAGCATTGAACACCGAAGAGGCATAAAACATAGAAATGCTTATGTTCTCCCACACCGATGTTGTAATTTGAAGTGTAAACATTGAGTGAAAGCCGAGAAGGAATTCATCATTAATATCCTTCTAACGCAAATCGAAGCCAACGAAGACTGGTCCAAAACTTAAAGAAGTGAGACAATATTGGCGAAGATTATAGCGGCAAAGGAAGAGGGCAAACGGCAGAAGGTTCTCTTACAAAAACATATTGGACACAATGGGACAGTTTAAAAGTGATAAAGGGATCCTTATATCGACATTGGGAAAGCGCTGATGGCAAGACCTCATCCAACTTAATAGTAGTGCCTTCCTCCAAAATGAGGGAAGTCTTAAATGAGTTACATAATGGAGCTAGTGGAGGACACCTTGGACTTGTTTACATCATCAACGAATAAGCAGAAATATAGGAACAACATCAATGTATAAAAAAAGCGATAAACAAAGTAAACAAGCAATAACAACACTGCAAGAAAAAATGTAAACAAAATACACAAATAACAATAACGAAAACAAGCTGTTTACATTTATAGATATTTCGCGAAGACAGTCAAATTGCGCGTGAAGATAATAATTGTAGTTTGAAGATATCTGTTATAAAGACCTATTAAGCAATTGTTATTGTGTACGCGAAAGAGTGTAAAGAATAATAACAATTAAAGCAAATTGTTGTTGTTTAAGTCAGGACTTGAAAGATAGCCCACGGAATTGGGCGAACAATAAAGAATTGATTTAAAACTAAACACAAATTTATTTTTATTTTATTTGCAATCTACGAACTCATATTTTTAAACGTTTTTAAAAGGGTAAAAACATAACAATACGTTGCTACAGTTGCACTTCATGAATGGAACTATGGTATGGTTCATTGGCATCTTCTGGTTATAGTTGTCTTCGATATATTTATTCAAATTTAATTATAATAATTATTCTGTAAGAATTAGTGTTCTTCGTAACAGTTAGTTAATGCGCACAGATTCACGCACCATAGTTAAAACTGAAGGCGACAATACCGATTATGTCCAAAAAAAATCTTATTTCATTTATAAAGAAAATCGAATATTTTTGATTGGGATCACTTAGATTTATCAAACATAAACACAACCACAGATAGTTTGCGTTATACTCGCCTTCAACAATGAATTCTAAGTCAAGTTTTTTAAAAACTTTTCGTACTGTAACATAAATAAATTTAGAAATTCACTAATGCTTTTTAGTTTAAATACTATTAGGCTTTATACTTTCAACTTAAAACTTATTTCTTTAATTATTTGCATTTATTTTAGCTTCGGTTCTATCGAGTCACTAATACGTCTTTGCAGTTTCCAAAGTTAAAATCACTCATAGTAATTATATCAGCAGGATGTTTGTTGTGCGCAATTCTATTTTTACTATGCTTATCATTTCTGCTGGAAGGTGAGTACATACAATTTATTTTTATTCATTACATTACCCTTTTTTATTTAATGTTTTTCGTTAATTTTTTCGGATTCATAAATTGTTCTCGAGTTTTGTAAATGTATTGAGAAACATAATAAATTTGTGTTCAGTTTGAATTTCAAATAAAAATTTTTATCACAAATCTCCAGAGAAAAAATTATATTTCAGGAGGACAACAAGAAACAATTGCAATCCAAAGAATCGGTTTATATAAAAAATTATTGATTTAATGAACCAGCAAGTTCTCCGGATTTTAATCGTATGACAGATATATGAAGAATGATATCTAAGTGGGTTTTCACTGAAAACCATCATTTTGGTAAATTGCGTTTACTAAAATCTAAAATTATACAAGAATGGTGGAAAATTGATGACAATACAGCTAAAAATTTAATCAGTAGTATAAAATAGAATATTTAGTTTATTTTTATAATTTTTTTTATTCTTTATAATGAAAATAAATAGCATTCCCTAAAAGTATATGAAAGGATAAATAACTCTTTAAAAGGAATCTAATTGATTAAAGTTATCTTTAAGAGTTTTGGAAATCGAAGTGATCTTATAAATGTGGAACGCACTGTATATACAAATCAATGTGTATTTGTTGTCTTGGAATGAGAAATAGCCTACATTGCTACAATTTAGCCAGAACCTTAAAACTTAGCCTCAATTACTCTCGTATGAATCTGGGAGAAAGAGGTATACTTATATACTTATATAAGGCAAATATTAATTTTCTCATATCTGAAGAACTCTTAAACCGATTGCGATAAAATTGTATCCCAAACCCTTCTTAAGAAAATCCAATAGAAAAAATTAAGAAAAAAATTTTAAAAATTTAGAAATTAATTCCTATCAGAAACATTAATTGTATATAATCTGTTACAGTGACAGCTGTAAGAATGGACTTTTATCTCTTTTCTATGAAACTGATTTAGTGAAAATCTGTAGCGGATAGGGTCCGAGGAAGTGGTGCTCTACATTTCAAGCAAATTTTAATTATGGCATATCTGAAAAACTATTCCGACGAGAGCATCTACATTTTTTCCCAATCACTTTTCTTTGAAACTTAAAAAAATGTAGGGCAGACAAGTTCAACGGGAGAGGTGTCCCCATACAAGTAAAATATTAATTATCAAATATATTAAAAAATGTTGCAATGAAATTCTCATATTTTATTTTCCCAAGAAAGTTTCTATGAAATCCTTTAGTTATTGTGGAATCTGATTAAGTAATTTTAATAACATACTTAAATAAACATAAAATACCTTTTGTCTATTGAAATAAAGTATTTATGATCTAATGCATTCAGATAAAAAATGTACCTTTTATTTTATAAAATGTTTTTGTTCAAGAAAAATTTTTACTACTACATAAATTTGTTACCTTATAAATAAAATATAAATTTTCTATACGTTAAATTTTTTAATTTAGTTAAATCAATTTTTTACCTGTGATTAACAAATAATTATAGATTATTAGAGAAGTTTTATATCCCGAAATTGTTTACCCTCACTTTAGTTTGTTACCTGTTATTTAAAAAATTATGGATTTTACATATGTACGTTCAATTTTGCAATTTAGTTGAATTTTTGATTCTAACCAAGTCTTACATTTTTTGTAAAAAATTAAAAAATGCCCCCAGTGGTTTACTCTCTATTGCGATGCGAAAGCAAGTTCGATGCGTACGCAAAAGCCTTCGCAAAAAAGGAAGCAACACTGGCACCACAAAATTCACAATAGCGGACCACAAAATGAAATGTCGAAACTTGTAAACAAAAACATTTTAAGCAAATTAATTAATTATTTCAGGAACATAGGTTTTATTTAAATAACTTTTTATAAAAACATTTATATAAGGAATTCAGTTAATCGTACTTTTATTAAAAAAGAAACTTAAATAAAAAAAACTTCTATTATAAAACTTTTATATTACTTATATTAATAAAAAACAACTTAAAAACTTCTTAAACTAAAAATTGCATTTATATTATTAAAAGATTAACTTTTTTTCTGACGAAAAATAACAAAATTTAAATACATATAACATAAAATATTGCCAGGTTTTTCTTATTTCAAGCTCTAAAATTTTCTCTTTCAATTGTAGATTTTCTATTGCATTTTTGTTTGTTTTTGGAGCTTATATTCTTCTTAAATTAAAATTTTTCTTTAAAAAGTTTTCTAGTGTATCGTACTAATTCCTTCAAGGTATTCTGAACATCGCCCAATAGTTTGGTGGATTGCTTGTGGAATATTCTTTGTTTTTCTACTTGTATTTTTAGTAGATTATCACGGTCGTTTTTGTGAGACAGCCATGTATGTTTGGCTGTCTGAAAACTATCATCCAAAGAGCTACGTTTGGTAGCGTGTGCTGGGGTGTTACTGCGTAATTCGATTCGATATAAAAATTATACGAATTCGAAAAGAAGGAAACGTACATTTTTACCTTTTTCGTACTCATGAATATCCCTGTCGAAAATGCAACTGTGTAATACGAAAACGAATGACAAAAACATTACATTTTTTCGTATTTCATTCGAAATACATTTTGGTAGTGGAAGTATAAAAAATACTTATGTACATTTTTTATTTTTTTTTTTGTAAAAAAATCAATTTTTTAAAAGGAAAGGAATGTTCAAAAAACAAAGTCCCATACAAAAACTAATCAATTTAAGTTAATGGTCACCAGAGCAAAAAGTAAATCTAGACATTGTGGGAAATAAATCTAGACATTTGTGCGATACAAATGGATGGAAAAAAGTGTGGGCAGACTATAAAAACCATGTAAAGGTCAAGTGCAAGCGCAACAAAATCGGGTTTTCAGGAACTGGCGGAGAACCTTGTAATTATTGTGCACTTAAACCGCTAGAACAGCAAGTTTGTGCTCTCCTTGCTATTAATGTATCCATTCATGATGTTGAAGCGACTTCAACCATTTTTTATATTGTTTATTTAATTTCGGATATTAATTTCTTTATTAATCATTAATTTAATTAAAATCAATTATTTTAGTTATTTTTTCCTCATTTGAATATATATTTCATATATTTCCTTTAAGTGTATTGGAAAGCTATTACTTTTGAACTTAAGTAAAGCTTTTACTCTCATTTAAGTAGCATTGAGTGATTTATCATTGTTCTTTATCACCGTTTCTTTCTTAAACATGTATGCTAACTTAATTCTTTCTAATTATCTTTTAAATCATTACTTAACGAACCTTTAAGTTAATCACAGCAGCAGGAGGCTGCAAATTCCTTTTTTTGTTTAATAAAACAGCAAGAAGCTGTACAGTAAATTTTTAAGTTCTAAGAAGAACACTCTGCCTTTTAATTAAAAGGATAAATTTAATCTGGGCTAAGAATCGAGCCCACATTTTGGTGCTTCGAAAAAATTCTAGGAAGGCCTAGAATAGGAAAAACCTTTGAAGTCATTCTTGGTTCATCTTTGTAATCGACAATTTTTTGGAATCGATACTGTTGTAACAACAATTCCAGCAATAAAGGTATTTGCTCCACCGTAGCATCTATAAATATCACCAAAATCCTGGAGGACCAGATTTGTAATTTCAATTATAAAAATCATCGTCAGCCTGACGTCAGTAACGGGATAATTAGAACATCGACAACAACTACATCAATTGGTAACGGGAAAGGAAAGAATTTGGTATGTACAGAGATTTAATTTATTTAGTGCAATTTGAAATTTATGAAATACATAAATATAAAGTGAGTAATTTAAATTTAAATGTGGATAAGAATTTAAAATCAGTGATTTTGATCATTAATTCTATTAGTCATATCACAACCAACAAATTAAAAAAAAAGGTACTAACGTCGTAAATTTTGTACCTAAAGTGCCAGCACTGATAATAACTGTATTTATGAAAATGAAATCCACATGCTTGAAACGAACGAAAAAAGAATATTTGAATACATAAGAACAAATGTAAAATAGATTCCACAAATTTGCCAGTGACGGTATTTATTTTTTTACGGAACGGAAAAAAAATGTAAATTGCGTTCTGACCTTGAGGACTATTGAAAAGTATATTTTTTTTGGTCTGCATTTACCGTTCCTCAAGCACTTTTATTTAATTTTTTTGACACGTATTTGTTTCATCTGGAATTACTAAATAGTTTCTATTGATTTGGCTACGGGTTTCAACTGAAAAATGGTTTCGAATAGAAAGTGTAAGGCTGCTATTCAGCAATTGGTGCGTTTTTGAGTTGCGTTCGAAAAACTTTCTTCAGGGAATTGCACAAATGAACTTTTAGAGGTGAAACAAACAGAATTAGAGCGCAGATGGAACAAGATGTTAGAGGCCTTTGACGGTTTGAGTACTGATGAGGAGAAAGTAAAGGAAGAAGATGATGTCTTAGAAGAAATATCAGCCAAATACGAAGAGGCTTGCGAACAATACCAGTTAGTAAAAGCGAAGATTATCCACATGATGAAGGAAAAAGTTCCCCAACAGAAAACTCCATCAGATTATCGTCCAGCACTTAAACTCCCTGCAGTTGAAATAAAAACTTTTGAAGGAGGTTTCGATAACTGACCTGCTTTCAGGGACATGTTTATGGCTGCAGTGGGCAACGAGCCTACCGTTGCTCCAGCCCACAAATTGTACTATTTGCATAGCAAAACGAGGGGGGAGGCATACCAACTCATTAAAGATTATGAGTTGGTATATTATAACTTTTAATGTGCATGGCAGGCGTTGATAGCTCGGTATGAGAACAAACGCATTTTGATCAACAACCAAATCAGGAAAATTTATGGGATACAGACCAGTGGTGTTGTGCTAATTTTCTTTTACCGGAACGCGTTCCGGACTCCGGTTCACGGTTCGGAAAAACAAGCCGGTTCGTTCCGGTTTTTGTTCCGGTTCGAGTTCGGTTCAAACCCTTGTTTATAAAAATACATATAAAAATTAGAAGAAAAAATCAGCATTCTTTTTAATATTTTTTTTAAAACGTCAGCCAATTCTCGTTATCAGAAATCATCTTTAGTTCCGGAACGCGTTCCTGTCCAAAAAAGAAGTACCGGAACGACGTTCCGGAGCGTTCCGGCTCGACAACACCACTGATACAGACCCTTCAGAATGAGACATTGAAATATTTACGACTTCTTCAGAATACAGTCAACGATGGATTGTCTATTATTAAATCATTTAAAGTAGAAGTTGCTAGTAATGATCCTTTTCTGATGTATATCTGCACGTCAAAGCTCCCTGGAGACACTTCGCGTGATTGGGAAGACTCACTTTCAAATCACAAAGAATTACCTACATGGGAACAATTAAACAAATTTTTGTCTTACCGAATCGAAACGTTGGAGACGTTTAGTAGTTTGAGGAAGACCTCCAGTCGGGATGCCCATTATTCAAAATCGCAAGTGTTTTATTCTACGGCTGAAACTGAAAATAAAAAGCTAGTCTGCAAAAAATGTAAGCAAAACCATCCCTTACGGTTTTGTAAATATTTTAAAAGTTTGTCTGTCAACGATAGAATTTAATACGTGTATTCTAATAAATTTTGCGCAAATTGTTTTTCGCCACATCATTTTCGAACAAAATGTACTAGTGCCAGTAGTTGCATAAAATGTAACAAGCGACATCACACTATGCTACACATTGAAAATGAGCAACCATTTAAACAGATGTAGCAGAAGCAGAGTTATAGCAACGATCCAATACCGTCTGGATCAGGAACTCAACGGAACGTTACTTCTTCCAATAATTACTTGGTGCGAGATGCCTCTACAAGTGGAAATGAAATCGAGTTGATACAAGTCAACTTAAGTCAACATAGTGGAACAACTATTCTGCCCACAGTATTGGTGTACGTTGAACATTTAGGTGAAAAATTCACAACACGTGCATTAATCGACACAGGATCGACAAAAAGTTTTCTGTTGAAAAGAGTTCAACAAAATTTGTCGATTCCTTTAGAGCCTTATCGAAGCAAAATTTCTGGATTTGGTGACACAGTGATTGGTAATTCCAAAGGACGATGCTACATAACTGTAAAATCCAGGATTTCTGATTTCAAAATAGAGATGCAAACTATTGTGGTGTCTTTGTTGGCACAATTTATGCCTTCACGACCTATTCCAATACAATGTTTGGAAAATTTAGAGGGACTGAAACTGGCCGATCCCTATTTTTGTAGGCCAGCAGGGATTGAAATGATTACTGGTAGTGACTACTTGCCCTTTATAAACCTTGGTGGTGTTAGAATGAATATCGGTAATAATTTTGAAGCGAGGGAATCTCACTTTGGGTGGTATTTGATGGGACCTGAACCCTCTACCGAGGTACAGTCTTTTCATATTATGGTACACTCTTCACACGATTTAGCTCTACAGGAGCAATTAAAGCAATTTTGGGAGATTGAAGAAGCCGAAAAAAACCAAGTTTAAGTCTGACAGCGATCGTTATTGTGAAGATTTGTTTAAGCGTACAACTATTAGGCAATCTGATGGACGCTACGTTGTACGACTCCCGTTCAAAGAGCAATATCCGTATGAAGTCTTTTTGGGTCCGTCACGGAACACGGCACTTGCTCAATACCACAGGATGGAGACCACGTTAAACAAAACACCAGAGTTTAAAGCAAAATACGCTGTAGTGCTAAAGGAATATTTGGACCTAGGGCATATGAAGCCAGTAACATATTTTGAACCGAAAACCGAAAAGGTGTCCTCATTTTTTCTGCCCCATCATGCGGTCATCAAACCCGAAAGTAAATCTACTAAGGTCAGAGTGGTATTTAACGCGTCGAAGAAGACAGCCAGTGGTTTCTCGTTGAATGATGTCCTTTACCAAGCGCCAACATTACAGACTGACTTAATGGAGCTCGTGCTTCGATGGAGAAATTACCGCTATGTATTTACAGGCGACGTACAAAAAATGTACCGTCAAATTTTGGTGGACAAAATTGACCAACTTTATCAGCAAATTCTATTCCGCCATGAAGTAGAAGGCCCAGTGAACACGTTTCAATTAAAAACTGTAACGTTTGGAGTGAATTGCGCTCCGTATTTGGCGATAAGGACACTAGTTGAGTTGAGTGAAGACTGTCGATACTTGTTTCCAAAAGCATCAATAATTTTAAAGAACGAAGTATACGTCGACGACATCTTGTCGGGTGGACACTCCATTGAGGATGCTAAACTTAAAGAGGAGGAACTTGTTAAGGCCTTGAAATCTGCCGGATTCCCTCTTAAGAAAATGACAGCAAATCATCAGATGCTTCTAAACCATTTGCCCCGGGAGGATCTCCTTGACGAAGATTTTTTGAAGTTCACCGTTAAAACTTTAGGAATACGCTGGAACGTCTTAACAGATAATTTTTACTATGCCGTAGAGCCGATTGAGTTTACCTCATCCGCTACGAAAAGAAAAATCCTATCAGTAATTGCGAGGTTATTTGATACACTTGGTTGGTTGGGTCCAATATTAATAGTGTCTAAAGTACTAATGCAGGAACTCTGGAAGGAAAAATCTGACTGGGATGAAGTTGTATCTCAGCTTTTACTTGCAAAGTGGCACATTTTTCTAAATAATTTGCCATTTATTTCTCAAATCCAAATCCCTAGCTGGATAAACTTCTCCCCAACGTATCGCATTCAGATACACGGTTTTTGTGATGCCTCCGAACAAGCATATTGTGGTGCTATATATATTCGAACAGAAAGCCCAGAAAAAGAAATAAAAACACATTTGCTAGTCGCGAAGACTAAAGTTGCTCCGATTAAACGCATTACAATTCCAAAACTAGAATTATGTGGAGCTCTACTAGTGTCTACACTCATCCGAAGTGTAGTGTCGAACTGCGGATTTTCATATGAATTGTTTTTATGGACAGATTCGTCAATTGTTTTAGGGTGGCTACAAAGAACACCAAATTCGTTGAAAACATTTGTTGCAAATCGTGCGACTCAGATTATTAGCATTGCGGACACTAGTCATTGGAAACACATTAAAAGCGAGGATAATCCTGCTGATATTGGTTCTCGTGGTTGCACTCCTCAGAAACTAGTAAGTAATAAATTATGGTGGTATGGGCCTCCTTGGCTACAATATTCTATGTCTCTCTGGCCGAAGCCAAGGACCTTTGATCCAACAGATTTGGAAACAAAAAATTCAACCAATTTTCATCTTGATGTGAGCTGTACATACGTACTGGAAGAATTTTCATCCTTTTCAAGAGCTTTACGAGTTCTTTGTTATCGAATGTGTTTCATCAATAGATTATTGAAAAGACCATTCTCTAGTGAGAAATTCATCACTACGCAGGAAATAAACGCAATGAAAATTCGACTTTTTTTTATAGCCCAAAAGACATTTCTATCGTGAGTATGAATGTTTAAAACATAAGAAATCAATAAATAATAAAAGCAGACTACTTAGCTTGAATCCCTTTATCGACAAGAACGATCTTCTGCGAGTAGGTGGTAGGCTAGCCAATTCAGGGTTAAGCTACGAAGAAAAGCATCCAATTATAATTCTGGAAGAATCTCGACTTGCGAAACTCCTAGTTCATTTTACGCATCGAATTCTCCTGCACTCCGAGCACCATATAATGTTGCGAGCTATCCGACAAGGATTCTACATTCCTAGATTAAGAAACCTAGTGCGGAAATGCATACGAGATTGCAAAGAGTGCACTATCTACAAACAGCGTTTCCAAAACCAGATTATGGCTGCATTGGGCTTCACCTGGTCATTCATACCGCCGTATGCACCTCATATGGGCGGTCATTGGGAAGCTGCAGTCCGTAGCATAAAGTCCCATTTGAAAAAAATCGCTTCGAATTTATCATTTACTTTTGAGGAATTCACCACACTTCTCGTGTGTATCGAAGCTGTTCTTAACTCGAGACCACTCTCACCCATCACAGAAAATCCTAACGAACTTTTGCCTCTAACGCCTGGTCATTTTCTGCGAGGAGCCCCAATCACTGCTTTGCCAGAAGCCCCTCTAGAAACTCCGCTTGAGAGAGTACCACATTTAAATCGTTGGAAGCAATTAAAGGCGTTACAGCATATTTCTGCACGCCGCTGGAAATCGGAATACATTACCGAACTTCAACGTCGTTTCAAATGGAGAACGGAACGAGAAAACTTAAAGAAAAATGATATCGTTGTAATTAAAGATGATTCACTGCCTCCAACTGAATGGCTTCTCGGTAGAGTTACCAACGTCATCTATGGGCGTGACAGCAAAGTACGAGTCGCCGAATTACAGACCAAAAATGGCACTACCATACGACCGGTGGTAAAATTATGTTTACTACCCACTGGTAACCATGTCCCGAATGGAAAAACATTATAATGATCAAAATAAGAAATCTATAATCAATTGCACTGAATATCTTTTATTTCTGTATATATGTATTTTTTCTCTTTTTCCTAATATTCCAAAAGATGTACCTCCTGACCCATGCCCATTTTTGATTGGATGATCTCGATAATCTACTCTTGCCATCCACGCCCGGGAGAAGGTTGAAGCGACTTCAACCATTTTTTATATTGTTTATTTAATTTCATATATTAATTTCTTTATTAATCATTAATTTAATTAAAATCAATTATTTTAGTTATTTTTTCCTCATTTGAATATATATTTCATATATTTCCTTTAAGTGTATTGGAAAGCTATTACTTTTGAACTTAAGTAAAGCTTTTACTCTCATTTAAGTAGCATTGAGTGATTTATCATTGTTCTTTATCACCGTTTCCTTCTTAAACATGTATGCTAACTTAATTCTTTCTAATTATCTTTTAAATCATTACTTAACGAACCTTTAAGTTAATCACAGCAGCAGGAGGCTGCAAATTCCTTTTTTTTGTTTAATAAAACAGCAAGAAGCTGTACAGTAAATTTTTATGTCCTAAGAAGAACACTCTGCCTTTTAATTAAAAGGATAAATTTTATCTGGGCTAAGAATCGAGCCCACACATGGTATGAGTGGAAGAAAATAATTCAGTGCATCAACCATCTAGGCCGTAATCCTGACTGAAGGGTTGTAATGGCCAATTATGTATGTATGTATGCATCAACAAGCTGCAATTACTGCTAAAAATTACCATGAGGAATAAAATTTTGAAATAATGGATGAGTCAATTTTCCTCTCCCCGGAACATAATGTCGAAAAGAAAAAAGTAAGAGGAAAATGGCGCAATTTGAATTAAAACAAAAAATTTTTGGCTTGGAGTATTCAAGAGAATAAATATGAGAATAAGCTTCTTTTTAATTATTTAGGTTTAGGTCGGTGTGGTAGCTCTGATATCACAAAGCTCACTTGAGCACGCATATCGGCCCGTTGTGATGCCACGGGTGAACGCAGTCCCTGTACTAACCAAGTTCCACCAAAATCAGGGAAAAGGAAGAAGTTGGTCAGCGCAAGGGCTGCACAACAAAAGCACGACTACCCCGCACTGGAAAACCAGCCAGAAAGTTTGATGAACGAAGCTATATCCTTGATGTCAACATATGATAGCTCCGTTAAGCTAACAAGGAATGGGGAGCCAAATAACCTATATCTACACCTAGCATGAGACGGGTACTGGCAAAGAAAGTGAACAACAGTCTCCTCTTCTTCAGTGGACCTGCATCCACGGTAGAAGTCGTTGAAAGGGAGTCTCATTCTTTCCACGTGTCTACCCATGACGCAGTGACCCGTAAGCACGGCCACTGTAGTCGAGATGAAATGACGACCAAGACCAAGTAATCGGATGGTACGCCTTCTATCCATCTTGGGCCAGGTGAGTCTAGCGGTGGAGCAGGACTCCTCATTGACCCAGGATAGGTTGGCGTCCCGAAAGAACCTCCGCGCAATGGTCAACTTGACCGAGGCAAGTGGCATACCCAATTCAACAGAAGAGGATTCCGGAAGGAGCGCACCAGCTCTGGCGAGATCGTCGGCCCTACAGTTTCCCGGAATTACACTGTGGCCGGGGACCCACACCAGAGAGATACTGGTGAAGCGCCCCGAGAGAAGGTCGAGACAGCGGCGACATTCCCTAACGATCCTAGAGTTAATCATGGAACCCGATAGAGATCCTATCGCGGCCTGACTATCAGAGAAGATCGAGACGCGAGTGAAAGGAGCATCGTTGACGAGGATCCATTGTCCGGCAGACGGAGAGAAATATTCGGGTCCAGTTTCCCAGAGTAGACACGGCTCCCAACCCCATTATCGAGTTTAGAGCCGTCGGTATATATATCCAGGACTTCCGGGGGGACGACCGTATTAGGATTCCAGTCATCCCTACTTGGAATCAGAGAGTGGAAACATCTGTCAAGACAATATTCAGCAGAGAAATAGTCTATGTTCACAGGGGCCACTGCATCAACCTCCAGAATAGTGGAGTAACCAAAGGGTACAATGTGCCAACGAGAGACAGCATTAAGTCTAGTCGCAGCAAACTTGGCTACCTGCTTAGCGAGAAGCACAGTAGGAAGCCAGTTTAGCATTGCGAACAAGGCTTTCGTGGGGGTGGTGAGAAGAGCGCCAGTTTTATAAATGGTAGCAGACCTTCTGATCTTGTCAAGAAGTCTGACGTTGTATTTCTTGTCCAGAGCAGTCCACCAGAAAGCAACACCGTATAAGAGGTTGGGTTCGGTGACCGTGGAATATATCCAACGCATGATCCTTGGGTGAAGACCCCATCTGGTTCCGACCGCTCTACTGCAGCAGTAAGCAGCACATGCCGCCTTACGTGCCCTAGCAGCCAGATTCGCCCTCCAGTCGAGTTTAGGATCTAGGATCAGGCCCAGATATTTAACCTCGCGACTCAACGTGAGTCTGGTCCCACCTATGCTGGGAAGGGAGAAGGTCGGAATTTTATATTTCCTCGTAAAAAGAATCGTATCGGTCTTAGAGGGGTTAATAGACAGTCCAAAATCCCTACACCAGTCCAACACGATTGACAGCGCCAAGTTCAACTTATCCGACAGTGTCTGCGGACAAATTCCCGACGCAGCAATGGCAATGTCGTCAGCGTAAGCTATGGCCCCATTGCCAGAGTGTTCCAGCCCCCTCAAGAGTGAGTTGACTGCAAGATTCCAGAGAAGTGGTGATAGAACACCGCCTTGCGGTGTGCCTCTGCGAACCATTCTCTGACAATTCGTGGCCCCCACTGTGGAGGTTACTATCCTCGATTTGAGGAGAAGCTCAATGAACCTGACCAGATTCTGTCCCAGGTTCAGAGAACCAAGAGCCCTAACTGTGGCGTCCGGGTCGACGTTGTTAAATGCAGCTTCAATGTCCAGAAAAATGGCCAAAGTGTATTCCTTAACGTGCATGGACTTTTCTACCCGAGAGATAAGAGAGTGAAGTGCAGTCTCCACTGATTTACCTCTCGTATACGCATGTTGGGAAGCGGATAGGAGCGCTGGATCAATCAAGGTCCTGATATGAACATCAAGAACTCTTTCCAGCGTCTTCAGAAGAAAGGAACACAGACTTATGGGTCTATAATCGTTCGCCCCAGTGTGGGACGGTTTCCCAGCCTTGGGAATGAAGATCACCCTAGATATTCTCCAGCTCCAAGGGATGTAAAGGAGCCTGAGACTAGCGTTATAGATGGCAAGCAACCAAGGGAGGATTATCTCCTCCCCATGTTGAATGTCACCCGGGATAATACCATCCGGTCCTGGTGACTTGAATGGTTTGAAAGACCTAACAGCCCACTGCAATTGGCCTAGGGTAAGGGTCAGGGGGGAATAGTTCCCAGATGGTGGTTCGTTAACCTGATAAAAGGCCTGGCCACCAAGTGTGTCACTTCCTGGAAAGTGAGTGTCAAGGAGAAGCTCAAGCGTCTCCAAACTGGAAGTAGTCCAGCGTCCGTCAGGTCGTCGGATACAGTCAAGGGATTTGTGAGTGGAACTTAGAATTTTACGGAGACGGCCCGTTTCGGCAGAGGATTCTACGCTCGAGCAGAAGTTCCTCCACGATGCCCTCTTCGCCCGCCTTACAGCGTATTTAAGTTCCCTCTTTTTTTCCTTGTAGGCTGACCATTCGCCTGTCGTCTTCGCCCTGTTAAAGAGCCTGCCACAAGATCGGCGTAGATCATCGATCTCTTGGCTCCACCACGGCGGTTTTCGCTTACCCCTATGGGCAGCGGGTTTGACGGAGGAAGTGGCTGCCGCCCTAAGCGCAGTCGACAGTGTGTCCGCAGCCCTATCCACGTCGAAACGGGTCGTTATAGTGGGGGGGGGGGGGGTAGAGGGAAGGCTGCTACGCAGTCTCTCTCTAAAAATGGTCCAATTCGTGTTCCTCCTATTGACCGGAGGGGTCATGAAAGGAGTAGGCTCGTTCGTGTCAATAGTAAAGGTAATGTATCTCTGGTCCGAAAAGGAGCATTCATGAGATACAAACCGGTCCTTAAGGTTAGTAGAGAAACCTGAACTGACCAGAGTGATGTCCAGCACCTCCCTTCTGTTCGAAGTGAGGAAGGTTGGTTCATCGCCCCGATTAGCTATAGCTAGGTTATTACTAATAATAAAATTAAAGAGGCACTCACCCCGCTCGTTGGTACCTGAACTGCCCCACATCGTGTGGTGGGAGTTGGCATCTCCGCGTTGTTTCGCATCCGCTACCAGTCGATCGATGGGCTCCTGAGGGGGAGAGAGCCCATAGTCATGCGCCAGATACGATGATGTGATCCAGAGGGTCATCAAGTTCAATTCGACGACCATGGTGACGGTATCCTTGTCGCTGAACCTGTGGAGGAGAAGAGCGTTAATACTATTCTTAACCATGACACAAGCCCGAGGCTTACCTGAGTTCTGGATATACGCTAAGCGATATCCTTTGATGTTGAGTCCGCAAACCCTGCCGTCTACAACCCAGGGTTCTTGGACCAGAATGAGCTCTGCATCCTCGGCTGCTAGTCGGAGGAGCAGAGCGGCAGAGGCAGTTTTAGAGTGTTGCAAGTTAATTTGGATGACTCTCAGCATTGGCCAAAGAATTAACCATTGTCACATCAGCGTCCTCTTCGTCCGACAACGGAGAGGTTGCGCCCGCGTTAATATCAATGCCGTCGAAGAATTCCCTCACCAGCTCAGAATTGGACTTCTTGCTGGATGAGGAGCGCCGAGAAGAATGACTGCACACGCTTCTACATTCGACGTCTTCGGCGGGTTCGAGGGGTCCAGGGGTGGGGTCGGATGGAGTAGGGTCAGATGGGGTAGAGTTCTGTGGCATGGGTTGCGATGGGACGGGATTTTCGGAGATGGGTTCTGTTGGGGGATGTGCGGCAGCGCGGGAATCCGACTTATAGACCCTTAGCTCAATTGAACTAAAACCATATTTTATCACGCCCCCACGGGCAGTAACAAGTGGAAGTGACTCCTCATTCAGGATGATCACTGCCTCGCGGTTATCACCCCACTAGTCAGCAACTTTAGTCACTCTCCAGTTATGAGTGGGCAGGTCGGTGTTGCTGGCCTTGAGGATCCTCAGCATGGTTTCCATGGCATGGGCGGTTGGGAATCCGGTCTGGAGGGACGGCGGCAAGCCTAGCTCCTGGCCAGACTTCACCAATCCTACTGATAGCCTCCTTATAGAGCTCCATAGAACGGAGGTCAGATCAAGCCACCAGCTTGATATGCCCCTGATACCACCCCGCATCAGTGCAGACGGGTGAGGGGCCAGGATTGGAGTCCATTACACCTAGGAAGACAACTTCCACTTAGTGGGAGCAATGGAACCATCAGGGTGGCTCTGGTCAACGACCGCCCAGGTCAACCTTCCTTTAATACCTCACTGAGAGGCTTAGAAGGTTTGCTGGGGTCAGGACGTCTAGGTTGTGTCGATGAACGGGGTCTTGTAGGGGGGATGTTAGGGTTGGCCACCTTAGAGCGTTTGGGAGGCTGGAGCGGAGCGTTTAGCTCGATTGATCTTTGCCTCTTTGGGGCCGTCTCTGCCGTGATGGGAGAAGCGGGGGGCGATCATTACGATGGGCCTTAGCCCAGGCAAGGCGACCCTTCTCGTCCTCTGAGAGGAGAGCCGGGTCGGTCGAGCCAAATTTCGCAATGATACGCATGGCTGATCTGCGAGTTCTATACGCCCTCACGCTAGCACTCACGGTATTCTTGACACCCAAAGATGAATTGGTGCCGGGGGCTTGCGCGCCAGACTTGTCTGCCAATGCCTTGGCGGCAGCCGAAGAGTGCGAGGGCATATTCGCAGGAGCCTTAGAGGTAGACGGAGCCTCGGTAGAAGGTGCCAGGGCAGGAGGTGTGGCGACACTAGGGACCGGCTTCGCAGCCGAAGCCTTGTGTGCGTCCACCGGTTACGGTAGATGCTTTGCGCTCGCCAACTTGAGTTAGCGCTGGTTTGTGTCCTGGATTGGGTTGGTTGGTCGAATTCATAACTTTTATTTCTGCGCTTAAAAATAAAAGTTGAAAAATAACTTTTATTTCACCTCGAAAAAATAAAAGTCAAAAATAACTGTTATTTTTGCTCTTAAAAATAAAAGTCAAAAAATAACTTTTATTACTGCTCGACAAAATAAAAGTCAAAACATAACTTTTATTTCTGCTCGAAAAAATAAAAGTAAAAATAACTTTTATTTTCTGACTTTTACGATAAAAGTTATAACAGTTACGGTACCTGATTTTAGGCAATGGTTTAATAAAAATAAATTGAGAGAAACAATTGATTAACAAAAGACAACGGCTGTTTTATTATCAAACCCTCCGCAATAACCAAGTTCAAGTGCTTGTGTTATTCAAAATCCACTACAACCAAGTTTAAGTGCTTGTGTTGTATGTATAATTGTCCCGGTGATTCCGCCCGGACAAATCAAAACCGACCAGCAAATCAGCTGAGTCAATACATTCTGGTGACCGCGATGTGATTTTCGGCGTTAATCCTTTTCTGAGGAAATCGACTTGGAAAAATTGTATACGTTTTTTAAGTAGTTAATTCGAACTACTAATTGCAATTGCAATTGGTTCTGATGATTTAGATCCTCTGTTTTTAAAACTTTTGACACCTAGACTTTTGCCATATTATACCTACTTATTCAATACAGTGCTGACTAAATCTACCTTCCCAGATGAATGGAAGCTGGCCAAAATCCTTCCCATTCCCAAAACGAACAATGAGTTCAGGCCAATTGCTATACTTCCTTTTTTGTCAAAGGTAATGGAAAACATTATAGCTAGACAAATCAACAGTTATCTGGCGAGCCACGATTTCTTAACTGTTAGTCAGTCGGGTTTCATAAAAGGTAGGAGTTGTACTACCGCTCTATTGAATGTAGTTGAGGATCTAAGGTTGGAGCTAGATGAGAATAATGTAGCGTTTTTAGTTCTTCTCGATCACACCAAGGCTTTCGATACGGTTGATCACAAAGTATTATTGAATAAGCTCCGGAAACTGTTTAATTTTTCTAATTCTGCCGGTAATTTAATTTCATCTTATCTGTTGGGCAGATGTCAAAAGGTTCATTTGAATGGAAAAATTTCGGATCCGCTTAATATAAGTAGAGGTGTCCCCCAGGGATCAATACTGGGGCCTCTGCTGTTCTGCATGTATATTAATGATCTACCAGATGTTTTGGTTGATTGTCATGTTCATATGTATGCTGATGATGTGCAGCTTTATACCAGTACACGTAAGGAGAATATTGATTCCTGTTTACACTCCATTAACTGTGATTTGGAGCGAATTGCTAGTTGGGCCTCGGCAAATGGACTATGTATCAATCCCTCAAAGTCCAAATGTATTATGCTTTCAAAAACCAATAGGTCGCTTGTCATACCGGAATTGAGTATCAGGGGTAATAGAATTGACTTTGTCGAGTCTGCAACCAATTTGGGCATTGTCTTTAATGACAGATTATCGTGGTCTAGCCATATAAGTGTTGTTGTTGGCAGAATTTACAGCATGCTTCGGAATTTATGGGCTGTCATAGATTCAACTCCTTTCGCCATTCGTATGCAACTTGCTAAAACATATCTAATTCCTGTGCTTTTATATGGGTGTGAAATCTTTTCAAACTGCGATAGTAATGACAAGCGGAAACTCAACTTGGCATATAATAATATAGCGAGATATGTATTCCTTAGAGGTCGCCGGGATCATATTTCTCATTTGGCCTACCAGATATTTAGTGTGAGCTTTGATAATCTTTTGAAAATTAAATGCCTCATTCTATTCCATAGAATTATTAACTCGAGGCAGCCAGAATATTTGTTGAACCGAATTAGATTTGCAAGATCTTTCCGGGGCTTGAAGGTTATTCAACAACGGTACAGAACCCTTCTGTCACAGCGACAGTTCTTTATACACACCACAAGTCTTTGGAATTCCCTACCAAACCAAATTCAAAAGTTAGGCAATGCAAGTGCGTTCAAAAAGGAGTTATTTAAATTATTCTCTTAATAATAGATTTTTATGATATTAGGTTAATTTTATATCGTTTAATATATTTTACTTTCTTAAACCGATTTTTAAAATATGTCATCTTTATATTTCTATAATTCCCAATTTTTTTTAACTTTTTTATTTACTTCTGTAGTATTGTTATTGTCCTGTTATATTTTCACTTATATTTAAATTCTTTTTTATATTTAAAATTTACTTTTTTACTTCTTTATTTTTAATTTCCAATACTTAATTAATATTAGTTTTTTTTTTAATTTTATATCTTAGTGTTCTTATGCATAACACTATAACTTATAAGATTAACATCTTGTTGTGTTATGTTAATTATATAAATAAATAAAATAAATAAATAAATAAAATAAAATAAATTGGCAATATTTTTATAATCATTGGATATAATTTTCTTCCCCTTGAAATTGGCATTTTTTCCCCTCTTTTCTTTAAAATTTTTGGTGCACTTTTTTGAAATTTGAAATTTATTATTGATAAGTCGCTCAATTCGAAATCGGTAAATTATTTATACTTCGAGCTGGAATTTAGTACGCAATTGATTATAACACAAAGTCGATACTTCGAATAGTTTTACGGTTTTCGCACAATGTCGGTGAAGAGAAGGTGTAAATTTAATATACGTTGTGTACGGAGTTCGAAAATCGAGAGAATCGAAATGTTGGAAACTCTTTTCGATGTGAAGAAGCCAAATTGGAAGGAAAATTGAGTGTCAAGGTCAAGCACATTTCACTCCCAAGCGGACGGAAATATGGTGAAATTGAATTGTAAAAAGTGGAACGAAAATCATCCATTGAAACAATGTAAAATTTTTAAGAATTATTTATAAAAGATCGAATAAATTTTGTATATGCTAACAAATATTTTATCAATTTCTTGTCTTCTAGTCATTTTAAATCTTACTTACTTACTTAATTGGCCATAACAACCCGTTTAATGGATTTCGGCCTGCCGTAACACATCCTTCCAGGCGCCTCTGCTTCTTGCGCGCCTACGCCAGTAGGTCACACCAATCGATGGCAGGGCTTCCTCTATTTGGTCCTTCCAACGGATACAAGGTCGTCCTCTTCGCCGACTTCCGCAGATTCCCGCATCAAATACCCGTCTCGCCGGAGCATCCTCCTCCATTCGAACGACATGGCCGAACCAGCGCGGCAGCTGGATATTAATACGCTGTACAACGTCTACGTCGTTGAGGAGCTCAACAGCTCACTGTTGGATCGGATACGGAAATCATCGCCAACTCGCACTGGACCGAAGATCTTGCGTAGGACTTTTCTCTCGAACACTCTCAAGGCTGCTGCATCTGTTCTTAATTGGGTCCATGCCTCTGCGCCATAAAGAAGCACGGGGGGGATGAGCGTCTTGTAGAGTGTTAGTTTTGTCGCACGAGAGAGGTCTCTGCTACTCAATTGCCTACGGAGACCATAATAGGACCTGTTGGCAAGAGTGATCCTACGCTTGATCTCCAGACTGACATCATTTCTGGTGGTAACGGCGGAGCCAAGATAGATGAATTCCTTGACCGTATCAAAAGTATAGTTATCGGCCGTAATCTGAGAATCAATACAAAAAATTAAATCTAGTCATTTTAAATCGCAGAAAAGTTCTTTATTTTCGCAGCAAAAGGAAACACCATACTTTACTTAATGTGGACGATGGAAACACGCGGACACTCAAAGAAGTTTCTCCACGGGATGGGGAAACAGTGTCATACAACACCCATGTAATTAGTAAAGAAAAAACAAAGTTAATTCCAATTGATCTAGGCTTCCCTCCGTATGGACGCACAACAATTCTACCAAAGGCTATAATCTACATACAACAAGCAGGTGAGCTATTTACTGTTCGTTCACTACATGATGCGGGATCCGAAAAGAGTTTTGTATCCTCAAAAGTTCAGCAACTACTATCAATTCCTGTGGAATAAATGAAGTAATGAATTCCCCAAAATTAGCTCATTTCCTAACTAGAAAACCAACCTTCCGGGTATTGAGTATTAAGATTTAGATCTTTATTTCTACAAGCCTGGTCCAATAGATCTCATTATAGGAAGCGATTATTTACCCTTCATCAACCTAAGTGGTATCAAATAGAATATCGAGAACACTTTAGAGGGAAGGGAATCCCACTTCAGATGTTATTTGTCAGGTCCTGAATCCAGTCTATACGTACCATAGTCACATCAGTAGAAGAAACTGCCTTGCCAGAGCATATGAAAAGGTTTTGGGAAATAGCGGAGTTAGAATAGGAAAATGTCGACTCGGAGCACGATGTATATTGTGAAATTTTTTATAGAAACACGCTCAAACGTCAACCAGAGGGAAGGTACATTGTAAGACTCCCTTTTAAGGAAAATTACCCCTCGGAAATCTTTTTGAGTTCATCGAGAAGCACAGCTTACGCACAATATCTTCAGATCGTTCTACAAAAGTACATTGATTTAGGTCACATGGAAGAAGTAACCCATCATGAGCCTTCAACGACAAAACATATCCCTTTTTTTCTACCGCATCACGCCGTTATTCGTCCTGAAAGTAAATAAATGTATTCAACGCATCCAGGAAAACGTGTAGTGGACTTTCATTAAACGATGTTTTATATCAAGGACCAGCCCATGGTCCTTGAGATATTATAAATATGTATTCACTGGTGACATTCAAAAGATGTATCGCTAAATTTTTGTTCACGAAGGCGATAGACCGTATAAAAAAATGTATTTCGAGTTAAACCAAACGATTCAATTTAAGTTTTTCTGTTAAAAACAGTTAAGTTTGGAGTTAATAGCTCACCGTATTTAGCACTCAGAACACTTCTTGAATTAAGCGAATATTGTAAAGAATCACACCCGTTAGCCTCTTCAATTCTTAAGGAGGAGAAGTACGTAGATAAGTTTAATCAGGAGGACATGATCCGGAAGACGAAATAGAAAAACAAATACAACTTTCTAAAGCGTTGCTTTCTGCCGAGTTTCCCTTGAAAAACGGCAATCACCATACTCTTTTGGAAAATTTGGTCAGGAAAGATCTTCCAGAAGAAGATTTTTTGAAATTTGACAACTTTAGCTCAGTAAAGACCTTAGGTATAAGTTGGAATGCCAAGGAAGATATATTTTACTATGTAGCAGAAACAATAGGAGCTTTACCATCCACTACAAAACGACTCTCTAGGTTGGTTAGGAGCTATGGGAATGCAAGTCAGATTGGGATAAAGACATGTACTAGGCTCAAATTCATATGTTCTGTGATGCATGGGAAAGAGCATATTGCGCAGCGGTTTATTTGAGGGCCTCTACTACTGAGGAAAACATTTTTTATAACTTATTAGTTGCGCCTTTGAAAAGGAGAACCATTCCGAAACTTTAACCCTGGAGAGCAATACTATTATATAAAGTAACAAACTGCTTAATGAGACGATTAAAATATCCCTTTGAACTCTTTTTATATACCGATTCTTCGATTTCCTTGGGCTGGCTGCAGAAACCTCCGCATACTTTGAAAACTTTCGTAGCCAATCGTGTTAGTCAGATCACCCAGCTCGATCGTTGGAGATATGTAAAGACAGGTGAGAATCGCTCTGATCTTGGAACTCGAGGATGCACCCAGCAGGAACTTTTGGAAAGCAAATTATGGTGGCACGGTATTCCACGGCTAAATCAATCCCCTGAATGTTGGTCCAAACCAACTGATTTAGAATACCGGACCATATATAATTTTCATTTACAAACCAACCAGGAAGATATTTTCCCTAAGGATTCTAAGTTATCGCTTTCGCTTCATCAATCGTCTTCTGAAACGTCCATATTGTTGCATATACATAAGTACATATGTAAATCTTTCATGCTTGCATCTACTAATGTATATGTTTATGTTGAAAACTTAAATATAGAACAATAAAGTCAGTTGAAATCGAAATGTCGTTGTTTGAATAACACATGGCGCAGTCGTCGCGGAATGTTTACTAGAAGTAAAACTAGAGCGCAAAGCAATCAAATAAAAGAAGAATATTCTGAAGAAAGAATTCGTCCAGAGCCGATTGAGGTTTCAACAAAATCAACGATGAGTAGCTTTGATGTTCATAAACCTGAACCCCATTAAGTTGGATGGCAATTTGTCAGAAAACTGGCGTATTTTTAAACAAAATTATAACATTTTTGCAATTGCAACAGATTTGGAAAATAAAAAAGAACAGCAGCAAATTGGCATTTTTTTAAATCTTTGTGGTTCTGAAATGATTGAAATATTTAACTCTTTAGGGTTATCAGAAGAAGATACAAAGGAATATAACGTGGTTGTTGGAGCAGTAGAAGCATTCTGCATCCCCAAAAAGAACATAGTTTATGAAGCTTTTAAATTCAATAGCAGAAAGCAGGAGGAAGGGGAATCATGTGAGTATCAAGATGAAAATAGAATGATTAGAGATAAAATTGTAATTGGGACCAACAACAGCATTTTGCAAAAGAAATTATTAGAAACTGAAGCATTGGATTTGCAAAACACAATTCAAATTGCAAGAAACTTTGAACTAGTAGAAGATCAAGTAAATGACATACAAGAACAGTAACAAAATAAAAGCACACTTATTGATGCTGTTACTGCAACAATACTAAACAGATGTAAAACAAATAGCGAAAAAGAAACCAAATGAATCAAGAAACACAAGTATATAGAAATAATAACAATAACAAAAATAATAATTATAGACAAAGTGTGTGTAAATTTTGTAAAAGCAAGCGTGAATACAGAAAATGCATTCGGTAAACAATGTAATAATTGTGGTCGTTTTAACCATTTCAGTGTGGCATGTTTTGCTTCTAAAATAAGAGAAATTAGAGAAACTGAAATTGAGGAGTCGCAAGAACAAGATATTTCTCTTCATCAAGTTGCCGACACGTTGGAAGATCATAAAAGATGG
Source organism: Sarcophaga rosellei (assembly GCA_930367235.1). Classification (NCBI taxonomy): domain Eukaryota; kingdom Metazoa; phylum Arthropoda; class Insecta; order Diptera; family Sarcophagidae; genus Sarcophaga; species Sarcophaga rosellei. Next base: position 69,220,792 of record OV884017.1, on the reverse strand, counting down.
TACGAAATAATTCGATTAAATGATTGTTTGATAAAATTTAAGTTATATACTGGTGCCGATGTAAATGTACTTGCCCTAAGATATTTAAAAGACATCAAAGGTGTGAATATTTAGGTGGGTGGTATGCCACCACAAAGCTTTAGCGGTTCTGACTTGAAATATAAAGGGATATGCGAATGCCTTGTTATGTGCAAAAATGAAATCACCACATTTAAATTTTTTTGTAATTGATACATAGTATGAACCCTTATTAGGATTATCAGCTTGACTAAAATTAAATTTAATCAGACGTATAGATAGCATTGAACAAACACAGAAACAAAAATTTATAAAAAACATTTTGATGTATTCGATGGATTGGGTTGTTTTGTAGAAAATTTAGAAATAAAACTGCGTAAAGATTCTAAGCCAATAGTAAAACCTGCACGACGTATCCCTTTAACATGAACAAGTGGGGCAAAAGAAGAACTACAAAGGATGGTAAAAAGAAATATTATCGAGCAACAAACGTGCTTCGAATATGGTACTAGTTAAAACAAATGGCAAATTAAGAATTTGTATTGATCCTCAAGATGTAAATTCTGATATTTTACAGGAAAATTACATTTGAATCTATTTCAACAAAATTGGCAGGAAACAAGTATTTTACAGTCTTGGATTTGAAAGAGGGATTTTGGCAAATAGCTTTAAGTGAACATGCTAAAGAAATATGCACATATAATACTCCTTTCGGATGCTATAGATTTAAACGCTTGCCCTATGGTATAAAAATAGGTCCGGAAGTTTTTCAAAAGTATAATGAAAGAAAATTTTCTGATATTCCTAATGTTACTGTTTTTATCAATCGAAGAACATGATCAGCTGTTACAACAGGTGGTTGACAGAGCAGGAAAACTGAACATAAAATTCAATACGGATAAAATACAATATAGAGTGACTGAAGTTAAGGCAATATTAAAGATTTCGCAGCCCAAGGAATAAAAAAAAATTTGTAGAAATTATTGGGCATGATAAACTATATTCGGGAGTACATACCAAATCTTGCAGAAAAACGCACCTATTAAGAGAACTGTTAAAAAATGGAGTAATTTAATTAATTGGCAAAAAGTTCGTGAGAATTGCTTGAATGAAATAAAACAATTAATCGCAAACGCGCCTATATTGCAAAATGTTGATGAAAATTTAGAAATTACTATTGAAACTGATGCGTCCAAGTTTGGTATTGGCTGTTGCTTGTTGCAAAAAGGAAAACCAGTAGCATTTGATCGAGAAGTCTCACGGAGGCTGAAATTAATTATGAACAAATAGGAAAGGAGTTACTTGCAGGGGGTTTTGCATGTCGTAAGTTTCGTTATTATATATATGGTAGACAGGTGTTAGTAAAAAGTGACTACAAACCACTTGTGGAAATCATGAAGAAAAATTTTTGTAAAATTCCTTCAACTAGATTGCAAAGGTTAAAATTAAGTTTAATTAAATAAGGGGTGATTTTTTAAGAGCTGTAGGAAAATTAAAAAAAAACATATAAAATTCAGAAAAATGCATGAAATCTTTATTTGAATCGATTGTACGGTCCATATAATTTAATGTTTGAAGATTATTTATGCAAATGTTGACCGCGACTGCGCCTCAATTGGTCCATCCGCTTAGTCCAATTTTGGCATACTCTTTCCAACATTTCGGCCGGTATCTCACGAATAAATGCTTCAATGTTGTCTTCCAATGCATCAATTGAAGCGGGCTTGTCTGTATAGACATGAGCTTTAACATAGCTCCACAAAAAATAGTCTAAAGGCGTTAAATCGCACAATCTAGGCGGCCAATTGACCGGTCCCGAACGTGAAATAAAATGTTCACCGAACTCGCCTCTCAATAAGTCCATTGTTACGCGTGCTGTGTGGCATGTGGCACCGTCTTGTTGAAACGACATGTCATGTAAGTCAAGCTCTTGCATTTTGGGCAAAAAAAGTTGGATATCATCTCACGGTAGCCCTCACCATTCACAGTTACATTACGATTCGCAGCATCTTTGAAGAAGCACGGTCCAATGATGCCACCAGCCCATAAACCGGATCAAACTGTGACTTTTTCTGGATGCATTGGTAGCTTTTGCAATGCTTCTGTCTGATCTTCACTCCAAAACCGACAATTCTGCTTATTTACGTATCCATTGAGCCAAAAATTAGCTTCGTCGCTGAACACAATTTTTCGATAAAGAAGTGGACTTCGGCCAACTTTCCAAGAGCCCATTCACCAAAAATTCTGCATTGCGGTAGGTCGTTCGGCTTCAATTCTTGCACCAGCTGTATTTTGAAAGGCTTCACACCTAAATCCTTCCACAAAATTTTCCACGTTGTTGAGTAACAGAGGCCCAATTGCTGCGAAAGGCGACGAATCGATAATTGATGGTTATCATTAACACTGGCCGATACAGCTGCGATATTTTTTTCAGTTCGCACTCTACGTAAGCGTGTTGGTGGTTTAATGTCCAACAATGTAAATTTGGTGCGAAATTTAGTCACAATAGCCTGAATAGCCGCTTCAGTGGTTTGATTAAACTGACCATAAAATGGAAGAAGCGCGCGATGAACTTTCTTAACAGAGCACGCATTTTGATAATAAAATTCAATGATTTGCAAGCGTTGTTCGTTTGAAGACGATTCATGGTTAAATTATAGACCAAACTAAAGATGTTTGGCAGTGAAACAAAACACGAAACGTGCGTGAGCTGTTTAATCCAGTGTTGCCAAAAAGATAATAGCTAAAAAATCACTCGCTATCATTAAAAATTTCAATAAGAGGGGAATAATAACGTCTTTGCACTCAAAAAGATATTTTGCAGCATACCTTGGGAATAATGATTAGAAATCCTAATGATTAGCAATTGGATGAGAAATTTTAATTGTGCTGGAAAATTGATTAATTATGATTAGTTAGCCATTTTAGACGATTACTAAGTGATTAGATTAGAAATAATCAAAAATCTAATCACAATTAGTGACGATGTCAACGTTCTCGTTTTGTATAGGCTTTTTTGGTTTTGTTTTGGTTGCTTCTAATAATAGTTCATCGACATCTTCAATGCTTTTAATCAATTTAGATTTGGATAATTCATGTCACTTGACAAAAATTCTGCCAGATCTTTCATAAATTCTGCTATAACCAACAGAATTTAAACTCTTTGAGTAGTTAAGTAAAGAGAGTGTCTCTTTGCTTAAAAGTCGTTTATGAAATTTTTTTTTTTCTTCATCTTTCAATTTTGGTTTAGTTGACATTACTGTTTGCTTTATTCTGTTGTTGAATTTAACCACCATAGATTGTTTTTGTTTGGTTTTATAAAATATGCTTCATTTATATCGGATGCTTTTAGATCTACACCAACGTCTTTCATCTACTTTGTAACTACTTCAACAGCATCATTACTTTCTGATACATCGAGGCCGTTAATTAAGCAATCATTTTTTACTCTGTTGTCATTTAAAAACTTTTAAGTTCTTTAATTTCTTTTCTTAAATTCTTATTTTCTTTTCGCACGACTTCAAACTTCTTTTTGTTTTCGGCTACTGAAACAAACAAAAAAATTAATAATAATAATATCTTACATTTTTCCAACCAGCTATATCCCTTACAGAAGGTCCATTAGAATTAAGTTCGTCGATCAGTTTTATCAACAAACTGTTGGCGCATTGTTTGGCATTTCCGCACTGCAACATGGTGCAATCGCTGTGTTACACCAGGAAATCAACTAAGATCTCAAACTGGCGCTGCTGAGTCTGCAATAATAAAATAATAATTTATATTAAATATTACAATTTATTTGTGCTTATTTACATGATTCGTTTAATTTGCGTTTGATATTTTGTTAGCGCAAGATATTTGAGCTTAACGAACAATTTAGACATACGCTTTCGCACCGCAATAGACAGTAACCCCCAGAACTAAAAAAGTAGAGTCAACTTAAGGAGCCACTGAAACACAATCTCAACGTAAAGGTTTTTGACAATATTTCAGAGCATTAGGAACAACTAAAACGCATTAAAGGCCTTTGGAAATGTGCCGCAGTATTACGAGCAGCCAAAATACCTACGGAACAGGAATAACCCCTTGATGGACATCGAAAATATTTCACAGCAATACGAGGCGCTGAAACACCTTCGGAACGTGAACAACGCCTTGAAGGTATTCGACAATATTAAACACCATTGCAAGCCGTTGAAACCCCTTCGGAACGTGAAGAACCTTAAACGACAATATTACATACCGTTACGAGTCTCTGAAACACCATGGCAACGTCAAAACAGCTCCAAAGACAACGACATTGCACCCCAAAATTCGTATGGAAAAATTCGTATGGATCCAATAAAAAAAACATAAAAAATGCCTATAATAGAGTTCGAACCGAATTGAAAACATTAAGTAATGGTTATGTGAGCCAAAAATATTGTTACGAAAATGGAAATGGTATTACATCGTTTAACATTAATTTGATAAACAAAAGCTGCAAAAACAAAAACAATGAACTTGTTTACATGATAAACAAGTAAACAAAAAATGTAGCAACAAACAATTTAAACAAAATACACAAACAACAATGAAACAACGATTTTTACATTTATGAAGATATCGAGAAGGCGAAGCCACGTACATTCGACTTCAATATCACTTCTCGGACTGTTTACGTTGGCATATAGAAGGCAAGACAAAGCAGGCAACGGGATCAGTAAAAATTCAGTCAGCCTTCTGTGAAGAGAGAAGAGAATAATCGGGGTTTAATGATCTCCTTTATAAAGATCTGGCGAAAAATTGTTAATAACACACAAAGACATTGTTGTTCCTCACACCAAGTTGTGAACAGTGACACACAGAACAATAAAGAATTTATCTAAAACTAAACACAAATTTGTTTTTATTTTGTTTGCAAACTACGAACTCATAGTTTAAACCTTCTTTAAGAAATAAAAACGTAGCAATTGGTGTCAGAAGTGGGATTGCAAAATTTAAAAGTAAAAATAAATAAATAAAAAAAAAAATTTTTTAATGAAACTCTCCGAACTAATAGTGAAACGGCTCAAAGTAGAATTGGGTATATTAAGCCGCCAACAATGAGCACGAAAAATTAACTCCAAAGGCGGTTAAGGGAAGAACTTCGATATCGCGGTATTGATGTCGATACTTACTTATGATAGAGCTGACAATCAAAAGCTATTTGTTGATGCACAGGCAAAAATCGAGAATAGGGAACAAACATTTTTGTTATAGATTGAAAAGAAGCTTGAAGCAACAATAGGGATGCTGCAGAAAATACATGAGTCGATCAGCAAAAGAAGTCCTAGTGTAGAGGAAAAGGCGTCACATTTAGAAAAGACCTTGACACGAAAGTGAACAATTTGGCAAAGATCGTCGACGGAAAACTCGTTATGATTGAAGAGATCAACAACCTCTAGAGCCAGCGACCGGGACCAGTGCGAATCGTATCAGAAGGTGCCGGCAGGATAAAACAACCTTGCTTTGATGGTAGCTCACCCCTATTCTTTTTTTATCGATTTTATTGTTATAGTAATATTTAAATTTTTACAATAATTTAATTCTTAACTTTAAGAAATCAATTTCTAAACAATATTTCTTCTTAATCATTTACAGCAGTTTTAAGATACTTATTTTATTTCATATATCATTTATCTAAATTTGGGAAAATACCCATAAATGGAGCAGTAAAGTTAGCTGGTAAAAACAAAGTATAAATGTTATCAAACAAATGTGTGGATAGCTAGAATATCTACAACGATGTTTAAAGTTTGGAGACAATATATTGAGATTAAACAATAATTTTTTATCCAGCATTATACCAAGATATTCAACCTTGTCATCCCAGGGGACAGATTCGGTACCAGCAATAACATTGGATTTTGGTAGAAGTAAATTTTTTCTTCTACTTGTAAAGCAAATAGTCTGAGTTTTTGAGGGGTTGATCATTATTCTCCATTTTTTAAAATAGACTGTAGGTTAGGTTAGAGGACGTGTACTTGTCAATGAAGACAAGTACAGTACCCGGAGGTCGAATTGACCCATTGTACAACGTCCTCTAAGAGGAAGGATAAGAGAGGGAATAGGATAGAAAGGAGAGGAGATAGGAAAGGGAGAACGGGAAGCGGAGGGGTCACACAGACCCAACAAAGAAGAGAGAGCGCGACTACCCTAATCAAGCCCTAGCGCCTCTCAACCAGCATAAGCCACTAATGAATCTGTGGAGAGCCTTGATGTCGGCTCTCGACACAGAGTTCAAACTCTCAAAGGAGGCCCTGCCAAGGGTCCTCAGCCTCAACTTACCAAGGGCTGGGCAGTTACAGAGGAGGTGTTCGATAGTCTCCAACTCCTCCTCATCGCAACACGCCCTGCAATAGTCCGGCTGGGATCTGTTCCAGATCCCCGTCAGCGACCTAATCTCGCAGTGCCCCGTGATAAAACCGACAACTAACCTTAAGCTGGCCTTATCCAAGCCCAGCAGCCAACCTGTTCTCTTACTGTCCACAGCAGGCCATAGACATCTAGAAACAAAACATCCCGATCCGTTCCCCCAACGTCTCTGCTCTTCCTCCCAGACCCATCCATTGATGAGACCGTAGAGCTGGCACACCGGGCGACCCTAACCTAGCGAAGTATTCCGCTATGACCGGAACCCAGAATAGACGGATACGGTCTAGTCCAAAAGTCCTCAACGACTCCTTGCACTTGCGAACGAGCCGTGATTTGCACCAGACCGACTCAATGGCCCTAAGGGCAGCCTGACTGTCAACGAAGATCACGTAAGATTCCGAATCCGAATAGACTGTAACTATTTTAGTTGATTCCTGTGAACAAATATTTCCAATATGCACTTTGAATGTTCTGTTTAATAAAAAAACGTCTAATTATTTTGACAAGTGCACGATCCAGTTCAATTGTATATAGTTTATGAATTAGAGCCTTATGCCAAACAGAATCGAAGGCCGCTTTTATGTCCATTAGAACCATTCCTGTAGATTTACCTTCATTAAAAGAAATCTTGGCAATATTTCTTATTCTAACAAGAGACTGAATTGTGATATGTTCCGAACGGAATCCAAATTATTGTGGCGGTAAAATGTTAACTTCTTCCATGAAACTAACTAGTTTTTCTTTAATAATAGTTTCAAGAATTTTAGACATTGTGGACGATAACAGTTTGGATCGCTGCTGTCTTTTCCAGGTTTGTGTATTGCTATGGTCTTAGATTCTTTCAAAATTAATGAGAAGTAACAAAAATTTAAGAATGCGTTATAAACACGACATAGAACTTTTAAACCTTTAGATGGAACTTTCTTTAAACAAAGATTTGAGATGTCATCGTTTCCTGGTGCTTTTTTGTCTCTTAAATTTCTAATAATATTCTGCAATGCATCGATATACAGCGGTCGGCATATTTGACAAAGTATGTATAGTGAAGAATTGTTTTATTGTTTTTTAATATTAAAATTACTATAACGGCACAGTTATTATAATATTTTCTTTACACTAATTCTTAAGTAAACGTATGCAAAATATTTTGTTAAAATCTTTACCCATTCTCATTCTGAAGAGAGAAATGCAATTTGGTACAAGAATTTGTGACGGCATAATTATTATCTCATTTTGTTTTTTGTGTTAAGCTTTAATACAAAGCGGACGTTGTTGAGCTTTAAATATTAACATTCGATGAGATAAATAAAAAATTCTATTACTATTGTGTAAATGTGGGAAAAATATCGGAATTAACTAATAGTGTTTTCACACCAAAAGTTAAAACCTGATTTTAGCATTAAAACCATAATCAGCTGATTTTGCGTTCACACTGCAAATTTTCTTAAATCAGGTTTTAACTTTCATACATTCATGACGGAACAGAAATGTTCTTTTTTAAGAAAAAACTAAAAATATGAAAAATTAAGAAATAATATTAATATTATTGTTAAAATATTGTTATTTATTATTGTTGTAGCATTCATTATTTGAAATTTTACATTTTTATACAAACGGCTTTCTATATTTTTACATTTGTTTTGTTTTTATTTTGTTTTTATTTAATTTTTATCAGCTGTTTTTACCATTTCAGAGCTAGTAGCTCTGATTTAGTACATAAAACAAGGTTGTATTTCATAAAATCAACTTAAAACCAATTCAAAAAAGGTTTTAAGTAGATTTTAACACAATAATTTTGTATGGTAAAAGCAGGTTTTATTTTTGATTTTAACTTTAAACCCAACTTTTGCGTTAAAACCACTCGGTGTGAAAACACTATAACACCGTCAGGAGTGAAATTATAACCAAATATAATCTTGGAATATCTGTAACTAATATTGCCAATGAGTACAATATACCTAGACAAACCATTTATTATCAAATAAATAAATGTAAAAAAATAGAATCTATCATTCATTTGCGTCGAATAGGAAGAAAGCGTAAAGCAAAAGCAGCGGAAGATCGACGAATTATCAGAAAATTTAAATCTAATCCAGGTTTGACACCCAAAGCCGCTGCGTTGGAATGGAATTCGCAGTCTGATAGTCATTTAAGCGAAAGAACAGTTAGACAACGTTTAAAAGAAGCCAACATTAATACATATGTAGCAAGATCAATTCCATGTATAGCCCCAAGGAACCAAATTAAAAGCTTAGAATTGCAAACAGATTTGTGGGCAAGGCCCTATCATTCGGGCAAAGCATCTTATGGACCGACGAAAGTACTTTCGAGTATCATTTGTCAAAGAAAAAAATTTTGTAAGACTGGACCAAAAAACTCTAAAAAAACCGCACCTGTTGTCGAAGTAAAGTTAGTTATGGAGGTGGCACAGTCATGTTCTGGGGCTGTATAGCATATAAAGGCTTGGGAGACTTGGTTCCCATCGACGGTTCGATGAACCAAAACAAATATTTGACAATTTTAAATGAACACGCATTTCCTTCTGGCGAAAGATTGATTGTACAGTCATCATCTCTGTGGGAGGGCATACCAACAAAATACATTCAAAACTTGACCTATTCAGTTCCTAAAAGACTCCGAAAAGTCACTGCCAGAGGATAGACGTTTTTTTATTATTAAAAATATCTAAAAGTATTACAAAACTTGGAATAATATATTTTCGTTTAAAGAGTTAAAATACTATATGTCAAAATACTTATGCCACCCCCTACATTTTTAAATAATTGCATACAACCCAAATTTAATTTAAGAAGTTATGATTTTATGTTTTTTTAGTTATTAAATAAATGCTACTTTCATAAAAAAAATTTAAAATTTTTTAGAAATCTGAAAAAATTCAAAATGTGCCGACCACTGTATAACTTAAGTTTTGATTGTCATCAATCGTACTTAAGGTGCTGCTAACTACTCTTTCACTTAAATTTGAAGAAATATTATGATTCAAAATGAAATTTTGAGCCAGTATTTCGGCTTTTTCGTTATTGGTTGCATACAATCTATTATTTTGCTTAAGTGTAGGATACAATTTACTTTCTTCTTAAGAGCTTTAGGTATTCTCCAAAACTTTGAAGAACCTTTGGGTAGATTAGTCAAAAAGTTATTCCACTGCTGATTTTTAAATTCCATAATTTGACTTTTAATGACATTGTTTAAGAAGTTCATTTGTGATATAAATAGGGGGTTTTTAATCTTATCCATTTCCTACGTGCACAGTTTCTTAGTTTAATAATATTCAGAATCACTTTTGGCAATCTGTTCACGAAAATATTTGTTGTTGAAATTTTTGGTACACCAGCATCTATAGCGCCTTTGATAACATTTGTTAATTGTACAATTGAGTAGTCAATATCCTCCTCAGAATTAATATCCATTCGCAACAGCGAATTGACATTATTATTCATATGGTTTGCAAATGTATTCCAGTTTGCATATTTGATATTATATTTTTCAGAAATTAGGCGATTACATGAAAAGTCTATAGAAATGTGTACTACTGGCATGTGATCAGAATTTAAACTGTGCATAGTTTGTGCTGCAGATAATTTTTCAGGAATATTTGTTATGAAAAAATCCAGAACTGATACCTAGGATGTACTACTTGCAGGGACTAAAGTTGGATCAGGGGGAAAAAGTATGCTAAAAGTATTTGTCGTTATTAATTCGTGAACTATCGATCCCCAACCGTTAAGTCTTAAGCAGCCCCAATTATGATGACGGCTATTAAAATCCCCACCGATTATAAAATTACCGTTTATTCTTGAAAACATTTTTAAATCAGTTTTAAATAAATTTTTCTTCAAATCGTTAGGACCTACGGTCCGTCAAGGAAAACAACAGCTGTAAATATTAATGAAGAGATTATCAGAAGTATATAATTTGATTCCAATATTTTCTATTAGTTTTGTTTGAAATGTGTAAATTGAAACATGCTTTAAGTTATTTCAAATTGCAATTGCAAAGCCACCTCCCCTTTTTGAGTTGGATCTATCCTCTCGGTAGCAAATATAGTTTGGATGTTTCATAATTGTTTTATCATTAAGCCATGTTGCACAATCTAATGCAATATCTATGTTTTCTCTAATTAGATAATCAAAAAACTCGTTAAATTTATTACAAATACCTCTGGCGTTCCAAGTAATTATTTTTATGAATTTAAATGCTAATGAAGTTATAACACAAATTGTTCTAACTTATTTTTACAATTTTTAAATTATTTATCAGTTCAAAGGTTAAAGATTTTAGCTGTTCTATAGAAAACAAATCATTATTATTACCAGAAGGTACAACATTAGCCCACCTTCTGTTTTTTGTTGTGCAAAATTAACATTTTGTTGAGGATTACCGTTTGGTATTCTAGTATGGGAAATCTGTAGATTATTTCTGCTTTGCCGATTTGCAAAACGTTGCTTCAATTCAATATAAGGAGATCTGCTTGGACAGGCATTTTCGGTCGACTTATGATCCCCGTGACAGTTTGCGCATTTTACTATATCCGTCTTACACTCCATTGTTTTTAGGGCCAGCACATTTAGAGCAAAAGGTAGTTATATTGCAATTATTCGAACCATGACCAAACATTTTGCAGTTGTAACATTGTGTAATCTTATATGGTTTCACAGCTTTATAGCTATATTTAACCCTGACATAATTTATACTTTTTTAGTTGAATTGGGTCGGTTTTCTCCAAACCAGATAGAACTACCTTTTATGGCCTATTATTTTTGGGAGTATATGAAAAATACTCAACTTTGTTTTTTTGAGATATTTAACTGCACAATCATAATCATATTGAAGCTCACAGAAGAGTTTGTGGGTGATAAGCCGAAAGTCCATACCATCCGTTTCATGCGGACTGCGTTACATGCAATTTTTGCTTTCTATGCGGTTCTTATTGCAAGTTATACACAATGCGTTTTATGCGACTGGTTTTTTGTTTTGGTCAGCTGTTGTGGTAAACAATAAAAAAACAAACAAGAACATTTTTGGGAAAAATAGAAAATCAAATTGTAATTTTAAAAGAATTTATGCCATTAATTACAAATTTATGAGTTTAAATATGTGATATTTTGTGCTGTTAAGTCCTACGAAAATCCTCAAAAGAACACAAGACGATTGTTTTCGGTTAATTTATCCTCCATTTTTCATGTTTACAAATAAATAAATTCAAAGTAGATGACACTCAGTACATAAAAACAATCGACAACTAGTAACATGCATATTTTGTTCATGAAATGATGAAATGTTCAGAAATGTGCTAAAAATGTATTTTTCTCTTAAATTAGTAGTAAACTTTATTATGAAATATGTTTTTATCAATATTTTTGTAATGCAAAAAGAAAAATGCGAAAATAATAATGTCGTAAAATGTAAACATATCTATCGAAACCATTCACAATAGTATATAATTTGGCATGCCAAGTTTAAAAAACTGCTGACATTTTCCAACACTGCATGAGTCGCATAGAAAAGTAGAAAGTAGATCTACTTGATGCGTTCTACGCATCTATGCATTCTATGCATTTTCTTATGTTTCTTGTCACAAACAACTACACTGATTCTACTTTTTCGGTATACGCATGTAATGCAAGCTCGCATGGAACGCATGCTATGGACTTTCGGCTTAAGTGCGAACAGTCGTTACAGTGTACGTTTTTATTACAGAGATAACACAAGAGTTCCGTAGTTAAAACTTGCTGCGTTCAATTCAATTGCCAATTAAAGAGCGTTCAAAAGTAATTATGTACCATGAGAATAAAAGAAAATTATAATGCAAAAATATTCAGTAAATCCAAAATTATTTGACAAAAAATAATTTAATTAAAAAAAAAGAAAAAATTTAAAAGTTATTGGAGCGGCAAAGGCCAACACAACGATTTATAGCGTTTTCGTTTCTGTTAAAAAATGTTGCCCAGTTAGACGGCAACAATATTAAAATTTTACAATTACCCTCCAAATGTGTACAATTTTTTTTTGTCAGAAACAAACACAATTGTGCAACGTTCCATTTTGACACAAAAAATATTTGTTTTCTTTGTAATAAAAATAAAGTCTTCTTCTTGTATAATCAAAGAAAAACATAAACAAAAACCAGCTGTTTACTGTGGGTAATTTCTTACCCTATGATTTGATAAAGGGTGAATAATGTTACCATTTTTCACTTTTTGTGGGTAACATTTTCAGAAAAAACACAATACTTACATTCAGGGCTGCCTTTTTTTAGAAACGAACACAAAAGGGTAATTTAAGGGCAAAAGGTAATAAAAATGCAACACTTTTAACCAGAAACGAAAACGCTATTAGTTTTATCGAAAATTTTAAGGGTGTTTTATTGATGACGTGGATTGTTTTATAACATTTAAATTGAACGTGGATAAATAATGTTATATCTTAGCAAGATAATACCGATCTATACCGTTTTTCAAATATAAATCTATGGAAGTTTTAGACATATCTTCATTATGAAATCAAATCGTGCAGAAAGCGCTTGGGAAATCAGTTCACATGAAAAGAGATGCACATTTAATTCCTTCAAAGAACTCAGAAATGCAAGTAATAAAAATAATATGGGGTGTCATCTCGGTTATTAGTTTAGTCAAAAAAGGATGTAGGAGGTTTATGTTTTCGTAATTTTTATAACTGAACTAACTTATAATTTAGTACTTTTCTAATACGTTTGTATACACAATATTTATACATAGTTTTACAATTTCGTGCGTGCAGCTTTGACCTCATGACAAATGCTAAGCGAATAGAAACTGCATGCGCTTATAATTGAATGCCATTACCGGTTACCCCAATTTTTAACGTTTAATCGTGTTAACGCCGAAGGGGTAGAAAAATACCAAAAAAAAGAAGGTTTTTTTAAAAAATTCTATCTTGACCAACTAAACGAGAGCCCTAACGCTTCCTTAAGAACGAATAAAGAAGACATAAAACGGTTTAAAAGCATTAGTAAGGCATGATATTCACATATTTTGGATGACAGCGAAAAGGTCAAAGATAACGAATTTTTCAAAATCAAAATTCTGTAGAAAGAACTTCTGCGGAATATGTGTGGATGATATTCCCAGAAAAAACCTTGAAATACCATGTAATATTATATATCTTCTACCCGATGAAAATACTTTCTCTTGAATTGGTTTACTTACCTAAGCTACAGTTGCGATTAAATGACATGGGTATAAAAATACGCACTTAGGCATTGGTATGAAATCTTAAAAAAACAATTCATTTCAGTATAAAACTTTTAAAAATTAATTTCAAATCATTTATTTTTCTTTATTTTTCATATATATTTGGGAGTTCCGCCATGAAATTGTGCACATTCAAACCGCATTTTGTACAACCGTCCTCTGTTTTTCCGCTACATTGCGCACAGCGACCGCGTTATCCAATTTTATCAATCATGTGTGTGTTTTGCTGTTTGCTGCGCATTGGTGACAAGTTTTTCATCATGGTATCGATTTTCACGAATTTTCCAATGCTTCAACTTCAGCTTATCATAGCGTTAGTGAGTAACGGCCAATACCACTTTTTTCCGCGGACTCGAATACGACAATTGTTGACACCATTATATACATTTTTTTATTTTTTTATTTTATTTATTTATTTATTTCATATCACATACAACAAGAAATTAATCTTTTAAATTACAGTATGTGATTGTATGATCATTACAAAAAATAGAAAAGTATTATACAATAAACTAAAACTAAAACAAATTAAAAAAAAAACAATATCAGAATATATACAAACAAGAATAAAAACAAACAAACAAGAATAAAAATATGTGCATATATATATGTAATAATTTAAAATTAAAATTTTGAAAATAGCATTTTTTTAAATTGCAAAGCGTTGCCATTGATTTGTAGTTGGTTTGGTAACGAGTTCCACAGCCGTATTGTATTCGTAAAGAACTGCCACTCAGATATTAAAGTCTGATATCTTAACTGAATAATCTGCTTTCCTCTGTTCGATCTTGCAAATTGAATTCGATTAAACAAATAAGATGGTTCTTGAGTGTAGATAACTTTGTGAAGCAAAATTAATGCTTTGATTTTAAGTAAATCCATTAATCCAACACCATATAATGATTTAGAATACTGAGAAGTACCATCATATCTTCTTATGCCATAGACATATCTAAGAATTGCATTATACGCAACAGTTAACCTAGTTTTACTTATTGAATCACAATAAGCAAAAATTTCGCAGCCATATAACAACTTGGGCATTAAGTACGTTTTGGCAAGAAGCACTCGAATATTAAGAGGTGTAACGTGTTGAAGGGGATATAGCGTTCGAAGCATAGAAAAAATTGTTCCGGAGACAGCATTTATGTGGGTATTCCATTGAAGGGATTTGTTAAACATTATACCAAGGTTTTTTGCTGATTCTACTATTGAAATATTTTGATTTCCTAAAATGATCGGAATATCAACAACAACATTCTGATTTCGTTGGGCTATGATTAGGCCCTTTGACTTTATAGGATTCAGATATAAGCCATTTGACGTTGCCCAGTAATGTATTCTGGTAAGGTCCTCATTAAGTCTTGCACAGCAGTCATCAATTGAGTCCTTTTTACAATTTATATATATTTGTACATCATCTGCGTAAATGTGGATATTACTATACAAGAGACAATTAGGTAAATCATTTATGTACAAAGTAAACAGTAGTGGACCAAGAATAGAGCCCTGCGGTACCCCTTTAGACACGGGCATGGGAATAGATACAGTTTCGCCAGCAGAGACAGACTGGTATCTATCAGTGAGATAGGTTTTTATTAGCGATGATGCACTCGAAGAAAAATAAAAATTGTCATATATCTTTTTATAAAGTATATTATGGTTTACAGAGTCGAATGCTTTTGAATGGTCTAGGAGTACCAAGAGTGTGATACCACCATTATCAATATTGGATCTTATATCCTCAGATACACTCAACAGCGAGGAAACACAGCTGTGACCTGTTCTAAATCCAGATTGTTTGCTAAAGAGCAGCTGGTGGTCATTTAAATACGTACTAATTTGGTTGTGTAACAGTCGTTCAAACACTTTAGATAAAAATGGAAGTATCGATATGGGACGATACTCATTTGATGATTTAGGAACGGGAATGACCCTAGCATGTTTCCAACAGTTAGGAAAGAGGCTGGTAGTGATAACAGTATTAAATAAATGCGTAATATAGCGTGATATCCTAGGTAGTAAAAGTTTTATGAATTTAGGGTGGATTTGGTCAAAGCCAACTGCATTTGAAGTCACTGATTTACAGCATAGAACGACATCATCTTCATATACTCGAGAAAACTCGAAACGGTGTAAGGAGGAAATTCCCGGGGGCTGTTGCGGTAGCTCAGAGACAAGAGCTGATTGAACCTCATTTAAAGGCATTGGAGATGGGATATTCAGAAAAGTTTCATTAATCTCATTTGGGTCAATACTGCAAACTGGGGTAGCTTTGTTTCCAATGCCAATCTCACGAATTGTTCGCCATTTTTTCCTTGAGTCTACAGCTGATCTAAAACGGTTCTCATAATATGAACTTTTTGCGTCATAAATAGTCTTGTTGACGAATCTACGGGCCCTGCGGTATTCTTCGTATAGCTCCGTAGTTCTAAGTCTTTTCCAACGTCTATAAATATCATCACGAGTTCTAATTTGATGTTTGATAGTTGAATTAAACCAGTTTTTCCTAGAGCTGTTACTACGGCTCGTTCTCAAGGGTATGGAAATATCATACAAGTTGATAAGGTTACTATTAAGGAAGTAGAGTTGATCATCAGCAGATGGCATATTATATATATTGTTCCATTCTATTGAGTTGTAGCATTCCTCCAGCAAGTGATAATTAGCATTTCGAAAGTCTCGATAGTAAGAAGTAGTTTCATCTTTATGAAAATGGAAATCATATGATATGTAAATAAGATCATGCTTAGAAAAAGTGGGTGCGCTTATCTGATCAAACAGTAGTAAATTAGACATGTTACCTAATATAAAAATATCGAGTAAAGTACTGCAATTATTGGTGAAGTGCGTAGGTTGCACAGTGTTAATATGGTTGTTATGTATGGTTGTTCAACTACAGCCATCTTGCGATGTTTACGGTCATATCTTTTGGTTTTGCACATCGGGTCTACACCCCAAAAATTAAACTTCACAAAGATTTAAAATATATACATAGGTATAACATGATAATTCCAGCGAACCGCGATAATATTGTTATTTTTGTCAAAGCAAAAATCTGATGAACCACGAGGTTTCTTTTTCATCCATTTAATATCATCCAACAATGAGTGAATGCTGCGATTATCTCCAACAGTACCTTGTGCAAAATAACCTTTTCGAGATAATGTACATAATAAATTATGGCTTGTAAAGAAGTTGTCGAATGTAACATTATATTGACTTGGGTCTGAAATAATCTCTAATAGTCGTACCACACTTTCTCCAAGGCCGTAGTCAGCATTATTATTAGCAGAAGCGCCAGCATATGAAATAAAGGAATAACAATATCCTGTCATAGGAGCTAACACCCAGTATTTGTAGTCAAATCGTACTGGCTTGCCCTTTATGTACATCTTTAGGGAATGGCGACCATAATATGCGCTCCTCTGTTCATCCACAGAAAGGCTATGAGAAAATATGCCTTTTCATTTCTAAGGCACATTTTCAATAAATCTCTCAAAAATAGTTTAACTATGTTGTTTAGCGTCATATAATAAAGAGAAAAAATTTTATTTCAGAACACACTTTTGCCGAAGTGGGTAGAAAAATACCCATGCCCTACAGAGGCCCCCACGACACTTAAAAAAAATAAAAATATTCTTATCAATACAAATACTCCAAATACTATTTGTGCCAAATTGCACCGAAATCGAACCACGGATTCTGGGGACAAGCGTTAATGGGTTAACATCCTCAAGTGTGTTTTTGGATTACTTTCGATTTGTTCGAAATATTAATGTTGATAAAACAAACGTTAATATTGTTACGTTTTTATTCTTTTACTCGTTTATCATTGCTTTTGTTTTTCATTTTAATGTTCAACGATGTAACACCATCTCTATTTTCGTAACACTGCCGCCACTTCGTCCCGAATAGTCTCATTATCTCTTCTCCCAAATTTCGTCAGTGGCTCTATGTGTACGACCTTCAATTTTGTTATTAGCTTTCTGTATCCTGTACACGACATGATCTAAACTTTTCATTATTTTATACGGTCCATCCCAGCTAGTTTGTAGCTTGGGAGATAACCCCTTCTTTCGCTTTGGGTTGTAGAGTGGAACCAGTTGTCCTTCACGGAATCCCTCCATATTTGCTGCACGATATTACCTGGCTTTTATTCTATCGCTGACAAAATTCATGAAGTTCATTTAGACTTTGCTATTTTCCAGTGAATGTGGCATTCCTCTCTGTGGGCTTAACACAAACCTCTAAGTTACCAGGCAGTTTTATCTCAGTCCCAAAAATAACCTTGGTGATCTAGATGTTGAATCATGGACCGTAGATCGGTACGCCAGTAAAAACCTCGGACTGTGTCCCTCACAATACTTCTGTTGCTCGATCACTACTTTTCGCAAGTATTCCCCCAGCATTAGATTACACTGGTCTACCATTCCGTCGGACTGTGGTTGAAGCGGCGTCGTTCGATTCTTCTTAATACCGTATACCTCACACATTTCCTTGAATACGGCTGACTCGAAATTTCTGCCTTGACCGGAATGTAGCTCTATTGGATCACCGTAGCAGCATACCCAGTTGTTCACAAAACCATTTACTATTGTGTTCGCCTCTGGTTAGACATACAGGTACTAATTGTATTGTTTTATGCATTCCAGCACTACAAGTCGGGTCACACAATAGTTCTATTCAGGCTTTGACAGTGTGCGACTATAGTAGCTTACGACTTTCTCTGTAACATTGATTACTTGGGAAAGTACATCACCAATAATATATCCGCTAGCATCACTGTATAAAATGAAGTTTTCTCCTGGGACTGGATACGCCAAAACTGTTGCATCACACAAAAGGTCTTTTGGTGTCTTGAACGCCTTTTCTTGTGACACACCTTTGATTTCTTGGTGTGCTAATGCCAGTTTGCAGCCACACTAGCAAAGTTAGGCACAAAGCGTCTGTAGTATGTGCATAGTCCCAAAAAATGCGTAATTTATGAAGATTCTGGGGACGAGGCTACTCCTTTACTGCTCATATTTTATCTTCATTAGTTGATATACCATCTGCTGTAACAATATGCCCCAAATATTTCACTTGTTTTTGGAAGAATGCACATTTCTTTAAGCTTAATTTAAGTGCAGCCATTGATATTCGTTGCAGAACTTCTCCCAGGTTTTTGAGGTGTTCGTTGAAAGTTCTTCCCATCACTATTATGTCATCGAGGTACACCAGACAAGTCTTCCAATACAGTCCCTTTAGGACATGTTCAATAAGCCGCTCGAATGTGGCCGGAGCATTACAGAGCCCAAAATGGCATCACTTTAAACTGCCATAAGTCGCCGTTCGCATTCATCGACTTTGTCTGGAATCCACCTGCCAATACCCGATTGGTAGACCCTAAGTAGAGAAGAACTTCGTTCCGGCTATCGTGCCGTCTATTCTCGGTAGCGAGTAACTGTCCTTTTTAACGACATCATTCAGCTTCCTGTAGTCTACGCAGAATCTTGTACTGCCATCTTTCTTTTTGACTAAGACTACAAGTGAGCTCCATGGACCGGATGATGGTTCGTTTACACCGCTCTTCCTCATTTCGTCCACTAACTCCTTAACCTCATTACGCTTCGCCAGCGGTAAGCTTCTGGGGGTCTGTTTTATCGGTCTCGCTTCGCCTGTATCAATTTCATGTTTAATCATGGCTGTTCTACATTGACTTATAGTGTTCGTGGCGAAAGGGCAAGTGTACCTCTTTAGCAGCTTTTTGGATTTATTTCTCTCTGGAGCTACGAGACCTGCTATCC
Organism: Sarcophaga rosellei; assembly: GCA_930367235.1. Lineage (NCBI taxonomy): Eukaryota > Metazoa > Arthropoda > Insecta > Diptera > Sarcophagidae > Sarcophaga > Sarcophaga rosellei. The sequence continues at coordinate 69,201,336 of OV884017.1, read as the reverse complement.
ATTTCTCCCTATTTAAACCAAATTCCTGTTGGTCCTTGGCTGACACTTCGGCGGGTTCCGACAATTGTTCGCTATTTTTATCACCTCTACTAGAGCACATTGGCTCACCTCGGAGTTTTACAAATGACTTTTTCATGGTCTGTTAGATTTAGCACTCTCTCCAGGACTATTCTCTGTTCGGTGGATGTGACAAGGGTCTTTGCCTATAACAAATCCGTCTTAATTTCTGCTGGTTCAACAACTTGCAATCGCTTTTCCCACAAACTCCCTCCACACGCTCCCATATCAACGATTCAGAATGAGGTGGCAATTTTTGTTGTTCGACAGCTTGTATCCCACGTCAAGAGGTATCTCCACATTTACCCAACTCATTATCTGTTGCCCCATAATCAAATTGATGTCATGGGCTGTCATAAAACTTCGTCTACAATATCGGCAACAAAAAAGACGTGGCTTACACTCATTTTGGTTATAGTCACCTTCGCCTCTGTTTTTCCGTGGACGGTGGCAAACTTTCCAGTAGGTGTCCCTAGTCATATATTACTAAGTGACTCACACTTCCCCCTCACTACATCTGGTCTGATAATAGACTGCGTCGCACCGGTGTCTATAGTGAACACTGAAGGTGTGTTAACTGCCGTTTATGTAGCCGCACTCCGTAAGAATGTTGTTGTTTTGTTGCATCACTGATATGGAGATTGTGGGGCCATTAAATCGTTATAGTTGTTTCTGCGACTGGTGGGCCTAGTTTCTAGAATCTCGGCTGCGATGCCTTTTAACGCCAAAATCAGTTCCAAAGCCTCCTCTCCATCATCCCATCCGTTTCTACTACTGTCTCGAATTTGAATTTAAATACGAATAGGGTTGATCAGTCTCTCTTGGCCAGTGAAAAACAACAGACAAGATCGCGCATTAATCCTACAACTAAAACATTTAGGGCCATTATTACAACTTACCGTTAACTAAAGGGAGGATTGTAACGGGCATATAAATTGTTTTTCGTTATTATAAGTACATAATAAGATAGAAGTGATCGTTAAGCTAAAGGGAGGATCATCCTACCTTTAACATTTAAAAGTCACTTAATGTTTGAACTTGGCATGTTATATATTATTTTCATTATGGCAACTTCAAATTTAAACAAAATGAGCATATACAACAAAAAAACAAAGCCCGCGGCTGCCACTGCCTTAAAAAAAATTGTATAATTGAGCAGTTCCAGTTCCCTTTAGCTAAATGTACCTTTAACTAACCCCAAGTTTAACGACAAGTTGTAATAATGGTCATTAGTACACAGTTAATTTTTGTTTACAATTAATAATAACAAAATTAATGAAAACCGGTTTTTGTGATATATTGTATGTTTTTGTTTTTTACTGAATTTGTTTTAACATCTTCAGGGGCGATTTTTTATGGTGACAAAATATGATTAAATTTTGTTTTCTTTTTAAATTAATTAATTTTATTTTAATAGGAATTCAGAAAGCAAAAAACAATGAAAATGCATAAAAAGGAATAATGTCCACATTTGTGGCCACTGTGCGTTAATGGTAATTTATGTGTGAAATGATTTCATACATTCCGGGCATATCAGGCATATATATTCTTCACATACATATCTCATAAATGTAGCGAGTTCGTCTTGCACAATTTTTGTCGGGACATCTGGGGGGATTTCTCAGTTCCTTGTATTTAGGATAATGACCTATACCGTCCATTCTAATGCCAGGATTAACTTTAGTCCAGCTTTTAGATTTTTAGGTGGTGGTGGTAAAAGTTATTATAATAAATATATCTGATATTATTGCTTCATATTTTAACGATTTCTTGATATAATCCAATAAAACAGATTACCGAAGAATTATTTCACTTTTTTATGTATCTAATGCTATGTTCGCACGAGCCTTCGAATTACTTCGCTCTCTGTTTGAATTACTTATTTGAGTTATCATGTTCACACGGTAGTTTTGTAATTCTTTTTTACAGTTCTTCTTCTTTTTATTACTAAATTTTATTAATATTTTTCATACAGCTTCTTCAAAAGCTGCAAATACTTTTCAAAAGGTTTTCTACACACATAGTGGCTTCCTCCGCTAATTTCGCGAATAACTTTCTTATAAATAATACTTTTTTAAACTATTATTTTTAGATTCCATTATTGTTTATTGTTTACAACATTTTTTGTTTATATTTTTTGTGCTTTGACAGTTGGTGATGGCAAAAATACGATAAAATTTAGAGATTACATTGATTTTTAAGTAATCCACATGGTAATAGAAATTGGATTACACACAATTTGGGTAATTCGCTCACAAAATTTTGTATGGCGAATGACGTAATTTAGCACATAATTTGGTGTTGAATTGCGAATGAGAGAGCGAATTACGAAAAATTGCTGCCGTGCGAACATGGCATAACTATGCATCGGAAATAATATCATCAGTGTAGACAAACGTTAAAATTTGTATTTCTCTTGTTGGAGGATTCGGTAGTCAATAAATTGTTGTCAAATTTTTGTTCTTTTTATTATTATTGTAATTATAATTATAAAAAACTAAACGTGGCCAAGGGCGTGAAGAGGTTAAACACCATTTGGAGAGATAATTTGAACAGGTGAGCGAATTTTTAAACGCTCTCTTATTCGAGTATGAGAAAAAGAGCGAGTGATGGAGTTGTTACCACATCTAAAAATGATTAAAAAAATCGTCAAACAACAATTATTTTTATCCACTACAAACGTTAAAGGAGACAAGAAAATTGTGGATGATTTACACACAAAATAAACTAAAAAAAGGTACCACCTATTACTTTAGTTAAATATGATATGGTAAAAATGCATCAAATGTGTAAAGCCGAAAGTCCATACCATGCGTTTCATGCGACCTTGCGTTACATGCGTTTATCGCATTCTATGCTGTTTTTATTGCAAGTTACACACAATGCGTTTTATGCGACTGGTTTTTTGTGTTGTCAGCTGTTGTGGTGAACAATAAAAAAGCAAACAAGAACATTTTGGGAAAAATAGAAAGTCAAATTGTAATTTTAAAAGAATTTATGCCATTAATTACAAATTTATGAGTTTATATACATATGTGATATTTTGTGCTGTTAAGGCCTACGAAAATCCTCAAAAGAACACAAGACGAGTGTTTTCGGTTAATTTATCCTCCATTTCTCATGTTTACAAATAAATAATTTCAACGTAGATGACACTCAGTACATAAAAACAATCGACAACTAGTAACATGCATGTTTTGTTCATGAAAGAAATGTGTTAAAAAATGTATTTTAATGTATTTTCCTCTTAAATTAGTAGTAAACTTTATTATACAATATGTTCTTATCAATATTTTTATAATAGCCCAGTTCACAATCTTGGGCATTTAGATGGTAAATGTATACCATTGTAAATATTTCCCGTTAATTGTGAACGGTTTTTTTTGTTTAACTTTGCAACACTTATGGCAAACTTCTCAACCCACAGCTGACTATCATATAATTTATTCTTTTATTTATTTATAATTTATATTTATAATTTTATTTATTTCGTCCTCTATCCATTTTTAATCGGCTCTTCTCTTTTAATTCGTTTTTTCATGTTGTATTTTTCCATTTTTTGTGACTTTATTTTCAATGTCTTTATTTTAATGATCAGCTGTTCATTTGCTCAAGTATGTCAAATATAAACTACGGTTTTGAGTGTGGGATATTTGCCAAACCATGGCAAGGGTATTTCTGTGTATTTTGTTAGTGTATGGTAAAAGAAATACCCAACATTTGCAAATGCCATGATGCCAGACCATTTGCCCAAGATTGTGAACAGCGCTAATGCGAAAATAGTATTGCACTATTTAAACATATCTATCGAAACCATTCACAATAGTATATAATTTGGCATGCCAAGTTTAAAAAACTGCTGACATTTTCCAACACTGCATGAGTCGCATAGAAAAGTAGAAAGTAAACCTACTTGATGCGTTCAGCCGAAAGTCCATAGCATGCGTTTCATGCGGACTGCGTTACATGCAATTTTTGCTTTCTATGCGGTTCATATTGCAAGTTACACACAATACGTTTTATGCGAGTGGTTTTTTGTTTTGGTCAGCTCTTGTGGTAAACAATAAAAAAGCAAACAAGAACATTTTTGGGAAAAATAGAAAATTAAATTGTAATTTTAAAAGAATTTATGTCATTAATTACAAATTTATGAGTTTAAATATGTGATATTTTGTGCTGTTAAGTCCTACGAAAATCCTCAAAAGAACACAAGACGATTGTTTTCGGTTAATTTATCCTCCATTTTTCATGTTTACAAATAAATAAATTCAAAGTAGATGACACTCAGTACATAAAAACAATCGACAACTAGTAACATGCATATTTTGTTCATGAAATGTTCAGAAATGTGCTAAAAATGTATTTTTCTCTTAAATTAGTAGTAAACTTTATTATGAAATATGTTTTTATTAATATTTTTATAATGCAAAAAGAAAAATGCGAAAATAATAATGTCGTAAAATGTAAACATATCTATCGAAACCATTCACAATAGTATATAATTTGGCATGCCAAGTTTAAAAAACTGCTGACATTTTCCAACACTGCATGAGTCGCATGGAAAAGTAGAAAGTAGATCTACTTGATGCGTTCTACGCATCTATGCATTTTCTTAAGCCGAAAGTCCATACCATCCGTTTCATGCGGACTGCGTTACATGCAATTTTTGCTTTCTATGCGGTTCTTATTGCAAGTTACACACAATGCGTTTTATGCGACTGGTTTTTTGTTTTGGGTAGCTGTTGTGGAAAACAATAAAAAAGCAAACAAGAACATTTTTGGGAAAAATAGAAAATTAAATTGTAATTTTAAAAGAATTTATGCCATTAATTACAAATTTATGAGTTTAAATATGTGATATTTTGTGCTGTTAAGTCCTACGAAAATCCTCAAAAGAACACAAGACGATTGTTTTCGGTTAATTTATCCTCCATTTTTCATGTTTACAAATAAATAAATTCAAAATAGATGACACTCAGTACATAAAAACAATCGACAACTAGTAACATGCATATTTTGTTCATGAAATGAGGAAATGTTCAGAAATGTGCTAAAAATGTATTTTCCTCTTAAATTAGTAGTAAACTTTATTATGAAATATGTTTTTATTAATATTTTTATAAAGCAAAAAGAAAAATGCGAAAATAATAATGTCGTAAAATGTAAACATATCTATCGAAACCATTCACAATAGTATATAATTTGGCATGCCAAGTTTAAAAAACTGCTGACATTTTCCAACACTGCATGAGTCGCATAGAAAAGTAGAAAGTAGATCTACTTGATGCGTTCTACGCATCTATGCATTCTATGCATTTTCTTATGTTTCTTGTCACATACAACTACACTGATTCTACTTTTTCGGTATACGCATGTAATGCAAGCATGCATGAAACGCATGCTATGGACTTTCGGCTTTATGTTTCTTGTCACATACAACTACACTGATTCTACTTTTTCGGTATACGCATGTAATGCAAGCACGCATGAAACGCATGCTATGGACTTTCGGCTTTATGTTTCTTGTCATAAACAACTACATTGATTCTACTTTTTCGGTATACGCATGTAATGCAAGGTCGCATGAAACGGATGGTACGGACTTTTCATCTACTTTGAATTTATTTATTTGTAAACATGAAAAATGGAGGATAAATTAACCGAAAACAATCGTCTTGTGTTCTTTTGAGGATTTTCGTAGGACTTAACAGCACAAAATATCACATATTTAAACTCATAAATTTGTAATTAATGGCATAAATTCTTTTAAAATTACAATTTGATTTTCTATTTTTCCCAAAAATGTTCTTGTTTGCTTTTTTATTGTTTACCACAACAGCTGACCAAAACAAAAAACCAGTCGCATAAAACGCATTGTGTATAACTTGCAATAAGAACCGCATAGAAAGCAAAAATTGCATGTAACGCAGTCCGCATGAAACGGATGGTATGGACTTTTAGGCTTTAGGTTAAATTGACAGTCGGCTTCAAAGACTTCGTTTTCTTGGTTCTTATAAAGGTGTGATTTCTATCTAAATCGCCTTTGGACTGACACGTTTAGTCAATAAACTATGCGTCAGAATAGTTAGTCTCAGGTTCCCAGATAATCACAGAGAAGATGGTCCGCGGTCTTCTCTTCTTCCTAGTAATTACAGCTTCTGTATAATTCGTTGTGGGCATGTATTTAAAGAGTGTACGTTATAACTATTATTACGTTCCTAAAATGGTCTCCAAATTTTGTTCTGAAAGTGAATTTATTATCCCATCTTTATTTTGCAAATGAATGAAGTTCGTGTGAAAACATTTGTTTGCCTCACTTTAAAGAAATATCAATCTCATGTACAAATTGAAATAAATTTACCTTTGTACCAGCCATGTTTAAGAATCCATATGAGAGTAAGCATCGGGTATTTCAATAATTGCTCTAGAGATTCGCGGTTTTCTTGGGCATTTGTAGATTTGATGTTCATATTCTCTAATGTCTAATGGAAGCTTTACTGTCTATAAATATGTGTATATCATCATTCCATATACCCTGCAATCTTAATAATATACACAGCCATTATGTAAAACTGAATACTACTACAGTAATCGAGCAGTATAGATTCAGCTGTTTGAAAAAATACCACATTCGACTTTGTCGCTTATTCTAGATCCATTAGTGAACTCTTGGAAAACGTTTTCTGGGGTGTGTAAACCATTATCATAAAATGATCTATCACGTGTCTTCTTTGTTAAACTAGAATTAAAAGTTTAATAGGTATATCGAGATCAACTATACCCATATGACCATAGCTTCAATACTCCCATGCTTTTCTGAATATTGCCTTAGATGATGTAGTCCATATCGCACAATGTTATTATGATCGCCACATTCCTTATAGTACCCTAAAACCGGGTTAGATAAGTATCCGCTTTAGTGGTTCTGAATTATGTTTCATTTGCTGTCCAATGTGATTGCAAGATATTTGATGATAATGATTGTCCTAGTCCACAATCGTTGCACCATTTGGATATTAATATCACTGCGGAAAACAAATATAATTTTAGACCTAAGCAACCTCCATATCAAGGAAAACAGTCAGAGTATATGGCTGACTTCATAAACGCAGTTTGCAATGCAACACTGCAAAGAAATTCATTTACAAGGCAAAGCAATGTTTTATTGCAACACTGCTTTGTCAAATAATGAGATGGCATTTTAATACGTTTATGAACGCGAAAACTTTTGATCCTTGCATGAGTTTTTGTATAATTTAATTTTTTTAAATGAACGTTCAGAAAAAAGCAGGGGTTTTTTAAAACCCTTTTCGATTTGCCTGAGAATAAAAATTCAGGCCGCAGTTTGATCAAAAATATTTGAAACAGAAGCATTATTAACTAGCCAAGCCTCAAAGAGAACAATTCCTAAAATTTTTGTAAAATTATCGCAAACATGCAGGACGGTATGATTTATTCTCATTTTCGAATAAATACATTTCAGGTATTTATTACTAAATGGTATAATTTGATAAAACTAATTAATATTTTAAATTTTAAGAAGTTGCAGGTTGCGATTAAACTCTGGTGGCATTCAAAGCATTACAAATAACAATTTGGAAACTGAGCAATAATTGTTCTTTCAAAGGTGTGCTATCAATTTCCTTAATATCCCGCATTATTTGTTCCCAAATTGAGTTTATTTTCTTTTTTTTCGCTATGATGTCTGGCTCATGCCTCAAACGCACTTCTATGAGTAGGGTTTTTCTTTCATGATTCCATTTTTTTCTCTATATATAAAAAATTAAATGTTAAATCACATTTGTAAATATATTAAAAAAAACAAATTACCACAAAATTTTTGTCGCCAATAAATGTTTACAAGGCATCATAAATAAAAACCATGCACGAATTTGACAAATAATGCACACTGAAAAGCATTGGCATGCAATAATGAACATGAGGCATTGCCAAAACAAATTTTACTGCTTTTATGAACACCATGCATTGTAAAGTTGCATTGCAAACTGCGTTTATGAAGTCAGCCTATTTCTTTTAGTACTGATGGGCCTAATATCTTAATATTTAGTATCAGATGCCTTACTTCTCGTCTTGCAAAGAGTTCAACAAAACATGAAAAACGTCATACATTGATCTCTAAATGCACTGGTATGATACTTTCAGGACTCGGAGATTTAAAGTATGGGAGTTTTTCACTGACCGCATAGGGCAGTGTTCTTGGATCGGAATATTCAATACATCATATACATTTATGTTTGAATCTACAAGGGTCCGTGAAGGGAGTTCGTGACAGCCAGGAAAGTGTGTCTTGCAGAATACATCCAAGTTACCTTTAGTGTTGGTATGTCAGGATCCATCAGATTTTTTTATATAAGATGTAATTGTAGGACTTGTCTTGGAAGATCTTCCTATTTTGCCTCAGAAATCCTTAAACATTGTCTTTCTGATCAAATTTTTTAATTTATATGTAGGTGTTCATTTTCCTTGGCCTCATTAAGTAGCCACTAGCAAATCTTACAATTTTGCGCAAATTCGGCATTCCACCAGCCTTGTGGCTGGTAATAGTTTTAAAATAGGATTCTTCCCTTGTTTTAGCTCTGAGTACAGTAAGAAGTTCTGTAGTGGAGTTTAATTTGGATTTTTTGGCAATAACAGTTTTCTATCAATTACCAATTAGACTTCTTCCTATTTAAAAAATCCTCTACCGAATCACAGCGAGACGAAAGTTTTTATTCAACATGCGTGTGACCAAAAAAGAAGTAATTTTTCGACACATTCCAAGTAGTGACTAAATCTCTATATTGTCACTAATAAGCATAAAATAAAAATTTCCCTTTTTCCCTTCAATGCCAATAATACAGGTGTCTTTATCACTAAATCAGATGGAATAAAGGCGTTATTATTAACTTTAATCTGGTCTTACCTAGTCCTGCTGCATACGGAACACGTTCCCTGAATAGTCCGTGAACCCTATCTGTGTGCAACAGTAGTCCTTTGATGCAGATAAGTTCCTCTGTGACTGAAGACAGTCAAAGAATGATGTCAGCAGGGGGCGCTAAACTACTATTTCAGATTAATCTGAGCAACCTTCAGTGCAATTGTTGTCGTTGCTGTTGGCAATTACGTTGGCGCCTTCCTCATTCTCTGCCAGTTTCACATCGTCACGACTAATGTGTCTATTACGTAAGTCAACCCAACTCAAGCTGCGTGAGGTTTGTCGCTGTCGCCACCTTTTGAACTTTGAGAAAGACTCTTCTCTTTTACTCTTCTGGGGAATGTCGTTGTGCTTTCCTACACGTCATGTGATTTTGGAAAGATTTTGAACATTTTCATCTGTTTCTTCTCTATCGATTTCAAAAACAAACTGTTTGTCTAATACTTGGCGAAAACATAAACAATTATTATACACATATGTATATTTGTTGATGAGATATGAAGAAGAATCATTTGTTTTAACATTGTCCTTTAAGTAAATATAAACGATATTTTTCTCATAGTAGAGCAGTTATTGCTTTTAAGTACATCTGTTTCTAAAAGACGAACGATTTCAAATGAACGCCTATTTATATAAAGCAACACTCAATTAATGAAATATTTCTGAGTTATTTACATACAGATATACTTTCGAATTACAAAAACAGAGAGTCATTTCTCTGAAATTTCAGAAAATAGGCAGACCAATACGCGCAGATACAGGGGAACATGCAATTTTAACTAACACAATTTTAATACACAGAAAACTGAAATTATTAGATGACTTTGTGCTATTGCTTTTTCCGTAGAAATAATGTAGAACAACAAAATTACGTTTGGAAAAATTCCACATCAAACGACAATTTTTTAAACAACCTTGGTCAAAATTAAATAACTCTAAAAATTTAGAACAACAATCAAATTCTAATGATCTTCCAAGTTATTCGAAGTAAAAATATCTAGAAATTCCTGCAACTGTTGGCAAGAACGACAAACAAATTTTTATAGTCAAGGACGAGACTATAGAAGATTAAATGAAAATACAGTGAGTGATTACGTCCGATTATTAATAATCACCCCTATTCTTCGATTCGAAATGAAATTTTCTCCGTTTGGCAACTTTGATATTCTGCGTTCCGTACCGTTTCGATAGGTATATAATTTTTTTCTTTTCTAAAAATGAAGGTCGAAAATAACAACATCTGAGCAGTAGGAAAAGCTGGGTTTTTTAATGACGACAAAGAAGATATTGCGTTTATAATTTTATAACAGTTTATATAGTTATATATACTTCACATAATTTATAATTTTTATGTGTGCCATCAACACACATACATAATTACTCATGGAAAGCCGGCCTTCTCATAAAAATCTTGTTTTGCCTGCGACTTTTTCTCTTCACTTTGGTCAAATTGTATCCACTGAGGGCAAAACTTTTGGTTGCATTACAATCTGTACCAACTCCATGTTGGTACCTTCCTTATGCAAAGAATCTCAGAGCAGCTATAACTCGGTTAAGTGGTGATATAGATGTTAAGGTATTGGATGGTGCTTCTTGTGCAAGAGTATCTAAGACATACTTTTTTTTTGAGCCTGTAAAAGTATAAACTTATTTTATAATCAACATTTTCATAACAAATTTCATACAACTGATCATTAATCTCGAAGAGATTACAACTGCCCCTCAAATTTCGTCTCTTCCATTAAAATTGCTCCCATAATCAACTCCATTCCTAATTTAGAAAAAGTAACTTTTATTTTTGTGTACAAAATAAAAAAAATGACAAAAAAATCTTTTCACTAATAAATTTTGCTCACAAATGACTCTTACTTGCGTCCTGTTATTTTGTGTTTTTGTAATTTATTTAAATTAAAATCTCACAACATTTTATTTTTTGTTTTAATTGTTTAATAACTGTTGTATTTGCACTAATTTCATCTTTTTGATTAAATTTTTTCAGTTACACAGCTGATTTTAAAAGTACTTTCTCTTCTTCTTATTTTTACTATTCAGTTTTTTATTAGAATACAGTCAACCCTCTTATAACGCGGTTTCCATATAACCCGGCACTGAAATTGCGACAGCCCTCCTATAACGCGGTACTCTCAAAACGCGGTTTCCATATAACGTGGTTTTCACATAAGGCGGAGCTGATATTGCGACATCCCTCCTATAACGCGGTACTCGTACAGAGCAGTTTACGTTCAACAACATGCCATAATGAATCTGAATGAATCTAGAACTAGATATTGTAAGAGGGTTTAGTATCAGTTTTATTGTTGACGCAAAAGCACAGCCTGGATATACAAACACATTTTTATATAAAAAGGCCAGTTTATCTCATAGCCGTCTACGACATTATAAAAATTTTTCTGCAACTCATATCTGACAGTGAGGATGAATGTTGAAAAATTACATAATTTTACAAGTCTTTCTTATTTTTGTTGGAAAACAGTATTTTAGTTTAGTCTTTCATTTTTTTGTTAATCCTTATATGAACTCTTTAAGTCAATAAAAATAATTTATAATTTGTCTTGGCTTGGTCTCCATATAACGCGGTACGAATAACGTGATTAGTACTACTTCCGAGTTTCTTATAGCGCGGTTTCCATACAACGCGGTAGACGGTTTCCATAGAACGCGCTACGAATTTGCCTGATTTGTACGGTTAAATCCGAGTTTCTTATAGCGCGGTTTCCATACAACGCGGTACGCACTCACCGCCTTATAGGAGGGTTGACTGTACCTTTTTTCGATTTTTGCGTAACTTAATGCGGGAACGTAATCGAAATGTAGAATAGGGGTGAATAATATAAAAAACTACAAGAGTCTCATACTCTTAAATAAATAAAACCCAAATTTGAATTTTTTTTTTAAACAGGTAGTACTGCTAATTAACCCAACCGCTAAGGAAACAGGATACACTGAAATTAAATTTTAAAAGGTTGAAGTGGTAAACCAAAGTTCTTAAATTTGACATTTGATTGACACAAAGGAATTGAGAAATAATGTAGATCAGATTGAGAGTGATATAAACGATTTGGACTCGCATAATAGAGTAATATTTGAAATAGAAATAAGAACAATAAAGTACAAACTTAAATCGATAACTCCTTCTAGAACTGAAAGAAAACTGTTTAACTTCGTGGGCTATTTCGGGTTATGGATAATGATAAAAATAGTCATCAAATTAAGAATACTGGTAAAAGCAAAATATAAATACACATTTTAACGAATCAATCCATACACTAGGACGACAAGGAAAATATTAAAAAAAACCTTGGCTGATCTAAAAAGTGAATTCAAGTAAATAATTCGGAAACTTCTTTATAATGACGAAATTTTTAAACTTTCATACCTAAAGAAAGAATTGAACATATTCTAGATAACATTTCATCTTCTAAAAACTGCATATTTCATCCAAATCTGCTGACGTCTGCGGAATAAGAGAAATTTGAAAGAGATTTCTTAAAATTAATATGTACATTGTACATATATGAATTGACATTTTAAACTAGAATAAAAGTTCCAAACAATTACGTTTTAAACTGATTTCAAAATGCGTAAAGTAAATAATCAAACCCTTCAGAATCAAAAGCTAGTTGTTCAGAATAAATGTATCCTGGCGATAACCTCACACAAGCTGACATAATACTGAAAAACTTTAAACCAGTAGAACTAAAAAATCTGAAAACATTTAGGAAATGAAGGAGCTAACAGCAAATTAAAATATGTTCTTTGAAATAAATGTAACACTTGTAATTGCCATAATAGTTATCATAATAATGATTAAATGAATTAATAAAAAATGTTACTGTTGTCAATAAAGTGAAAATGAAAAAAGAACCTAAAACAGAAGACATTGAAATGCAAATATAAAACTAAAATATAAAAAGTAATACATAGTGTACATACATGTATATACATATATGTATGCATACTATATATTCATACTACAAATATAAATATATTAGCAGCAAAAATACATACATACATAATTGGCCATTACAACCCTTCAGTCAGGATTATGGCCTAGCTTCTCACTCCACTACGTTGTGTGCGTTAATTTTTATACATGAGTGGCGGGACCTACTGTTTAACATCGACTCCGAACGACAGATTTTTTGCTAGAAATCTGTGAGAGGAAGTCGCCGTAGAAATATTTTTTTTTATATTTCATTTTGATGTTTGACCTGGGGTTTGAACTCGGGCCTTACATCTAATAAGCCAACACACTACCTACTAGACTATGGCGACTTCCGGAGCAGTAAAAATATTGAGAATAAAAAGAAAATAAAAATATGTTGTATATTATTATACAACACATATATAGGTAAATATACCACGTTTGTAATTGTAGTAATTAAAATTGATAAACATAATAATAGAAAAATCCAGGGGCTGCCATTAACGGCTGGTAAAGTGTAGGGAACATTTAGAGCTAGTGCGTATTAAATTTAAAGTTTTATTCTCAAACTTTGCCAAATAGCCATTGCTTAACTAGAATTATTTTCAAATTTTGTATGTAAGTTGGTCTCAAGATTCTTTTTAATTAATAAAGTTATTCTAAAGAACAAATTCATTTTAAAGAAAAATATTTATGTCGCGCTGTGGTTTGCCGAACAGAACTAAAATTTTAATATTTACACTTGTTGAATGCTATATCCGTCCATTGTGATTTGACTGAATAGACTAATTTGATGGATGTAGCTTCAACAAGATGGTTGTTATCCATGGTGTATTTGGTAGTGTATTAAACTTCAAGTGCAAATGCCGTGGGTTCGATTCCCACCGGAGACCCTGGCTGTTTTGTCATTGTCTGACTGCTTATTTGATTAACCGCAATAGAAAAAGAAAGTGATAATTATTATTAAGCAATTTTTCAAAAATAAAATTTGTGGCATTCTGTCATTCCAACACAATACAAAAATAAAAACTGTCAAAGTTCGGAATTCCGTATTGGAGAAATATTATTCATCTCGTTAATCTTCTTACCATTTGTCATTTTTCTCACTAAGTTGATTGAAGATTAAGAGCATTGAATTTTTAATATAGTTAACATCAATTTTAATTATTGTCACATCCCTTTTTCTGATTTAATAGGCTCAAGGCATAGAATCTTGAAATCATTTTACGGTATCGTTATTCTTATCCTAATCTCTTCTATTTTGTTTTTGCTGAAGTATTCGTCAATAATAGTATTATATGCTACGCATATGATTAATGATACTTTCACGAGTTTCCGCATTCACCATGTATACTAGCATATATAATTTTATACATGGTACATCAAGGTAATGTCTTACTGCATTGATCACAAACGTAATTTATTTTTTATGTATGACTTCGGTTTTTTTTTTTATACATTTGTCAAACATAAAGCCTAAAATTTATTTTTAAATGAAATGTATCAGAGTTCTTAACTTCTTTTTATTTAAGTTAATTTTTAACTATTTTCATTAAGAAGAATAAATCTTTTGAAACCTACGATTTTAGTAAATGTGGGATATATTTGCACCTTAAGTGGTTGTGACAAAGTATCGCTGTTTCCTGCCGTTGCAGTTACATTTCGTTACAGTAGCCTAACTGAGCCTTTATGATAATTTTTTTGGTTTGTTATTAAGTACCGGGATGCTATAAGAAATTGTTGATATATTAATTCTACAACCATCTGTTTTAACCAATATTTGCACGTAATAGAAATTTCATATATAAATTTTTTTAATCTATGCAAATTACAATTTTATCAGTTGTTATTACTTAACTTTTTCTTCGTAGGTTATCCATTGTGGCACACAATTGCGTACTACCATATTATTACAATGATTAACATGAATTGTGCACTTTGGTACATAAACTCCAGAGCCATAAAGGCAGCGTCTTATTCTCTTGCTGCTTGTTTCCGTCAGGTAAAATTTTTATAAATTTTGAATAATATAATGAGTGAAAAAGTATTCTTGTCTGAAAAGAAAATTTTAAAAGAGATATCTTTGCAATGGTTGCCATTTTTTTAAAATAAATTTGTCTTTTTAAAGACAAAAACAAAAAATTTAATAATTTTCAGCAATAAGAGTACGTCCTTAGTATTCAAGGATTCAGAGTACGTACAAATCTAGTAAAGGACTTTGATTAAAATAAACTATATTTCTCTAGATATCCAAATATACCAAAATATTTTTAACTGTTAACGATTTCAATAGCATCATTACCAAATTTTAACTTCTGATTCTTAGATATTCTGATTTCTCGCCGAAATACGACAACTTTTGACTTAGAATGCGATATTTGAAAAATTCTAGAAGTGTACTAATTATAGGACAAGGAATTATTATAAGGCCTGGGGATTTCCCTTTGCATGTTTTTAGGCTATAAGATAATTCATGAATATTGAAAGGTGACTGTGCGACCATTGATCGAGAGAGTTTTACAGGCCATAATAGAGTTGTGTAGTTCACGAACAAACTAGTTCAATTGAACTATTCACACAATTGAACTAAGGGCCGAAAGTCCATACCATCCGTTTCATGCGATCTAGCGTTTCATGCATATGCCAAAAAAGTAGAACCAGTGTAGTTGTTTGTGACAAGTTACAGAAGAAAACGCATAGAATGAATAGACGCATAGAATGCATCAAGTAGGTTTACTTTATACTTTAGTGCTAAGATGGATCTGGCAGTAAATGAGGGCAAAACAAAGTATATGTTATCGATAAGTAGAGACGAGCGGCGTCTTGGATCTCAGGTAACGGCCGATAACTATACTTTCGATACAGTCAAGGAATTTATTTATAAGTGCCAATAAATGATGTTAGTCTGGAGATCAAGCGCAGGATCACTCTTGGTAACAGGTGCTACTATGGTCTCAATAAGCAATTGAGTAGCAGAGACCTCTCTCGTACGACAAAACTAATACTCTACAAGACGCTTATCCTCACCGTGCTTCTTTATGGCGCAGAAGCATGGACCCTATTAAGCACTGATGCAGCAGCCATGAGAGTATTCGAAAGAAAAGTCCTACGTAAGATCTGCGAGTCGGCGAAGAGGACGACCTTGTTTGCGTTGGAAGGACCAAATCGAGGAAGCCCTGTCATCGATTGGTATGACCAACTGGAGTAGGCGCTCAAGAAGCAGAAGTGCCTGGAAACATGCGTTACGGTAGGCCGTAATCAATTAATCGGGTTTTTAGTGGCCAATTAAGTAAGCAAGTAAGAAATATGAGTGTACTATATTTCAATAAGTCATTCAATATCATAGATTAAATTTGTCTAGAATAATGCCAAATACTACTATTTCTGCTGCGTACATAATGGCAATATTGTTGATTGCTGACCTTGTCCAAACACACGAAGGGTTGGGATCCATACATAAGTGCGGGAATTACATATGTATTCGCTGAAAGGTGTAAAGGATTGACTTCTACACAAATTTCTGAACATGGCGTATATTTTTCCGCAGATATCATTGATGTAGTTAGACCAATTAGGTTGGCTATTAAACATTACACCAGAACTTTTAGTATATTTAAATATTTGTAAAAAGGATACGCCAAGGACAAGTAACGGCAGCGAATCTGTTATGCAATTGTTTTTCCTAAGAGCAATAGCCTTCTATTTTCCTGCATTCAAACAGAGACCGTTAGTGAAGCCCACTTGTGTATACTATTAAGGCCATAGTCTAGTTTACTAATACAATTATTGACATCGGTTAATGTATGTTCAATTGAACATCAGCATACAAACACAGTACATACATACATAATTGGTTATTACAACCCTCCAACAGGGATAACGACCTAGCTTCTCACACTAGTTACATATGACCTCTATTTGTCCTTGTTACGGATTGCCTGGAATTTCAACTTTTACTCCCACCCTATTTATTTGCATATAAGGTTGGCAACAATGCACTTTATTGCAACCCTTTTGATCGATATAATTGCAACTCTTTCTTTTTGTGTATCCTTTTTGCTATGTATGTTCTTCGTCATATTTTTTTTGACGCGTCTTGATCGGCCAATCAGATTTTGACACGTGGCGTCTGTTTCGTTAGGATTTTACCGTTAGACAGTTCGACCAATCAGAATGTGACGTTTGTCAATAAATCAAGGATGAGGGATATAGGTAGGGAAAGATAATGCGTTTTAGCGCGAAGAAAAAGAACATTCCAGGTTGAATAAAAGGGAAACAAGCTGTGAGATGGGCAGCTGACGTGTGAAACACACACACAGTGTGGTAGTGCTTTAGAAAATAAAAAAATAAAAGAAAAAGATACAATGTGTTTTAGAAAAAAAAAAATTATATTAAACATATCTCTACAAACTAAACAAGAAAAAATTAAAAAAAAAATTATGACATTGTGAAATAAAAAAAAAGAAACCCCCAGAAAGTATGTATCTGTGTTAAATAAAATAATATTGTTAGAATAAAAAAAAAACTAGCCCAAATCTTGTGAAACAAAAAATTAAATTTTAAAATAAAAAAGAGTACATATACTCGCAGATACGTACCCATATACTTACAATATGTATTTTAAGCAATTGTTACAATAAACTAATATAAAAATAAAACTATAAATTACAAAAAAGAAGGAGGAAATATTTATTGAAAATAAAAAGAAAAAGCAAAAAAATACTTAAAAAAAATCCTACAAAGAAAAAAAGAAAAACTACCTACATATATAAAACGATGAATAAAAAAAGAAGTACAAGATCAGAAGACCAGACCTACCAATCAACAAGAGCAACACTACCACTACCAACCATAATCATTACCACCATCAGCCACAACAAAAAATTTCGGAATAATTCATCGTCGATGTCCAGGCGTTGTTGATTATCCAATTTCTTGGTAATATTTTTTTTAAAAATATGTATTTCAGAAAACAATTACACCAATCTCTACCTATCAGACTAAAAGTTGTAAAAACAAAAAAGTTAAAAAGAAATATATTTAAACGAAAAACAAACATTCAAAAAGTACATTCGGTTGAAAAATAAGCGAAAAAATAAAAAAAAACTATTTTTTTCTAATAAAACTACAAATAAAAAAATAAAATTTTTTTAAAATAAAACTACAAATAGGAAAAAATACTATTTTGTTAAAATAAAACTATAAATAAAAAAAAAATAAAAAAAAACTATTTTTTCTTATAATAAAACTACAAATAAAAAAAAATAAATTTTTTTTTTTAAATAAAACTACAAATAAGTGAAAAAAGAAAAAAAAAATAAAAAAAATAAAAAAAAACTATTTTTTTCTAATAAAACTACCAAAAAATATAAAATAAATTTTTTTTAAATAAAACTACAAATAAGTGGAAGAAAACATAAAAAAAACTATTTTTTTTAAATAAAACTACAAATAAAAAAAAACCATTACTTTTTTTTAATAAAACTATCTTTGAAATGAAACTTAAAACCTAACGAAAATGAAAACTAAAAACAAATTTTTACTTTGAAAGTGAAATTAAAAAGAAAAATTATTAGTAACAATAATAGTTTAAATCACACTAAGAAATCAAACATAACAAGTAAAACAAAAGAAAATTGAAAACAAGAAACAAAAAGGCCAAAATAAAAAAAGATCCAGAAACCGGGGAAACAGCACCCCCCTGGGAAAACGGAATGATCTTCATCGTGGGTACATCAGTCAAGCCATTCATCTTCAGATCGGTGCACCGCAACGCAGCACAGCTAAGTCAACATTATTCCTTATCACAATTATTTCTAACCTATAAACATATTGTATTATCTTTCTTTTATAAATATTAATTATAATATATCTTTATCTCACCTATTCATATTATTGTTTCTTTTCTAAAACATATTGATAAAATCTTTACGATGAATAATTTTTAATAATCTTCTTATAAGTATATAGGTTAGGTTAGGTTAGAGGACGTGTACTTGTCAACTGTGACAAGTACAGTACCTGAAGGTCGAATTGACCCATTGTACAACGTCCTAGCTTCTCACACCACTCGTGTTGTGTGCGTTAATTTTATACATGAGTAGCGGGACCTACAGTTTAATGTCGACTCCTAACGACAGATTTTGAGAAGCTATATTTTCATAATTCATATTTTCATATTTTGAAGTCGCCGTGGTCTAGTAAGTAGTGTGTTGGCTTATTAGACGAAAGGCCCGAGTTCGAATCCCAGGCCAGACATCAAAAACAAAATACAAAAAGTATTTCTTCGGCGACTTCCTCTCAGCAGATTTCTGGCAAAAAACTCTGAGAGTAAAAATTGCCATGAAAAGCTTCTCAAAAAATCTGTCGTTCGGAGTCGACTTTAAACTGTAGGTCCCGCCACTCATGTATAAAATTAACGCACACAACATGCATGGTGTTGAGAAGCTTGGCCGTAATCCTGACTGAAGGGTTGTAATGGTCAATTATGTATGTATATTTTCATAAGAAAGAAGAAGAAGAAATATTTTCATATTTTTGTTTTGATGTCTGGCCTGGGATTCGAACTCGGGCCTAAGTATATACTAACCCCTTATATAAATAGTTATTTCTTATACAAACTGTTTAAATACATATATATACATATATACATATATACATATTTTTATCTTTTTCTTTATTCTTTGAATAAATCTTAAATGTTGTCTTTTTTGAAAATGAAATTAAATTAACATGATTATTTAATCGGATAAATTCGGCAGGAATGCTGGGAACATGGTAGGGTAAGAGGCACGTGGTATTTTAGGGGCAGATGTAGTATTTGATTAGGGTGTCCGTCTGTCATGGCGTGTGACTTTGTCACTGGGAGGGAACCTATCACCCTGACGGGTTAACATCTAACCGTCAAACCATTTTTGACTCGGTTTTTTTCTGTTTCCGGATACTTTCACGTTTGATACTATTGTATGTTTTCTTTATATTTACACAGGCTATGGTTTTTTATTGTTTGGCATGCAGGCTGTGTTTATATGCTTGCGCGTCGTAAAATTCGGGTTGAGAACCACATAAATCTGAGCAACCGGGTAGATCTTTGCATGCCCTTAACCTCGATATTTTATTCGGTATATTGGAATTTAGATTATTCGAGTATAACCGGCGCGTAACATCCTCTACATTAATTTTCTATCCTTCTCTAAAACACATTTTCAAAAACAAAAATCTTACGATTTTTGATCATGACCTTTAACTCCATTAAGATCAAACATCGTATGATTTCTTACATTACATATAGTACATATTTAATAAGTTATTTATTCCTATTTCCCTCTCTGACCTTGATCTCTCCTGCAGAACGATGTCGTATGATTCTTGACTTTGACATTAAAAATGTTTTTTTTGTTATTATGTATATATAAGTAATTTATTCTTATTGGTAGATTTAAACATAACGGTTGAATTTTGAATATTGTTTTTTTTATCTTATTTACATTGCTTAAGTACAAATAGATGCTAAGAGTTGTTTTTAAGTTTTTTTGAAGTCAGTTGAAAACTGAAGATCGTAGAGTTAAGTCAAATAAATAAGATTTAACTAAAAAGAAAAAAAAAATAAAAAAACTTTCAAAGTGTTTTAATTTTTTTTTTTAATAAAGAATTATCTTTAATAAAAAAAATATAACTGGCGACGAGGATGGGATATGTTGGTGAAAAAAAACATATCCAGTGATATTTTATATTAAAAGTGAACTTTTGATATAAAATAAATGGACCCTAAAGTGAAAATTGGACGGAACATGAAATATACACAAATAAATATAATGGAATTACTAAAGACGTGTTAAAATATAAAAATTAAATACTGAATATATATATAAAAAAAAAATTCACAGAAATACAGAAATTGACTTCAATAAAAACAAATAAAACGATTTTGATTAAACCTACTCAAAGCCATCTCCATGTAAAATATTTAAAACAGATAAATTTTTTCAATTACGTATTAAAACTAATCCATAGAATATTATTGAAGCACTTAAAGTGTTGGCTTTAACCTTGGCGGAGAGTTTGTGCGAAACAAAAAATCTACCTGCATTTAATGGGACTGGTGATTATACGCTGAGCAACTACTTGAGAGACGTAACAACTGTATTGAGGCTAACGCCAGCAGAACAACAAAATACAATAAAATCTGTATTAAGTAATAGGCTGCAAGGGAAAGCATTGCGAGCTGTGGAAACATTGATGGATCCTACATGGGAAGCTATAATTCAAAAGCTCAAAGAAGAATTTGGAGTAAAACGTAGTTGTTTTTCAATTTAAGGAGCGATGCATTAAATGTGGATGACAGGAATATTGAGGAGCTGAATTATAAGTTAAGTAATATATTGTGTTTAATGAATACTAAATATAGCTTAGAACCTAATATTTTATAAACACCAGATAATAATGAAAATTTAATATTTATATTAATTATTTAGCAATTAGTATTAAAACCCTTTTGATTCAGAATAACATAAGATCTATTGGTAAAGCATATAGTTTCTTTTTAGAAAATAATTTGTTAAAAGATATTAAGCTAAATAATATAAGGAATAGTTTTCAAACTCAGGATAATAGGTTGAAAAATGATAATTTGAACAATCGTCAATGTGTGAATTCAAATGGAAATTTTCCTGGAAATTTCAAGTATCATAACAGATTTAATAACAGTAACCATTTCGGAAATAATCACAGCGGAGGCGGACCACATTTTAATTTGGGACAAAATCAAGGTAGCTTTAAAAGGAATTTTGATAATCAAGAGCCCATGGAGGTCGAAGCCCTTGATGCCACGGGAAATTTTCACCTTCGGCCTCGGGATTATCATTACCAATAGCAATTTTAACAATAATAATATAATATAATAGGAAAGTAAGATGTTTAATTGATAGTGGTGCTGCGACCACACTTGGCGATTATGATTTTTTTTTCGCAAATGGGAGTTAGGAGAAGGTTGGTCAGGCCATTGTTGTTGAATACTATAGTGGGTAATAATGTTATAACCGAAGAAGTTGTAGTTAGTTTACCAGAGGCATTTGGTTGAAATTTTAGTACTATATCGGTTAAATTAACCGATTTTAATAATGGAAAGTTCGACTGCATAATAGGTGTTAATATTTTGCGTCCTTTGGGGGTGAAAATAGATTTCCAGAATGATGTGATAATAGTGAACAATGATGAGATTGAGGTAAAGAATAGCAATCTGAATATATCTTATGGGGATTTGAATTACCTGGAGAGGATTGATGCAAGTAAATTAGGCGATTTAGTACCCGTAGATTTGAATGCGGAGGAGAGTAAGTTGTTGAGGAAATTTTTGTATGAGAAGAAGAGGACCTTTTATATTGAGGGTCAGAATTTTACGACAACGGATTGTGTTAGGCATAAAATAGTAACGACCTCTGATAGACCCATATATTGTAGGAACTATAGGCATCCGCAGATTTTGGAAAATGAGATAGAAAGGCAAATAGATATGTTGCGCCAGAATATAATTCGACCCAGCAAATCTCCTTATAATTCCCCTCTATGGATAGTGGAGAAGAAATCCGGTAATTCGGGGGAGAGGAAGTGGCGCTTAGTTATAGATTTTAGGAAACTGAATGAGGTTACCGTGGATAACAAGTTTCCATTGCTAAATATTGAGTCATTGTTTGACAAATTGGGCAGGGCGCAATATTTTTCCTCATTGGATCTTGCAAAAGGATTCCATCAGGTATTAATGGAGGAGAGCGATGTGTAAAAGACTGCATTTTCAACATCAAGGGGGCATTTTGAATTTTGGCCTTAAAAATGCGCCTGCAACATTTCAAAGGATGCTGATGATACATGGATGACATTTTAGTTTTTTCCACGTCATTAACTGAGCATTTTGAGAGTTTAAGAAAGATATTGGGAAGGCTAAGTGAATATAATCTCAAGATACAGATTGATAAGTGTACACTCTTGTCTAAGGAGACCAACTTTCTCGGTCATATCATTACTAATCAGGGTATTAGACCGAACCCGGAAAAGATAGAGATTATACAGAATTTGCAATTACCTAGGAACGTGAAGGAAATAAAATCCTTCCTAGGCCTGACCGGATATTACAGGAAATTTATTAAGAATTATTCTTTAGTGGCTGGTCCCATGATAAAATACCATAAAAGGTATAGTAAAATAGATATCAATGACACAATACATTGGAGCTTTTGAGAAACTTAGGAGTATATTAGTTAATCCTCCATTATTGTGTTATCCTAATTTTGATAGGAAATTTGTTTTGACTACTGATGCCAGCAATCTGGCCATAGGAGCGGTATTGAGTCAGGAGGGAAGGCCTATAAGTTATGCTAGTAGGACCCTAAATGGCCACGAGAGAAATTATTCAACTCTTGAGAAGGAATTATTGGCGATTGTGTGGGCCGTAAGGTATTATCGCCCTTATCTCTATGGAAGAAAGTTTACAGTTCGGGATGATCATCAGCCATTAAGGGGCTTTACTCTTTAAAGGATCCGAATTCAAGAATAATTAGATGGAAGATTTTGTTGGATGAACATTATTTTGATATTGAATACCTTAAAGGTGGAGAGAATAGAGTGGCTGATTTTTTGAGCAGAGTCCAACTGAATCAGATGAATGTGAATTCTGTGTCAGAGTAGGAGGGAAACTTTGATGTAAATTTTTTTTAGTGGACAAAATTTTTAACAAATATAGGACACAGATTATAATTGTGAAAAGAAAGAGTAAGGAAATAGAGACACTTTTTGGCAGCAGTGCTGCCAACTTTCCTTTTGGAGAAATCGTCAATTAAAACAAAAATCGCCAAAAAATTGTCAAGACAAAAACACCAAAAAAATTTTATTAACTTTTTAAATATTTTTATTTTATTTTATTTACGTGTAATAAAGTTATTATTTAATAAAAAAATAATTAATTTAATTTTGGTATTATGTGACTTTACTCTGTGTAATAAAGTTATTATTTAATAAAAAAAAATAATTAATTTAATTTTGGTATTATGTGACTTTACTCTGGTACATTTCTGTGTGACATTTTTTTAATAAGTCATTTTTAATTGCTATGTATATTAAAACACTGAGAATTATTTACTTTAAAATAATCTTTTGAAAACAATATTCCTTGTAATGGTGAAGAATCCAAAGCATTTCTGGTTTTTGTTTTATTTAAATTTACAATATTAAAAATTCTTTCAACGTTGGCCGACGAATGTGGTAGTGCCATTATACTCGAAACAAATTGTGTTAAAATTGGGAAAGCCTTTGCATTATTGACTCTGGTTAAATTAGAAACATTTTTCCAAAACGCCAATGTTTCGAGTTCGGTGTATTTCGTAATTCTCGAACTTCATTATCAAGTTCTTGATATTCTTCACCATTTAACAAATTTGGAAAAAGTTTGGCCAATTGTAAAATTGAATCATTTTTTTTTAAAGCTACGCTTGGTCCAATGGAGTTTAATCCTTTTAAAAGTTTATCGCCAAAATCAAAACGTTTTAAAATTTGTGAAACCAATTCAATATAAAATTGGACGCAGAATTCAACAAATATATTATATCAACTATATTCAATATTTAAACTAGGTTGGTTCTCCTTCACGTAAATGCCAAGATACACTTCATCTTTATTTAAAAATATGTCTTCGTTATTAAAAATTTGGATTTCAAAATTAACCAAATACTCTTCTTTCACAAAATTTGATAAGACGGTTTTTAACAATCTGGACAACTCACTGTATATA
This sequence comes from Sarcophaga rosellei, assembly GCA_930367235.1. Lineage (NCBI taxonomy): Eukaryota > Metazoa > Arthropoda > Insecta > Diptera > Sarcophagidae > Sarcophaga > Sarcophaga rosellei. The sequence goes on along the minus strand of OV884017.1, from coordinate 69,176,619 downwards.
TTTTGGATTTGTACACTTTCACTTTGAAAAAGTTTGTTGACATTGTTTATAAGACGAAGAATATACTTTAAAAAATAAAAATATAACTGGTGAATACCATTCAAATTATTTAGTATGTCTTCGGCTGTGTCTATAAGATCAATATTGACCGCGAATCCAAAATAAATTTTTAGTGGCTCGAAAAGTTCAAGTAAACGGTTAACAACTGATTCCAGTGAAAGCCACCTGGTCTGTGAAGGATGAAGAGGTTTTTTCGGTTTGAATTCCAATAAAGATTAATTTTGTTGAAATTGATTATTTCTTTTAGGGATGTTTGAAATGTAATTATGTATATATATTACGAATCAAAGTTTCCACTAATGATGGGAGCTTCAAACAGGCATATGATGAGCACAGTGCTAAAATAAAATAAACAAATTAGGTATTTCTTTCTTAAAATGGCTTGCCACGGAATTGTGTTTTCCTGTCATATTGGGAGCCCCATCTGCGGCAAAGACTATCAAGCGTTTTTGATAGTCAATCTTGTTATCCAAAAAATATTTTTTTATTGCTGTAAATAAAGAGGCTGCATCACATTTACCGACTTCAATCAAACCAAAGAAGATATCGTATATTTTAAAATCTAGACAAACTCTTGATACCAAACACATCAGTTTTTTGTTACTGATATCAGTAGATTCATCTATACATAACGAAAAAGCATTGGTATCCATGATTTCACATATTGTTTGGAGCTGGGTTTTACCGACAGCATTTTTTATAATGGCTGTAGCCTTTGTTCTTCCAATCGATATGTTTTTTGCATAATCGGAATTTGTAAAAGAGTTTTTACCAGCTTTGACAAATGATCCATGGTAGCAAATGCAACGTTATGTTCAATTAGAAATAAAGATAGTTTTATTTATATTCCTTTTGAAGGATCCGTTTTGAAAAATGATGAAATTGTTGGCTGGTTTTCCAAAATAAAATTTGCTGCCTCCGAATGCTTTTGAGTTTCTATATATCGACTTATATCTGATATTTTCAATTTGGATTTACAACCCTTGCAATAAAGGTTCGAATCTTTTTTAACTGCCCATGAATTTACATTTGGGTCTTCGAGCCACGCATCTTTTATTTTGCGCTTCTTTTTTTCTTGGCATACTGGCTCTTCTTCAATTTCGATTGTTGGTTCTGTAAATATATATTTTAATTTAATATACTAATTTACATTAAATGAACAAAAACTTACCACTTCTAATAACAAATTTATCCATGTTTCAATTATATGTAAGAGTATTTTTTTCTTTCAGATAAACTTGTACCTAACTTATCCTGTGTGTTTTTTTAACTGACAAAATTTTACAGGTTACTATTTTATGGAAACAAAAAAACTGTATACAGTATACTTTTCTCTTTCCTTTTCTTCACAAAAAAATAGCATACATGTTCTACATTGCAAAAGGGGACTTACAAAATTTGAATTTTAGGAAAAAAGGGTTACCATATGTTTTGCTTTTTAAAAATCGTTATTTTTGTTCACGGGAAAAATGAAAAATCGTCAATCGTCATTTTATCAAATTTGACTTAAAAAATCGTCAAAATGACGATAAATCGTCAAAGTTGGCAGCGCTGTTTGGCAGATATAAAATTATTTATGTCTCTGAGGATGATTTAACCAGAGCCCATTACTTGAATGATTTGTTTAGGAGAGAATTACGGAAAGGAAAGGTTGGTATTTTTTCGGAAGATGATGGTGTGTTCAGTATAGTGAAAGGAAAGTTGATTGAATTATTTTCTAAAAATAATGAATTGAACTTTGTGAAGTGTGATAAGATAGCTGTTGATGTGGATTCTGAGGAATATTTATTGAAAATCATCAATGATGTTCACATGGAGGGCAATGACAGAGGAATACAGGAAAATTATGAGGAATTAAGGGATCGTTATTTTAATCCGAAATTATTTAAACTTACAAATAGATATTGTAATAATTGCAGGGCATGTCGTGAGAATAAATATGACAGGAAACCCATTAATAAAAAATTTCAGTACACTGCTACCCCGGATGGACCAAGTGAAATGGTTCACACCGATATTTTCCAGATTCAGAGGACCTACTTTTTGACAACAATAGACAAATTTTCAAAATTGGGCACAGCACATAAATTGACAGATAAGAATATGGTTACTGTAAAACCTAAGATTCAGGAGAGGATTGCATTTTTAGGCAAGCCTGGGAAATTGATAATGGATAACGAATTTAACAATACTCTTATAAGATTGTTCTGTCAGGAAAATAGTATAGAAGTCCATTTTACAACTCCAAATTCACACACGGGAAGTTCTGATGTGGAGAGAATGCACTCCACACTACTTGAACACATTAGAATTTTGAAGAATGCCGACGGTATAAATGATCCTGAGGAATTGGTCTTAAAGGCGGTGAGGTTTTATAACAATACTATTCATGGCACGACGAAATTAAGACCAATTGATTTTATAAATAAGTTAGATTTAAATTTGAAGGAAATAAAGCGGGGAATGGATGCCTGTAAAAAGAGGGCAATAGATAGAGAAAACAAGGAAAGAGAAGAAGTCAAGATTGATTTGAAAGGAAATAATGTATATATTAAAAACCCCACCGCTCTGAGGCAGAAAGTGGCGAAAACATTTAATAAGTACCATCACACTAATGCTAATAAAATTGATATTTCCCAGTTTCGGCGGCCACCAATGTCAATAGAATTATAGGATAAATGAAAAGCGTATAAATAAATCTGTTCTAGGATACATACATAATTGGCCATTACAACCCTTCAGTCAGAATTACGACCTTGCTTCTCAACACCACTCATGTTGTGTGCGTTAATTTTATACATGAGTGGCGGGACCTACAGTTTAAAGTCGACTCCGAACGACAGACTTTTTGAGAAGCTTTTCATGGCAATTTTTACTCTCAGAGTTTTTGCCAGAAATCTGCTGAGAGGAAGTCACCGAAGAAATACTTTTTGTATTTTGTTTTTGATGTCTGGCCTGGGATTCGAACTCGGGCCTTTCGTCTAATAAGTCAACACACTACCTACTAGACCACGGCGACTGTTCTAGGATACATTTTAAAATTTTGAATGAAATTTTGTTGTTATTTCTTTTAATAATTGAATATGTAAGAAATCGATAAATTAATTAACATATGCTGTATTTTATTAATTAATGTAAGTGTATTATAATTTAGATAAATTTAAGTTTATAGTATTAAGATTCAAATTCGAAGGGACTCGAATTTAATATGGAAGGGCGAGTTACATATGACCTCTATTTGTCCTATACATTAATTTTCTATCCTTCTCTAAAACACATTTTCAAAAACAAAAATCTTACGATTTCTGATCATGACCTTTAACTTCATTAAGATCAAACATCGTATGATTTCTTACATTATATATAGTATATATTTAATAAGTTATTTATTCCTATTTCCCTCTCTGACCTTGATCTCTCTTACAGAACGATGTCGTATGATTCTTGACTTTGACATTAAAATTGTTTTTTTTTTGTTATTATGTATATATAAGTAATTTATTCTTATTGGTAGATTTAAACATAACGGTTGAATTCTGAATATTGTTTTTTTTTATCTTATTTAATTGCTTAAGTACAAATAGATGCTAAGAGTTGTTTTTAAGTTTTTTTGAAGAGTCAGTTGAAAACTGAAGATCGTAGAGTTAAGTCAAATAAATAAGATTTAACTAAAAAGAAAAACAAAAATAAAAAAACTTTTAAAGTGTTTTAATTTTTTTTTAATAAAGAATTATCTTTAATAAAAAAAATATAACTCACTACTATGTTGTGTGTGTTAATTTTTATACATGAGTGGCGGGACCTATAATTTAAAGTCGACTCAGAATCACATATTATTTGAGAAGCTGGCAATTTTTGTTTACTCTCAGACTTTTTGCCAGAAATTTGTTGAGAGGAAGTCGCCGAAGAAATATTTTTTCATATTCCATTTAGATTTGAACCGTGACCTTAGGTCTAATAAGCCAACACACTACCTACTAGACTACGGCATCTTCTAAACATATTTGGATTAGAGTTTTCGGACTTGTACTCGGAGTGTTATAATAGTTGGTATTAGATAAGGCATGGGTATATTTGTAAGGCCAAGGTTCAACTGATGAACATTTACGTCATATTTGTATATACACGAATTTCTCTTCGAAGATAAGGCACCAGAAAATTTATTCTGATAAAATTTTGCTCCCAGAGACCCTTATTTTGAAGTAAACCTCATTGCTACGGGTTTTGAAATTGTTTTAGTTCTGGTGTTCTCAAACTTTTCCACCATTTATAGGCAATGTCCTTATCTCATTTGAAAACAATGGTTTTCTATGAGAATTCAACATATTCGTCTTTAATAATTTATATTTCTCATACAAATTAAATGTTGCCATCTAAAAATGACACTTGGTCATTAACAGGTGGCGTAGTGAATATCGTGTTCCATAGCATGCTACACAGATAAAAAGTCAATGTTTTTGAACGATTTATCTGGTAGCAATAATATAGAAAAATTAGGTCATGTTTTGAACAAAGTTATGCTGATAATTGATTATATGGAAGCATGCAAAGGTAGATGTAAAATGTATCGACATAACTTCGCTATGACATTCATGTCTGACCTCATCCCTATCATCATCATCAATCTTTAAATCAAAGTCCTCAGTAATATTACGTCAGAATATACAAGAGTGAGAGAAGATATGTTGTTAATAAGGGACATCCATATTCCTGTTGGAAGAATGAACCATTGCTATTATTTTTAACATTTTGCAAATCAGTTTCTATTTTACAGATAACTTAACATGAATACCTACGGTGTGGGGGCCTATCAGAACGGAAAACGCGATATCCGTTCAGCTCATATGCAGTATGAGATGTATGGCGATCAAACTAAGTTTCTGAGATACATATGACATGTATTCCTAACCCTTCAAATAAATAACGAAATTCATCCATTAAGCATTAAGGCTTTGAGCATTAAAGTAGCATGATTTTAAACATATTGGGACAAAACTGCACACACAATAGAAATACTGACAGTTAATTTGGAATTATATAATTTAAATTCAAAGTGATAAAAATACAAACAAAATAAACAAAAAATTCAATACAATTAACAATATATGTATACAAACAAAAATACTAAATAAACAAATTCATAGCAGTCATTTAGGCAACTTTTCGAATTTTCTATCAATTATTTGTATGAATTTAAATGGGGACGCAATATTGGAAAAGCGGGATGTATCAGCTTCAGTTAAACGAAAAATTTTCGGTCGACGGTATGTGTCTTATATGAGAAGAGGATGTTACACATTGCATGTTCCCTTCTTAATTGTTTTGATTGGTTTCTTCTTCTTCGGGAATTATGGAAGAAAAAATTTTTTATTCTGTGATACATTAAGTTTCCTTGATAAATTTTTAACTAAATTATCTAATAAAGTTGCCATGGCCCATCTGAAATATATACGATTAATATATGAAAGTACCAAAAAGGAAAATTCGTACCACTTCGTCACTCAAAATACAAATTAGTGTGTACGCGAACAGTAGTGTAAAGAAGAATAACGAACAAGCAAATTAATGTTGGTGAAAAAATGTGGCACACAAAATTGTGCGAACAATAAAGAGTTTAATTGAAACTAAACACAAATTAATTTTTATTTTGTTTTCAATCAACGAACTCATATTATAAACGTTTTTAAAAAGGTAAAAACGTAACAATTGGTGTCAGAAATGGAGTTTTAAAATCCAAAAGTAAAAATAAATAAAGAAAAGATTAAACTCTCCAAACTAAGAGTGGAACGGCTTAAACGAGAGTTAGGTAAACTAAAGTTGCCAACAACGGGCACGAAGAATGAACTGCAAAGGCGGTTAAGGGAACAACCGCAGCTTCAGGGCATTGACATTGATTGCTATGTGTTCGAAGACGATAAAGAACGACAGTTACAGGCCGCTGCAACCCCTAGCGGTACCGACATAAATTCGTTGCTAGCCGCTAAGATGGAAAAAATGCAAGTATTAATTGATATACAAAAAGCTCCTAGAGCCGAAAATCAGCAACTTCTGACTGACGTACAAGAAGCTTCTAGAGCCGAAAACCAAAAACTGCAAGCAGCATTTTGTGAATAATTGAAAAGGAGCTCGAAGCGGCATCAGCTAAGATGAGGAAATACATGAGTCGATCAGCAAACGAATCACCGGTGCCAAGGAAAAGGTGTCACATTTAGAAAAGACCGTTGACAAGAAAGTGAACGATTTAGAAATGACGGTTGACATGAAGGTGGACGATTTGGAAAAGACCGTCTACGGAAAACTCGTTATGATGGAGGAAAAGACCAACAACCTCCAAAGCCAGCGACCGTGCGAGTCCTATCAGAAGGTAACGGCAGGATAAAACCACCTTGCTTTGATGGTAGCTCACCCCTATACGTATTCAAATTACAATTCGAGGCAGTAGCCAGCAGAAATAGATGGGACGACGGGGAGAAGGCTTTGGAACTAATTTTAGCGTTAAAACGTGTCGCAGCTACCCTAGAAACTCATGCCAGCCAACTGCAGGAACAACTACAGACAGCGTGAATTCGGCGATGAGCACAAACGAGAACTCTACCGCATGGAGTTAAGGTGCCGGGCGTAAAAGGCTTATGAGTCACTTCAAACTTTTGCAATGGTCGAGAGATTAGTGCAGCTTACATACCCAGGAGAAAACCACCCTTTGATAGACAACTTTAAAACTGAGGCGTTTGAGTAAACGTGACCCAGACATCAAACTATCTGTATGTTCTATACAGAAGTCAACCCTCGCTGTGACCGTGGCCTTTGCACTAGCACAGAAGACCGCTCGCACGAATTCTACACCAGAAGTCAGCAAAGTGCGAAAAATGGAAGTCGTGGAGGAAGAGGAATGCCTTTTAAATAAATTTAAAGATATGTTGAAACAAGTTTTGGGAGAAAACGGACAAAAGGCTAAACTTAAATGCTTCAACTGTGGAAAGGGTGGCCATTTAAAAAGAAACTGCAAAGCGCCACGGGAAAGTCAAGATCCGTCTCACCAACAAGGAATAAACGGGCGAGTTACCAGCCATCTACACAAGAGTCTCCGTTATACTAAAATCAGCTAGCACTGAGGGGCAAGTGCTGGCTCCCAAAGGTGAGGGCCCACAATTTCAATATCAGTGATGAAACAGAACAACAACAACCTTACGGCATGTCTATCATCAGACCAGATGTAGCGAAGGTGAAGTGTGAGGTATCTGATAATGTAAGACTACGGACAGTTACTGGAGAGTCTGCCGCCGTCCACGAAAAAACAGAGTCGAAGGTGACTATAGCCAATATTAGTGTAAGTGACGTCTTCCTTGTTGCCGATATTGTGGAAGAGGTTATCATTGGTGCCGATTTTATGGTAGCTCATGACATCAACTTGAATATGGAGCAACAGATAATGATTTGGCGAAATGTAGAGATACCTCTTGACGTGGGATACAAGCATCAAGTTCACGCCAGAAGAATGGTTGCTGTTGAACAATAAAAATTACTACCTCAGAGTAAATCATTGAAATGGGCGCAACGGGAATTTAGTGTAAGTGTGGAGAAGTGGGTAGCAGGTTTAGTAGCTCCAGAGAGAAATAAAGCCTAAAAGCTGTTACAGAAGTACTATGCTTGCGCTTTAGCCACGAACAAGAAAAGACAAGGAAGAACAGGCATGGTCAAATACGAAATTGATACTGGCAAAGCAAGAACGATAAAACAGGCACCCAGAAGCATACCGCTGGCGAAGCGTAATGAGGTTAAGGAGGTAGTCGACGAAATGAGGAGGAGCGGTGTAATCGAACCATCATCGGGTCCATGGAGCTCACTTGTAGTCTTAGCCTCTTCTTGCAGTACAAGATTCTGTGCAGACTACAGGATGCTGAATGATGTCACTAAAAAGGACAGTTACCCGCAACCGAGAATTGACGACACGCTAGCCAGTGACTCTCCACATTGGATCAACAAATCGGGTGTTGGCAGGTGGAGATTGCAGACAAGGAAAAAACTGCATTCAGTGCAAACGGCGGCTTATGGCAGTTTAAAGTTATGAAATTTGGGTTCTGTAATGCTCCGGCTACATTCAACGAACACCTCAAGAACCTGGTAGAAGTTCTCCCACGAATATCAATGGCTGGACTAAAATTAAGCGTAAAGAAGTGTGTATTCTTCCAAAAGCAGGTAAAATATTTGGGGCATATTGTTATAGTAGATGGCATATCCACGGATGGTGATAAAAACGAACAGTAAAGGACTGTCCTCGTCCCCAGAATCTTCCTGAATAACGCACTTTTTTGGGACTATGCACATACTACAGACGCTTTGTGCCAAACTTTGATAGCGTGGCTGCAAGCTTGCATGAACTCACCAAGAAATCAAAAGTGTATCAATGGGGTGCAATGACAAGTATCTGGCCTATAAGTTGCATCTTCATTATACCAATCGCAATCTTCGTAGTGCTCACCATGTTTTGTTGTTTATCAATGGGGTGAGTCACAAGACACTGCGTTTCAGACACTAAAAGGCCTATTGTGTGCTGCACCAGTCTTAGTGTATTCAGTCCCAAGAACAAATTCATTCTAAATAGTAATGCTAGCAGATATGGTATTGGTGGTGTACTTTCCCAAGTGGTCAATGGTACAGAGAAAGTTGTAGGCTATTATAGTCGCACACTGTCAAAGCCAGGCCGGAACTATTGTGTGACGCGCGTGAGCTACTTGTAGTGGTGGAATGCATAAAACATTACCATAAGTACTTGAATGGCCAACATTTTCTGCTAAGGACTGATCATTCCGCACTGAGATGGCTGCTGCAATTCAAGCAGCGCTTCCAGACTTATGACTTTAGCATTGAACACCGAAAAAGCATAAAACATGGAGATGCTGATGCTCTCTCATGCCGACCTAGTAATTTGGAGTGTAAACATTCTGTGAAGGCTGAGAAGAAGGAATCCAACATCGATATCCGGCTAACGCAGATCGAAGCCAACGAAGACTGGTCCTAAGCACAAAGAATTGACTCAATATTGGCGAAGATTATAGCAGCTAAAGAAGAGTACAAGCGACCTACTAGAAATGAAATAACCGCAGAAGGTCCTCTTATAAAATTATATTGGGTACTATGGGACAGTTTAAAGTGGATAAATGGGTGCTTATATCGACATTGTAAAGGCGCCGATGGCAAGACCTCATTCAACCTATTAGTACAGCCTTCCTCCAAAATGAAAGAAGTGTTAAAGGAGTTCCATAATGAAGCTATTGGAGGACATCTGGGTGACAAAAAAGCAGAAAGGGCTAAAGCAACGTTTTAATTGGGTTGGATGTCAGCAAGCAGTAGTGCTCTGGATAGCAAATTGTACCCAGTGCATTGCAGCTAATGGTCTAGTAAGAAGAAGTAGTAGTCAGCTGCAAGAATATAACTCGGACGCACCTTTTGTCAGTATTATCGGAAACAGATGTGTTCTCATCGTGATATATTATTTCAGCAAATGGCCGGAAATGTATGCCATACCCAAACAGAAGGTGAACACAATAGTAAATGTTTTGTGAATAACTGGGTATGACGCTACGGGGTTCCAATGAACTACATTCCGATAAGTGCAGAAATTCCGAGTCAACTGTATTCAAGGAAATGTGTGAGGTAGACGGTATTAAGAGCACTCGAACGACGCCGCTCCACCCACAGTCAGACGGAATGGTAAAACAGTTTCATCGAACCCTGGCGGAATACTTGCGGAAAGTAGTGAGCGAGTAACAGAAGGACTGGAACGAACACATTCCTAGGTTTCTACTGGCGTACCGATCTGCGGTCCATGATTCAACATCTAGATCGCTCGCCAAGGTTATTTTTGGGACCGAGATAAAACTGCCCGGTGACTTAGAGTTTGGCGTTAAGCCCGCCACAGAGCGGGATGCCAGATACACTGGTAAAGAAGAAAGCCTAAATGAACTTCATTGAATTTGTGCGCACAAGTATAAAAATGGTAAGTGATAGAATGAAAGCCAGATATGATCGTGCAGCAAATACGGAGGGCTTCCATGAGGGACAACTGGTTCTACTCTACAACCCAAAGCGGAAGAAGGGATTATCCCCAAAGCTACAAAGGCGAAGACACGAAGATTCTACTTCAAGAACCTTCATAAGACTGTTTACAGGCAACGAGTAGTAATAAATGCTTTGCTTTTCATGCGACTTGCATTACATGCTTTTTGAATATTCTATGCCGTTTTTATTGCAAGTTGCACGCAATACGTTCTATGCGACTGGTTGTGGTAAAATAATTATCAAACAAAAACAGTTTTTGAAAAAAAGGAGAATCAAATTGTGATTTTAAAAGAATTTATGACAGTAATTATATGTTTGTGAATTTATATACATATGTATATGATATTTTGCGCTGCTAAGGCCTCCGAAAAGAATACAAGGCGAGTGTTTTCAATGAATTCCATTCACAATAGAATATAATGTCATTCCCAATAGAATATAATGCATGAGTCGCATAGAAAAGCAGAAAGTAAACCTACTTGATGCGTTCAATGCATTTTATTCGTTTTTTCTGTAACTTGTCACAAAAAACTACACTGGACTTTCGGCTTAAGAATTCAGTCACTCTTGTGTAAAGACGCCTCGCGTTATAAGAGAACAGTCGTGGTTTAAAGATAGTCGTTGAAAAGATCTACCGAACATTTGTTAGTGTGTAAGCGAACAGAAGTGTAAGGAAGAACGACGAACAAGCAAATTATTGTTGAATACATCAAGTGGTAAATAGTGGCACACAAAATTGTGCGAACAATAAAGAGTTTAATTGAAACTAAACACAAATTTATTTTTATTTTGTTTGCAATCAACGAACTCATATTTTAAACATTTTTAAAAAGGTAAAAACGTTACAATTATAATTACATATTACAATTATAAATTATTGTTGTACCCTGTTTACTGTTGATATTTTTGCTTGTTGTTGTAAATTAAAAATAGTTTTTGATATAAAACTGGTTGTTTAATAACGTTTAAATTAATTAAACATCACAACGTTCTTTTATATCACAAAAGTAAAATCTATTGTATATAATCATGTTTAAAATAAATCATAGTTACAAACTAAGCGGAGCACAAAGATAAATACGTCCATTCGACACAAAAGCATTTTTCTTCTACTTTAGGAATATATATAACAATTTCATTGCGAATATTATATGGAAGTTCCTACGTATAAATAAATGTTAAAATAAAGAGAAATTAAAGAACAGAAATACATGCAAGACATGCGGATTTGTAGTGAAAATATGACAAATATTTGTTGCATATTAAAAATTCTTTACAGTATTTATAAATGTTGCCTAAATTATAATTTTATTAATGTTATTTTAAAATTTATACATTTCAGGAAGTGACGAAGAATTGTTCCGCTTCAATTATATCAAAGTATAGATTTCTTTGGTTAAATCTTAGTGAACTCCTACAATCTTTAGGAAATGCATATGCCAGAACTTATTCGACTTTATGTATTTTTATGTAAGTTAGAAATAATAAAATAATAATAATAAAAGAACAATTAAACTATTTCAGTAATTTTATAACAAATTTAAATATTTTAACATCGGTACAATTTGCAACGCATTTCTAAACATACATAAATGATAACATTAGCTCTTTCATTCGTTGTTCTATATATATGTACATATACATATGTATGCAAGTTTTTAAACATGTTAATGTACTAGCACACACCTAATAATTTATTATATTTGTATCAAAGTCTATTAAATAACAAACTTATAGCTTTTTACACCAAAATTAAAACTTGGTTTTAGCGTTAAAACCATTTTTTAAAACTATTTCGTTTACATTATTAATTTTGTCAAATGTGGTTTTATTAACTAATACAAAGCAAAAAAGTGCTCGGAAATCAAATAGTTTCCTATAAGAATCGTAAAAAACTTCTGAGGGAAAATGCACTCGTATAATAACGATTAACGTTTGTGCAGAAATAACAAGATATTAAAACTTCTTATCAATGAAAGTCCTGGTCTTTCTTTTTTTCATATTCATACATGCATATTTATTTTAAAAACTCTTTAACTATTTTATCCCACCGCTCCATTTAAGGTGGTATTATATGGACAATACATTTCAAACCTATTTTAATTTTGTAAATACGGTAGTAAATTTTTGAAGACTTTTTGAATCCGTTGTTCTCTATAAATCCTGAAACCTATTTATCTTTAAATATTTCTGATATTTTTGTGTCAAAAGCACTCATTTCTTCAGTACATTTTTTATCCTCTTCATGGTTTTTTTCAAAAGAACTTCCAAATTTTTTAAATAACTCCAAACATACATATATATTTTATGTTAAGCTCATCAGGTGGATTCATTTTTTTCAATTATTGGTAACAATGTCAACAAAGTGCTTACGCTTTGTAAATTAAAAATACGCATATAATGTTGTTGTTTAATTTTTTTCACATGAAGTTTGACAACTAAACAAAATCTGACTCACCAAAGAATACATAAATACTGCTACGTTTTTACCTTTTTAAAACGTTTAGACAATGAACGTTTAAACTCTTTATTTTTCAAACTACTTTTGTTTGCTACCGTATACAACTTCCCCATAGAACAATAATTACGTGTTCACTATTCTATTTCACACTTCTGTCCGTGCCAACACTACCAACTCCTCAAACCACGACTTTTTGTTTACACACAAGGCAGACTGAATTATTACTGACTGACTGCTTGCTTTGTCTTGCCCTTTTTATATACGCACGTAATCAGTATGATGAATGTTCTCGACGTGGAATGTTTGCGTTTTAGCTTTCTCGGGAGTTCTATTGTGACTTCGTTGTTGTTGTTCCGTTTGTTTACTTGTCTATAGCTTTTTCTTTCATACTTGTTGTTGTGGGTTTACTTATAACGTGTTCGATGTATTTGTTAGTGTGTATCTGTTTTTTTTTTGTCTTGAACCGGAGGTGGGAATCTTCTAAAGACACTTTTGTTCCAACAAAAGAGTGCACGATTCACCATCACTGGGGCCTACGTACTAAACCCACCCCCTACACACTTCAACCACTCTCCCCCGCGGGACTACCGTAAGGTATTACTTCGCGGAGGCCTGGTTAGCTCGAAAGCTTCATTGCATTAAGTCAAATTTCGCCTCCGTTCCTCCAGTCTTCGGAGTTCTTGCATAACTTCAGCCATTCTCTGACTATATTGGCTCCATAGATTCCCACAATTCAACAGCACTTCCATTAGCCGGTTTGGTCCTAAACTCGTTTCTCCGGGCCATCTAAATCTGGGGCAGTATGTTAGGATATGCTCCGCATCTTCATCCTCGTCTACACAGTTCGGGCATATAGGGGAAGTGTCGTGACCAAATCTGTGCAGTTACTTCCTGAAGCACCCATGACCAGTTAGGAACTGGGTCACGTAGTAGTTCAACTCGCAATTTTTGTCCTTCATCCAAAGGGTTACATCAGGGACAAGGCGAAATGTCCATCTTCCCTTTAAACCGCTTTCCCATCGTGACTGCCATTTGTGCATGGAAGTCCTTCGCTCCTCCGCTTTTATAGCTGCTATTTGTCCTGGATACTCGAGACGGCGAAAGTATATCCTCCTCATCTCATCCGCCAATATGTCTATTGGTATTGTCCTTGCCAATACCAATATCGCTTCATCAGACACTGTCCTGAAGCCACTTATCCGTCTAATCGCGCTTAGACGATACACCGAGGACAGTATTCTCCTTGTCGTCCCCACGTAGAGTGCCTCCGACCATATTGGGCATGCATATAGCATTATCGATATTACAACCGTCGAAATTATCCTCCTTTTGAATTGACGAGGATTTGGCATCATCCTCGCCAGTGCTCCCTGTGTTACAGATGCCTTTTCGCCGATGTATTTCACGTGCTCCTTGAAATTCAACCTGTCGTCGATAATCACTCCTAGGTATTTAATCACCCTCTTTGATTCGATCCTAGTGCCTCCAACGGTCACTTCCATCTTCTCCACTATCTTCCGGCCGCTGATCAAGACGGCCTCCGTTTTATGTGCAGCAAGTGTCAAACCTGCCTCATCCAGCCATGCTCCAACATTTCGAATCGCTGTGTTCCTTTTCTCCCCTATTTCCGTTACCGTCTTAGCCACCGAGACTATAGCAATGTCATCTGCAAAGCCCACAATTGTAGTCCCCTTTGGCAATCGCAGTCGAAGTACACCATCGTACATGATGTTCCACAGTAGTGGCCCAAGTACAGAGCCCTGCGGGACACTCGTCGTCACTACGTATTCCTTCTCTCCTTCATCCGTTAGATATATTACTTTCCTGTCCTGAAAGTAATTGTTCAGAATTCCATTAAGTATGGCGGCGTAGGCATGTTAAAGAGGGCTCTCATAATCCGCCCCCAATTCGCTGAGTTAAACGCGTTCTTAACGTCAAGTGTGACAACCGCGCAGTATTCCTTGTTGCCAAATCTCCATCTTTCGCCCTCTATTGCGTCTTTTGCAATGTCGACCACCCTCCTTATGGCGTCAACAGTGGATCGTCAATTCCTTAATCCGTATTGCAGGTCCGAGAGAGCTCCTCTCGATTCGTCACATGTCAGTAGTCGATTGTATATTATCCTCTCCAGTATTTTTCCAATTGTGTCAAGTAGGCAGATGGGACGATACGATGATGGTTCCCCTGGTGGTTTGCCAGGTTTGGGAATGAGAACCAATTTCTGCTCATTCCATCTACGTGGAAAAACACCCTCGACGAAGCACATGTGGACCACCTTGGCGAACATATCCGGTCTAAGCCGGATAGCCGCCTTAAGTGCCCTGTTCGGGCTTCCATCTGGCACCGGTGTTTTCCTATCTTCTGATCCAGTGCATGCTGCAAGTACGTCCACTGCTGTTACCTCGGGTATGGTATGAGCCGCCTCCGCCTCCCTACTTATAAAAGTGTAGGGCTGGCCCCGTGGGAATAATGTACCAGTAATCTCCCGTAGCAAAACTGGACAACCCAGTTTAGGCTGTTCCCGAGCTCCGATTCTCTTGCAGACGATTCGGTACGCCCTCCCAAAAGGATTGGACTCAGCCTCCTGGCATATCCGCTGAAAGGATAGTTTCTTGCTCATTTTAATGGCTCTTCTAAGTTGACTTCTTAGATCCTCATATGCAGCACGTTCGGCTTCCCATGTCGGTCTTCCTCTCGTGCGCTGGGCCCTTTTTCTCGCCCCAAAGCATGCCGACCGCAGATTTCGAATCTCGTCATTCAACCAGTAGCAGGGGGAACGTCCCCTACATACAGTCCTCCTTGGCATAGCAGCATCACATGCAGTGCATATCGTATACGCCGCTCACCATTTCCTCGACCGTGCTGCCAATCGTACGAAAAGACGACAACATCAATCTATACGTCTCCTCGTCAAAGCGGGAGTCCTTCCATTTAGGTCCCGTAAACTTCAGCAATCCGTCTCCTCTCGTGTTGCGCCCAGTAACCGTCATCACGATTGCCTGATGGTCACTATTCGTGAAGTCCTCAGTTAGCCCCCACGCAGTCCGTGAAACAAGTCCATCGCTCACAAACGACAGGTCTATTATAGAACTCGATCCAGCTCTCCTAAATGTGCTTCCTTTTCCGTCATTCATCAGCGCCACAGGAAGGAATGCAAATGTATCCAAGACGCAACAACCCCTGGCGTTAGTATACCTACTACCCCATTCGGTCGCCCAAGCGTTAAAGTCTCCTGCAATAATAACGGGGGTGTTCAGCCGCACGTGTGACGCCAGCCTTTCCAGCATATGCTGGAACTCATCGATTGACCACCTTGGGGGGCGTAGCAGCTATAGACGAAAACTCCCTTTATCCTGGCCATAACGAAACCAATGTCCCGCGCATAGGTTTGCTGGAAGGGTAATGAACTACAAATCCAGATAGCCGCAGTAGTGGATCCGTCCGTGATCCATGAATTATTCTTCGGTACCCTATACGGTTCGCTTATGATTGCGACATCGATATTCTCCTCCTTTACTCTCTGGACCAATAGGTCCTGGGCTGCTTCGCAATGGTTCAGATTAATTTGTATTAACCTCATCTCCTGGAACGCGATTTAAGAGCTCTTAGAAATTGCGGACACTTCCGCTCCCCGCGATAGGGTTGGGGGATTTCGGGTTATCCACTTTGCAGAACATGCAGAGTGGTTCCCGTTCGCAATTCCCAGAAACGTGACCGTCCTGTCCACACTTGCGGCATGCTCCCGAGCGGTCAATTTTACTCCTGCACTGACGGGCTATATATATAAATTGAAAGCTATATGTATAAATTGCAAGCATCGGAAGCATATCGTAGGAATCGCGAATCCTGCATATGACCCAGCCGATCCTAATTCTACCTTCTTTCAGGAGAATAGCTGCGGCGTCTGCATTAAGGCTTACTGTGGCCGTTTGCGTCCCACCATATACCTTCCTGAGACCAACTATGTCGGTCTTACCGAAGCCCTCAAGACCTGAAATGTTCTTCCGTATCGCGTCATATATGTACATCTTCCCTCTCCGTGATCTCATCAATGTCCTTCATCTCAATTGTCCTCCTCTCCTTTAGACTGCAGACAGACGCGGATTCTTCTATGAGCTCTCCAATGGCTCCTCTGAAGTCCTCCGTTTGCTCACCGTTCTTGCCGAGCTGAAGTAACAGCCCTCCTTTGACAGTTCTCCGAATTTTTGTCACGTTTTCCCCTAATTTGCAAAGCTTAGGGTCCGTTCTCCTCAAAATGTCAGCATACGATGTATCATCCCTCGTTGCTATCATTATCGCATTAGGCCTAGTTTTCCTCTCCTGAGGCTTCTTGGCCTTCCTTTTCTTTTTAGTGACTTTTTGCCACCCTGGTTCTCCAGTTGATTTCTGAGTGTTTACCTATCGACCCGGAGTCGTCTCAGTAGTCCTTCTCGCCAGAACTTTTGGTGCAGGATTTGGAGTTCTCCTCTTTGCTTCGGGAATCTCGACAGTTTCTTCCCGTCTCCTCTTCCCCTCCTTATTCCTCATCCAAGGCGAAGTTTGTGTTGTTGAACTGCTGCAACTCTTCCCATTGGTTGTCCGCCCCCTTAGCTCACCTGCGTACAGGTCGTAAAGGGTCTTAATGGAATCAATAGCATCTCTCATCGGCTGGTGGATCGATCTTCTTTTTCCATCCTCCAGCATTTCGACCAAACTCCTAATCTTGTTCCCGAGTTGACCAAAAACACCGCTTGTGGACGCCGACGGATTAGTTAGCGAATGTTCCGCTCCTGATATCGCCAATCCTGAAGATCCTCCATTTACAGGGGACCTCGAAGTCCTCGTACTCTGTCCGAATGGATTCATCTCCCGATTCCACACTGGAGACCTCAGTCTCGAGCTCTGTCCAAAGGCGTACAGCTCCAAAGTATTCATCTCAGATGAATTCGTCGACTTATTCGAAGTTTTATTCTTGTTATACATTTCAACTTACTTGGGCCCCAACTGCCGAACGCTATCCTAACCCATCGTTGTAGTCGTCACGAAAGACCCCGTGGTTGTCTATGCATAAGCAGGGAGGCCACGCGAAGTTTGACACATAACCTCATCGAAATACGTGTTCAGAGCCAGGTCGACGTAAGGCAGGGATTAACATCTGGTCCTACAACACCAACTTAACGGTGATAAGTCAGGAACGTACCGACAGACTTGCCATAATTTTTACCGGGGCGGGGGCAATGACAGCATTAGCCCGACAGCCATTTCCGCCAGCTTTCACCCCGCATACTAAAGTGCCGGAATACCGCCATCGTCAGCCTATATCCCCAATTCACATATGTGCGGCATCCGCCAGCTACTGACCCCCATGGTAGCCTGAAGCTCAGCCCCATGTGTGTGGCATATACTTCCGGCCATTTGCTGAAGTAGTCCATCACAACGAGAACATATCGCTATCTGCTCAAAAGGTGCGCCCGACTTATATTGTTGCAGTTGTCCCCGACTTCTTCTTATGGGACCTTAAGCTCCAAGACATTAGGAACAGTTTGCAATCCAATCCGAAACTGCTTGGTGACATCCAACCCAATAGAAATGGTGTTTTAGCCTTTCCAACGTCTTTGTAACTCCAAGATGTCCTCCGCGGGCTCCATTATGGAACTCCTTTAACACTTCTTTCATTCTGAAGGAAGGCAATACTAATAGGTTGGATAAGGTCTTGCCGTTAGCATAACCTATATAAGTCGATATAAGTACCCGTTTATCGACCTTAAACTGTCCCATAAAGCCCAATATGCTTTTATAAGAGGACCTTCTGCGGATATCTCATTTCTGGTAGGCCGTCTGTCCTCTTCCTTAGCTGCTATTATTTCGCCAATATTGAGTCACTTCTTTGTGCTTCTGTCCAGTCTACGTTGGCTTCGATCTGCGTTAACCGGATATTAACGATGGATTTTTTTCTTCTCGGCTTTCACGCAATGATTACACTCCAAATTACAAGGTCGGCGTGAGAGAACATCAGCATTTCCATGTTTTATGCGTCTTCGGTGATAAATGCTGAAGTCGTAGATCTGTAGGCGCTTAATCCAATAGCTGTCCTTCAGGGTTCTTAAATTGCAACAGCCATCTCAGTGCGTAATGATCAGTCCTTAGCAGAAATTGTTGGACATACAGGTACTTATGGTAATGCTTTATGCACTCCAGCACTGCAAGTAACTCACGTCGGGTCACACAATAGTTCCGTTCGGGCTTTGACAGTGTGCGACTATAGTAGCCTACGACTTTCTCTGTACCATTGTCCACTTGGCATAGTACACCGCCGATATCAAATCCGCTGTCATCACTGTCCAAAATGAATTTTTCCCCTGGAACTGGTGCAGCACACAATAGTTCCTTTAGTGTCTGGAATGCCTTCTCCTATGGCTCACCCCATTGATACACTTTGGATTTCTTGGTGAGCTCATGCAACCTTGCTGTCACGCTAGCAAAGTTAGGCACAAAGCGTCTGTAGAATGTGCGTAGTCCCAAAAAGCTGCGTAGTTCCTGAAAATTCTGGGGACGTGACCAGTCCTTTACTGCTCGTATTTTATCTTCATCCGTGGATATTCCGTCTGCTGGGACAAGATGCCCCAAATATTTCACCTGTTTTTGGAAAAATGCACATTTCTTTACGCTTAATTTTAGTCCAACCATTGTTATTCGTTGCAGTACTTCTCGCAGGTTCTTGAGGTGTTCGTCGAAAGTGCTGCACATCACTATAATGTCGTCGAGGTACACCAGGCAAGTCTTCCAATGCAGCCCCTTGAGTACACGACCCATAAGCCGCTGGAATGTAGCCGGAGCATTACAGAATCCAAATTTCATAACTTTAAACTGCCATAAGCCGCCGTTCGCACTGAATGCAGTTTTCTCCTTTTCCTTGCCTACAATCTCCACCTGCTAATGCCAGCTTTGTAGATCCAACGTGGAGAACCATTTTGTTCCAGCTAGCATGTCGAGTGTGTCGTCAATTCTCGGTAGCGGATACTTAGTTTACTTACTTACTTAATTGGCAATTAACAACCCGATTAACGGATTTCGGCCTGCCGCAACACATCCTTCCAGGCGCCTCTGCTCCTTGCGCGCCTTCGCCAGTTGGTCACACCAATCGATGACAGGGCTTCCTCCTTCCACCGCAGACAAGGTCGTCCTCTCCACCGACTTACGCAGGTATCCGCATCAAATACTCGTATCGCCGGAGCATCCTCCTCCATTCTAACGACATGGCCGCACCAGCGCAGCCGCTGTACGACGTCTATGTCGTTGAGGAGCTCATACAGCTCATTGTTGGATCGGATGCGGAAATCATCGCTAACTCGCACTGGACCGAAGATCTTGCGTAGGACTTTTCTCTCGAACACTCTCATGGCTGCTGCATCTGTACTTAATAGGGTCCATGCCTCTGCGCCATAAAGAAGCACGGGGAGGATGAGCGTCTTGTAGAGTATTAGTTTTGTCGCACGAGAGAGGTCTCTGTCCTCAATTGCCCACTGAGACCATAATAACACCTACTGGCAAGAGTTATCTTGCGATTGATCCCCAGACTGACATCATTTTTGGTGGTAACAGCGGAGCCAAGATAAATAAATCCTTTGACTGTGTCGAAAATATATTTATCGTCCGTAATCTAAAAATCAATACGACGCATGTCTCTACTTGTCGATAACAAATACTTCCTTTTGCCCTCATTTACTGGCAGATCCATCCTAGTAGACTCCCGTTCAATAGCACTAAAGGCAGCAGTAACATCTCGCTTGGCACGCCCTATGATGTCAATATCGTCGGCATACGCAAGCAACTGCACACTTTTTTGGAAAATAGCACGGTGTCAAAAGGTTCGGAGAGGTCCATTCCTACCTTGACGGAGATGCAGGAATTACTCAACTTCATTTTGCATATCCTTATTAGCTTCGCAGGTATACCGATCTCAGACATTGCTGCAAACACACGATCCCTTATGGGGCTATCGAAGGCTGCCTAATTTTCGTGGGCCTTTTCCAGTATTTTGCGTAGAGTGAAGAACTGGTCGATGGTGGACTTGCCAGGTCTGAAGCCGCACTGATAAGGTTCAATCAGTGTTTTGACGAGTGGCTTGAGTCGTTCACACAATACGCTTGTAAGAACCTTATATGCGATAGGGAGAAGGCTCATACCCTGTAGTTGGCGCATATGGTTGGGTCTTTTTCAGGACAGGACAGAGGACACTGAGGTTCCAATCCTTGGGCATACTTTCCTCTGGTCATATTTTGTAAATAAGCTGGTGCATGCGCCCTACCAACTCATTACATCCGGTCTTAAACAATTCAGCGGGGAGGCCATAAGTACCAGCCGCTTTATTGCTTTTAAGTCGCATTATCGAGTCTTTGACCTCTTCGTGACTAGGCGGCGGAATCTCTCCCGCCGTCATCATCGATCGGGTTCGGAACATCATCTCTGAAGGCGGAATTGGTGTCGTCATCGCCTTGTAGCAGAGTAGAGAAGTGTTTCCTCCTCAACCTCAGCACCCCCTGCGAATCTGTTATCAGGTTTCCGTTCTCGTCTTTGCAGGAAGACGCTCCGGGCTTAAAACCTTAGGTTAGACGCTTAACCTTTTGATAGAATTTTCGAGCGTTATTTCTACATCTATGCATCTCGACTTCGTCGCGCTCACGACTTTCCTGCTCCCTCCTCTTGCATCTGAAAAGGCGGCTCTCCTCGCGACACTCCTCATCGTACCATCGATTTCGTTGAGCTGGGCGCTCGAAACCAAGGACTATTTCCGCAGTAGCGCGCAAGGAGTAGGAGATGTTGGCCCACAGTCCACCAATGTCGCTGAGATTAGATGGGAAGCGACGGAGCTTATCCGAAAGTTGAGCTGATAACGCCTCTGCTGTCCCTTGTGATCGCAGCTTCTTGACGTACAGCTTTCGCAGTGTACTAGAGCGGGCAGACCTCGAGGCACTAATGCGCAATCGGAACTTGGCTGCGACAAAGTAGTGGTCCGAGTCGATGTTTGGACCTCTGAATGTGCACACATCTAGTACACTGGAGACGTGCCTTCCGTCAATCACAATGTGATCGATCTGGTTGGATGTTGATCGAACTGGGAATATCCAGGTGGCTTTTTGAATGTCGAGCTGCTGAAACCTGGTGCTACATACTACCATGTTGCGCGCCCCGGCGAAATCGATCAGCCTCATACCATTGATGGTAGTGGTCGCGTGGAGGCTGAACTGTCCGACAGTGGGGCCAAAGATGCCTTTCCCCTTTAACCTCTTTAACCACATCGTCCTTTTCTTCCGTCGGGGGGTGAGCACAAATAAGGCTGATGTTATAAAATTTTGCTCTGATGCGGATTGTGGCTATTCTCTCGTTCACAGGAGTGAACCCAGAGACAAGGAGGCGAAGTCTCTTACTAACCACAAATCCGCATCCGAATTCGTTCTTATTCTCATGGCAGCTGTAATATATGTATATCGCAAGATGCAAGCCAAGGAATAATAAACGGACGAACTACCAACCATCCTAACAAGAGTCTCCGTTAAACCAGAACTGGGGGCAAGTGGTGGCTTCCAAAATCAGGGGCCCCACAATCTCCATATCAGTGATGTAACAAAACAACAACAACCTAACACAGAGTGAATCTTTGATATGGGCGGAAGAAAACCGGAATTCCCGGTGAGAGTTCTCAATCTATCACGCGATGAAAAAGTCATCTGTAACAACTCCGAGGTGGGTCAATGTGCTTCAGTAAAGGCGGTAATAAATAGCGAACAATTGCGGGAACCTGCCCAAATGTCAGCCAAGGATCAACAGGAATTTGATGTAATGTAGAGAAATGGGTACTAGGACTAGTGGCTCCTGAGAGAAATAAAGCCAAAAAGCTGCTAAGGAGATATGCTAGCGCTTTCGCCACGAACACAATAAGTCAATGTAGAACAGATATGATCAAACATAAAATTGATACTGACGAAACGAGACCGATAAAACAGACACCCGGAGGCATACTCCCTTCTAATAAATATCCAAATGGCGCCTCAAACCTCGCACATAAAATAATTTGGCATTCAGTTTTATATAGGTACGTCTAATGTGGAACATGCATATAGAAATAAAATTGGCATAAATAAATTCAAATTCTTATTGAACAATTCATTCTTATAACCAATCTGGTGTTATGCAATACAAAAATGGGGAAATTCCGACTTATGTATTTTATATTGAAAAAATTTGAACAAAACAAAATGAAATTTTAAGTACATATTAATACAGCTGCATTGTATTACATTAAAAACTCTCTCAAATCCCTTTCTTCGCAACATCTGCATGCTGGCTATGGAACCTGAATTTATTCCTGGTGTTGACCGCGAAAAAAAATTTTTATTTCATACTTAAGATTTGATTGGTTATTGTTAGTTCAATTATTGAAGATACAACAAATAAATGGTGAAAAAAATTTAATTGCGATACTACCAGTTATCGGACATAGTTTCATATCTCGTGCGAAGTATTATTCTTTTAAATACTTCATCTGTTGGAACAAGTGCTCAGAAAGAAAAACTCTTTACTGAAGGTATTTATTTTCTTCGTTTGGAGAGAGCTTCTACGATCCACATAATTTTATAAAGGGTTGATCACCCCATGCGATCGTTCGTCTTGGAACGAGCCGACTGTAATATGTTCGTCTGGTCTAAGTAAGTTTCCTGTAGTACTCTTGATTTATTTAAGAGCCTTAGAGTAGCAGTCGGCTCTATCAGATGGCAAAGTCAATTGCCGAAGTTTTTGAGAATTAAAACAGTGTGAGTTCTGAATTGATTCTGATTTTTATTTCCAATAATTGCGGCTTATATACTATTCTTATTCAATGTTTCTTATAATAATCTTAAACTATTTATTATACTCTACGTTTCTTTCTTATCCTTTCTCCTAATTTGTTAATGAATTAATGACCTACAACAATATTAACAGTAATATCAAATTCGTTTGTAATACATTTCTAGTGAGCCATATTAATAAACACAAGCCACTTGAAATTGCATAGTCTGCATATTACGGTTATATTTTTGTGAAGTCACTTTGTATTTGTTTATTTTCATTTTTGTTTATCCTTTTTATTTTTATATATGGGTGAATGCAGACATTACACGACTGCTAAATATCTGAGTATCTGAGCTGACAGCTGAATACTTGTCGGAATGGAACATTTGGAAAGGAGTAGTGCTATGTCTTAAAAACTCTCTTATTCAAGCGGGAAAATGATATGAAAATGAAAACGACCAGCTTTAAATTGTTACATATAAATGTTACATTGTTGTTTACTTACAATGTTTCGTTCATATCCATTGGATTTGACAAATCTCGCAAGTACTTTTTTACTCGTTCATTTCTTAATTGTTTTCTTTTCAAATCTTTTATTGATAACAACAAAGTTCCAGGCATTTCAATATGTGTTTAATTTTTATAAAAAAGCTAATTTTAGTTTATCTTTCCCTCGATATTTTTACCACAACACTAACTAATTTCTAAAGTAGTAGTTGCCCAACCGTAACGTAACGTACCGTAGAAAACGGTAGAAAACGGTTTTAGCATATGGAGAACAATGTAAGCGCTTACCGAAACGTTCTCTCTCGTTAGCAAAACGGAACGATCTGTATAAAACAGAATTCTCCCACGTTTTTACGTGACATTTGAACATGATGAGCAGTGTTGCCACGAAAGAAAAATATTGTAACCAACATTTGCGAAAAAATCACCAAATAAGAAAAAATATAACCAAAATTAAATTCTCAGTTTTATTTTTTATTTTATTTTTACTAATACTTACTTACTTTTACTTACTAATTAATTAATTTTAACAAACAAAACAAAAGCTATTTTTATAACAAAAACTAGCTAATACCCGGTGTGCTTCGCTACCCCCATCGGGATTAAATACATATCTCGTGATGCAACTGGATCGCCCACCATCAAAATTGTTACGCCATTGTTGGGGTTCTGGAGTTCTATCAGCATGAATTGCGATTATGTGGTCATCTATATCAGATCTGTAGTTAAATGCAATACCTGAGTATCCATGAAAAACATTACGTCGATTCACCGCCATTCGATTATGATTTTGTTCTTTGCTGCTCTTCTTGTTGATGTTCGAATTCACTGACTTTCTACTCGTGATTCATGTTGGACTTCTGTTTCATTAGCTCGTGCTGTTGTGGTACCTTCATGTTCCAAAGGTGTCTCGGTAGCTCGTGCGGTTGTCGCATATTGTCGAAGGCTTTCCAGACGTCTTTCACGTTCTGAAGGTGTTTCTGTGGCTCGTGATGTTTCAATACGATTTCGCTGGCTTTGTAGTCGACCTTCATGTTCCAACGACGTCTCGGTAGCTCGTGGGGTTGTGGCATGTTGTCGAAGACCTTCACGACGTCTTTCGCGTTCGCTCTTGGCTTTCTGAAAGTGTTTCAGTTGCTCTTGCTGTTGTGGCGCGTTGTCGTAGGCCTTCAAGGCGTTCTTCACGTTGTGATGGCGTTTCGGCGGCTCTAAAGGTTGAAGCTCGACTCCTTTCAGTCCTGAGGCGACTTTCACGTCTTCCGAACTTTCATTTGCTCTCTGGGATTGCAAACGCAATGCATTTTAGATGCTTTTATTCGGGGCATTTTTACAAATTGTTGCAAAATAAATGTCACTCAGGTAACGTTTAACTTGTTTAGAATCAAAGATTCAACTGAATTCCAAAACCGAATGCGTGTTATATTTATTTCTTTATATTTTACCTAATATGAAATCGGTTCAAGTCAAAAACCTTTTGAAGAAAATTAATGTTATTAAAATTTAACAAATAATTGTGTTTGCGTCGGTCACAGGTAATTTTTTGGATGAGTTTTGCAACTACTTATTTTATTTGGGAAAAATATTGACAGTTTACATTTTATTACTTAGGTAATTAAAAGTAATGAATTCATTGCCCACTAAAATGCTTATTATAAAGTTTACCTAATGTATTTTTCAAATAAATAATATTTTTATTAGTTACCCATTTTTAGAAGTAAACAATAATATAACTATTACATATGTATATGTGTATGTATATGAGATCAATATATAAATAGTATGCATTTTAGTACTTACTATCTATATGAGTTGAAAATTTCAAACTCAATAATTTAAGGGTCATATACCTTACTATTGCATATTTCAAGATATAATAATTTCTACACCCACAAATCAGAGAGGCACCACCTTCCTATAGCTGGAATACAAAATTGGGGACTCTAGTTTTTATGGTTTTTTTATACAGATTTTAATAATTAGTTCATATGGAGTTTGCCACGCCCCTAATGCTTGATAGCCCATTTTTAACAAAAATATTGATATTGAACCTTTAGATATTCGTACAAAATTTTAGCAGTCTAACTGTTCTGGTGTTCTAGATATGCAGATTTTAGTATTTACTTCATATGGGAAGTGCCACGCCCGCTTTTGCTGAACTTCCTATTTTTGTCCAAAATATTTATATTTAAACAAAAGTTATTTATACAAAATTGGGGACTCTAACTGTTAAAGTTCTTCAGTGAGGCAGATTTTAGTATTTACTTTATATGGAAGGTGCATTGTCCTCTAATGATAGGTTGCCTATTTTTGTCCAAAATATTTATATTAAAACCGTAGTTACTTGTACAAAATTTGAAGTATCTTGCTGATATAGTTTTTCCAATATATCCATTTTGTTATTATCTTACAATAGTAGGTTATGTAGTATATGTGGGAGTGGCACCTCTCTCATTTGAAATATCAACATAAAAAGTAGGAAAATCGGTTCAGCCGTTTAGTCGTCTATAAACTTCAAACATACAAACAAATGCACATTAATTTTTATATATAGGTGATGTCCGAGATAGAAGAAGTTTTAAATTTAATTCATATGGGAAGTACCACACCCTTTTCCTAGTCAGCCCATTTTTGTCTAAAATATTCATATTGATACTAAAGTGGATAACTGTGATATTTTCATAGATATAATAATTTAATATTTTTTATATTGGAGGTGACACACCCACTATAGGCAATCCGCCCATTTTGTTTATATATACGTCAAAGTCGCCCATACAAAATTCGCAGTTTATGAGATATGCGACATTAAATACTTATTGAAGCACCCCGCCTTCTTGAAATTTTAATATAAAAAGTAGCCTATAATTCCTTCCAGATATACAGGAAGGTACTGTCAAAACTTCAAGAAAATCGGTCCAGCCGTTTAGTCGTCTATAGACTTCAAACAAACAAACCCACAAACAAATAAACACACATTCACTTTTGTTTATATAGATGTAAAATTCATTGAAAAAACTACATATATGTGGCGTATGAGTGATATCCAATTCCATTAAGTTTTATCAAAGAATATGGATATAAAGAATACGCATTATGTAGAAGTAGCATTACGACCCGCTCTCACCAAAATCTTTTTAAAAAATCATTTCTGGATAAGGGGGGCGGAAGACAGAAGGAAAATAAACACAAACAAAGAGCGTAACAATGTGTTGCTCTCATCATGAGAGCGTAAAAATGCATTCAGTTGCTTGTCAGCTTCTAAAGGAAAATGTTCATGTCGCTTTTTTCAGACTTCAATTTTACACCCAAAGAAATATTACAGTATGATTCACTAATATCAATGAGGAATGATTTCGATTTTTGGAAGAATACTTGCCAAGACAAATACGGTGTTTTTAGGTTTTTAGCGCAGTACAATTGTTCTATACTTTTCGCTCACATAATAATAAGTAGATTTGAAAATATTACTAACAATTTTCCTCTGGGTTAAACATGCCTGTCATAATTTTTCTCATGTCCTCTTTATGCCGACGGCTGAGAATAAGTGATTTAAGAACAGTGTTCCCGTTTTTGGTTATTTCTAACCAAAATTGCTTATTTTTTTATCACTGTGCAGATGTGTAGATTTTTTCGTTTTTTTCTTTTTCTTTAAAAAAAAAAACTATTTTTTGTTTCATTTTTTATTAATTATAATTTAAACTTGAAAAAAAAATAAAACAAAAGTCTATGAATTTAATTTTGGTTATATTTTTTCTTATTTGGTGATTTTTTCACAAATGTTGGTTACAAAATTTTTTTCGTGGCAACACTGCTTCAGAAGAATAAATAAAAAATTAGTCAAACAACAAAAACGCACGATGAGAACAATTGAGAACATTGTTACGCTCTTGGTTTCTTTATCTTTCCCTTCTATCTTTCCTCCCGCGTCGTGAAATATTTTTGAAAAATATTCCAAAATATACCAAAATTCACATTCTTTATACTTTATTTTCTTTGGTTTTATACATCAGGAATCATAAATAGCATACTTTAGGGGTAACTATGCGTATGAGTAATATATTTCATATGCAATTAAATATTAAGTATGTAGGATACATGGGCATGGCCCCTCGCTCATTTGGAATATCAACATAAAAAGTAGCCTATAACTCCTTCCAGACATACAGGAAGATACTGTGAAAATTTCAAGAAAATCGGTTCAGCCGTTTAGTCGTCTATAAACTTCAAACATACAAACATACAATCAAACACACATTCATTTTTATATATAAGATAATAACCAAATCCGGAAAAATCTACACATTGAACAAAAAACGGCAACACTGATGATGAGTCTGTATACCAATTTCTTTGCATTGTGTTGTGTTCGTTTTGTTTTCTTTCGTTTTTATTTACATTCTTCGTTGACATATGCCCCGTTTTGAACGTTTCTATAACTACACAAACGTTTTTAAGGCTACGTACGTTACGATTTTACGTTTCATACGGATGAGTAACCAACCCTTTACTCCTAAAGTGTCATCAATTCTAAGTAAAAAAAATCATGTTCTTGTGTTTTCGAAAAGGTAAAATCACAACGAAAAGTTAAAAGCTTTGTGGTTTTCAGAACACCCTTAAATCCCAATTGTGATTTCAAAAGCGCAAGTGATATGAAATTTTGTGATTTACAGAACATATCTCTATATAATTGTTATTATTAACATTTCTTTGTTTATTTATATTATACAATTATTATAATTATTTATTATATTATTGAGGTTTAATAAATGAAAACACTCAAATAAAAAAATGCAATTGGAAATTAATTCAATTCCTTCTTCTATCGATTGTATTCAATGCGTTTTTCTAGTTTAGGTAGGTCAGATTGACTTTGTATCTTGCACCTGTATTTTGATATAACTGTGTTACTCCTAGGTGGTGATGCTTTCAATGAGTCAAAATTGCCTGCAGCATCACATATTTCAGATGATTGATTGAATGAACGTTAGGGATGGAATACATTCTCGGTGATAAAAAGTTCTTCACTCCAACCCGTATTCTTTTGTAAAATCAAATGCGTTTTTATGTATTAAAAACTCTTTTTTCATCAAAAATTTTTACAAACTTCATAAATTGAATTTTCTGTGGAGATGTATGTGAAGGATAATTTTAGTTATATATCTATGTACAATTGGAGTAAACTAAATCACAATTAAGAATTTTTTGTATTGTTGAATATACTACGGAACTCTGTTATATTTCTATTTTTTAGTTTTGTGAACATTGTCATTGCTGTGTATGGAGCATTTGCAGAAATTCTAGATCATAAAGATGGTTACTACATCTCGTACAAGGAAGCTGGGCTTATAGTGGATGTAATATATTGTTCCACATTGCTGTTTATTTTTTGCGATTGTTCTCATAAAGCAACTCTTGGAGTAACTAAAGGAGTGCAAAAGACTTTATTATCAATCAACTTACTACAAGCGGACTTAGAAACTAAAAAGGAAATCGATATATTTATAGTCGCTATTGAAATGAACCCTGCAATTGTAAGCTTGAAAGGCTATGTTACAATTAACCGGGAGCTGCTATCGTCGGTATGTAGAAACAATAAATTATATCGAATTTCAAGAGCATCACAGTGTAGTTCACAATGAAATAAATTTAAATTTTTAAAAATAGCATTTTACACACACAAAAAAAAAAAAAAAAAATGCAATATAAAGACAAACACACACTTTATTTAATGCGTTAAAAAATTTTCCGCTTACAGCAGATTTTAAATGTAATTTTAAAATATTGATATTTATTCAATTTGTATAACGTTTATTTCCCCTTAGATTCGAAGACTAATTTAAAATAGAAGAAATTATTTACTTTTATCCTTATTCACGTATTTATTTAAATAAGTAAAGGATTTAAACAAAACACCGCGCTATCATTTTATACACGATCCTTTCTAAACAAAGATTAAGCTTTTGTGTACACCTATTTGTCTGGTGACTTCACGATTTGCTCTTTTGATCTTTGTTCTGTTTTCTTCTCGCTATTTTCCAAGAGTTTTAGCGTAATTTCTGTGTACAGTATTACACGTAATTTTTGTAACAATACTAAAGCAATAGTTTTATAACAATAAACAACAACAAAATATAGATTTAGAAATATTCACCCCTATCATGAATAATTTTTCCCTTGAAATGTTTTCCCATTTCCCAAAATTGCAATCATAAACTACTTTTCCCATTTATTAGTTTACCTTTTTATGATAATTGAAAGGAGAATGATATCATTAAAAAAAATTTCCCTGATTGTAAATATTTTTTCCCCTCGTATATTCTCATTTTACCCTCTGAGTTGTTCACATCGTTTTTGCTAGGGAACTGCATTTCTCATGTAAGTATTAAATTATTGAAATAAAAATATTTAAATTTATATTCAATTATTTTAGGAGTAGAAGTGTTAACAAAGTGCAAAATGAAATTTTGCTGAACAAAAAGCAAACTAACAGGGCTATAGCCTGTGGTTTTTCAAAAATTCCTAGAGACGTGTTGGCGGAATTTGGGAATTCACTTTCTGAAGAGCTGAATAGTGCTGGACCTCCAATTAAACATGTCTCGGAGTAGAAGAAGGTAATAAAGTATTTTGTATGTTGGTATAATTTGTTTAACCCATAATTTGCACAACAAGTTTGGATAGACCAGAAGAGATATGTGCGATCAAAAGCTGCCACAAATGTGAAACATCAAAGAGAGACGGGAGGAAGACCAAATCAGGCCAAATGCCTTTCAGCAAATGAACAGTTCATATATGAGCTAGTTGGTATGAGAGATTCAATAGAGGGACTAGAAAGCACTCGGATGTTTGGTTTGCCAGAGAGCTTTTATGGCAATCAAAAAGAAAATGTGTCACCAACACCACCTAATAAATACTCCACTGAAGAATATTGCTGTTCCACACAGTAACATCGCCAACACAGGACCCAATTAGCGATAATAAACTTGGTGAAAAAGATGTACACCATTTAAAACGAAAAAGAACAGAGCAACAAGAAAAATTAACCACGGCAGGCTTAATTGATAAAGAAATCAAAGTGCAAGAAAACTTATGCTGTAAAATAAATGAAATAGGTGATTCTATTAAAGAGCACAATAAAGAAGTAGAGCTTGCTTTAAAAAGAATGGCTGACTTCATAAACGCAGTTTGCAATGTAACCTTACAATGCATGGTGTTCATAAAAGCAGTAAAATTTGTTTTGGCAATGCCTCATGTTCATTATTGCAGGGGAATGCTTTTCAGTGCACATTATTTGTCAATTTCGTGCATGGTTTTTATTTGTGATTCTTTGTAAACATTTATTGGCGGCAAAAATTTTGTGGTAGAAATGGCAGATTTATTTTAATTTAAATTTGTTTATATAAGTAATATGTGATTTAACATTTAATTCTTTGTATATAGTAAAAAAAAAGAAACCATGAAAGAAAAAAGCTACTCATAGAAGTGCGTTTGAGGCGTGAGCCAGACTTCATAGCGAAAAAATTAAAGAAATGCAATACTTTTCTTCATTCGAAAATGAGAATAAAACACATCGTCATGGTTACGACAATTTTACAAATTTTAGGAAATTTTCTCTTTGAATCTTGGCTAGTTAATAATGATATACGACGACGCTTTCTTTTGTATAAAATATTTTTGAATTTGTATTATTAGCCAAATCGAAAGCGGCTTTCAAAAGAAGACTGCATTTTTTTTTTGAATATTCATTTTAAAAAATTAAATTATACAAAAAGTCATACAAGGGTCAAAAGTTTTAGCGTTCATAAACGTATTAAAATTTCATCTCATTATTTGACAAAGTAGTGTTGCAATAAAACATTGCTTTGCCTTGTAAATGAATTTCTTTGCAGTGTTGCATTGCAAACTGCGTTTATGAAGTCAGCCAATGTATCGTGCGTTAGAAAAGAGTAATGATCTCAAATCAAAAAAATTGAAAATCATGGAACAGCAAAATGCAAAGAAATTGAAAGATAGAAAAAAGTAGACGATTAATAGAAATAGAGGAGGATAATAACTAAGCCAATAGATTTTGTTTATTTATAATTTTATATATTTTGTTTTCGGATCCGTGAATATATATAAGATTTTTTTTACATATTGCTACCTGAATTAATCTGTGAATATGTTATTATTTAATGTTAATATAGCATGTAATTTACATTTTAAAAGAAATGTTAGTTTTTATTGTATACGTACATATAACTAATTGGATGGATGGCAACTGAACTTTGGATGCATTGCAAGCTGGCAACCGGAAAGGTCTAGTTGCCCTAAAAACTATATATATTTTTTACAAACATATTTTTTATAAAGGGTTTGTTATATTATTTCTGATTCTTTGAGCAGTAGCCAAATACCGGTCGTTTTCAACTGGATTTGTATCTTGAGCGGTAACATTTTCTTCCATGTCTTGCATTGCTGTTCTTTCAATTTCGCACAAACATTAACAATTTTAGCCGCTTTCTTTGTCTCGTAATGCAGCTCTCTGGCACCAAGCAGGCATCGTCATCTGGCTTTTAAAACACCATTGGTCCTTTCTATTATATTCCTGCATTTCGAAAGGACATCATAAAATTTTTGTTCGACGGAACCAGGTATGGTGTTAACAACCAAGGCTGTAAGGGATATCCACCGTCTCCTAAAATGTATGTATATTAGAGTATTCAAAAACCGACCGGTTTCGATTATTTCATATTTTAGAAGTATTCGACAAACCGGTTTTTTCTGTTAAATAACCGGTTTTTTATTTTTCTCCTCTTTTTGTAAATATACAAATGAAATGATTTATATTTAAAAAAATTGTTCTAGTTTTTTATAATCATGCTGTTATGAAAAAATGTGGTAGTAATATTTTACCAGAATCACAGCTTTGCATGAATCATGCCATTCATTTGTGTGTAGTGGATGTTAAAAATTCCAAAAATCGTTCCACTGAAGAAATTAATGAAAGTGAGGAAGAAAATTCTGATGATAATGATGGAAATAAAGAAGGCGAAAGTGAAGAAGAAAACAATATTGGCATTGACATAGATACCCTTACATAGGTACCCTTACTGTCTGCTCTGAAGTTGTGGCAAAATTCCGAAAATACGTAAAAATTTTCAATAAATCAAACAAAAGCAAAAACGACTTCAGTATTTTGTAATAAACCAAGAAAAGGATTGAAATTTTTTTAAGAATATAGAAATATGTGAACCATGCTTTGATGGGCTTTTCTTTAATACCATTCTCACCTATCAAAACTACTGTATATATATCTCTCACTGTCCTACTTAAGTTATCTAGCGTTGTTATTTTATATGTACATAATATATTTTAGTTTTTAAGTTCAGTTTCTAGAAAGAACCCAATAAAGCAAGACGTTGTCTACTACAATTTTTCAGAAGTGGGATTCGCCGAAAAAAAATATAAATTGTATTTTATAAAAAAAAAATATAATTTTTTTTCTCTCCCCTCAAGTAAACGCAAAGGCCCAAAAGCAGAAAAAGGACCGTAAAATTTAATTTATAATTCTTTACAAAATATTCTGCAAATTAATTAATTTCCTTTGCAACTTTATTTATACTGTGTAAAGTTTTGCATAGAAAGAAAAGTACAGTAGGCAGCAAAAACAATGGAAGAAGTCAATTACAACAGATATACGGAGCTGCAGATATACGCAGCTGCGAGGTTGGCTTCAAAATCTTAATTTGCCTACCTCTGGCACAAAAAGTGCTCTTGTGTTGCGACTAAATTCAATTCCACCAAACGATAGGGGTGAGTGTCCAATAGAAAGCACCGCTGCCGCTAATATACTAGAAGAGGCAAACGATAGTATTGGGCGTATTGAAAAACAAACGAGTGAACAAAATCAAATAGACGAGAATGAAATAAAAACAGTGAACAACGCCAAATGACCGAGAACGAAACACAAACGAGTGGACAAAATGAAATGAGCAAATGAGTGTAGAAAGCGAAAGAACACGAATGATAGAGAGCGTAAAAAAGACCGTTGAAGTTGTGGCGAGTGCAAATTGGAGTGATATTAATGTCAGTCAAATGAAAAGAGAAATTGAACTATTGAAAAGAGAAAGAGAGCTTTTACTGAAGGAAAATGAATTTTATAAAAGAAAAGATCAGCTGGAAAAAGGAAAATGAGTGCTTCAGTTTGTGACGTTCAAAATAATAGCAGAAATGTGTCCGACAGCAACGATAGAAATACGGTTAATGAAGTTCCAAATGAGAACAATCGAAATGTTAACATTAATATTGTTTCATTGGGCTTACTCAAAGACTTATTGCCCGAATATGATGGAGCGGTTTGCCCAGAGGTTTGGATTCTTCAGTTCAAGAATATTGCCGAAAAGTACCCTGTCGATGACAGTACTCTAAAGGCGTTGTTGTTGAATAAATTCAAAGGAAAAGTTCAAGTGTGGCTGCATTCGAAGTCAAACTACATTAACGAAGAACTGGACGACTAGTTTACAGAAATGTTGAACGTGTTCAGTTCAAAACAAAATAAGTTGGTAATGCGCCGTAATTTTGAGGCATACAAATGGCAGTACAATGTGAGCTTTGTGAACTATTTTAATGAGAAAGTACTGTTGGCCAGTAAATTGAATATCGACGAAGAGGATGAGGAGTAGTATAAAATTGGTTCTTCAGGACGCCAAACCTTTTAGTTGTACACCTCGCAGATTATCTTATGATGAGAGGCAGCGTTTACAGGTAATTTTGGATGAGTATCTGGAAAAGGGATACATCAGACCGAGCGAGTCAGAATTTGTTTCGCCCATAGTTCTGGTTAAGAAGAAAACAGGTGATCTTAGGATATGTGCAGATTACCCTGTGTTGAATAAAATGACGGTCAAGGATAGTTATCCGATACCCTTGATAGATGATTTGTTGGATAGACTGGCGGGTAAGAAATATTTTACGAAGTTAGATTTGAGAAATGGTTTCTTTCACGTGTATGTTGATGAGGATTCGGTGAAATATACTTCTTTTGTTACTCCGTTGGGACAGTATGAGTTTTTAAGGATGCCATTTGGTTTAAAGAATTCTCCCTCAGTTTTTCAGAGATTAGTCAACAGAATTTTTGCGGACATGGTAAGAGATGGAAGGTTGATTATTTATTTGGACGACATAATGGTTGCGACGACGGATGTTGATGAACATTTTCTTATATTGAGAGAAGTTTTTGATAGATTGGTGGATAATAAATTGGAGCTAAGGCTGGACAAGTGCGAATTCTTACAGACAAGTGTTACATATTTGGGATATAGGATTGATGGCCAGGGTATTGGAGCGGATGATCGAGGTCTCAAGGCAATAAGGGATTTTCCATTGCCGACGAACGTACATTCCGTACAAAGTTTTTTAGGACTTTTTTCCTACTTTAGAAGATTTGTTAAAGACTTTTCGTTGATAGCCAAACCATTATACGATTTGACCAAAAATGATAGAAAATTCAGATTTGGGACCGAAGAACTTAGAGCTTTTGAGAAATTGAAGGGAAAATTGATGAGTTCGCCTGTGTTGGCATTGTACGATCCAAAGGATGATACTGAATTGCATTGTGATGCAAGCAGCGTAGGTTTTAGAGCTATTTTATTACAGAAAAAGGAGGACGGCAAATTGCATCCGGTATTTTATTTTTCCAGGCGTACAACGGAAGCTGAATCCAAATACCACAGTTTTGAGTTGGAGACACTGGCAATTGTTAGTGCTTTGAAAAGATTTCGAATATACTTACAGGGGAAGAGGTTTAAAATTGTCACGGACTGTAATTCACTGACAATGACATTGAATAAAAGGGAACTCAACCCAAGGATTGCCAGGTGGGGTCTTGAGCTGCAGAATTATGACTACGTTTTGGAACATAGGGCTGGTTCGCGCATGCAACACGTGGATGCACTTAGTAGGTGCTTGAGCATAATGGTAATCGAGAGTAGCACTTTTGAGGAGAATTTGGTCATATGTCAGAATAGGGATACGAAGTTAAAGGGCCTGAAGGATGAACTACAGAGGAAGCAACATAAAATGTTTGAGATGAGGAATGGGGTGATTTATAGGAAGTCCAATGATGGCGTCTTATTGTTTTGCGTGCCAGAGGATATAGAGAGTCACGTATTGTATAAATACCATGATGAAATTGGCCATGTGGGGATCGATAAGATGACGGAACTTATTTCGAAGAGCTACTGGTTTCCGAATGTTATTGAAAAGGCGTCGGTACATATACGGAATTGTTTGAGGTGCATGGAATATTCTTCGAAACAGGGAAAAGAGGAAGGATTTTTGAATAGCATCCCTAAGCCCGAGAAACCGTTTGATATGGTCCATATACTATTGATAGTGGTAGGACACTCAAGCATATTTTAGTTGTCGTCGATGCTAGTACTAGATTTGTAAGACTTTATCCAACGAAGACAACGAAAAAAAGGGAGGTAGTTGACCGTTTGAGAGACTATTTCCGATCCTACAGTCGACCGAGATATATTATAAGCGATAGAGGTACTGCCTTTACATCGAAGGAGTTCCGGGATTTTATGGAGGAGAACTCTATTCAACATATAAAGGTTGCCACTGGTTCCCCTCAGGCAAATGGACAAGTGGAGAGAGTGAACAGGAGTATTGGTCCGATGGTAGCAAAATTGGTACGACCAGAGGAGAATATTTTCTGGGATATGGTATTAGATAAGGTTGAACATAGTCTTAATAACACTGTTCACAGAGCGTTAGGTGAGCATCCGAGTGTGATAGATTCTTTAAGGGAAATTTTAATTGAGGATGTACAGGAAGTGGGACAGGCTAATCACAAGGAAGTTAGACAAAGGGCGTCCGTGAAACAACAGGCTTTGCAGGACTGTAATAAGTATTATGTTGATAGACGAAGAAAGGCACCTACGAAGTATTTTGTGGACGACTGCGTTATGCTGAGGAATTTTGATTCGCACGCTGGTGTATCCCGTAAGCTAATTCCGAAATTCAGGGGACCATTCAGAGTATCAAAGGTGTTGCAGAATGATAGATATTTGCTGCAGGATGTGGAGGGTTTCCAACAGTCTCGTATCCCGTACGAGGGTGTATGGGCTGATGGAAATATCCGCCCGTGGTTCAGAGGTCGTAGGTCACAGGATTAGTAGAACCCAGATCAGGGGATCTCGTTGTCAGGATGGCCGAATTGTAGCAGTATTGCTTATAGCCCGTAGTTTCTTTGAGTGTAGTTATATTTTTAAGAGTGTAACTTATGTCAATTAGCTTTAAGTTTATGTATATATATCTGTCACTGTCTTTAGCGTTAACTTTTTGTGTGTATATATATCTCTCACTGTCCTACTTAAGTTATCTAGCGTTGAGTTATTTTATATGTACATAATATATTTTAGTTTTTAAGTTCAGTTTCTAGAAAGAACCCAATTAAGCAAGACGTCTACTACATAAGGATTCTGTAACACTTATAGAAGGAGAAGCAATTCATAAATTTTTATTTAATAATTTAAACAGAATTACCACACAATATACGCAAGAATTATGCAACATACTAATGACTACCTAAGTTCAGGAAAGTATACAACTAATGACCACATTTTGAAGTATTCCACCAAACCGGAGTCCAAGGAATATGCTGTCGATTTGTATAATCGTTTATTTCCTTGCAATGATACAGATTATGAAGTGGTAGATTCTGACCAAGATTTAAGTCTTGATACGGACAATCCCAGCAGCTTAATTTTTGATTTAAATAATACAATAAACAGTATACAAAATCCAAAAAAATCATAAAACCACATTCATCCTTATATGATGATTTCATATACCTCGATGCAACAAAAGAACAGAAAAAATGGAAAATATATATAACTGTCTTTTGACTATCTGCCCAACTTTCAGCGAGCGGGTATTTTCAACATCCAATTTTATTAAAACTAAACAAAAAAAAAATAAATTAAATAAATAAATAAAAACCGGTTAACCGGTTTTTTTTTTGCAAATGGGGTAAAAATGAAACTTTTGTGGGTAAAAAATATTGTTACGTTTTTACTTTTTTAAAAACTTTTAGAATATAAGTTCGTTGATTGCAAACAAATATGTGTTTATTTCCAATTAAACTTTTTATTGTTCACACTACTTTTATGTGACGCCGTTACAACTTGATCTTGTTCGCTATTCTTCTCTGCTCACACTTAACGAATACAACAATTGCTAGTTGTTATTGTCCTGTGCTCACACCCTTTGCGTAAGCAATAACACTTATATAGCGGAGATCTTCAAACTTAACTACTTCGCACAAAGGGCCATGGACTAAACACGCGGCTATTTCGTGAATTATGTTAGGAAGGTGAAGCTGAATATACGGACCTACTTTATTATATAGAAGCAAGGTGGAAGGAAGTAAGTTTAAGAACTCTTCCAAGATAGCTTCATTTTCAAGCTTATCTTTGTTTTTGGAAGATTACGACAATATTACTTTTACTGACATCAAGGATCCAATTGTAAGACATCTTGTCAAATTTAGAAAGCGGTCTTCAGATTACTTTCCAGATCTGGATACACGTACTGTCAGCTGCATTGTAGATCCTTAAAGTTAGGCAGAAGCAATTCTTGAACTTCGATCTAATACTGAAGCACGTATTCAATTTGAAAGTAAATCAAATCTGTCGTCTTTATGGATGCCAAAAGCTACAAAGGCTTTCAAAATTGCACATGAAGAGGCGGTTAAAAAATTGCTGCCATTTGGAACACATATTTGTGCGAACAAGGCTTTTCCACTCTAATGAACATGAAAACGAAGAACAGAAATCGATTAAACGCCAAAGACTGTATTCAAACAGCTCTTACATCAAAAAGTCCCAATTTTGAAGCAATTGTATCGAACAGGAAACAACATAATTTCTCCAAAATGTGCAGGAAGAATGTTTTCAATTATTCTTTTTTTTCTAATTTTTTCAATTTTAATTTTTGTTTGTACCACCATTATTACCACCAAATTGTCAACCCTCAATTGTACCCCAATGGGTTTCAATTTGTTATATATATGATGTTTAAATTAAATTTTTTTTATTATTTTTTTTTCAAAATTATAATATGAAAGATGCTAAAAAGATGCGATTTCGGTTTTTTGCCTATTCGCCATGGGGTAATATCAACTTCCACAAAAATATTTTGGGGTAATGATTAAAAAAGTTCCCCGACCGCTGCTCTAATGTATGTATTGATATGTAAATTCATGTGCTTTTGGTAACTCACCTAATAGCCACACTCGGACACCTCCTTGTGTAAAATTTTGTTTCATTACATCTTGGTAAGGACTTGAGTTCCACACGAATGAATCGTGGCAGGCTCCTGGGTGTGTCGCATCAACAAACCTTATTTTCATTCTGCTATCACATATCTCTAAAACAATTATATTCATTACTATATGCAACAATAATTTTAATAATAAAAAAAACTTACAAGTGTGGCATTTAAACTATAATTGCTTTTCCGGTTATAGTATAAGTGTTTATTTTCTTTTGGAGCCACAATATTGATGTGTGTTCCATCAATACAACCCACCACACCACCCAATCCAAATTTGTGATAGAACTCCTGGGTTATCAGTTTGCTCTCTTCTTCCGTGGGATAAGTTATCCATTTTCTACAAAGATATTGCTCTAAAGCGTCTAATACTTGTGATAGTACAATGCAGAACGTTGAATATGCCAACGTACTCCTTTTTAATAACTGCCTTCTGCGAAGAACCGCAAGCAGGCACTTAGCTTAAGCATTGGCGGTGTTTATGTCTAACGATCGATACTTCCCATCCCTGGTGACATAAACAGGATTGTTTAAATGAAGGCAAATTAGCAATAGAGGGCGCTGAAGTTTATATTTAAGCTTTTTTTTTATATTTTAAAATTATTGTTGTTTTTAGCATTAAATATTTGTTTATTAATTAAGTTTTTGGCTTTTGATCGTCTGGAGGTATTTGGAGCTCCAGAAATTTTAATAATTAATTTTAGATGAGAGGCATTCGGCCATTCTCTTGTGGAATAAATACTTAAAAATATTAAAAAAAAGGTTATAAAATAAAATAGCTACAGTGGATTTTGAAATTATTGTAAACAATAAGAAAATAAATAAAAGAAATATTGTGTACAACAAAAATTTTATATAAAAAAGGAAAGTGCTATTGGTTTGGTTTTTTTGTGCATTGGAATATTGCTAATTTTGCCTTCTTTGTAGTGGCCTTCTTTTGGATACAGGCGTAGACGGGATATTTCTTTGTTTCATCCCCTTACATACAGTCCACAAACGAACATTTGGTCCTTCGAGCCGGATTATTGGTTTTATGCCACCAATTTAAACAAAGGTAAAGTTGTTTGTGTTTTACTTTTTTTAATTTTCTATTTGGTGGTGATTCATATACTTGTAAAGTTTTGTTGTCTAGTCTAACAGAACTTTACTTGTATATAATATAACAGTGTATGGTTTCATAAAGTTTGGTGTTATAACTTCCATAGCACAGACATTCTTTAGGAATTTATCGAATATTAAAACCGAGCTGGTTTTAATATCCACTGTTAATCCCTTTTGTCTTGGGTTATAGGGAAATGAATTTGTAAATAAAAGGATCAAATTAGGGTGGGAATAAATGGTTGAAAATCGAATTCAACAACCTAATTTGATTGTTGTCCAAAGTTTTATAATAATTGGTAATTGTGCGTTGGGTGTTAGCAAAGTCTATTACCATTAGTAACGATCCTTAGGATCCACCTTTTACATGACAGGGATATCCGTATATAAATGTTATTTTTTTTTATTATTGATAGATCTGGATTTTTTAATTGATCTTTAATTGAATATACACCAATACCCCGATTTGCGTCGCTTCAGTTTGCGTCGC
This sequence comes from Sarcophaga rosellei, assembly GCA_930367235.1. Lineage (NCBI taxonomy): Eukaryota > Metazoa > Arthropoda > Insecta > Diptera > Sarcophagidae > Sarcophaga > Sarcophaga rosellei. The sequence continues at coordinate 69,135,817 of OV884017.1, read as the reverse complement.
TTCGAAGTTGCGTCTTTTTTTAAGTTTCTGAAATTTCAATGTTGCGTCGTTTTTGTTTCAGTTTGCGTCGCATGGCTTCGAAGTTGCGTCGAAAATGCTTCGATTTGCGTCGTTGACTTGAAAATGTTTTTACAAAGCTAAAGCAGAAAAAGGGGATTTCCCGTTTAGTAGAAAGCAAATTTGCAGGTGTGCGTTGTTTACATGTTAAGCGTAGTTATTAGTTTCGAATTATATGTCGTGGAGTGAAGTTCAGTCTGAAAGTTGAAATTGAAAATTCTGCTTCAGTTTGCGTCGTTTCCCGGGGTATTGGTGTAAATGTTAATTTTTTGATTAAATTTTTAAATTGAATAACCAAGCAAAATTTATTTCTGAGTTTCGTTTCGTATTTTTTGACATTTTGGTCTTTTTACTTTTAATATTACTTTTAACTTTCTATTAAATTTAAATATATTGGATTTATTGGATAAGGAAAGAGAATAAATAGTGATACGAAACTGAAATCAATAAGGAAATCGCGATTTATTGGATGTTTTTGCAATTTTGTACCTTGTGGTTTTTGATTAGCAGAGCTTTTGTCATTGGATACTCGTCATTTTGGCTCAATTTTGAATTGCGCTTAACATTGTAGATTAGCGAACTTTTCGATATAAATTTCGATATTAACCGCCAGGGTGTCCGCGATAAAATTTGGGAAAATTTGAATATTTTGTAATAGAATTTTGTCCTTTCATTGTTTCCTGCTTTACGTTTACCGTCACACTTGAACGCGAAATACTAAATTTAGGCGTATATAATATAATTTGTAAATTTGATAAATTTTTGGGATTTGTATTCAATATGCCCAAGTCAAGGAAATTATTGACTTTTGAGACATTTGCCCAAATGTTTCTAGATTTCGAAAAGGAATTTAATGCGACTCAGGAAGGTAATACGGCCTTCTCTATAGAAATTCAGAGGGAAGAATTTAAGTTGTTATGGACAAAGGTCAAGAACGCTTATGAAGCTTTTGCGACAGGAGATGAGGAGGACTTAGAGGATGATCGAGAGGCAGCACGTGAACTTTTTGGCCATTGTCGTTTAGGATACATTACCGTAGCTGCCCTAATGAGTGAACTCTCTCAGACTTTTGTCAATCGATCTGAGATGGCCTCGACCCAGAACCAAAATCTTCAAGGTAACGAGAATCGCTTTCGGAACAACATACGGTTACCACCATGTACTATGGAGGTGTTTCGTGGTGACTACAAATCCTGGCCATCTTTCCGGGATATGTTTACAGCGGTGTATGTGGATGGTGCCAATATTTCACCTGTTGAGCAATTATTTTATTTGAGGCAGTTTACGCGAGGTGAAGCATTGGAAATTGTAAAAAAATCACCTTTGACGACCCATGGGTTCCAGGAGGCCTGGAACAATCTTAGAGATAGGTATGAGAACAAGAGGATACTTGTGAATTCTCAATTAAAGATGCTCTTCACACTAGAATCTATAAAAGTACAATCGGCTCATGAGATTAAGAGAATCCAAAGGGATATCAATAATTCGATATCAGCACTTAGGATGCATGATATTGACATCTCTAATTGGGATTCGATTTTTGTATATCTTTGCTCCATAAAATTGCCCGTACTAACTTTGTCTTTGTGGGAACAAACTGTTCGGGACAAAATGGAAAGATTTAGATGAATTTCTGACTTCGCGGTTTCAATCTTTGGAAACCATATCTGACCTTCGAAATTTTGAATCAGGGGATAATTGTAATTCTAGGTCAACCCCTCAAGCTCTTTCTAATTCGAGAAAAGGTATTCGATCTTTTTCTACTCGGTTATCAACCGAGACTTGTTTTTGTTGCTCGGGGGATCATTTGATAAACATTTGTTCAAAATTCTTGAACTTGTCACCTGAGCAAAGATTTTTGGTTGTAAAGCAGAACAACCTGCGTCTTAACTGCTTCGTGACTGGTCGTAGGTTAAATGAATGCAGGCGAAATTTGAATTGTTCAATCTGCAGTTTCCCACATAACACTTTGTTGCATCGAGAGGTGTCTGGATCCTCTCGAGAACATGAGCGTTTGGATGCGACAAGTTCTAGCCGTGTGACAAAGCTTGGTAGTGGTGTGCGGAACTGTTTTGCTGCTACATCTAGGCAGATTCTCTTAGGGACAGCCATCGTTGGTATTTGCCATCGAGGGCAAACGTTTAAAGTTAGGGCTCTGATAGATTCCGGATCTCAGGTAACTTTTATTTCGGAAAAGTTGCAGGAAAAATTAGGATTGCCAACAGTTCGGATGAGTGCCAAAGTTTCGGGTTTGAACGGAGCTTCTACGGGTACAGTTCAGGGACAATGTCCGTTTGTCCTGACTTCATTTTTAGACAGTAAAGTAGACGCAATGGGTTTTGTACTACCCAAATTGACTGGGATCTTGCCCAATTCGACTGTTGATGTTTCGAGATCAGCAGCCTTTTCGGGGATTTCGTTGGCTGACCCGAAATTCGATAAAAGCGGTCACATTGATATTCTTATCGGTGGTGACTTATACCCTAACATCTTGTTAGATGGTGTCAGGAAGAATATTTTGGGAAATCTAATGGCACAGGAAAGCGTTTTTGGCTGGATTATAACAGGGCCTTTACCGGAGCTGAATTCGAAAGAGCGCTCAACTTTTGTGTCTGGTTGCGCGAAAATTGTGGTCAGCAGAAAATCTGGAAGAAGTTTGCAGTCGAATGATCGAGCACGTAATGTAGTGCCAAATAAGCCCAAGTCCAATGGAAGTCTTTTTACGAAAAGACTTACTGCCGATATTTGTGGAAAGATGTTCGAGTTGGTGACACGACGGTCATAAGAGATGGTAGAGGACCTACCACTGAATGGAGTTTAGGTCGCATTGAAAATTTACGTTTGGATAATAATGGTTATGTAAGAGATGTGGATTTGACGACTGAATGTGGAACAATTACAAGGCCGATGGGAAGTCTTGTACTTCTTTCAAGGGACTAAATATTTTGATTGTTTGAATAAATTTAGTCTATAGTATCATGGTACCCCGAGGAGATCCAAGAGAGATAAAGATGTCAAAGACGATAAATTGTAAGGTTGATTGAGCCACGACCATACCTGGTGGACGCGTGAGTATACGGGTCGCTGAAGTTAAACCTTCAATTTACCGGGCAATAGACCTAGTTCGTCTGTCCCTAGGAAGGTTAGATTAGAAAACTGAAGCACCCAAAGGGCCAACACGCCCGCTGGCCAGAAGGAAAAAATAACGGACCTCGTTCGTCCTAATAATCCACCAGTGGACCTAGTTCGTCCGATTTAGTTGGGGAACAATAAGCCTCAAGAATTCGATACCTAATTTTAGACCATGATACTTATTCCTGGATATATCTTTCTATTTTCTGGTTAGCTGATCAGAATTGGGATGGCTGCTAGCCGACAAAAAATTGGTGAAATTTATTATGGTGTTCACACTAATACAAAAGTTTTTCTTTTTTTTATTTATATTCTCTAGAAATAGATTTGGAGGCGATTACTTTTTGGTTGCAGTACTGCAAGGGCGCCGGCATGTTTATGTCTAACGATCGATACTTCCCATCCCTGGTGACATAAACAGGATTGTTTAAATGAAGGCAAATTAGCAATAGAGGGCGCTGAAGTTTATATTTAAGCTTTTTTTTATATTTTAAAATTATTGTTGTTTTTAGCATTAAATATTTGTTTATTAATTAAGTTTTTGGCTTTTGATCGTCTGGAGGTATTTGGAGCTCCAGAAATTTTAATAATTAATTTTAGATGAGAGGCATTCGGCCATTCTCTTGTGGAATAAATACTTAAAAATATTAAAAAAAGGTTATAAAATAAAATAGCTACAGTGGATTTTGAAATTATTGTAAACAATAAGAAAATAAATAAAAGAAATATTGTGTACAACAAAAATTTTATATAAAAAAGGAAAGTGCTATTGGTTTGGTTTTTTTTGTGCATTGGAATATTGCTAATTTTGCCTTCTTTGTAGTGGCCTTCTTTTGGATACAGGCGTAGACGGGATATTTCTTTGTTTCATCCCCTTACATACAGTCTACAAACGAACAGGCGGTGTACCATATGATTTTTTTGTAGAAGGCAGGGCCTTTTCGAGCACTTCTAAAATGTGTATAAACGCAGACTTATTTACCCTGTAATGTTGTATAAATCTAATACAAAAGTTATTTCAATGTGATCATGTAACTTGCAAAGTTTCCGGTAACTCTAAGGGATTTGATCCATCTCTCAAATCGATTTGTTCTTGATTCTTCTTCTTAAAGGATAACTAATTCTCCAATTCGAAACATTTTGTTTTTTTAACTCTTAATAAATATTTGCAGTGTTTTTTTTCGCCTAGCACTCACTGTAAACAGGCAGCTTACTTCAATTTGAACAGCTGTTTAAAAAGGGATATGCGATTTCATGGGAGATTCACAATAGCAATTTTCCCTTCAAGGGAAATGAAAATTTAATTGGAAAAGAAATTTCCCATGTTATTCATGATAGGGTTGAATATGTGTGAATTCTCTCTGCAAAATTATGTCATGAAATAGTAACTGAGCACGTCTTTAATACGTATTGTAAAGTGGCAATTACCCAACCGTAACGTTACGTACCGTAGAAAACGTTCTCTCTTGTTAGCAAAACGGAACGATCTGTATAAAACAGAATTCTCCCACGTGAGCAGTGTTGCCATGAAAAAAAAATATTGTAAACAACATTTGCGAAAAAATCACCAAATAGGAAAAAATATGACCAAAATTAAATTCGCAGGTTTTTGTTTTATTTTTACAAATTTAAATTATAATCAATAAAAAAAGAAACAATAAATAGCAAAATAAAACTTTAGTCTTACTAATTACTTCATTTTAACAAACAAAACAATTTTTTTTATAAGAAAAATAATAACCCGAAAAAATATACACATTGAACAAAAAAATAACCAAAAACAGCAACACTGATGATGAGTGCAAATGTCTGTATACTAATTTCTTTGCATTGTGTTGTGTTCGTTTGTGTGTTGCTTTGTGTTTTGTTTCGTTTTACATATGTACACATTCTTCGTTGACATATGTCCCGTTTTTAACGATTCTATAACTACACAAACATTTTTAAAACCCTAGTTATGCTACCGTAACGGAACGTAACCGCAACAGTAAGAAACAGCTGATCGTTTTTGTTATGTATAAAGCAATACGAATGGTTATAGAAATGTAATGTAACGTAACCGGAACGTAAGAATCTGTAAAAAATAGAATTTTCTTACATTTTTACGTGACATCTGCTTAGCAGTGTTAACAACATTTCAATATTAAAAACCACTAAAACTGAAAATTTAAATTATAAACAGAATTTACATTTTGTATGTATGTTATGTTTGTCTATATGTGGAATTCTCTTTAAATAAGACTTCACATATTTTAAAAACCCAAATTATAATTTATTTCATTATTAACTTTTATAATTTAAAATAAAAATAAACACTATTTTACTATAACATTATGTAGGTAGTGTTTATTTTTATTTTAAATTAGAAAAATTAATTATCGATTTTTAACTAATTAAAGCGTTCGAAAAGCATTTCAGTTCGCATTTTACTTTTATTAGAGAAGGTAAAAACGTTTTAACATTCGTACAAATTTGGTTTCCGAAATACCTTACCTGTTTCTGTAGAATAAACGATTTCACTTGCTTGTCTATTGATATAAAAAATTCAGTCAAAGGCACTTAATTTTGTGTTTTTGTTTTCCTCAACAAACAAATATAAACTAAATTTAGTTTTTTTGTTTTAGTGAAAGTGAAATTGTTTGGCTTACAGAAACAGTGCATAAAACTTTTAATAAGTACCTTTTAATAAATATAAAATCGTTTAAAATGAACATAAAAACTGTGTTGATAACATTGGTTAACAACTGGATTAAAGAGAAACAAAAGGCGCCATATTGAAAGTGATAAAAGGAATGAAAACAAAGTTTGCAAAATTTGGAATTAATATTAAATTTATTTAAAAAACAATAATAAAATATAAACTCAATCCAAAAGACATGTCTTTTCTATATTCTTATCTGAATCTCTGTATTTTAGTTTTTGAAAATTTTATTTTCTTATTTGTTTTTGCTTATTTCTTTTTTGTTCTGTTTACACAAAAACATATGACACGTTTTTACTATCTATAATTGCCCTTACAATTTTACGTTCCGTACACATTACATTACGTTACTGTTACATTCCCTTACGGTAGCATAACTAGGGCTTAAAGGTCTCTTTAGCCGACCGTAGAAATCGTAAATGTATCGTAAATGTAAATGTATCGTAAACGTAAATGTATTTGCACTTATAGAACGCTTAAAATCGTGTCATGTGTTTTTGACATAAAGAAATTAATTTTCAATAAATAGCTGATAGCTGAACATATGTTTAAAACGTTGATGGGAGTTCAGTTTGTTTACATTTTTTGTGATTGTGTAAAAAAGGACGAAAAACATTAAATTAGTACCACACACAATATTAATATTTTTGTTAATTGCATTGTAGTTATAGCTTTTTATACTTTTAAAAATATTTATAACTAGATATTATTGCTATTATACATAGTTATGTATGTACCTTTTTTCAATTTTTATTATATGTATGTATGTATGTCTCTTGATAGATTTTATAAAGGAAAAAGTACTTAAAATACTATATTTAACATTCGATGTACATATGTATGTATGTAAACCATATTAACAAATAAAAAAGTTTAAATATCAGAAGAAAAAATTACCGAAAAATGGATAGTGTGACACCCTCCCATTTTTATATGTAATTAGATTATAATTCTGGTTTTCTACATACATACATTTCTACAATGTATTTTACTTAAAAACATATTTATATTTCTTTATTCTTATTGTTATTATTATTATATGTTATATTGTTACTTATTACGATTGACAAATGCTCTTATTAGATTTTATAAAAAAAAGTAATTTGAAACATTTTTATTTATTTATTACATATGTACCAAAAAATTTGAGTACCAAAAAAAAGAGTAAAAATACCCTCTTAATATTCCACATATAAACAGCCCATCACTGCTTGACAAATGTCACGTAACGTTGCTGTAGAATTCTATTTTCAACAGATTGGGACGTTAAGTTACGTTACATTATGGTGAAGTAAGCACTTGTATACCTTTTCATATAACAAAAACGATCAGCTGACACGACTACATCTACGGTTTCTACATTTACGGTTGGCTAATTCTGCCTTTAAGGCAGAATTCTACAGCAACGTTACGTGACATTTGTCAAGCAGTGATGGGCTGTTTGTATGTGGAATATTAAGAGGGAATTTTTACTCTTTTTTTTGGTACTTAAATTTTTTGGTACATATGTAATAAATAAATAAAAATAAATAAAATTGTTTCAAATTACTTTTTTTATAAAATCTAATGAGAGCATTTGTCAATCGTAATAAGTAACAATATAACATATAATAATAATAACAATAAGAATAAAGAAATATAAATATGTTTTTAAGTAAAATACATTGTAGAAATGTATGTATGTAGAAAACCAGAATTATAATCTAATTACATATAAAAATGGGAGGGTGTCACAGTATCCATTTTTCGGTAATTTTGTCTTCTGATATTTAAACTTTTTTATTTGTTAATATGGTTTACATAATACATACATATGTACATCGAATATTAAATATAGTATTTTAAGTACTTTTTCCTATCAAGAGACATACATACATACATATAATAAAAATTGAAAAAAAGGTACATGCAAACATACATAACTATGTATAATTGCAATAATATATAGTTATAAATATATTTAAAAGCATAAAAAGCTATAACTACAATGTAAATAACAAAAATATTAATATTGTGTGTGGTACTAATTTAATGTTTTTCGTCCTTTTTTACACAATCACAAAAAATGTAAACAAACTGAACTCCCATCAACGTTGAAAATTAATTTCTTTATGTCAAAAACACATGACACGATTTTAAGCGTTCTATAAGTGCAAATACATTTACGTTTACGATACATTTACATTTACGATACATTTACGATTTCTACGGTCGGCTAAAGAGGCCTTAAGGCTAGTACGTTACGATTTTACGTTTCTTACAGCCATACCTAAACAAGAGCGGCAAGCGTAAAGCGTACTATAGCCGAGCGTTGACGGTAAAGCGGCATACCTAAATAAGAGCGGAAGCGTTTTGTCAATAACAAAAACAGAGGTGTAAAACATGGAACAACTCTGTATAATAATTTGAACAGTGATAATAAAAAACTTTATTAATTTATAAACTAAATAGAAGAAAGCAGTTTGTACAACTACGTCCCTACGTAAACATACGGAACAAAAAACTGCGCAATAGTTTTAAATGTTAAAATAGACTTAGTAAAAAATGTTTAATGATACAAAATATTGCGTTTAGTTAAAATATGTTAATGTTCTCATCTGCAGTGATGGATTTTCTACATTGAAGGATTTTCATATTGTCTTTACTAAAATGATAAAATGTATTTATATATAGTACCAAAGTATTTATATAAAGTACCATGTACATACATATGTATTTGCTATGAACTTGTATGTACGTGGTACTTTAGCATATACTAAAAGAAGTACATTTTTACTTAAACCATCTCCGTGTGTAACACTTTTGTTTATTTACAATTTTCTGCAGCAAACTTCGTTTTTTAACGCGCTGTCAAACTTGGATTTTCCAACCGCTTGGCGTTAACGCGGCGGTATTTCGGGATGCTTCATACAATTTGTATGTGCATGAGAAATTTTGACAACTAGAAAACGCTTGCCGCTCTTGTTTAGGTATGGCTGTTACGCATGACTAACCAGACTAAGCAAAGGCCACCACGCCAGCCGTTTGCGGAAATAACTACAACGACTTGATGGAGGCGTTACAGCGTAAATTCGGCGACGAGCACAATTTTAAAACTGAGGCGTTTGTTAAAAGGCTAAACTTAAATGCATCAACTGTGGAAAGAAACTGCAAAGAGGTACGCAAAAGATCAAGACCCGTCTTACCAACAAGACGAGGTGCCATTGCTACACCTAAGGCTTCTGATGAACACTACGTTGAAATGAGTACTTCCAAGAGAAGGCTCGGAAACCATGAGAATAGCGATGATCGTTATGAGTCGAAAGTACAGAAAACAGAGGCTAATCTTCAAACCGAATCTCCTGACACTTACATGGCTGAAGAAAAGACTAGAGACATAAAAGCTAGAAGAGAACGTAAGAAAATTGATGACGATTGGCCCGAACTATTGCCAATAACAAAACGAAGAGGCATAAAACATGGAAAGGCTGATGCTCTCTCACGACGACCTTGTAATTTGGAACGTAATCATTATGTGAAGACCGCGAAGAAGGAAGCCATCGTTGATATCCAGCTAACGCAGATGGAACCAGCGAAGACTGGTCCAAAGCACCAAGAAGTGACTCAATATTGGCGAAGATTATAGCGACTAAGGAAGAGGACAAACGGCCTACCAGAAAGGATATATCCACAGAATATCCTCTTACAAAAGCATATTGGGCAATATAGGACAGTTTAAAGTTGATAAGCGGGTGTTTATATTGACACTGGGAAAGCGGTGATGGCAAGACCTCATCAAACCTAATAGTAGTGCCTTCCTCCAAAATGAAGGAAGTTTTAAATGAGTTCCATAATGGAGCTAGCGTGGGATACCTTGGAGTGACAAAGACGCTGGAAAGGCTACAACAACGTTTTTAATGGTTTTTATATCAGCAAGCGGCGGCGGATTGGATAGCAAACTGTACCAAGTGTATTGCAGCTAAAGTCCAATCCAGTAAGAAGAAGTCGAGACCAGCTGCAACAATATAACTAGGGTGCACCTTTCGAGTGGATAGCGATGGATGTAGTAAGCACGAACACATTTCGAGGTTTCTGCTGGCGTACCGATTTGGGGTCCGTGATTCGACATCTAGATCACCCACCAAGTTAATTTTTGGGACTGAGATAGAACTGCCCGGTCAGTTAGAGTTTGGTGTTAAGTCCGACACAAGGAGGGATGCCACCTACACTGGAAAATAAGAAAACCTAAATGAACTTCATGAATTTGAGCGCACCCTTATTAAAATGGTCAGTGATAGAATGAGAGCCAGGTATGATCGTGCAGCAGCCACGCAGGGCTTCCATGAGGCACAACTGGTTCTACTCTACAAACCAGCTGGGATGAAACGTATAAAATAATTAAACGATGTCGTGTACAGGATAAAGAAAGCTAGCAGCTCCCGAACAAAAATGAAGGCCGTACACATAGAGCGACTGGCAAAATATGAGAGAAGAGATAATGAGTATATTCGGGACGAACAGGCTGATGATGGAAACATCGTTTAACATTAATATGATAATCAAAAGCTATACAAACAAATACAGTGAACTTGTTTACAAGTAAACCAACAACGTCATTATGAAAGAAAAGGGGATAGACAAGTAAGCGAGAACGCAACAACAAGTAACGTGAACAAAAAACAACAATGAAACCGAGATAGAATTCTCGAGAAGGCGAAACCACGAACGTTCGACTTCAAGAACTTTCATCAGGCTGCTTCCGTGGCTATATAAAAGGCAAGACAAAGCAGGCAATGAGTACTAACAACTCAGTTAGTCTTGTGTGAAGACGCTTTGCATGTGAAGAAAACAATCGTGGTTTGAAGATCGCCGTTGAAATGATCTGCGTTCTAAACAAATAAGAATAGCTAACAAACAATTATTGTTATATACGTCAAGTTGTAAACGGTGGCACACAAAAGTACAAAGAACAATCAAGAACTTAATTGAATCTAAACACATATTTATTTTGTATGCAATCAACGAACTCATATTTTAACCGATTTTAAAAAGGTAAAAACGTAACAGTATATCTGTTGGAACTTAAATAATGTTGATGCTTATTTACAATTCGACTGTTTTTTCTCCCCTTAAATATTACAAATTATACATACGTAGATTTACACAGATAAAGTGTAAAATAAGAACCGAATAAAAAATATTCGCAATTCACATCTTTGCACTATACGTGAACATTACACTTGAACACTTCTCCTAAATACCAATATTTATAATCCAATACAACAGAAAAACAAAAAATCTTACATGGTTTGCTGCTGTTATTTTCATGCTAGACTGCACTGCCCTTTTGGAGTATCATACGTCACCAGATTATTTTTGGGCAATTATGGTACTCAAGTCTTGAAGATTTTACTCTATCGTCCTCCTCTTTATATTATCAGCATGCTTGTATCATACTATACTAATATTGTTATTGATTGATTACCTCAAGTCCAAATATTGAGCGCCAATCTCTTTTGTTGCAAGTTAAAGATATAATGTGGGATTAGTTGAGTGTCATTTGCATAATCCAAATCCTCGATTTGAAGTGAGGTACTTCATGTAATTATTATTATCCTTCTTGTTGGAAAATCTTCGGTCTTCATTTCATCCAACACGATGGTATCAGAAACTCTTTTGAAATCTACGAATAGTAAGTACACTCCTTTCTCGAGATTATTTTGTTATAATGCGTTGAATATTGGCATAGCATACGCAGCTTCTGTTTGTAGATATCGCTGTATTATGATCGGTGTTAAGAAGAGTAATAAGTTAACACTTTTCGATAACTTAAAGATGATGCCTTTTATCAAAATTGTAGTTAACCTTTCGCCTTGCCACACTGATATGATGTGAATTCTGCATTACATAGTGAATTTTCACGACTTTAAGTTGATATTTGTAGATTTTAGACAATGTCAAAGTCAGGAAAGTGAAGAAAATTAAATGCGATTTTGCTGTTTTTTTGAAATTTTAATAGGTTTATTTGATATTTTTTTGTGGCTAAACGAATAGAGGTTTTATATTGATTTTTTTATTTGAAAGGTATGAGCGACTGCTACTTTCAGCATTTTTTTTTTTTATATATCTCATATATTAATGTTAAAATTATTCGTTCAAAATTTGAAAATAATAAAAATTTCACATTTTTTTACCCTTCCCAAAAAAAAGACAACGATTTTAAAGGTGAAAGTAGTTTTTAGTAGTTTAATGGTATACACCACAAGAAAATATGAACTCTCTACTTTCAGGAACAAAAAAAAAAAAAAAAATTTGCGCAAATTTGCGCAATTAAAAAAATAATAAAATGACCCTTTTATAAGCTGCAGTACACAAAAATCGCGAAGGAATAGAAAAGCATTTTCATCAGATACTATTAAATTACTCCTTCCTGACATTGATGATGAAAATGATAACGATTTTAACGAATGTAGTTAGTTTCACTTTTTAAGTATTTTTAGGTTACATAAGTATTAAATAATGTAAAATAAATATTATAAATAAATATTAATATCATAGAACTTTAAAAACTTAATTACATATATGGACTATCATAACAATATGAGACGTATGTTTGATTTTCTTAATGGGCCGTATGTGGTACCTAGGGGCACTTATGATCCGATCATAATAAAATCAGGTAAAATGATTCATATTAAACATGTTCATGTCGAATTTCATCAAGGTAATAAAATTTTTAAACCAATTATAATTGCTAAACATATTTTCTTAAGGGGCCCTGTTTTGGACCTAGCGGCAATTATGGACCGACCATAACAGAGTTTGGTAATATGATTTAGATTTACAAAATACACGTTCATACCGAATTTCATCACGATACCGATGTTTTTAAGCCATTTATAAGCGCAAACGCGAATTTCTAAAGGGGACTTTATATGGGGACTAGGCTCAAATGTGATCCGATTTTCACCAAACTTTACACCAAGATTTATTAGTGCACAGAACTGTTCTATGCTAAATTTTATCATGATTGCATAATTACCATAATTATGTGTAAATAAATGCATTTTCGCGGGGAATTTGTATGGGGGCTAGGTGAAATCACGGACCGATTTGAACCAAAATCAGTTGGATTCATTCTTGGGCCTAATTATCACTAACACTATCAAAAAATTCCAGCCATTAACTCATAAAACACTTCTATTAATTTTGGCCAGGTTTTCAGGCAAAATGCCCCTCTGTGCAGGAGGTGGTATTGTTGTCTTCAAGTGTTTGTGTTGTTGTTTAACTTCAGCTTGAATTCCCTTCTTTGAGAAATTAGATCGCAAGTAGCGTTTGATATAGAAATACACATTTCTGTATGATTGCGTTTCATACACTGTAAATAACTGCCCATAGTGATGGTAGTCTATTAGTAACTTTTTACAATTTACTGTACGTCTACGTTTTATGATGAATGATTGCTCTTTTTTACCATTTTATTTCGATCTCAATTCCGACTGTGATGATCACTACCGACGTCCACACCTTCTCTATCTGACATCTCTATTTTCTTCTCATTAATATATGGCCGATCTGATTGCGTAATTGCCTTCAGGTGATATAAATGCATATTTATATTCCTTGAATCCATAACAAATACTTACTTACTTAATTGGCCATTAACAACCCGAGTAACGAATTTCGGCCTGCCGCGTCACATCCTTCTAGGCTCCTCTGCTTCTTGCGCGCCTACGCCAGTTGGTCATACAAATCGTTGACAGGGCTTCCTCGATTTGGTCTTTCCAATGGATATAGGGTCGTCCACTTCGCCGACTTCCGCAGATCACCGCATCCAATACATGTCCCGCCGGAACATCCTCCTGCATTCGAACGACATGTCCGAGCCAACGCAGCCGCTGGATATTAATAAGCTGCACAACGTCTATGTCGTTGAGGAGCTCATACAGCTCACTGTTGGGTCGGATGCGGAAATCATCGCCAACTCGCACTGGACCGAAGATCTTGCGTAAGACTTTTCTCTTGAATACTCTCAAGGCTGCTGCATCAGTGCCTCTGCGCCAAAATGAAGCACGGGTAGAATGAGCATCATGTAGAGTATTGGATTTTTTGTACGAGAGAGGTCTCTGCTACTCAATTGCCTATTGAGTCCATAGTAGCACATGTTGGCTAGAGTGATCCTGCGCTTGATCTCCAGACTGACATCATTTTTGGTAGTAACGGCGGAGCCAAGATAAATAAATTCTTTGACTGTATCGAAGTACGCCGCGCGCCTATACTTGTCACAAATACTTCGCTTTGCCCTCATTTACTGCCGTACCCATCTTGGTAGACTCCCGTTCAATAGCACTAAAGGCAGCAGTAACATCTCGCTTAGTACGCCCTATGATGTCAATGTCGTCAGCGTACGCAAGCAGCTGACACTTTTTTGAAAAATAGTGGCATTGCAATGCACTCCCGTCTTTCTCAGAACACTCTCCATGACGAAATTGAAGAGGTCACATGATAAGCGGTCGCCTTGTCTGAAACCTCGCACGGTATCTAAACGTTCGGAGAGGTCCATTCCTACCTTGACGGAGTTGCCGGAATTGCTCAACGTCGTTCTGTGTAGCCTTATCAGCTTTGCAGATATACCGAGCTCAGACCTTGCGGAAAAACACGATCCCTTATGGGGCTATCGAAGACTGCCTTATAGTCGACAAAAAGATGGTTCATCTCTAGCTGTTTTTCGTGGATCTTTTCCAGGATTTGGCTCACACTGCGCCAATGGTGGACTTACCAGGTCTTAAGCCAAAGGTGTTAAGGTTCAATCAGTGTTTTCACAAGTGGCTTCAGTGGTTCACACAATACGCCTGTAAGAAGTAATATGCGATATGAGGAAGGCTTATACCCCTGTAGTTGGTGCATATAGTAGGGTCTCCTTTTTCAGGACAGGACAAAGGGCACTGAGGTTCCAATCGTTGGGCATACTTTCCTCTAGCCATATTTTGTAAATAAGCTGGTGCATGCCCCCACCAACTCACTACATCCGGTCATAAGCAATTCAGCGGGAAGGCCATCAGGGTCTGCCGCTCTATTGTTTTTAAAACGCATAATCGCGACTTTGACCTCTTCATGGCAAGCCGGCGGAATCTCCACGCCGTCATCGCCTTATAGCAGAGTAGAGAAGAGTTTCCTCCGCAACCTCAGCACCCCCTGAGGATATGTTACCAAGTTTCCATTCTCATCTTTGCAGGATGACGCTTGTAACCCTCGGTTAGACGTTCAACCTTTTGATAAAATTTTCGAGCGTCATTCCTACATCTATACATCTCGACTTCCTCACGCTCATGCCTTTCATGCTCCCTCTTCTTGCGTCTGAAAAGGCGTCCGTCATCCCTTCTCATATCTCTATAGTTGTCGACAATGGCTCGAGTAGCAGCTGACTGCAAACTTTTCTTGTGATCGCAGTTTCTTAACGTCCAGCTTTCGCAATGCACTAGAGCGCGCAGACCTTGATGCGCTAATGCGCAATCGGTACTTGGTTACGACAAGGTAATGGTCGGAGTCGATGTTTGGACACTGGATACGTCAATCAATATGATCAATCTGCTTGGACGTTGATCGACCGGGGACATCCAAGTAGCCTTGTGAATGTCGGGATGTAGAAACTTGGTGCTCATACTACCTCGAGTTTAGCATAGAAGGCATCTTTAACCACATCGTCCTTTTCTTTCGTCGGGGCGTGAGCACAAATAAGGCTGATGTTTTAAAATTTTTCTCTGGTGCGGATTGTGGCTATTCCTTCATTCACAGGCGTGAACCCAGAGAGAAGGTATCGCATCCGAATTCGTGCTTATCAATCTGGCAACTGTAATACACATCGCAGGATGCCAGCCTTTTCCATTCTTGTACTATCCATCGCATTTCATGTATGGCAGTGGTGGCAGTTCTACATTTAATGAGTTCATCTGCCAGCTGGGCGGAAGCACCTACACTATGAAGGGTGCGGTCGTTCCATGTGCCTATTCTTAAATCGTTTCCTTTAAATATTTGCCGCGGCCGTCAACTTTTGAGGGGTGTTGTGGTTTCATTGAGGCTTGTGTTGTGGTTTTCATTGGATAACCATTTTACGTGGTAGGTTCCAAGCCCTACGCACAACCCAAATTTAACGTTCAGGGGATTGGATTTCACTGCACGCATTAGTTAGCATTTAGCGAGTGCTAGAATGCTATCCAGGAGGGGCCACGAGGAGGCTGCGTGTCAACTTGAATACAGCAAGACAAGGATCGTCCTGGTGGTCGCCACGTTGATCACAGTCAGAAACTTTACCTTGTTTGCATGCATTCCATCCCTCCATCCATAACAAATAAGCAATTTTAAAAGTAAATAACGTAATTCTAACAACTGCGTCTTCCGTTAAGGACTATGTACCACGGTAATATATCTTACTCTACCCTTGAAGCGGCCTATTGAAGGGAGTTTGTGATTATAGTGGCAACCCTGTATTTATATAAGTATTTCAATTACTACTACTTATTACAACCCTGTCTATGATCATAAGTTAGTAAGTAAGAAACGAATGATAAATAAAAAAGAGATTCATTCTATATTTGGACACAAAACTAAAAAAACGTCTTTTCTTAAAAACTTTAAAAATTATTTGTTAAAGGTAAAATAAGCTTACATGATATTCTAGCTCTATTTCTGCCACCATAGTTTTCCCCTATAAGTTATAGCATTACCATTTTCTGTGTTGTAGCTGTGTAAGCCTTGATACTTCAAAAAAAAAAGGTCGTGAACTCTAACACTCTAAACACGTCCTTTTTCGTGTGCCAGTTGCTATGAGTTCCAATTCGTTGTTATTTTTCTTTGTATCTTTTATTCTTTTAATCTCTAATTGGTTAAGTAGGTGATTGGCGTAGAGTAGAATATTTAAGTAGTACTTTATTATATATAGTAGCAGTTTATTATTATATATAGTTTATTCTTTATAGGTGACATAACAGACTGTACTTTCTATGATGTTATCCTTTTTTCTGGGTGATTTCCGGATGAATTATGTGGAGCCACATAATTTAAAGAATTTAAAAACCTATAAGATAAGTTTATGTTTTCCACCGATATTGGATGATTGGCTTGGATCATGTAATTGAACTATTTGACTACGCCGGCTTTAAGAAGAATAAATTTATTAAAAATTTCGAGGAACGTTCATGGTTAACCATGTGCATAAAATTGTTTCAGTATTTCAAATTTATCAGTTTTTTATACAAATCTCTGACGTGGTTGAAGTTTATGTCTATATATTTACTACAAGCATTGTGTATGAGATTTATCAGCAGTTGTTGTCTAGAGCCTCAACGACTGTATTGTGGGACAGTTTGATCACCTTCAGTATTTTACAGAAGTATGTTACTTTTTGACTGCAGAATTTAAGCCATATACAAAATCAAATCAAAATCAGTACTTGTCAAGTCTACTGGTTGTTGTTTTCATTTCCTGATTTATCATATAAAACCAGCACCTGCCATCTCGTTTAAGATTTTCGGGCAAAAGCAACTTCTGTATGTAATATATGATCAGTAGCCCACTTTCGCAATGCTGCAATTGCATCTGTGTGGTTTTGGACAGATATTTCAATACCCTCTTCAATGTAGTAAAAGCTCTATATATGGGGCTTCTGAGGAAGTTTTGGGATAGAATATAGGTTTTCGGGCCTGGTATATACAACAATGTTCATAAGAGATTCAACTCGTCTACATTTCCGTTTTCGCATGCAGATTGGAATTGCAAGACAATACCTTTATCCACTACCACAATTCTCTCATTCTTTATGGAATTAAATCGTTTTTATCAGAATGAATTTCATGATATTGACAAAATTCTTTAGAAGAGGACTGGCGGCTAAAAATTAGCCATGCATGTTCCTTAAGTAGACATTATAAAGTTTATTTATTTATTTATTTTATTTATTTACTAGCTGTACCCTGCGCGCGTTACTGCGGCGCCAACTAAAATAAATTTGAAGGAAAGACATTATATAAATATCCAATTAATAATGAATCATTTTATTGAATTTGTTTCCCGTTGCCCAGATGATTCAGACGAACGGGCCTGAGTAGTACGCGTTCGATCAGTTTCTAATCTCACTTCTCGTTGTTCAAGTGATTCATGTGAACGGGTCTCAGCGGCATGTACACGAAGATTTTTAAGTCTCAATATTCGTTACTCGTCTGATTCTGAGGCTCGTAATGCTCTATTCTTCCGTGCTTGAGGTGTACGTCGAACAATGTCTTGTCATTCATTTTAAATAATTTTAAGTGGCGCCATCTACCGGAAATTAATCGCACCAACTTAGAAACGTCCGTCGACTCATGCGCAACAACTTTGCTAAAGATCATAACATGATTAAATGCACACTTTACGATTCTATTAATTACATGCAAACAAACATTCATTTTTATATATACACTTTCCCTTCTATCTTTCCTCCCGCGTCGTGAAATATTTTTGAAAAATATTCCAAAATATACCAAAATTCACATTCTTTATAGTTTATTTTCTTTGGTTTTATACATCAGGAATCATAGATAGCATTATTTTAGGGGTAACTATGCGTATGAGTAATATATTTCAAATGCAATTAAATATTAAGTATGTAGTATACATGGGCATGGCCCCTCGCTCATTGGAATATCAACATAAAAAGTAGCCTATAACTCCTTCCAGACATACAGGAAGATACTGTGAAAATTTCAAGAAAATCGGTTCAGCCGTTTAGTCGTCTATAAACTTCAAACATACAAACATACAATCAAACACACATTCATTTTTATATATAAGATTTATGGTAAATTCAATACAACAAATATTTTAAAGTATTGGTTAGTAAATTGTCATAAAGGTTACAAAACAATATAAGAGTGAAAATAGAAACAAAATTAATTTCAGGCAAAAAAGTTAAACTATATTAATATAATAATTCTCAATACAATAATATTTAGACAAATATAACATGGAAGGCAAATGTAACATGGAAGAATTAAAAACGAACGACTACGAAAAGTGCTTAAATATGGCAGTCTTAAAATGGCTTGCATTGGATATTAATTGTAATTGTGGGGGTAGTTGGCTTCAAAGACGAATGGAGTTAATGAAAAAGTGTTGCTCAGAGGCAGCTTTGGTATATTTTATACAATTTATCTTTTTTCCCTATTAGACCTAGAAAATTGTATTCTCTG
This sequence comes from Sarcophaga rosellei, assembly GCA_930367235.1. Lineage (NCBI taxonomy): Eukaryota > Metazoa > Arthropoda > Insecta > Diptera > Sarcophagidae > Sarcophaga > Sarcophaga rosellei. The sequence goes on along the minus strand of OV884017.1, from coordinate 69,116,725 downwards.
ATACAAATAGGGTGGTTGCTGATTATAAATGATTCTATGCAAGAGCAGTAGTACTCGGCACTTTAGTAAATTATCAAAGGTGATATTATAAATTTGATTGGCATAATGTGATATGCTACTATTTCTCTTGATGCCAAATACATATCGTGCAACACTATTAAAAGTCACATTTAGCCTTCGTCTACTAACGGCATCACAACTAGGAAACAACTCACAACCGTAAATTAGAGTCGGCAATAAGTATGTTTTGGCTAAAAGCATCCGGATATGGGTTGGTGTGAAATATTGAGTCATCCAAAGATTGCGAAGCATAGCAAACGTTTTCCCGCAATTAGCTTTAATATGATCCGACCAATTAAGTTGCTTGATGAGAATTATTTATTTTATTTATTAATGAAATTTTGCCCAAATCCTGTACAACAAGATGAAAATCTTATATTTAAAGTACAGGAACGTAATATGTAACTAATTAGTTTCGTAATAAATAATTAATTAATTTAGTAATAAGTAATTGACTTAATGATAACAAGGTATTAAAAAACAATAGAAAAAGGAGAAAGAAAAAATAAATTTGCAAATATATATAAAGAAAAAGAAAAAAAATCACCGAAAATATTGGGAACAAAAATTTCCTGAAGCTATTAGCGTTGGTGTTGCATTGCTGATGTTGTGGAAGAACGTTCCAGAGTCGAATAGCATGTAAATAAAACTGCCATTCGGAAAATAAATAACGATGCCGAGGAACTATAATATTCCTACTACGGGGTGACTGGACAAAACGTAGCCTGTCAAATAAATAACTCGGTATACGCTTGTTTACAATTCGATGCAAAAATAAAAGTACACGAATATTAAGGAGATTATCAAAGGTCACACTGTAAAGACTCTTAGCTGCCACAGAGATATGATCATATCTTCTCAAATTATAAACATATCTAGCAATAATATTGAATAGAACATTCAGTTTATGTTTGCTGCTAGAATCGCAATTACCAAACAGCTCGCATCCATACAGTAAGCAGGGAATCAAATAAGTCTTCGCAATTAAAATTCCAGTTCTCAAAGGTATATAAAGTTGCGTGGACCAAAGTACACGCAACTTAATATAAGTCTGCCTCACAAGTGAATCTATGTGATTATCCCACGTCAAATAGGAGTTAAAAATTATTCCTAAATTCTTCGCCGCATGAACTATCTCAATTTTCTCACCATTCATTACAACATCCCTGGATATTGTGGGTACGACACTTCTCCTATGCAATAAAATACACTTAGATTTCCCGGGGTTCAAACAGAATTACTCCTAGATTTTTAGCAGTCTCAACAATGTTTATATTTATATTATCAATATGTATTGGTGGAAGATATGTCAGAAAAGTTTTTGGTTGTCCAATAATTAAAACCGCGGATTTCTTGGGGTTTAGGCTCAGTCCATTCGCAGATGCCCATAAGTGGATATTACGTAAGTCCTGGTTTATTGAATGTATACAATTAGGCGCATCATCCACTCCACAACTAATGTATAGCTGTATATCATCAGCATACATATGTACTCGACAATGTTCTACATGCAATGGAAGATCATTAACATATATGGAGTATAAGAGTGGACCAAGTATGGAGCCCTGTGGTACACCCATTGGCGTTGAACAACTTCTCGACATATTCGAGCTAGGATAAACACTTCGGCTCCTATTACCTAAGTAAGATGATAATAATTTTAACGCAGTTGGGGAAAAGTTGCACATATGTTTCAACTTATGAAGTAAGATAGAATGATGCACTGTGTCAAATGCTTTAGAATGGTCAAGCAGTATAAGAAACGACATGGTATGACATTTATCAACCTGAAGTCGGATTTCTTCAGTCACATCAACTAAAGCACTAATGCAGCTATGCTTGGGTCTAAAACCAGATTGCCTTTCATTAAGCAAGGAGTTGGTATGTAAGTGACGGCTTATCTGCGTATGTATTAATTTTTCAAAAACCTTTGACAAATACGGCAAGATGGCAATCGGCCGGAAACTCTTATCTGGTTTTAAAATCCGAACAATTTTGTCATGTTTCCACATAGATGGAAACGTAGAAGTGGTAACTATCGTATTAAACAAATGGGTAAAATAAGCGAGTGTGTAAGGTAATGTAATCCTAACAAACTTTGGATGCATTCCATAATAACCAACAGCATTAGATTTTACATTAAGAAAGGACTCCAGTACCTCCTCTCTAGTGAAGTTTATAAAATTGAACTCAGGTGTTTGTTGTCGACCCAGAATTACGTTGTCATAATAATTAATGTTTATAGGTGGCATGGGAATATTCGAAAATTGATGATTCACTTCGTCGACATCTATTATCTCCGTGTCTGCATTGCCACTATTGACCAAACCCATCCTATGAATCTCTCTCCATTTTCTTTTCGAGTCAATACATATTCGAAACTTATTTTCATAAAACATAGACTTGGAATTTCTTATCTTCGCATTTACGGCAGATCTTGCAGATTTACAATTCTCATAAAGCTCCGGTGTTTTAAACCGTTTCCATCTGGAGTATGCATGATTTCTGATGTCAATTACAGACTTTACCTCAGAAGTAAACTAAGGTTTACTATCCCGTAGGGATTTCGATTTTATTCGAACATATTTATCATAAAGATATCTTAGATTGCTATTAAAAAATGCAATTGGTCATCAACATCAGAGTTTAGGAACACATGATTCCAATCCAGAGATAATAATTCAGTACCAAGAGACTGATAGTCTATATTCTCGAAGTCTCTGTATTGAAAATTTCCTGTTTGAGCACCCCTTAGAGGGTCAAAATCATAAGATATAAACAGTAAATCATGTCGTGAAAACATTGATGCAGATAGTTGGTCAAAGAGCAGCAAGCGAAACACGTTATTGGTGAAGCAAAGGTCAAGTAAAGTGCATGATGTGGACGTAAAATGGGTAGGAATTCTCTTGTTGGCTAGGTTTAGACCAATGGAGTTCATGTCCTCTACTAAACTATTATCCTCCAAAATATTGGCATTAGAATCACCAGTCAAAATCACATGGTTACATCCAAGAGTGTAAGTACTCAGCATTTCCAACATTTGGTTCGTATTGATGGTTCTATTAGGTCTATAGATTGTACCCAATAAGAGTTTATCACCTTTGTTATAAATTTCCACCAGGATGTACTCAATACTGTCACCAACACCATTCTTGATAATCTCTCTGCATGTAATGCTAGTTTTTACTTACACAGCAACACCACCACCATTTGTTGTCCTGTCGGAACGAAAGAGTCGATATCCATATAAATAATATATACTGCTACTAACATCCGTAAAGAACCAAGTTTCTGAGATGCATATGATATCAATTTTCGAACCTTCAAAAATTAAACGGAACTCGTCCATTTTATTGTTCAAACTCTGATCATTAATATGGAATATCTTAAGTCCAAGATCATTTTTACATAGAATCCTAAGCATAATTTTCAGATTTTCTCTAGAGCCAACCCTTATTTCATTAAGATCCAGTATCATGGTATTTACAAATTTTCCTAACAATGCAAGCAAAAATTGAGTCTTCAAAAAGCACAATACATAGTATAATTACAAAATAAAAACAAATATTTTGGTATTAACATATAATTTTGGTAAAAATTTAATTAAAAATATATATATTTTGTTGATTAACTTAGTGTAAAATATTAGGAGAGTTAATGTGAGGTCGAAAAAACTGGTCCAATGCATCTAATTCATCAACTCGCATTGGTTCATCGCTTTCCAATGTTTTAATGTATACAAATCCTCGGTGGGTAAATGCTGAAGAAATAAGCTTATCCTTTTTTAAACGATGAGCGCGGAGAAATATTCGGTGGTTTTCAGGCGTAAGATTCTCATTCAAGTAAAATGGAGTTGACTCTCAAACCCAATAAGATTTAATCGGAAAGGATCTTTGCTTTTTCTAAAAAAACATTTAACTGACGTTAGAACATAGTTTCTATCATATGGTCTTGCAAATTTTATTATAATTGGGCATCTTGCCCCTTATTAACGTGCCTATCTTTATTTACGTAGCTGTTGTTCTTCTTCAATTTTATTCTAAAAATTTCTTTAACGTTTGGGGGATCAATTCGAATCACCCCACAAATTTTGTTGAATATTGCAAAAAGATCCTCATTATCATACTGAGGAATACCGTTGATACGCAATTCATCAGAAACCGTAGAATTCTCTTTGTTTCTAACATATTTTTTAGAGCCTCAACTTCCTTTTCCAGTTTATTATTTTTTTCTGCCTGTGCTATTAATTTTTCCGACACTGTATTTCTTATTCCTTGCATGTCTGCTTCAAGAGCAGATACTCTCTCAAATAAATTGTTTAACTTACTCATCGTAATTTTTTTTTTTTATTGATATTAAGTAGTATTAATAATACTTTTAATTAACATTTAAAATTATAAAATTATACTATAAATACAAATGCTCTAATTAATGCTTCTTATAAAATTTACAGTTTTCTTCCTAAAAACATTATCATTAATTTCATTTTTAACATCAAATGGCAACATATTGTACAGGTTTAGTCCTTTATAAAACAGCGACTTTTGCTTTGCAGTGGTGTTGACTTGTTGAATCCTGAAGTCCATGACGTTCCTCAAACTGTATGGTTGAACCTCCCCAACGTATCGTAGTTGTTCTGTTAGATATTCTGGTGCATCACCTATTTTCATTTTTCGAATAAAGTATATAGTGTTAACTTGTAGTCTTTCCTTTTTATTTAACCATTTCAAAGTATCTAGCATCCATCTTGTTGATGTTAATCTATTTACTTTAAGTATTGCACGCATTGCCTTATTTTGTAATTTCTGTAGTCTTATTATTTGTTGATCTGAACAGCAAGTATGTAATATTGTTGATCCATATTCGAAATGTGGTTTAATTATTGTATTGTAAATATTTATTGATGTTATAATTGACATTTTATTTCTTATGCGTTTGAAAAATCCGATTTTTTTCCCGATTTTTTTACAAATAAATTCAATATGATCATTAAATTTTAATTCTTTATCTATTATGAAACCCAAGTATTTTATCGAATTAACTTTCTCTATTATTACATTATTTATTTTGAATATTAAATTATTGTCCATATTAATTTCTAACAATTTGGTTTTATTCTCATTTAGTTTTAGCTTGTTCATCATTAACCATTTATTTATATTTTCCATATCCTTTGACAAATTTTCGTGACATAAGATATCATTCTTATCATCAGTAAAAATTAAAGTATCGTCCGCATATAGCACTATCTCACATTTCTGCAAAACCTTTTCAATATCATTTATGTAAATAATAAATAACAGCGCTCCTAATATTGATCCTTGTGGTACTCCATACTTATTTTCAATTGGGCTGGATTCAATGTTGTTAACCCTTGTAATTTGTTTACGGTTCGTTAAATATGACCTAAACCACATCAGCTCTTCATTCTCTATTCCATACTTCATTAGTTTTTGCAGCAGAATGTCCCTATCAATTGTTTCAAAGGCTCGCCTGAAGTCCAGAAAAATTGCAAGAATCTTATTATTTTTCGTATTCTTCCACCGACTTATGACATAATGAACATACGGGTTATAGGGTGGGGTTAGTATGTGGGTAAGAGGAGGTAGGGTATATAAATGCACAAACCTTTTCTATATTAATGTATATATGTAAATAATAAGTATTGGTATATGTTTGTGTATGTATTTTTAAATCGTTATAAAACGTATATTTGGTTGTATTTTGTAACACTAAATATTTTTGTTTATAATGTTCTATTTAGTTCACGTTCACAAACTTTTAGTTTATTGATGTTCACAATGTTTATGATTTGTTAAATAGTTAATATGAATTCATTTATTGTTATAACCAAATCACTTATTTTCGCACACGCGTGGGGTTTGTTGGGTTGTTCTGTGTTGTTCAAGGATCGATAATCAACTGCTTGATAAGGATCTACACAATCCTTTCTGAACCTGTTGAGGTGGTGAATGTTGATGTGTGTTGGTATTGATGTGTGGTGAATGTTGATGAGTGTTGGTGTTAGTATTATTAGATGTAAACAAAATTAGAAGGCAGAATTAATTTTAAGTATATTTGTTCACTTGTGTGAACATCCTCCCGGGCCGGCAACCTGTGAATAAAAAGGCAATTATTGTTATGTATTCGTTTAAGGAATAAGGGTAGAAGGGTAGATGGAAAAAGGGTAAAAAGAAGGTATTTAAATACTTGGGTAAAAGTTTAAGCCTAAATGGATCCCATGACCAACCAACCAAGCGTTGAGTCATGTGCAATGAGGGATCCTTTTCCAATGTGGATAACATTGGATTGCAATATAGTAGTATATAAGTCGCCGCCAATCTCAATAGACACAGGGATGTTAGTGTAGAACTCGGGGTCAGCCAGGGATATTCGGCAAAAATTTTCTTTAATGGCTGGATTCATTTCCGCGGGGTATAGCGACTTGGGCAAATCAGACACAACTCTCATACATATTTCATAGGAACAAGAGGAACCCATGTTCGGTTCCATCTTCACTTTAACGTAGGTTTGACCTTCTATCTTGAATGAGACCAAGCTTCTGTCTCGAACCACTGATGCTGCGATGATGGATGTGCCTATAGTGGGGTTAAGGACGACCCTCATTTGCCTACCATCAATATTGACCATGGCCGTTGGGATGAATGTTTTTGTTGGCGTTGGCATTATTAAAGGTGCGCTTATGGATACGGTTGACTTTGTCCGTGGTGCGGGTATTGGCACTGTATCTCTCTTCATGGTGACCGTTGGAGATTTTTCTCTATTCAATTTCTTAATAATACGCTCGGGCCCGTGTAAGGTAGTATGGTGTTTACCTCCACACTTATTACATCTTGCGGAACTGGTGCACCCTTGAATCAAATGATTTCTGGCCAAGCAGTTAACACAATAATGCAAGTTGAGCACACTCTGATATTTTTGAGTTAAATTCATTCGGTCAAATCTTTGGCAGTCGCTTAAACGATGGTTAGCTTTACATATGCCGCAACCGTAATGCTTTCGGGTTTGTTCGCGTTCGTTATGGTGCTTGGGCCGTACCGATTGTTTTGGCGACTTCTTTTGATTCCGCTTCTTGTTGGGTGACATCTGTGGGTTAATAAGTATATTAGTGAAGAATGGGTTGATTAATAACCGAAATGGGTGGGTGGTCAATTTCGGGTGGATAAATGTTAGTGAGTGGGGTAGGTTGTCGGGTAAGTAACGAGGTTAATATTCTGGGTGAGTAACGGGTTATGAGTAAGGGTGAAACATGTAAGATTATCTGAAGGACTTTAATTAATGTGTGGGTAGGACTACGACCTTGGTTATGGGCCGAGTCAAGGTTCCGGTTGATGTCCGAAGTTCAACTACTCTAGGTAGTCCATCGGAACCAGGGTGAGTCTTAGTTACTCTTCCGAGTAACCATTCATTTGAGGGTAGGTTGTCCTGTTTAATGGCGACAATGTCATTGACTTCTACAGGACGTTTAGGGTTTCTCCATTTATAACGTTTATGGAGCTCTTTCAAATATTCGTCCTTCCATCTTTTGCAAAACTGATGGTGTTGAATTTTCAACTTTTGCCGTCTGTTCGCTAGGGTAATATTCTCGTTACTAAAATCGGGTTCAGCGGGTGATAGTAAGGGTGAGCCAATTAAGAAATGACCTGGGGTTAACGGGTTAAGATCTTGAGGGTTTTCACTTGACGGGCTTAAGGGTCTTGAGTTGAGGCATCCTTCTATTCTAGCCAATAGGGTTGCTAGTTCCTCAAAAGTGTATTTTAAATTTGCCAGCTTCTTAATATGGGACTTGAAGCTTTTTACGCCGGCTTCCCATAAGCCTCCCATATGTGGAGCTCCGGGTGGGATAAAGTGCCACGTCAAGTTTTGGAAACTAGTGGTTGATGTAACCACTCCTTTCAATTGTTTGAGGAATTCCTGTCGCTGCCTTTTGATCAGTTGGCTAGCACCAACGAAATTGGTTCCATTGTCGGATACACAGCGACAGGGCATCCCCGCCTCGAAAAGAATCGGGCAAATGCTGCCATAAAGGCTTGGGTAGACAGGTCCGATGTAGGCTCTAAATGGATAGCTTTGGTAGAAAAGCAAACAAATACGCAAACATAACCTTTGGTTATCCTACAGGTACTACCAATGTAGGATTTTATGTCAAATGGTCCGGCAAAATCAACTCCAACAGTATTAAATGGTCTGCTAATTTGGGTACGTTCCGGGGGTAATGCAGCCATAAATTGGGTAGTTTGACGATTCCTATATTTCGTGCAGGGTACGCACCTATTGACTACAGAACTGATAAGATTCTGCAGTCTCGGAATCCAAAAATTCGAGCGAATTATTCGTAACATAAGACGATTTCCGCCGTGTAGGGTTATAAGATGAACGTGTTGGGTTAATAATTTGGCAAAAGCGCTTGAGTAGGGTAATAAAATAGGGTGTCGTTCATCATATGTTAAACTATTGGAGTTTGCCAATCGGCCATTTGTGCGCATGATATTCTTTGTGTCTAAAAAGGGTGTAAGGGTGAGTAAATTGCTTTTCCTGGGTAGAGGGTTTGAGTTTTTCAGACAAGAATACTCCTCGCTGAAATATTGTGTCTGACAAAGAATTATCAGTCTATCACGGGTAGTCTTGATCTCATGCGCATCAAGTTCAATACTCGGGTGGGTTAATAATCTATTGAGTCTTTCGTCAATAGATTGTGGAACATTTCGATCCAGAACAATGCTTTCATGTCGAATTCCATTTCTTCGAGTCATTGATGCGCGATCACAAAATCGATAGACATATGACAATATTCTAAGTGCTTTGGACCATTTAGAAAAGTTTTCCAAAATGTCCTGGGTAGGGTGGGTAGAGTCCATAGATGGGTTTGGGTTTACAGTCGTAGAGAACGACTGACAAATTTTAGCTTCAGCTTGAGTTTCGTAGGGTAAGTGTGTTGTTGGCCACTTTGTAGGATCTTCCTTCAGCCATGTTGGTCCATTCCACCATAACTTGTCGTCCTTCAGCTCGTCTGCGTTGCAACCACGACTGGCAACATCGGCTGGGTTATTGTAAGACGCCACGTGACTCCAGTTCTTGGTTCCTACCGCTTCTGCTATTGTAGACACACGATTCGCCACAAAGGTGTTCCAAGTAGTCGGGGGTTTGTTAAGCCATGCCAAAACTATTGCGGAGTCCGTCCAGAAGTACATTGGGTATTGAGTTAATTGCAGCTGGGTAATTATGTTCTGTGCCATTTTTGCCAACAACACTGCACCACAAAGTTCTAATTTCGGTAATGAAATGACCTTGATAGGTGCAACTCTCGTCTTAGCGAAGAGTAGGGTTACGGATACGGGTCCGTTTATGGGTATAACTCGTGCGTATAAAACCGCAGAGTAGGCTTTTTCAGAAGCATCTGAAAAGCCATGAAACTCAATTTTTGCCGAAGGTGAAAAATTTATCCATCTAGGAATACGAATATTGTCAATGTTATCATAAAACTGCAGAAACCTGTGCCATTTTATAAGGGTGAGTGGGTTTAGACATTCATCCCAAGCTGTATTATCCTGCCAAATTTGCTGCATCACTATTTTGGCGGATATGATAATTGGTGCTAACCAACCAGCTGGGTCAAAAAGTTTAGCGATGTCAGATAATACTGCACGCTTAGTGTAGGCTGGTTTTCTCTCTATTTTAGGGGCCTCAAAGAAAAAATCGTCTTCTTTTGGATTCCACCGAATGCCTAGGGTCTTAGGGTTTTCCGATTCCGGAAGGGTGAGTAAGGCGGCATTGAGTTGGTGATCCTTGGGTACATTATCCAAAATCGTTTGGGTATTTGATGTCCACTTTCGTAGAGGAAAACCAGCAGTATCAAGTGCGGTGATCAACTGTTTTTGTGCTGCTTCAGCCTCTTGAACAGTGTGAGCACCGGCTAGTACATCATCGACGTACATGTTATCTCTTAAAATTTGAGATGCAATTGGGTGGGTATCTTGAATGTCTTTAGCTAACCTGTGTAGGGTTCGGATAGCTAAATAAGGGGCACAGTTAACGCCAAACGTGACTGTCTGCAGTTCGTAATCTTGAATGGGTTCGTTGACGCTTTTACGGAATAAAATTCTTTGATAGGGTGTGTGGGTAGGGTTTAATTGAATTTGCCTGTACATTTTCGTGATATCGGCATTAAAAACAATCCTATAAAAGCGCCATCTCAAGATTGAAACAACCAAATCTTGTTGTAGGGTGGGACCAATGTGTAGGGTATCATTCAAGCTGTTGCCGTTCGAAGTTTTGCTCGATGCATTAAAAACAACTCGAACTTTTGTCGTAACACGATCGGGTTTAACAACAGCATGATGGGGTAAATAATAATGGGTATTTGAAGAAGTGTTAGGGTTATAATCAATGGGTTTCATATGACCTAAGTCAATATATTCTTGTAGCGCGTTATCGTATTCAAGTTTTAACTCGGGTTTCCTGAGTAAATTTTTCTCATTTCTTAAATATTGAGCCATTGCTATATGGCGAGAGTTTCCTAACTCAATTCGAGGGTTACGAAACGGAAGAGTTACTTGATAACGGCCACTGGGTAAACGACGGGTAGTCGTGGTGTAAATTTTCTCACAAGTACAATCATCCTTAGATTGAATGGGTACTTGAGGAATTTCTTCAATTTCCCAAAATTTGGTCAAAAAACTATCAAGCTTGACAGAGCTATAGTAAGAAACGATTCTTCGGGTAGGGTGAGAATCTTGTACTGGTCCGGTTAAAATCCAACCAAACTCAGTTTCTTGAGCTATTAATGTGCCAAGAATATCTTTCTTAACACCTGCTCTAAGAATTTGTGGGTAAAAATCGCTACCAATTATAATGTCAACTGGGCGGCTTTCATAAAATCTAGGATCCGCCAATGGGATTCTGTCTAACTCTTTTATGAAAGTAGGGTTTAAGTGTTGGGTGGGTAAATTGCGGGTGAGGGTTTTGACAACAATTGCCTGAATATTCAGTGAGAATTCTTTATTAGTGTTAGAACCAAGATGTATATCACACATCTTGTTCGAACGTGCTGAAACAACCTCATTTAAACCTGAGATTTCAGCAACTATGGGTAGGGTGGGTATGTGTAATTTGCGCCTTAGCTTATCAGAAATAAATGAAAAATCTGATGCTGGGTCAATAAGCGCTCTAGCAGGGTATTCCTCACCGTGTATCTTAATATTCAAAGCAGCTGTGCCTAATAGTTTAGCTCTGTCGTCTAATTGGGCTTTGCTTGATTGGGTTTGGGTAGAGAAAGACTGTATTGCATTTGACGTAGAGGGTTTATCGTCATTTTGTGGGTTAGTGTTTGGGTTGGGTTTGTGTAAAAGGGTGTTATGTCTGCCGCCACAGTATCTGCACGTAAATGTACTGCGACATTCTGATACCATGTGGCTAATGGCCAGACAATTATAACAAATTGAATTCTTTCTTACGAATTCAATTCTTTCATTTACTCCCAGGGAAGTAAATGATGAGCATTCCCTCAAGGTGTGGTTATTTTTGCACAGTTTGCACAATGAACCATCAAGTTTTTCATGGGTTTTTGGGTAATTATGGGTATTTGGGTGGGTTTGGGTTGAATTCAAGGGTTTGCTCTGGGTATCCTTCCTATTGTTGTGTGTGACATTGTGGAACGTCTTTACTCTTCTGTCAAATCGATTGTTGATGTCCTGGAGAATTTTGGGTTTCGGGTGGTTGTTTGGGTTAGGGTTAGGGTTAGTTTCCGGAACATCATTGACAGAAGTGAGTTCTTTAAATGTATTTGTTAAAAATACATCCACATCTGTCCAGGAAGGCATTTCAGCACAATCTTTTAGGGTTTTTTCAAATTCCCTTCGGGTTTCTTTGGGTAATTTTGTCAAGCAGAGATATACAATGATAGGATCCCAATTGTCCGTATCTATCTCCAATGTATTCAAATTTGCAATACAGCAATTAATCTTTCTCTGAAGTTTTCTTATTGAAACACTGCACATAGTGTTTACCGCTGGTAAATTTAGAAGGGTTTTTATCTGAGCATTAATTTGCATCCTTCTATTCTCATATTGATTTACCAGTTGGGTCCAAGCAATAAGAAAACCTTCGTTAGTTAAGGGTGCGTTGTCGACTATTTCCTTAGCTTCGCCGCTTGTCTTATTCTTGAGGTAGAAAAGTTTTTCTACTCCACTTAGGCGGGTGTTATTGCCATAAATAGCCTTGAATAGGTCTCTGAATGAGGCCCAAGACTTAAAATCCCCACTAAACGTTTGCATATCGCAAGGGGGTACGTTAAATCCAATTGAGTGGGTGGGTGGTGTGGGTTGTGAGGGTTCGGGTGGGGTGGGGTTTGAATCTTTGGGTTGGGTTAATTTTTCTATAGACTCATCTATGGAAATCATAGATGATCTATAGAATTTTTTGGCAGCTCTCACATTCCTGGAGAGGCCATTAAAATTTATAGAATTGGCGACCTCAGGGTCATTGAGTTGTGGCGACTCTCGGATCTGTTTAAATTTCCCATCAATGTTCGACCACAACTCTTCCAATTCATGCCTCATGAATCTCAATGCTGGTAGCGATTGAAGATTCTCAGGACTAGCCTTATAGTCCTCTTCAAAGGCACTTAAATCATGTTGGATATAACGTGTTATATCGGCGGCTAAAGCTTCTAGTTTCGACATATTTAATGTTAAATTTAACACACTGAGGATTGGAAAAAGTCAGTAAATTTCGATATTAAATCGATTTAGCGTGGGTAAATTTGGGTTTAAAAAATATTTATTTCAAATTTGAAATAAATCTTAATCAGCGGACAAATTGCCTATTGGGTATTCTTTGTGTTTTTGTTGCACTACACAAAGAAAACGGCAATATTTGTTACTCACAATATTTCGAAAATATTATCGAAGGAAAAGGGTATTTATTGGGTGGGTGTGTTTATTCGATAATATTTCTTATTGCGAGTTTTACAAATTAAAGAAATTCGCGATAGAATTTTACGTAAATCTTATAAAAAATGTAAATTGAAAATATTCAACTTACCTTGTCCGCTGAGGGTAGGGTACAAACCAATTTTATTTTTCCAATTCCTCTTTGTGCGATGTTTGTTGTGTTGTGTTTGTGTTCAATGTTAATAATGTTAATTTGTTAGTATTCACTTATATTTGTAATTGTTTTTGATTATTGTTAGTGAACAGTAATAGAATGTAATTGTTAGTGCACTTTATATTCTTCAATTTTTTAATTTTTGTGACTATGTATTTTGTTGCTATTTATTTTGAACTTTCTTGAACTTTTTATTTTTGTGTTCTTCAATTTGGATATTGTTTATTTATTATTTTGGCAATGTATAATTTTTGTTTCTTTATGTGCTATGTATTTTGTTTCTATTTTTTGTGAACCTTTGTGAACTTTTGTACTTTCTTTTGATTTTAAATTTGTTTTTAACTTTTATTTTTACAGTTCTATGTAATTTGATTTTATTTTTGTACTTTCAATATGTGTAATAATTTTGAATATGATGTGATGTATTGTTTTTGATTTTGGAATGTTCTTATTTTTTATTGTTTTTGTGATGCACTTTTTATTTAGAATATATTTTCTTATAATTATTGTTTGTGTTAATTGTTAATTTGTGTTTTTTGATTTATATGTTTAAATATTTTGTTGACTATCGAGTATTTTGGTTTTTTTTTGTAGGATAATTGTTATATTTTGCATGGGATGATTTCTGTTTCCACTGTTTTTGTTAGTGTTTGTGTTTATTTTATTTCGTTTATTAAAACACATATAAGTCACATTTGCACTGATTGTTTTTTTTTTTTATATTTTAAAAATTTTAAAATTGGAGTAGGGTAAAATTTGCACAAATTGGGGGGTTATGGGTTTTTGTGGACTGTATGTATCTATGTCGCTGTCTTCTTTTTCCTCGAAGGACCATGAACATACGGGTTATAGGGTGGGGTTAGTATGTGGGTAAGAGGAGGTAGGGTATATAAATGCACAAACCTTTTCTATATTAATGTATATATGTAAATAATAAGTATTTGTATATGTTTGTGTATGTATTTTTAAATCGTTATAAAACGTATATTTGGTTGTATTTTGTAACACTAAATATTTTTGTTTATAATGTTCTATTTAGTTCACGTTCACAAACTTTTAGTTTATTGATGTTCACAATGTTTATGATTTGTTAAATAGTTAATATGAATTCATTTATTGTTATAACCAAATCACTTATTTTCGCACACGCGTGGGGTTTGTTGGGTTGTTCTGTGTTGTTCAAGGATCGATAATCAACTGCTTGATAAGGATCTACACAATCCTTTTTGAACCTGTTGAGGTGGTGAATGTTGATGTGTGTTGGTATTGATGTGTGGTGAATGTTGATGAGTGTTGGTGTTAGTATTATTAGATGTAAACAAAATTAGAAGGCAGAATTAATTTTAAGTATATTTGTTCACTTGTGTGAACACATAATTTACAGCAGTTTCACATGAAAACTTCCTTCTGAAACCTGACTGATATTTTGACAATAACTTGTTTTCCTCCATGTATTTTTCCAACTGTTGCTTAACCACAGTTTCTAGAACTTTTTCAAATGTCTTCAGTGAGTTAATAGGACGAAATTCTTCACATTTATTAGTGTTTTTAATTTTTTCAATTGGTGTTACCAATGACTCTTTCCAATTATCGGGAAAAATTCCCGTTTCCAGCGATTTATTTATAATTTTAAGCAAGATGTTACCTACTAACTCCCAGTTATTCAATATTAAGTTACTCGATATTCTCCTATAATCGTTTTTCTTTTTAATAGTTTTACATATATTTCTTAATTCTAATAATGAAATTGCACGGAATTTAAATCTACAGTTTATCACAGGAATTTGGTTCTTATATTGCACGTCCTCTATGGAGCATCTTATTTCCTTAATACTATTTACGAAGTAGTCATTAAAATGTTCAGCTATTTCGGAATTAATATTACATTCTATATTATTAAATATCACAGATTTAATCACATTTTTGGGAGTTTTTAGGACTAGTTCTTTTATTTTATACCACATTTCTTTTTGGTTGCTTGTATTCGTAATCTTATTGTTTATAAACTTATTTTTTTCATTAACAATTTTCACTTTATATAAATTTCTTATGAATTTATAGTTATTCCACGACGATACTGTATTTTCAAATAAAGCCTTTTGATATTTTATAATTTTTTCCTTTTTCAATATTCTTAGTTCGTTGCTAAACCATTTATTATTATTGTTTTCGCGCACTTTTCTCTTCACTACAAATTTTTCAATTGTTTGTTCCAAACAAGTATCAAGATTATAAACGTATTCATTTATGTTATCTATTTCATTAAATTCTATTAATGCATTTAGTTCATAATTAAATCTGTCTTTATTGTATTTGAATATGTCTATTTCCATGTTCCGTATCTTCTGATCGTTTCCATTCTCGATAATAATATCTATACATTCGTGATCTGATATTTTATTGTTTATATTATTTCTTGCCGACACCATTTCATTATTTGTGATTATATAGTCTATTAATGTTTTAGAATCTTTGGTTATTCTCGTATATTCCTTCATTATCTGTTTTAGCCCGTTATCATTCAATATGCTTTCCAATTTACCATTATAAAAATCTGATTGCCAATCTATGTTGAAGTCTCCTGCTATTATAATGTCATTACTTTTCTCGCACAAGTCCTCCAAAAACTGTTGTAAATCTTCACAGAATTCCGCTTTGCTGTAGCTTGGTGATCTATATATTATAACTATTATAAATGATAAGCCTTCACATTTCGCCAAATATGCGCTAATCCAGTGTTTGGAGTCCTTTACGTTTTCCTTAATTCTGTTTACCTTCCATTGTTTTTTAAAATATAATGTTACTCCTCCTGTCCTGGGTGAATTGGACATTGTCACGTATTGATCGTAAAGACCCAATTCTGTCTCGCATTCATCTATTTTTTCCGTTATGTGCGTTTCGGAGAGCGTTATAAAATCTGGTTTAATATTTTCGGCAATTATTTCCAGTTGAGTAAAATTATTCAAAAGTCCTTGTATATTTGTATAAATTCCATGAATTTTCTTTGATTGTTAAATAGCTAATCCAATTCTTCTTTTTCTTACCAAAAGTCTGTTTTGATAAACCGGGCATTCTCTATTAAATGTGGCATGATCTTCGTCCAGCCCTAGATTAAGTCTTCTATTTTCCTTTATACAATTGATGCATTTTTTCACTATTTCCTTATTACATTCTTTGCTTTTGTGATTTCCATGGCATTTATAACATGTATCCTCATTTTTACATTCCGATGATTTGCGGTTATATCCTTGGCATTTAAAACATTGCAGCACATCTGTACCATCGAAAACCCGGCATCTATCCCATCCTATATTAAGCCTTACTCCCGATATCACTTTTGGATACGATTCATTATCGATTTTCATTTTCGCATTATATATTGTTCTATTAAATTTCTTAGATTCATATATTTTGATAAGTTCTATTTTACTGTCTTTCAATATTTCATTTTGATTTTTCAATTTCTCTATTAGTTCCTTCTCCTGCATTTTAAAATTCATGTCCGTTATCATAATTTGCATACCTACTTCCTTTGGCACTTTCACTTCATAATTTTTACTAATTTGAGTTTCAATAGCTTCTTTAATTTTTTCTCTTTCCTCCACATTCTTGCTTTTTATTACTAGTGTACCATTTTTCCTATTTTCGACGTTCGTTATTTTAAAATTTATTGGGCCCACCTTTTCATTTAATTCTGCCTTTGTTTTTTCAACACTTTGTTTTTCCTTGGGCTTTATAATTAAGGGGACATTTTTTGAAACATCTGGCATCACTATATTATTTGCAGCTATTTGTGCGTATGACATTTTCTGTTTGACATTCGTATCCTTGACAATTTTCTTTATTTCATTACACATTTTCGTATTGCTTTTCTCGATCGTTTCACACATATCCTTATTCTTGTTTTCAATATTGTTTACCGTTCCATAAATGTCCTTGACTTCTTGTACATTTATTTCGCATAATTTTTGAATTTTTTCCATTTTTCTAAATCTTTCATCGTACCGTTTTTCGATTGCCTCCAACAATGATTTAATTTCATTCTCATTTTTCCTAAGTGAACTTTCAAACTCATATTTATACTCTTGCAATACTTGTTTGTTTTTCTCGACGCCCTCTTGAATACCACTTAAGACAAGATCAACATTCTGAATGTATTGTAAACAGTCATCACATATGAATCTCACGAAATTATCCTCTTACAATATTTTTGCGGAATATTGATCGATCCCGGCACATTTCTTAGAGTAACGATAAATTTTGTTGCATACTCCATTCCATCTAATGCCACCTTCACCTCTTATCGATGACTTGCACTTAGTGCATTCAGCCATCCTTTTATTGTTCTTGACAAAAAAAACTTCACTCTGCAAGATTTTTTCTGTCTTCACCAACACTTGATATTTTAGTTTTAATTTTGTTTTTAGAATAGTCTCTATCTATTTTTTAAACAATTAATTATAAAAATTTCTCTAATTTTAAAGAGCTTTATTAAATTTCCTTGTATATTCGACAGTTTTATGTTTATATAGTTTTATGTTTATATATAATGCTATGTTTATCGTAATGCTTAATCTCTTGTCAATCTCATTTAAGAGACGTTCTTCATAGTCACGGAACATTGTTTGTATATTCGTTTGTAACTGTTCACTTAGTTTCTCAAATCGTTTATCCATTACTTGTATAATCCTTAGTGGAGAGTTAAGCCGAAAGTCCATACCATGCGTTTCATGCGACCTTGCGTTACATGCATTTGCATTCTATGCTATTTTTATTGCAAGTTACACACAATGTGTTTTATGCGACTGGTTTTTTGTTTTGGTCAGCTGTTGTGGTAAACAATAAAAAAGCAAACAAGAACATTTTTTTGAAAAATAGAGTCAAATTGTAATTTTAAAAGAATTTATGCCATTAATTACAAATTTATGAGTTTAAATATGTGATATTTTGTGCTTTTAAGGCCTACGAAAATCCTCAAAAGAACACAAGACGAGTGTTTTCGGTTAATTTATCCTCCATTTTTCATGTTTACAAATAAATAAATTCAAAGTAGATGACACTCAGTACATAAGAACAATCGACAACTAGTAACATGCATATTTTGTTCATGAAAGAAATGTGTTAAAAAATGTATTTTAATGTATTTTCCTCTAAATTAGTAGTAAACTTTATTATGAAATATGTTTTTATCAATATTTTTATAATGCAAAAAGAAAAATGCGAAAATAGTAATGCACTATTTAAACATATCTATCGAAACCATTCCCAATAGTATATAATTTGGCATGCCAAGTTTAAAAAACTGCTGACATTTTCCAACAATGCATGAGTCGCATAGAAAAGTAGAAAGTAAACCTACTTGATGCGTTCTACGCGTCTATGCATTTTCTTCTGTTTCTTGTCACAAACAACTACACTGATTCTACTTTTTCCGTATACGCATGTAATGCAAGGTCGCATGAAACGGATGGTATGGACTTTCGGCTTAAACCTACTTGATGCGTTCTACGCGTCTATGCATTTTGTTGTTTCTTGTCACAAACAACTACACTGATTCTACTTTTTCGGTATACGCATGTAATGCAAGGTCGCATGAAACCGATGGCATGGACTTTCGGCTTAAACGCATGGTCGCATGAAACGCATGGTATGGACTTTCGGCTTTAGTATTAGGAAGATAGAGAGATTCGCGCTCTGTACACCCACGCATTTTTGGTGTGTTATCAGTAAGAGAAGTTCGGCTGATTTCTCTTAATTGTTTCTGTAAGGGAGAGTTCAGTTTATCCATATTTAAAACCGGTTTCTGCTTTTGTTGTTGTTTGTTGTGTTCTTTATTTTTGTTGATATTCTTGTTTCCTAAACGTATATTAACAATGTATTAATACAATATTTAAACCGAGTTGATACATTGTATAGTTACTTTTTTAATAAGTTGCATATTAATACTTTGCAACACTGAAATCGTTTAGGAACATTTATATACATTGTATCATTCTTAATAAAGCGAACAATGGAGGAAGAACATATATTATTGGAAAATTTCTTAGATTTGTGCGAACAGGGAAATTCCAGCCTCAAAATTTAAAAAGAAAACATAAACGATTTGCTGTCTAAACTCGAATCCAGATTGCATTCTGGCACAGATATGTCACTCCGGCAGCCACACACTTCGTCTAGTCGGTCATAGAAGTCCCAGGTAGTTGCTGCTTCGCCCGACGTCTTGTTCCGTTTCTTAATGCGCTTATACGTCCCCATTAAATTTAAAAAATTTCTGTATATGTCGTCCCGTGAAAATGGGAACGTGTCATCTGTGGACTTAATATTTTGCAATACACGTTCCCATAGCACAACGCGTTTCTTTGTTTTTCCACTAAATTATTTTTCCATATCCAACCTTGCATTAATTAATAGATTTTTAAAATTATGTGTCCATTTTTTACTGTAATAAAAACTAAAAAATAAAGCTGAATAGAGAAATATAATAAATTATAAGAAAAAATGCTTAGTTATCTTCCTGCGTCGCCATTGTATTTTGCCTTGCATTCGCTTTGCATCTACTTTTATTTGGATGCCTTTGTTGCTTTTCCTTGCATATTAACTACAACAGTGTTGCAAAAAGGAACAAAATACATCGTCAAAATTTTCAGGGTTACGTTTACGAACACGCTGCAATGTACTACTACAAAAGCCCCCTTCACACGATCACACAAGTAATATGTAAAGTCTGATGAAAAAGTAAAATGAAATTCCATCCGTATTTCAAAAAAGAGAATAATAGTCGTATGATTATTTTTTTTGTGTTTACACCATTGGTATAAAACAATAATAAAGTAAGACGAAAACAGCTGTTAAAAAACATAAACAAAGTGAAAAAATTTGCTTAAAGTTTCTATTGAAATTAAAATGCCGGGAATGGCTACTACGGCGTAAAACTGGAGACAAATCAACAACTTTTTCTAAATCCATTAAATTATTAATTAAATATTGAATATAATTCTAAAAATATTTTCACAAAATTGGAATAATTGTTTGTGCCAAAAATGTTTTTTGTTTTTGTTTTTTTTTTTGCACATGTGTTTTACACTTTTTTGTTTTGTTTACATAAAAATACATCCCTGATCTAATGAAATTTTCTTGTTTTTTGAAACATTTCAAAAAATGAAGAGAGCCATACGACTGTCAAATTTTCATCCGTATTTTCTCTATATGTGTGATAGTTTCATTACATATTATGTTTAGACGATCCCATCCGTACTCTCCTACATAAAATTTTGACAGATCATATTACTTGTGTGATAGTGTGAAGGAGGCTAAAGCAACATGCGTTTAGGAAGTCGGCCATACAGTCACATCTCTGTCAAAAAGTAATGGAAATTTCCATAAAAGAGTAATGGCCTGCCTTAGAGCCGCGGCGGTCATTTGATAAATATTTTATTTCATGCATGTTTTATATAATCTAACAAAATACATGTATTTTAAAATGAGAGGTGGTTAATAACACCGTGTATGAAAGTGGAACTAATACTCATCTTTTTATTAAGTATTGAAAATAAGAAATTACATTTTTTTTATGAAACAAAACATCGGCGAATCTCAAAAAATCAAAATTTAAGAAAATAAAAGAAAATTATATTTTAACACCGAATTTAGTATATCCTGGTAGTCTAGTGGGCAGTGTGCTAGTCTATTAGCATGAGGGTCGTGAAGTCGAATTTCCAGCAGAGACTCTGATCTGTAATACTACACCAAACAGAAGGTCAACATTACTCAGCTCGTTATAGTTGTAATATAATTTCATTTTAATTAATAAATAAAGAAATATTAAATTTACCAGCCTTTACAAAACAGTTTTTGTTTTGCTTTTAACTGAGATTTAATTTTTATCTCTTTTCAGTCAGTTGCAACAATCACAGTATACCTACTCGTATTAACACAATTCAAATTCTCGCTAGACAAGGGGCAATTTTAAATGAAGTTGTTTGTCAAATTTGTTGTAACTTGTAAAATATTTTATTTAAAAGTATTGTAAACACATTTTAATATTTGTCAATAAAAATATATATGTCAATGAATAACATTTAATTTGTCTTATTTTAGTATGGTAGATACATATGTACATACGGATGGTAGATCAGCAATGAATCGATTTCTCGCGATTCATAAAACTCATAAAATTTTACTTATAAGTGCATCAACATATTGAAATTTAACTACTCTGATTCATTCATACTCATTACAACTTTGATTTATAAATACAGGTTGCAATAAGTATGCGTTCTACGTTGACATCAAACTCATACCATTCTAAAGCCGAAAGTCCATACTAGGGTGATCGATTATTCGACATATTTCAAAAACCGGGTTTCGAATATTTGAAATTTGAAAAAAAACCGGTAGGAAATTTGAAAATTGAAAAAAAAACCGGTTAACCGGTTTTTTGTTTAATAATTTGAAAAATTTCCAAAAATTTAAATTCAATTTATTTTGTTAAAAACAATAACAATAAACACATTTTTTTTAAAATTCATTCAGAAAAAATACTTAAAAGGTAACAGTTTATG
This sequence comes from Sarcophaga rosellei, assembly GCA_930367235.1. Lineage (NCBI taxonomy): Eukaryota > Metazoa > Arthropoda > Insecta > Diptera > Sarcophagidae > Sarcophaga > Sarcophaga rosellei. Next base: position 69,094,979 of record OV884017.1, on the reverse strand, counting down.
TAAAAAAATACTAATACAATAATAGTTTATGTAATTTTTTTGTTTTCAATCTGTTTTACTTATTAAAAACTTTAATAATTATAAAATATTTACATTTTTAATTTAAATTCGTTTAATTAATTTTTACTTTTCATTTAATAAAACAAAGTTAACAATTATTAAAACAAAAATAAAAAATATTAAATATTTTTATAAAATATACACTTTCAATCAATAACTAAATATAACATTGCATTTAATTGGTATTTGTTTCAAATTGTTATAATAAAACACTAAGAAAAGTTAATAAAAATGAGATCCATGTTTTCAAAGGGATATCTACACCATTAGTTGTAGTTTAGAATATAATAATAATAAATTAAGAATTTCCATTTTTAGTTCAGAAATTTTTAAATGAATTTGAGAGACTTCTGACTGTATTTCAGAAATTTCAATTTGACATTACCATTTTTTTTTAATGTTTCGAAAATTCTAAAATATAATTAGAAATTTATAAAATGCTTTTAAAAATGACTCAAATTCAAAATGTTGAAATCCAGAAGAGCGTGATTTACACATTTATATATTCGCAAAAACTGAGAAGTCATTTTAAACCATTTATATTTTAGAATTATTGTATTAAATGTTAAAAAAGTAAACTTAAAAAACCGGTTTTTATAAGCAAAAAAACCGGTCTATTCGGTATTCGAAAAATCAACATTTGGAAAAAAACCGACAGCTGTAAAGTCAAAAAAAACCGGGTTTTCACCGGTTTTAAAACCGAGTTGATCACCCTAGTCCATACCCACCGTTTCATGCGACCTTGCATTACATGCGTATACCGAAAAAGTAGAATCAGTGTAGTTGTTTTGCAGTTCCCTTTTTATTGTTTTTTTAATTGCCTTTCGCCGGGGCAATGGCTATGAAACAATCATTTGTCATATTAAAAGAAAAAAACTCGACACAAAAACAAAGTAATCTCCTAACCAAAAACCATATGTTCTTTCAGTAAACCTAAAAAAATATTCTCAAAAAAAGAAAACCATGAAAGATTTTTTTCCGATGAAAATCATATGATGTTTTCTTCTCTACGGCACTTTAAACTACATAATGACATTTTCTGTTGTCATAAAATATTGTTACGCATATGGAAACGACCTAATATCGTTTCCTAAGAAAACATCGTTTAAAGTGCCGCGGCCACGTTCAAATTTTGCATATGTGTTGGTAATATTTGTTTGACTCCGCACAGCAACACATCAAATTTCAGAATTCAAATTTAATTTTAAAAATGTCGTAGAGAAGAAAACATCATATGATTTTCATCGGAAAAAAATCTTTCATGGTTTTCTTTTTTTTGAGAATATTTTTTTAGGTTTACTGGAAGAACATATGGTTTTTGGTTAGGAGATTACTTTGTTTTTGTTTTTTGTGTCGAGTTTTTTTCTTTTAATATGACAAATGATTGTTTCATAGCCATTGCCCCGGCGAAAGGCAATTAAAAAAAACAATAAAAAGCGTCTTTGGATGAAAGAGTGGTTGAAGAAAAGGGATGCATTTGCGCACTAAAATGTTCTCAATGAACTCAAATTAAGTTCTCCAAATGATTTTCGAAACTTTTTACGGATGGATGAAGGCACATTTGAAGAACTTCTAAATTTGGTTGGTCCGAAAATTCAAAAACAAGATACTCAAATGTGTGACGCCGTCTCTCCGATTCAACGTTTATCTATAACATTACGTTTTCTTGCTACAGGCAATTCCTTTTCTGATTTAAAATTTCTCAGCGCTATTTTAGAATCGCATTGTTATAGAAGCTTGTGGAGAAATAAACATGATTTTAAAATATAATATAAAAGCAATTTAAAACAAATTATTTATGGACTTATAATTAAATCAATTTTTATTAAACAAAACAAAGTTCATAAAAATAAAGGAACGACATCATAAATAAATACAAAAATACATAAAAAATAACAAAACATCCACTTTTTATTATTATTTTCTGCTATACACTTTCGAAACATCCGCGAACCAAAGAATGATGTTTCTCCTACGAAATCTGCAGAAAAATTAAATTTGAAGTAATTGACATCAAATTTGCTTCCAATTTCTGCGGAGCAGGTAGCGAAAATCAAAAGTATTTTGATATTCTTCAAACTCTTCTCAGCCTGTACGTGTGAGGACAGTTTTCTGTACGTGTGAGTACAGTTTTACCAATACAATCACAAAAATGGCAGATTGATCAATCTAGTTTGATCGTGGCTGTGCTACTTAACATAAAACTCCCAAAAAAGTATTGTTTACTTATTCTAACAAAATACATGTAAATGCATATGTGGGATCTAGTAGTCAACTAAACTCCTAGGGTCTATAAGAAAGACTTGAAGAATAGGATATGTATGTTCTTCTGGAATATATATGTATATCCCCCAACAAAATAAGAAGGCTGAGGGTTTTGTTTTAACTTAGCCTTTATTGCCTTAGTGGAGGTTTCTTAACAACTGATGGTAATTATTTTCAACAGGTTTTACGTAAACAATAGAAATGTTGAATTTACCAATATATAATTCATAAAATCTTGTTATATATAAAAATGAATGTGTGTTTGTTTGAAGTCTATAGACGCCTAAACGGCTGAACCGATTTTCTTTAAATTTTCACAGTATCTCCCTGTATGTCTGTGAGGAACTATAGGCTACTTTTTATTTTAAAATTTCAAGTAGGCGGGGTGCCACATCTATATACGTAAAAATTAATGTTTGTTTGTATGTAATTAATAGAATCGTAATGACCAATATCCGACAGGTGGCGCCACTGAAAATTACTCAAAATGAATTAAATCGTAAACTGTTCATTTGATCATGATATGAACTTTAGCAAAGTTGTTGCGCATACGACGACTAAGTCGATTTCTTAGTTAGTGCGGTTAATTTCCGATAGATAGCGCTACTGAGAATTATTCAAAATGAATTGAATCGTAGACTATGCATTTGATTATGTGTTGATCGGACAAATACCAGACATTTTAGGATTCATCATTTATGATTTTAATAACATTTAGTATAACCAAAGAAAATAAAGTATAAAGAATGTGCATTTGGGCATATTTTGGAATATTTCTCAAATATATTTCATAACGCGGGGGGGAAGATAGAAGGGAAGGGTAAGGAAACCAAGAGCATAACAATGCGTTGTTCTCATCGTGCGTTTTTGTTGTTAGACTAATTTTTTATTTATATTTCTGAAACAGTGTTGCCACGAAAAAAAATTTTGTAACCAACATTTGTGAAAAAATCACCAAATAAGAAAAAATATAACCAAAATTAAATTCGTAGACTTTTGTTTTATTCTTTTTTTCAAGTTTAAATTATAATTAATAAAAAAGGAAAAAAAAAATTGTTTTTTATAAGAAAAAAAAAAAAAAATAACCAAAACCAAAAAAATCTACACAAATACACATTGATCAAAAAATAACCGATTCTGGTTAGAAATAACCAAAAACGGCAACACTGTTCTCGGTACAAAGAGAACATGATAAAAATTATGAGAGGCATGTATTAACCCAGAGGAAAATTGTTAGTACACCAATACCCCGATTTGCGTCGCTTCAGTTTGCGTCGCTTCGAAGTTGCGTCTTTTTTTAAGTTTCTGGAATTTCAATGTTGCGTCGTTTTTGTTTCAGTTTGCGTCGCATGGCTTCGAAGTTGCGTCGAAAATGCTTCGATTTGCGTCGTTGACTTGAAAATGTTTTTACAAAGCTAAAGCAGAAAAAGGGGATTTCCCGTTTAGTAGAAAGCAAATTTGCAGGTGTGCGTTGTTTACATGTTAAGCGTAGTTATTAGTTTCGAATTATATGTCGTGGAGTGAAGTTCAGTCTGAAAGTTGAAATTGAAAATTCTGCTTCAGTTTGCGTCGTTTCGGTTTGCGTCTAATTTTTTCAGTCCCAATTAGCGACGCAAACCGGGGTATTGGTGTAATATTTTCAAGTCTACTTATTAACCCAATAATATGTATGTGTGAGCGAAAAACATAGAAAAATTGTACTGCGCTGAAAACCTAAAAACACCGTATTTAACTTGGCAAGTATTCTTCCAAAAATCGAAATCATTTCTCATTGATATTAGTGAATCATACTATAATATTTCTTTGGGTGTAAAATTGAAGTCTGAAAAAAGCGACATGAACATTCTTCTTTAGAAGCTGACAAGCAAAGCAACTGAATGCATTTTCACGCTCTCATGATGAGAGCAACACATTGTTACGCTCTTTGTTTGTGTTTATTTTCCTTCTGTGAGAGCGGGTCGTAATGTTTGGTGAGAGCGGGTCATGATGTTACAACCCGCCATAGTTTTTTTTACTTCGACATTATGCGCATTCATTATATCCACATTCTTTGGTATAACTCATTCCCCCAAAATGTCAAACACAAGTTTGAAACATTTTAATTTCTGAAAATTTTTAAAAATGCTGTTGAGTTCAATTGAATTAAAAGCATTTTTCACGTCGTTCCCGTGCAATCATGCCTCCAAAGCGACTAGCAATTGGTCTACCTACACCTCAAGAAGCATTGAGACTGGAAAATTTTCGAGTACAAGCCGCTGAGACCCGTTCGCATGAATCACTTGAACAACGACAACTGAGATTAGAAACTGATCGAATGCGTACTACTCAAGCCCATTCGTCTGAATCATCTGGACAACGGGAAACAAAATCCATAAAATGATTCAAAATTATTCGGATATTTGTGTGATGTCTTTCCTGAAAAGTTATTTTAGTGGGTGCCGCAGCAACGCGAGCAGGATACAGCTAGTACATAATAAAAAACAAGTACATAATATTCGTACAACAGATTAAACGAAAAAATCTAACTCACAATATGTTTGTACTATGTTGAACACAGTTCAACAGCATATATCATACATTATCCTTACATGTAATTAAATTAGAAAGATGTAGGTGTTTATTTTTGCAAACTAGTGTTGGAAATTGTAACAAATTTTCAAAACAAATCAGTGTTAACAAATTGACTCTTGAAAATTAGCGATTAAAGAAAAATGTAGAACAAATTGTAAAATTACACACAAATTACACACGAAGCTAATTACACGCATGCTACACACACAATCAAAAATTACACACAATATGTGTAATTACACACAAGGTGACAACACTGGTGCGTATATAAAAGGGCAAGACAAGGCAAGCGAGCAGTCAGTCTTGTGTGAAGACACCTTGTGTTCGAAGTCAGCTTGTTGTGAAGATCTCTGATATAATTCTGTACCAGCGTTGTCAACTATAAATTTTCAAAAAGCACCAAACTCATTAAAAAACGCGTAATTTTGACAAAAAAGCACTAAAACATTATAATATTTATTTTAATTTTATCACCATTGTATATAATCAGTAGAAAAATTTACAAACCAAAATTAATATTATTTATTTAACCATTTATTATTTAACCATTTATTTTGCCATTTTAGTAAATGTAGCGTTCGCCATGCATTTTCAATATTTGTGAAAATGTCTGGTTTAGATTCAAATTCTCTAGCTAATGACATGATTTCATCTTTTGTATGGGATAAAACATTATTTACATTGATTACTGAAATTTTGCTTAGCATTTCATAGTTTTTAGGAAGTCTTAATCTTATTTCTTCTACCAACTTTTTTATTTATTTTTTTTTTTAATTTTTGATTTGGTGTCACTGACAATGAAAAGAAAAGCACTAGGCACTAACTCGAAAATTTTCCGCGTCGAAAGTTTTAAAAAGCACTAAAAACAGTGCTAAAATCACTGAGTTGACAACGCTGATCTGTACACTAGTATAAGTGTATTGCTTGCGAAAAGGTTGTAAGCAGAGAATAGGGAATAGTGGTGTGTGTGAATAATAGCAAAGAATATGGATGTAAAGAATGCGCATTATGTAGAAGTAAAATTTCTTATGGCGGGTTGGAACATTACGACCCGCTCTCACCAAAATCTTTTTAAAAAATCATTTCTTGATGAGGAGGGTGGAAGACAGAAGGAAAATAAACACAAACAAAGAGCGTAACAATGTGTTGCTCTCATCATGAGAGCGTAAAAATGCATTCAGTTGCTTTGTTTGTCAGCTTCTAAAGAAGAATGTTCATGTCGCTTTTTTCAGACTTCAATTTTACACCCAAAGAAATATTACAGTATGATTCACTAATATCAATGAGAAAGGCTTTCGATTTTTGGAAGAATACTTGCCAAGTTAAATACGGTGTTTTTAGGTTTTTAGCGCAGTACAATTTTTCTATATTTTTCGCTCACATATACATATTATTGGGTTAATAATTAGACTCGAAAATATTACAAACAATTTTCCTCTGGGTTAACACTTGCCTCTCATAATTTTTTATCATGTTCTCTTTGTGTCGACGTCTGAGAATAAGTGATTTGAGAACAGTGTTGCCGTTTTTGGTTATTTCTAACCAAAATTGGTTATTTTTTTGATCAATGTGTAGATGTGTAGATTTTTTTCGTTCTGGTTATTTTTTTTTTCTTATAAAAAATGCTATTTTTTGTTTCTTTTTTTATTAATTATAATTTAAACTTGAAAAAAATAAAACAAAAATCTATAAATTTAGTTTTGGTTATATTTTTTTTTTTTGGTGATTTTTTTCACAAATGTTGGTTACAAAATTTTTTTTCGGGGCAACACTGTTTCAGAAAGATAAATAAAAAATGAGTCAAACAACAAAAACGCACGATGAGAACAACGCATTGTTACGCTCTTGGTTTCTTTACCCTTCCCTTCTATCTTCCCCCCGCGTCATGAAATATTTTTGAGAAATATTCCAAAATATGCCAAAATTCACATTCTTACTTACTTTATTTTCTTTGATAATAGTGAACAAGCAAGTTGTTGTTGTGTAGTGAAGTTCAAACAGTGACAGACAAAAGTTGTGTGAATAATAAAGAGTTTAATTGAAACAAAACACATATTTGTGTTAGTTTGGTTTGCAATCAACGAACCCACAATCTAAGCGTTTTTAAAAAGGTAAAAACGTAACAATATGTATTTTGTATAGTGTTACCATTTTGTATGAAAATCTCAATTTTTGAAAAAAGTGGACTTAGCGTCTTTGCGAATTATATTTATTTATTTATTTATTAATTAATTACAATACAATTACAAATTATATTGTAATTATATACGAGCGGAGTAACTTGACCATATGCTCGGTATAGTGTCACAGACCAGAGTCTCTGGTGGGAATCGAACCCACGACCCTCACACTAATAGTCTAGCACACTACCCACTAGACTACCAGGGCACCCGTTTTGCGAATTATACTAACGAAATTTGGTTGCGGTATATTACCAACAAGATATTTCTCTTGCTACATTGATTTGATCTTACTCAGCAGATTTCTGGCAAAAACTATACGAACAAATAAAATTAGCATGTAAAACTTTTCAAATCTGTCATATGCAATCGACTTTTAAATGAGGTCCCGCCACTCATAAGTGGTGTGAGAAACTAGGTCGTAATTATGGCTGAAGGGTTGTAAAGAACAATTATGTACGTGTCCAACTTTTTCTAGTCTAACCCCCCAGTTTGGTGGATATTAATAATAATAATAATCCTAAGACGTACCCCGACCCTATCAAAATAATCAATTGGATTTCTCATAAAATTTAACTTTCTAACCTCATAACGTCAAAAATATAAATTTTATGAAAAAATTTTATAACAACCGCCACATCACTATATCTCCAGGCCATATCCCCTTTTATCAAAATAATTGTTTGTGGTCACCCGCTATTAGAATTAGAAAGGAATCACTACTTGACCTTTTGTCTGAGATCGACTGACTGATCTTCCCGCGATTAACTCAAAAATGACTTCAGAATCGAAAATAAATATCAAACATAGTAATGCAAAAGGAAGAAAAGTCAATTTTTGATATTCAGTTAACAAGAATAATAATCGGTGTGGTCTTCGATACAACTAAATGATTACATGATATCAAAAATTATTACAGAGAACTAAACGGACAGACGGCCTATTCATATCGACATATCAGGTGAAAGCTCTCTCGTAAAAGGATTTTTGGACTCTATAGAATATCGTAAAGCTAATTGTTGGGTGATTACTTAGCAATTAGGAAGTAGCAGAGGCTTTTTAAGGTGGACGTGAACAAGATTTAGCGGAAGAGATAGCGAACTGCTAGAGCCTAGCCCAGAGTCCAGTGAAAATAAGTCAAGGTCATCCTTAGCAATACACATCGGGACCATCATGCGAATAGATAAAATTGGAAATAGTTGTAGTGGACTACTTTAGAAAATTCTTACAAGCTTATGCCGTATCCGACCAATTTTGAACGCTTTTGTTAGAAGTTTCATTTGCTATGGTGCTTTACTACAAGCATCCACCGATCAGATCATGATGTGATAAAAAAAACAAATAAATACTATGATGGAGCTCTGAAAGGAGCTAATCAGACCTATTTACTACAACAAGCAGGAAGGCCTTAACGAGTTACATAATGTCTTGATCAATGACAAGATGAAAAACATTGGTGGCCACCAATAATGAAGTTTTCCGAGAAGGTCAAATGGTTCTATGGCAGCACCACGGATCGTCCTTGTCCTCTAGTGTTCAAGCAACTAACTCGTATCCACTCGTAGATGACAGACAGACATCCACTCAGCCGACAACTAGAGAGAAAGGACTAGATTACTGTTAAGAAAAGCGTTTTCTTTATAGAAGCTTCATTGTAGATGTCCTAAAAATTAATAGAAAAGCAAATATAAAATACACTCATTTATTCATACATACATTATGTACTACTGAAAAGAATTGAAAATTACTTTGTATTTCAGAACTTGATTTTTCTAATGTATTTTTAATCATAGTACTCTTCATATAGTTTTCATTATTGGAATATCGTATACATTTTTTCAGTTTAATAAAAATTACTCAACACAACAGGTTATGGGCCCAGGTTTATCGCAACACTCGAATTCAAGTATATTGAAATAAATAAGCTTAGACGGCGTAGAAAACTCTGTAAACGATTCTGGTAATTTGGAAGCTAAATTTTTTTTTGATAAGAAATATGTCTGAGTCAAAAGTTTATACGCTTCATCGATTCAATGGGCAGAGCTACCAATTATGGAGGAGACAAATGGAAATTTATATGAAAGAAAACAAACTCAAGCTTTATGTTACTGGTGAAATAGAAAGACCAGCGCAAAATTCTGGTACATGGGACGAAAAAGACACCGAAGCCCAGGCATTCGTTATGCGGGCTCTAGAGTTGGATCAGTTGCGTTATTTAACCGATTGCACAACTGCCGCAGAGATGTGGTCAAGATTAAAAAGTATACATTCCGAGAGAAGTGATCAGTCAATACAAATTCTTCTTGAAAAATTCATCAATTGTAAAATGGAAGCAGATGAAAGCATTGCAGATTTTATTGCCAAAATTGTCTCGCTCGCTCAGCGTTTAAAAGATATGAAGTGTAAACAGGAAGAGCAAATGATTATAGCAAAAATTTTAAGTAGCCTATTGAAAGGCTAACCGACCATTTAGTAAATGAAGAATACTTATTAAATCAGCACAATGATATAATTATTAACAACAATAAAGGAACGAATGCATCTGCATTCAACGCTAGTTCGAAGAAAAGCAGCAAGAAGCGTATTGGTAAATGCAATTATTGTCATAAACCCGGTCATTGGGCAAAGGATTGTTTCAAAAAACAACGTGATCTACAAGAAAGACAAAAGACTGGCAATCGGCACTCTTTCGTTGCGCAGAGAAATGATGATGATGAATTTCGAACTGCAGATTTATTTACTTTGGAAAATAAAAAGTTCATTAAACGTGAAGATTCATGGTATGCAGATTCAGGGGCGACAGATCACATGTCATTCTAGAGAGAGTTTTTCCACAATTTTACATCAATTGCTGATGGCGCTTTTAATGTTAGAGTCGGTGATGGGCGAACGCTTTCAGTAAAAGTCGTTGGTGACATCGATGTTCAAATTACAAAAGGGAATAAGGCAAATTTCACAATTAAAGACGTACTCTACGTGCCAAACCTCAAGAAAATTTTCTTATCAGTTGCAAAATGTACAGAAAAAGGTATGAAGGTAATTTTCGAAGCTGGCGCTGAACGAGTGATTTTTGTCAAACAAGGAGAAATTATTGCTGATGGAGAGCGTGAGGACAGGCTATATAAAATGAACATCAAACCAGTTAAAACCGTCGAATTAAATATGTCTGCGTCTCTTAAATTGTGGCATCAACGTTTGGGCCACGTTAATTTTAATACATTGAGAGAAATGAATAAAAATCATGTAGTAAATGATCTCAACATAGATAAGTTGAATGAAAGCAACCCGTTCTGTGAAGGCTTTGTCTATGGTAAGCAACATCGTTTGAGTTTTCCTAAGACAGGAGCAAGACGTGCATCAAAAGCAGGAGAGACGTTCCATGTAGATTTGTGTGGTAAAATGAGCACTCCCTCTTTGGGAGGTGCAAATTATTTTATGCTGTTAAATGATGATTTTTCTAGATATTGTTTTGTGTATTTTTTGAAAAACAAGGCAGATGTGTTGGAAAACTTAATGAAATTCTGTGCAGCGGTAGAAGCAGATGGGCATAAAATTTAAAGATTAAGATCTAATGGCGGACTTGAATTTTGTAATAATTCCGTCAAGCATTTTCTATTGTCTAATGGAATTCATCAAGAAATCTTAACGCCAAGAGCAGCCGAACAAAATGGTTTCATAGAGCGGCAAAATAGAACGATAATTGATAGTGCAAAAGCGATGTTGCATGATAAGGGAATGCCGCTGCATTTATGGGCGGAGGCAACAAATACGGCAGTTTATTTGAAAAATCGAACTGCTTCAGATGTCATTGGTGGTGTGACACCATACGAAAAATGGTATAAAACGAAACCGTCAGTATCCCATTTAAGAGTCTTCGGTAGCGAGGTCTATGTGCACATACCGAAGGAGCAAAGAACTAAATGGCAGACAAATTCGGTTAAATGCTTAATGGTGGGATATAACGACGAGAGCAAAGCCTACAGAATATATAATCCAACAGAAAAGAAAATTTTTATACGTAGGGACGTTATTTTGAATGAAGAGAAATTTCCGTGCATGAAACAATAGATTTAATTAATGAGAAAAATATAGAAATTGAAGATAAGGAGAAAGATGCCTACGAAGCTGAGAAACCTAAAAAAGTATTGAGAAGCCCATATTTTACAAGAAGTGCAGCAAAAGTTACTATAAAAGAAGATCATGTAGCAGATATTTGTGTAGCTGAAGTTGAACCGTTAACCCTTGAAGAAGTTCTAAAATGCAACGAGTCAATAATGTGGTTAGATGCCATCAACGAGGAATTATCATCGCTAATAAAAAATGAAACCTGGACATTTGTTGACAGACCAGAAAACCAATCAGTAATAGGAAATCGTTGGGTCTTCAAGCGAAAATATGACGTCAATGGTAATGTAGAGAAATACAAAGCAAGGCTTGTAGCTTCACACAAAAGTCTGGTATTGACTATAGTGAAGTATTTTCTCCAGTTGTGAAATATGATTCCATACGTATGATTTTATCCATAGCAACAGCAGAAGATTTTGAAATTTTCCAGTTTGATGTCAAAACGGAATTTTTACACGGTTTCATTGACGAAGTAATTTATATGGAGCAACCGTATGGTTTCGAAAAAGATTATAAAGTATGCTTGCTAAAAAGCAAGCCTATATGGGTTAAAGCAGGCATCCAGACAATGGAATATAAGGATCGTCGAATTTCTTACTAATTATGGTTTTATGCAGTCAACTGCCGACTCATGTGTTTTCTGTATGAAGCAAATAATTCTTTAATGTATCTGGCTTTATATGTTGATGATGGTCTAATCTGCGGTAATGGTAAAGTACTTATAAAAGCACTATTACATGTATTTGACAGTATGCACTAGGCCCGACATTGCATACATAGTTGGAGTTTTAAGTAGATTTGTTAAGCAACCAAGTGAAGAGCGTTGGAATGGCGTTAAAAGGATTTTTAAATATTTAAAAGGTACTTTAACATATGGAATTAATTTCTCTAAAGAAACAGGTGAAACACAACTCCAAGTATACTGTGACTCAGATTGGGCTGGCGATATAGAAACGAGAAAAAGTACAACAGGTTGGGTAGCGGTTATGAATAAGGTCTTTGTACAGCTACAAAAACTACAGTTTGGCTTAGGAAATTGCTTGAGGATCTTCACTGGTTTCAAAAATGCCCAACAGCGATTATGTGTGACAATCAAAGAGCGATAACGTTAGTGCGCAATCCAGAATCTTCTGAGAGAACGAAGCACATTGACACTCAGTACTTTTACACGTGCGTATCTATAAGCGAGACGAAATCAATGTTCAATACATACCTACTAAAGATCAAATTGCGGACTGTTTAACAAAATCTTTGCCAAAGCATCAATTCAATGTACTATTAAAAGGTTTAGGAGTTCATTAGATGCAAAGAAAACAAGAGAGAGTGTTAAGAAACGCGTTTTCTTTATAGAAGCTTCATTGTAGATGTCCTAAAAATTAATAGAAAAGCAAATATAAAATACACTCATTAATTCATACATACATTATGTACTACTGAAAAGAATTGAAAATTACTTTGTATTTCAGAACTTGATTTTTCTAATGTAAATTAACACAGTAAATAAAATAACCTTATTTTGTTTCGTATATTTATTTGTCGTCAGGCTGCGTTAATACAAATTATAACTTAAATGTTCGCTTGGTTGCGTATGTTAAGATGCTGTGTTACAATCATGCTTACATATGTCTATTGATCATTCTATTCTCCTTTTTATCATAATCTTATATATAAAAATGAATGTGTGTTTGTTTGTATGTTTGTATGTTTGAAGTTTATAGACTATTAAACGGCTGAACCGATTTTCTTGAAATTTTCACAGTATCTTCCTGTATGTCTGGAAGGAGTTATAGGCTACTTTTTATGTTGATATTCCAAATGAGCGAGGGGCCATGCCCACGTATGCTACATACTACATACTTAATATTTAATTGGCAAGTATTCTTCCAAAAATCGAAATCATTTCTCATTGATATTAGTGAATCATACTGTAATATTTCTTTGGGTGTAAAATTGAAGTCTGAAAAAAGCGACATGAACATTTTCCTTTAGAAGCTGACAAGCAACTGAATGCATTTTTACGCTCTCATGATGATTTTTTAAAAAGATTTTGGTGAGAGCGGGTCGTAATGCGTATTCTTTATATCCATATTCTTTGATAAAACCTAATGGAATTGGATATCACTCATACGTCACATATGTAGTTTTTTTAATGAATTTTACATCTATATAAACAAAAATGAATGTGTGTTTATTTGTTTGTTTGAAGTCTATAGACGGCTAAACGGCTGGACCGATTTTCTTGAAGTTTTGACAGTACCTTCCTGTATATCTGGAAGGAATTATAGGCTACTTTTTATTTTAAAATTTCAAGAAGGCGGGGTGCTACGCCCACATATTCAATAAGTATTTAATGTCGCATATCTCATAAACTGCGAATTTTGTATGGGCGACTTTGACGTATATGTAAACAAAATGGGCGGATTGGCTATAGTGGGTGCGTCACCTCCAATATAAAAAATATTAAATTATTATATCTAAAAAATATCACAGTTAGAGCCTTAAAATGTTTTCGAATCCACTTTAGTATCAATATGAATATTTTAGACAAAAATGGGCTGACTAGGAAAAGGGTGTGGCACTTCCCATATGAATTAAATTTAAAACTTCTACTATTTCGGACATCACCTATATATAAAAATTAATGTGCATTTGTTTGTATGTTTGAAGTTTATAGACGACTAAACGGCTGAACCGAATTTCCTACTTTTTATGTTGATATTTCAAATGAGAGAGGTGCCACTCCCACATATACTACATAACCTACTATTGTAAGATAATAACAAAATGAATATATTGGAAAAACTATATCAGCAAGATACCTAAAATTTTGTACAAGTAACTACGGTTTTAATATAAATATTTTGGACAAAAATGGGCGAACTAGCAATAGTGGGTGTGGCACCTCCAAATAAAGTAAATACGAAAATCTGTATATCTGAAAAACTGTAACAGCTAGAGTCCCCAATTTTGTATAAATAATTTTTGTTTAAATATAAATATTTTGGACAAAAATAGGGAGTTCAGTAAAAGCGGGCGTGGCACCTCCCATATGAAGTAAATACTAAAATCTGCATATCTAGAACACCAGAACAGTTAGACTGCTAAAATTTTGTACGAATATCTAAAGGTTCAATATCAATATTTTTGTTAAAAATGGGCGATCAAGCATTAGGCCGTGACAAACTCCATATGAAATAATTATTAAAATCTGTATAAAAAAGCTATAAAAGCTAGAGTCCCCAATTTTGTATTCCAGCTATAGGAAGGTGGTGCCTCTCTGATTTGTGGGTGTAGAAATTATTATGTCTTAAAATATGCATTAGTAGGGTATATGACCATTAAATGATTGAGTTTGAAATTTTCAACTAATGTACATAGTAAGTACTAAAATGCATACTATTTATATATTGATCTCCTATACATACACATATACATATGTAATAGTTATATTATTGTTTACTTCTAAAAATGGGTAACTAATAAAACTATTATTTATTTGAAAAATACATTAGGTAAACTTTATAATAAGCATTTTAGTGGGCAATGAATTCATTACTTTTAATTAACTAAGTAATAAAATGTAAACTGTCAATATTTTTCCCAAATAAAATAAGTAGTTGCAAAACTCATCAAAAAAATTACCTGTGACCGACACAAACACAATTATTTGTTAAATTTTAATAACATTAATTTTCTTCAAAAGGTTTTTGACTTGAACCGATTTCATATTAGGTAAAATATAAAGAAATAAATATAATACGCATTCGGTTTTGGAATTCAGTTCAATCTTTGATTCTAAATAAGTTAAACGTTACCTGAGTGACATTTATTTTGCAACAATTTGTAAAAATGCCCCGAATAAAAGCATCTAAAATGCATTGCGTTTGCAATCCCAGAGAGCAAATGAAAGTTCGGAAGACGTGAAAGTCGCCTCAGGACTGACAGGAGTCGAGCTTCAATCTTTATAGCCGCCGAAACGCCATCACAACGTGAAGAACGCCTTGAAGGCCTACGACAACGCGCCACAACAGCAAGAGCTACTGAAACACTTTCAGAAAGCCAAGAGCGAACGCGAAAGACGTCTTGAAGGTCTTCGACAACATGCCACAACCCCACGAGCTACCGAGACATCGTTGGAACATGAAGGTCGACTACAAAGCCAGCGAAATCGTATTGAAACATCACGAGCCACAGAAACACCTTCAGAACGTGAAAGACGTCTGGAAAGCCTTCGACAATATGCGACAACCGCACGAGCTACCGAGACACCTTTGGAACATGAAGGTACCACAACAGCACGAGCTAATGAAACACTTTCAGAAAGCCAAGAGCGCCTTAAAAGCTTCTGAAACGCCGTCAGAACGCGAAAGACGTCTTGAAGGTCTTCGACAACATGCCACAACCCCATGAGCTACCGAGACACCTTTGGAACATGAAGGTACCACAACAGCACGAGCTAATGAAACAGAAGTCCAACATGAATCACGAGTAGAAAGTCAGTGGATTCGAACATCAACAAGAAGAACAGCAAAGAACAAAATCATAATCGAATGGCGGTGAATCGACGTAATGTTTTACTTGGATACTCAGGTATTGCATTTAACTACAGATCTGATATAGATGACCACATAATCGCAATTCAAGCTGATAGAACTCCAGAACTCCAACAATGGCGTAACAATTTTGATGGTGGGCGATCCAGTTGCATCACGAGATATGTATTTAATTCCGATGGGGGTAGCGAAGCACACCGGGTATTAGCTAGTCTTCGAAAAAAAAAACATAGCATAGCAGAAAAGCTTTGAACTGCTGTAACGAAGCTTTTCTCATTGCGAGAGTAACATAATTGTTTAAATACGCAATTACATCGCTACCAACATATATTAAGCTGAATTGGCGACATAATTACATACAACAATAACATTCGAGTATGAAGCTTGTATTATGGTTAGTTTTTGAAATTATTTAATTCAATTGTTAAGCACAGAATACACACAGAATCGAATCGAGATTTTTACAGTTAACCTAGCATTGCGAAAGGGACAGAAAATATTACCAAAAAGTATTTCTGTCCCTCTCTAAATACAACTCTTTTTTGTTTATTTAGGTTTTTTTTTTTAGTTTTCGGGGTGGGTTTTTTATATTGACGAGAGTTAATAAAAAATGTAATTTTTGTCTAAAACTATCAATAAATAATAAAAACAACTAATAACAATAACCTTTTTAACTTTTCGTTTCAAGAAATTAAAAAATATTGACATCTTTAAGCAAGAAACATTTTTTATGAGCAGTAAGTCTTATTTTGATCTTGTAATATTTAGCTTCTTAATTACCTCTTGCACAAGAAACTATATTCATTATGACCGAAAATTACCCACATTTCGATTAATATTTAAATATTTAAGAATCTTTAAAATTTTCATTGAAGAAATTAAAAAATATTCCAAATTTTCCCTTTTTTAACACAAAATAAATGTTTGTTTAAATTTAGTTTTTCTACTTTAACCGCCAGTTTTCACTCTGTATGTCTATTGCTTCTACCACATTTGTTTCGCAATACATTTTAATATTTTGTTTCTCCCTCTAATTGGCAGGTTAAGCTACTGCTTTGAGCGTTTATTAAACGTCAAAGGTATCGATTCTGTGTGTATTCTGTGTTGTTAAGTACAGCTCAAGCGAGTAAGATCGCTATGATAAAAATTATTAAATAAATATTGTTTTCATAATTAAAAAATTGTATTTAATTTAATTTATATTTTTAATCATTGTACTCTTCATATAGTTTTCATTATTGGAATATTGTATAAATTTTTTCACTTTAATAAAAATTACTCAACACAACAATTACCTTTTCAGAATCAAGAAGGATCTCAAAAACACATGGAATTGGAATTGTATTTAAGTAGAAAATCTTACAAAAATGAAATGATGAAAACATATTCGAACTAACAATAAGCTGTATTTTTTCCTCAAAGACATGCACGTTGCTAGCCTCATTTACATGCAGCGGCTGAGCTGTATCGGATGGCCGTGGGATTTCGACGAGGCGGATAGAGGACGAAGTTGTCTGCATTGGAAGAACCAAATTTATGATGCCCTAACTCGTTTAGAGAGGCCATGTGGAAAGATGTTTTGAGGCAGGTCGATTATATTTTTAAGAACTAGTATGTATTTAGATCTAATAAAAATAATAACACAATATTCTGCTTTCGAATGTTCTATTCTAAAATACTGTGGTAACATTTTATGCGCAAATGTTTACCATAAACAAAGATGAAATTTAAAAACTATTCCAAATATCTTGTGAATGAGTTCACAATTGACCCTACACGAATCTTATTTGAAAACCGATGTATGATTAAATTCACTAACACAAGTCAACTTTTATTACGACTAAGGGCCATTATTACAATTTGCCATTAAACTCGGGCTTAGTTATATGTACCTTTAGCTAAAGGGAACCGTAAAGTTACCTTTAACTTATTTTCGTTATTACAACTTACAGATAAAATAAAGTTAACTGTTTTCAAAAATATGACAGTGCCGGAGCAATGTCAATAAAACTGCTCAATTAAACAAGTTTTTTTTTAACGCAGTGGCAACGACGAGCTTCGTTTTTTTTTGTTGTATATACTCATTTTGTTTAAATTTGAAGTTGCCAAATTGAAAATAATATATAATATGGCAAGTTCAAACATAAACTTAACTTTAAAAGTTACCGGCAGGATGATGCTCCCTTTAGCTTAAAGCCCACTTCTATCCTATGGGGTATTCATAATAATGAAAAACAATTTATCTGCCCATTAAAATCCTCCTTTAGTTAACGGCCAGTTGTAATAGTGGCCCTTAGTAAAAAACTGCACTTAATTGACTTTATCC
The DNA here is from genome assembly GCA_930367235.1 of Sarcophaga rosellei. Taxonomy (NCBI): domain Eukaryota; kingdom Metazoa; phylum Arthropoda; class Insecta; order Diptera; family Sarcophagidae; genus Sarcophaga; species Sarcophaga rosellei. The sequence goes on along the minus strand of OV884017.1, from coordinate 69,076,899 downwards.
AACTCTAACTGGGTTATAAGCGACCAATAGTTGATTTTAGTTGGGTTGTATGCCAAAATTGTTTTCTTTTTTCAATTTTACTCAATTTTATTGAATTTATGTGCTTAAAGTATGAGAAATTATTACTGTATTAAAAATTCTTTCAGATATTTTATTTTATGTAAAAGAATTTTTATTTTTCAAATTTTGCCTTCATTATTTTGTCTGTAACGATGCTTAGTTTAAATTGAAGTAAAACTATGAGATAAATTGTAATAGTTGATATCGTCTGAAATAAAAGAAACATTTATTAAAAATTTAAAAAAAATATTTAGCGTTTTTACCGAAGTGACTAGTTCTCGATTTATAGTGCCGTAACCCTCCATGTTTACCACAGGTGGGTTTAATTCTATAGCTGATATAAATAAGTCTATTTCTCTTTGAGATTGGAGATCCATTTTAAGAAGGTTGGCAGAGAGTAAGGATTGTTGCACACTTTCTGCTATAAATGAAGTGGCTTTATGAGCACAATTACATACAATAAAAAGTAATGATGCGCAATAAATTGTTAGTACTATTAAGCCTAGTACTTTATATGAGAATCCAGAATCGAAAATTTCAGAGATAGCTCCATAAGATCCGATGGCTATATTAATAGACCTAGTAGTAAAAATCTATGTAGTGTATATATTTTATAAAAAATGCTTTCTTACATAAACAAACAGTATGTGGAATATGTTCTAGCATAAGTGTTTCCTAGTGTTTGTAATATGTCGCTTAAACTTAACCAGAGAATCCGATATTGGGAAATTACTGACGAATTCCCATCAGTCTTCATGTCCTGAAATTAAAAAATTTCCATATATAAACCTTTTGTAGCACATTATTTATAAATAAATAAGTTCTTGATTATTATTGTCTCATATAGAATAATAATAATAATGGTCGTCTGCAATAGGTTTCGTCTAATCCTATAATACAAAACGAAAAAATAAAGTAAAACTAACAAAATAAAAGAAAAAGATTCGGTGACTGTTGTTGTTATCCAAAATACTATGGCCACTGCCATTTCGTAACTCTAGGAATTGCTAAACGCAGTAACAAGTTGATAACAGACTTTCGCCGAAATGGCATGACGATTCTTTTTTTTACTTTTAGTGCTTAAATATTTCGCTCAAACTTAGAAGAATAGATGATTTAAATCATATTTAACCCTGACAAAGAAAGGCGGAAACATACAGGTCTCTAAGTTTATTACAGTAGTGTTAAACATTTTTGAAATAGCTGAGGATGTCTAAATTAACACCAATAATAAACGTGATCATTTGTAGTCCCATCGCCGTGTTCTATTAGGTAATGTGTTAGGTCAAACCCCACGTCAGACTAACACAACGAAATATGAAATTATATTTTTTCCTCTCAGCAGAATTCTGACAAAAGCTATGAAAGTAAATAAAATTATCACACTCATCAGAAGTGGTGTGAGAAGCTAGGTCGTGTCTTGACGGAAGGATTGTAATGACCAATTATGGATGTATGTGTATTTGGGTCCATGAATTTTGCTTCAGACTACTTAACAATTCCACAGATTAGTCCAAGTTACAAGAAGGGCCTTCAAGCAAAAGTAAAACTTTCAGTCCTTTTTTTTTTTGATATTTCGCAAGCATTTACACGAAGGCCTAACACATCAGGGGCCAAATCACCGCATTCGAAATCGAATGCACTATCGATTAAACACTATTTTCGATGGCCACAATTTTTTGGATCATGGTACTCGATCGTAATGCTATGTTCGCACAACATCCAATTATGTGCTAAATTACATAATTCGTCATACAAAATTTTGTGAGCGAATTATCCAAATTGTGTGTAATTCAATTTCTATTACCCTGTGAATTACTTAAAAACCAATGTAATCTCTAAATTTTATCGTATTTTTGCCATCACCAGCACAAAAAATATTGTAAATAATAAACAACATGGTATAAGAAATATAGAAGGTAGTTTCAATCAAAATTTTTTTTAAAAATAAGGTTTTTTGAAGTTTTATTTTCTCATAAACTATATATGTAGCGTTGCCACATTTATAATTTTGTTGTATATTCCCAATAAATTATTTATGACAAATGTGTAATTTATAATTAAGTATACTTAAGTATGATATTTACTGTATTTATTATGTTGTGCTAATAGTGGCAGATGGAATAACTAATTTCCGGTCATAATTAAACACACATTGACTCGTTTTTAAGGTTAATTAAGTAATAATTTTTTTCATTTTTTTAATAGTATACAAATATTTAGTTTCTTTTATATGACGATTTAGAAAGCGAATTCGAAAAAATGTTCGTCCAAATTAAACCTTTTAACAATTTTTATATCTAAATTTATATTAGTTAGGTCCAACAAGTTTAACATGTTATTTGGGCTAGTATTTAAAGAATTACCATTAATTTTTAAAAAAATCGAGTTTAAATGTTCCAAAAGTTTTAAAGAATTGGTATTAGGCTTATGTAAACCTCCCTCGGACAATAAATTTATATACGTATAATTTTCATTGTTAAACACAAATATTTTAATATAAATTTTTTCCAAATATTTTTCAATTGAATTGAATTTATTATTTTCATATGACTTCAAAGAAAATGTGGGAAATTTAAAATTAATATGGTAGCATTATTTTAAGGAAAACGTCAAAATCCTTAAGCATGTCAGATAGTGAATTTTAAAAAAGAAAGAGAGAATGAAACTACCTTCTATTCTTATACCATGAATAAACAATAGTGGAATCCAAAAATAATATTTTCAAAAAGTATTATTTATAAGAAAGTTATTCGCGAAATTAGCGGAGGAAGGCACTATGTGTGTAGAAAACCTTTTGAAAAGTATTTGCATCTTTTGAAGAAGCAGTATGAAAAATATTAATAATAATTAGGTAATAAAAAGAAGAAGAACTGTAAAAAAGAATTACAAAACTACCGTGTGAACATGATAATTCAAATAAGTAATTCAAACAGCGAGCGAAGTAATTCGAAGGCTCGTGCGAACATAGCATAATTTATATTTCCTACTACTATTTTTTACATTGCTGTAACAAATGCCAATAAGAAAAACGAAACGAAAAAGGAAAACAAAACAAACAAAAAAGTGATTATTGTGCGTAATAATTTCAAAAAGTTGTAAAAAAATGTTAAGAAGCTTATTAGAAATGGATAAAAATGTTTTTTTGGTATTTATCATCTTCGGGATCGAAGGACAATTCAAGTTTTGCCATTTTAATGAGCAATTACCGGAACAAAAAAAAATTTTTTTTTGGGAAAATGTTCGAAAAATATTCTTATTATTCTTATTCTTACTTATTTATTATTTTACTTCGTTGTTTTTAGTTATTTCTTTTGTTTTGAGCAAAAAAGCTACTGTTTGTTTGTTTTCGATGACCACTTACAAATCGAGTACAACTTCGAGTAGATACGTTACGATAACGATTACCGTGATCCACGTATAACCACATTTCGATAATAAAGTACTCGATTTCGAATGCGGTGATTTGGCCCTAGTTGTATTTAAATTTTTCTGAGAATGTTACGAAACTATTACGGAATTTTATTATCGAAATTTGTAGTTCGTTGCATATTTAGCATAAACTTCAGTTATGCTTACTCATTCGTCAAACAAGACTGCTATAAGACTTGTAAAATGAAACCAGTTGATTATACTCTAATAGCTCCAGTACTGTTGGTAATTATGCTTGTATACATATTGCTGTAAAGGAACAATACTGTTTCAATGCTAGAATTGTTACCGGCGAAGGAACTGTTAAGTGACAACCACACAACCGCCCACCATAATGATTTTAAACTACAATTTAAGTACAGAAGTACAGTCTACATTGCTATAAAAGCGATAACGGGTAACCGATGAAATCTATAAGTGTCAGCTTCTTGATCACAAACTTCATCCGTCAATATGACAATGATTTCGAATACTTTCTTGAATAGGATAAATTGACATATTACTAATAGCCCATAGAAATATAATGTCACAGAGTCTATTAAATGGGGATTTAGCCGATTACACAAGTCCTACGGTATGTCAAGATTTTATGTAGAAGAAGGCGGACAGCGTCTTGCTTACAAAATATGTAATGAGAAAGTACAAAATTGATAAAGTATATGAATGGAAATTTTGCAGACACACTTGATTAAATCAGGAATGACTTCATTTTGCTTATTTTTATATTTCACTAATCGTGTAAATGCAAAAAAAAACTGTTTTAGAGGTTCAGTTACTCCTGCAAATTTAAACTGCTGAAATTAGCATTCTGCAAAATTTTTTTAAACCGCACCGTATTATATATCGAATACATTGGTTCGATTAGAATACGTAAAATTAAAAATGTGTGAAGGTACGAACATCGTTTAGACAAAAACACAAAAAGAAGAATAACAGGCAAAGGGAATCAAAGGGAAGTGTATGTCCTTGTTCATGGGTGGGAGATTGACCTAATACCTAAACAAAGTTCAATATGATTTACGAGTAAATTTTTTTATTAATATAATAAGTTTGCGATGTAAAATTATGAAATTAAAAGTATACCTGAATCCGAATCCACCAATTCTGGTCGAGAATCATATATTAGAATTCATTCTTCTGCAGAAATATTGATGTTTAAATTACAACGCAAACAAGATAGACGTAGAAATTGAAACCACAGGGAACAGCTATGGTGACCGAACACTGAAAGTATCATTACCAAGAAATGCAGTAAAGTCTTTGAGGCAAGAGATTTTCCTTAAAATTTTGATTTTGATGAAGTCACCATAAAAAAGAAAGGCTGATAAATATCAGTGGAGAATTTAAGACACTTCAGCTGCTTTGACTAAAGTGTCTCATGAAAGTGTACGAAAACATTCAAATCGCAAACAATATTAGTAAGCGCACCACTGGTCAAGATGTTTATGGAAGCTAGAAAAATTAAAATAGATAAGTGGTATGCCGTAGACAGATATACAGATTTTGATATAAATATAGAGTTGATCAAACCACATAGAGTTAATCAGACCGTATAAAAGTTAAGACTCACCGAACTGGATTACTGAATCTATCTACATATATAGGCAGCCAAAGAATCTCTGTTGCAACAGACAAATTTTAGTGGAGGAAATACTTTTGCACTTTTAACGCCTGTGCAAAAGAGTACTTATGTTGAAAGGCGATTGCTAGAGGAAAGATTCCACTAGAACCATTTGCAGCGTTCGATGTCTATTTATTTAATGTTGGAGAGTCCAATATTTATATGACTTGGAGGAAGTTCAATAACAGACATAGCTTTTGCTAGTTTCAATCGGAGCAGTGGGATTGCATGTGAACTGATAGACATTTATACGCATTGTGACCATTTTGCTGTTGTTATAGAGGTATTAGATAATTGTGTAACGACGACTACACAAAATAGGAATAGAGTTGTGGATTGGGTGACGAATACTTTTGATAAGGAGATGTGTACATGCATGGTAGATCTTGAACTCGTGTGGAGTGCGGATCAGATGTTAAGTCAACTTATTGACCCCGTTACAAACGAGACCAATGTTCCAGCGAAGCTTATTGGTGGAATGAATGTATTGGTCTCATTAGGAGGGAGTGCATTCGTTCAAGACGGAAGTATGTTTGAACCTGTGGAAAGCCGGAGTCTGCAGAGTATCATATTATACTTAAGAGGATAAAGAAGAATCTAACGATAACTATTTGAATAAATGTTTTCTTGACATATGGGATGACCTTGAAAATAATCTCTTTAGATTTGCGATATATATGTATATAAATTAGAATGGCAGTAGTATGTTTATGTATGTTCTCGAGCAGTTTTTCCATACAAATTTGGGAGAATGCCTATGCTATAGTCGGTAGTGGTCGGTTAGTTGATAGGTTTGTAGCATGTAATGTGTGTGGCTGTTCTCCATGATGCATTTAGTTAGAATTACTTTGAAAGTGAGTAGGTTCGTCTCGAGTCTGAGTTCATGATTCCGATGATCAGCGAGTGCGTAATGTAGGGTACCGTAAACTCGTGTTGTGAACATGTGCAATGTTATGCTTTTGTTTATTTTATTTTTTTGTATTTGCTGATGGTTAAAAGTGGGATAACGACACATTGTTACTGTAAACAATAACATCGTGCGTCATTGTGAGTTCTTATTCTTAAGCATAAGATCAATAAGAATATTTTTTAATGCAAACATATAAAGAATTTTGGATGTGGTTTCGTTTAATTAATTTTTTTGTTAGTGCGATATATTTTCGTTACTTGTGGTTTTTTATTGTTGTGGACACATTTTATGATAGTCAAATGTGGGATAAGACATTTTTGTTACAAACAATAAGAGCGCTTTGTTATTAAGCTATACAAGCTGTATTAGCTATACTAGCAAGCTATAGAAGCTGTACTAGTTATATTAGCAAGCTATACCATGCTATATATCGCACTAACAAAAAAATTCATTTAGCGAAATCACCTCCAAAATTCTGTATATGTAATATTCTGTAAATGTAATAGCAATAAATAGTAAATAGCAAAATCTGATTATTCTTACCTTTTCGAAGCATTTGGATAAATTATTCGATGCCGTTATAGTTGCTTTTGAATTGATATAAAATAATGCAGCGTTCATATTAATCATTGTAATTATATGAAAATATGCCATTGTGTGCCACAGCAGAAATCCTAAAAAAAACTTGTTGCGTTATTTAGAAAAAAAAATGTATAAAGATGCAAATGTCCCGATATTTTATATATTATGACATGTTGGTACTGAAAACTAAACTACCACAATAAGATTACTTCTAATTAAAACTATAATAATAGAAAGATAAATTGATTGTGGAAATGAACAGACGTGTTTAGGTTTGAGCTCCTGCAAAAGTGTGATTTATGCCTATATTTTCTTAAATCATAATGGTAATGATTAAGAAGTCAAGAAAAGAATATAGCTTTATAGCTCTAAACAGACTATAATAAAAATTATATCTATACTTAAATTTTTTACAACAAATAATAAGATAAAGAAAAATAATTCTAGAGTATACAATAACAATTTGTAATTTATCGAATTGAAATAACGCATAGCAACAGAAATGTGAAATATTTAAAATTTACAAAAACTAATATCTTATATAACGGACAATCATATCCTTATTTTTGGCGACTCATCCACAAAATTGAAAATAACAGCTGTCGAACAACAACAAACAGGCTTGCACAGTATTTTTAATAAAACGCACAAGTCAACAAACGTATTGCGGACATTCAACAAAATTCTTCACGACCATCATTACTAGACTCACCTTTTAAACTATTAAATTGTATAGACAAAAGGTTTTGACAAATTCAATGAATAGATTCTGCATACTTTTGAAAACAAATTTAAAGAAGAACTCGTAAAAGATCCGCACGAAAAATACAATATCCTCGATAACAAACTTCATGAAGTAAGTGAGCGGATAACTATTCCAGAAATTAGATCAGCCGAAATTGAAAGTATGCGCGTGGAAATAAGAGATGTAAAAACAAAATTGCTGCAACAAGAGGACTATCCTGTTTCAACCGAACTCAGGATAAATGAAATTCCGCTTACTCAAGAGGAAAATCTACCGGAAATTTTTCAACAAATATCTAACACCATGGGCACACCCGTACCTAACATATAATCGATATACCGCTTGAGGAACCATAAATATAATAAACATAACGTGACCTTGAAAGATGCCGTAATAATAGTAAAACTTTGGTCCACCTACGACAAGAATTTCTTTTTAAAATCGTTGGCTAACTACAGGAAACAGCGGAAGGGTTTTACCTTCCAGCTCAGGAACATCGAGTTGTACCGGACGTAAAATTTTGCGTAAACGAGAATCTCACTCAAAACACCTTTAAAATCCTACGTGCTGCAATTCACTTAAAAAAGAAAAAACTCTTGTCATCAGCATTTATGTACCATGAGGGGTTGCGTATATATCAGAAAACAAATGAACGAAGAAAACAAGTCTAATTGAAAACATTGATAGCCTGAACCAGTTATTTCCTGGGCTTGATAGTTAACTACTCAACTAGTTTCCTGATAACTACAAACCTGATGATGTCCAACTTAAATTTAATTTTCTTCCTTATTTGTATGTATAATTATAGCAATTTACTTAGCTTTTGGTTGCATTGTCACAACTTACGCACAATATTGTTACGTTTTTACCTTTTTAAAAACGTTTAGATTGTGGGTTCTTTAATTGCAAACCAAAATAGAAGGTAGGTAGGTAGGTAGAAGTGGCAGTCCTCTCGATGGAATCATGAGCGGACACACTTAGGCCGCAAACCGGGCCCATTGTGATACCACAGTGCCACATATCCCCTATTCCAGGAACCACTTGGAGCTTCCGATGAAGCGATTCAGACTGCCAATATCCGTGCATGACAGTTCAGCTAGGTCCTCCATGTAGTAGGCACCCAGGTGTCTTTTTCTCCTTTGACCAAGTGCCGGGCATGTGCACAGTAGATGAAGAACAGTTTCTTCCTCTTCCTCATCTCCACAGCTTCTGTAGAAATCATTCGCGAGGTGTCCAAGTCCAATACGCCTCGCATGCGTTCCTATAATGCAATGCCCCGTAATAACCCCGACAACAGCGCTGAGCATGCTTCTTTGGAGTTTAAGCAGAGCCGCCGTGCGCCTCCTATCCAGCCTTGGCCAGATTTTTTGCGCTGTTCTGCCCTTATCCGAAGCCGCCCACCTTCTCTTGACAAGGTCCACGATTGCATTGTCAATTATAAGCTTGCAGGTATCCAAAGGGCTCCCTAATGTAGAGAATTGATCAGAGGGTTCGATGGTCGTACCCTTTCTGGCCAGTTCGTCCGCTCTGCAGTTGCCGGGAATATCTCTATGTCCCGGTACCCATGTAATACAGACATCATATCGGCTCGCCATTTCATTGAGGCATCTGCGACAGTCGTTCACCGTCTTTGAGTTTATTACACTAGAATCCAGTGCCTTGATGGCAGCTTGGCTATCGGAAAGTATGGTGATTTCTCGCCTGTGAACATTTTTGTCCACAATAATTTTCACCGCAGCCTGAATTGCCGACACTTCCGCCTGAAATACGCTGCAGTGATCTGGTAGCCTTATAGACTTGGATATTCCAATTGATTTCGAATAGAGACCAATTCCAACGGCTCCCTCCAATTTGGAGCCATCGGTGTAGATTTGTACGGCACCTTTCCTCCAGTCCTCCCTTTTCGGGATGGAAGTCCTATAGTTTATTGAGAAGTCATATCGCGGTGTCATATTTTTATTTATTTATTTATTCAAGTCAATGGACAAATTCCATACTGACTAATAACAAAAATTGGTACGAATAAAATTAAATACAATTACAAACAGTTTCTACAAAAATAACGTAACTATTACAATAAAAATTAGGAAAAGTTAAGAATTAAGAAAAACAATAATATTCCGTTTTATAACGCAAGAATTTAAAGAAAAATCAACAAAGTCTGACAAATAATTAAATTGACGGCAAATTCTAGTTAATGGATCAGCAACAGCATAATTAGTTCTGCAGAATTGAATATAAATAAGATTATAACAGCGGAAGTTACGACTAGGAATATTGAATTTAACCGATCTTAACAGAAATTCACAGCAAATATTACCATTGATCAGGTTAAACATAAAGGATATATTTAACATCGTTCGACGGCTCTTAAGGGTAGGCAGTTATATTAATGCCAGCCTGCTAGTATATGGAGGCATATCCAGATAATTCCATCCAAGGCCACGCAAACAGAAGAGAAGAAATTGTTTCTGCACAGATTCGATGTGTTCACTGTAAACATCATAGTGAGGATCCCATACAATGGACCCATACTCTAAAATTGGTCTGACAAGCGATACATATAGCTGTTTCGTAGTATAAGGATCAGAAAATTCTTTTGCCCAACGTTTATGAAACCAAGAGTGCTTCTTGCCTTATTAACAGTCAAAGTGATATGATCATTAAAGTATAGTCAATGCTCCCGCCAATATCAGTTTCCTCAAGTATCCTTGTACGACCAATGCTCGATGCAGGCCATTGTCCAGTCGCCCAAAGACGCCTACTTACTCTAGCCGCCACACCCCTGCAGTATAGGTCTAGTGGTAGAAGGTATAGGATCATCTCCAGAGCGATCGTCGGAGCAGTGCGCAGGGCACCACTTATAATCATACACGCAGATCGTTTTAACCTGCGTATTAGGTTTAAATTCGTTGTCCTATTCAGGGATTCCCACCACACCAGGCATCCGTAGGTCAGGATAGGTCTGACCACCGCTGTGGAGATCCAGTGAGTCATCCTAGGTCTCAGGCCCCATTTTTTCCCCAACACCTTGTTGCAGGCGTAGAGGGCAATGGAGGCTTTTTTCAGTCTGTTAGTGATGTTTGGTTTCCACGATAGCTTTCTATCCAGGATAAGGCCCAAGAATTTTGCTTCATCCTTGAGTTCAAGTTCCGCCCCATACAATCTCAGTGGACGGAAAGATGGAGGCTTGTATTTTCTCGTGAAGAGTACGACCTCCGTTTTTCCGGGATTTACACCCAAGCCACGACTAGATGCCCACTCTCTAACCCTTCCTAGGGCAAGTTGCATCCTGTCTCTGATAGTGTCGACAAATCTGCCCGAAACCGTGAGAACTACGTCATCCGCATAGGCAATCGCCCCGCATCCCACGTTTTCTAACAACACTAGCAGCTCATTCATCACAAGGTTCCATAGGAGAGGGGAGAGTACTCCACCCTGTGGAGTTCCCCTTCCCATTTCTCTGGTGATGAGCGAGCACCCCAGTGTCGGGTAGATTGTTCTTCCACATAGTAGTCTGGATATCCAGTTCACCAGAGTGTCCTGTACATTCAGTCTTCTTAGTGCGCCGGAAATAGCATCCAGTTCCACGTTATTGAAGGCTCCTTCTATGTCCAGAAAAACAGCCAGGGTATACTCCTTTCGTGCAAGCAATTTTTCTATTGAACACGTCAGGCTGTGTAGGGCAGTGTCAACAGACCTTCCCTTATTGTACGCATGCTGTTGCCTAGATAGCAGATTCCCGTCTAAGGCCTGGCGTAGTTTAACATCAATGAGTCTCTCCATGGTTTTCAGCAGGAAAGAAGAGAGACTTATAAGTCTGAAATCTTTAGGTGAGGTGTGAGAGTTTTTCCGTGCCTTCGGTATGAAGACAACTCCCACTTTGCACCACTCCGATGGTATGTGATTTAGCCGAAAACTGGCAGAAAACATCTCTCTAAGTATCGCGATGTGTTCCAGTTTCAGACGTTGTAGTAGGGCCGGATATATTCCGTCTGGACCCGGAGATTTAAACGGTTTAAATCCATCTATTGCCCATTTGATTGCCCTTACAGACATGATTGAATAGTAGTCTTCCTGTGAACCGCTTTCCACGACACTAACCTGCATATCCAGGTTTTGTCCCGTTGGAAAGTGCGTGTTCACGAGGAGCTCCAAAGTCTCCTTTTCCGAGTTGGTCCATGAACCATCCGCCTTTTGCAGTACACTCGGCACGAAGGCCGTTGTCGCAAGAATCTTCCTTAGCCTGGAGGTTTCGTTGATAGTTTCCATATTGCTACAGAAGCTTCTCCACGAATCTCTCTTGGCGCGTCTCAAGGCTCTCTTGTAGTCGCCTAGGGACACCTTATATAGCACCCAATGTTCCGCATTACCGGATTTCCTTGCTGCGGTAAAAAGCTACGTGACTCTTTCCTGAGCCTGTCCAGGTCTCGGTTCCACCAGGGAGGTTTGTGCCCCCCTCTGATGACCCTCTTTGGACATGCTTTGTTGAAAGCCCCTAATATGACCTTCGTAAAGACAGCCACAGTAGCTTCCAGTTCCGAAACACTATCAATTCTACTGCGCGTAAGTGGACCAAAATAGAAACAAATATGTGTTAATTTCAGTTAACTCTTTATTATTCACACTACTTTTGTGTCACTGTATACAACTTCACTATACACAACAATAATTGCTTGTATTATTCTAATTCATACTTATGTTCGCGCCATTGTTGCCAATTTGACGTTTTTCCCGTCAGATCTGACGTTTTTGCAATGCCAATTACGGGAAAAAATGCTTTTTAGCGGTTAGCGTGAAATCTAGGGTTTTTTACAGCGCTTTAGCGTTTTTCTAGCGGTTTTTCCAAGATTGAATTATATGATATAAATAATAAAAAATACAACCATATATTTGTATTCAAGAGTCGAATAACGGTTAGTAGAAAAAGTATAGTAGTCCCCGAAGTCTAGAAGGTAGTGTGTTCGCTTATTAGACGTAAAGCCCGGGTTCGAGCTTCAGACCACCATCAAAATGAAATTTGAAAAAAATATTTCTTCGGCGGCATCTCCTCAGTAGATTTTTGGCAAAAACTCTGAGAGTCAATATATCTGCCATGAAAAAGTTTCTCAAAAGCTGTCGTTCGGAGTCGACGTTAGACTGTAGGTCCTTCTTCAAGTATAAAATTAAGGCATAGAACATAAGTGGTGTGAAAAGCTAGGCCGTAATCCTGACTGAAGGGTTGTGGTGGCCAATTATGTATGTATGTATGGATGTTAATATGTAGAAAAAGTACAAAGCAAAAATCGAAAACATAAAGTTGAAATCTATTTCAAATGAAGGTGAAGCTTAAAATGTTGTGTTTCAAATAAGAAAGCAGAAGAAAGAAAGAAAACAAAAAAGTATATGACAAAAAAAAGATAAAATTGTTACAACATAAATTATATGAATATAATTTTAAAATGTGCATTTAAATTAAATATTCAGTTTAAAAAGTTATAGCACCTCAGTACCCACAAAAGATTCGAAACGAATGGTTGGACCATTATAAACTAATAGGATGGCTAACAAAAAATTAAAAATATCCTACAAAAACTTTTTGAAAGTATTGCAAACGTGCTTTATTCGGAAAGTTGAGCGATTTAATTAATAACGGAGAAAGCCAAAAACATAAAACCGCAGCCTCTTTAAGAATAATAAAAAATATGTGTAATTATTTACATTTTATTTTAATTATTTACTTTTTGTTTTATTTATCGTTAATTTAATATTTTCAAACTATTTATTTGACGGGTTTCTGACGGTTTTGTAAAAATGTAATTTAGCGATTTCTGGCGATTTTTAAAGCCCAATTTGACGGGAAATTTTGAAAAAAATTTGGCAACACTGGTTCGCGCCAACACTAACGACTGCGATCTTCAAACACAACTTGTTTACTTCATACGCAACTTCACACAAGGCTGACTGGATTATAACTGACTCGTTGCTTGCTATGTCTCGCCTTTTTATATGTCCGCAAAATCAGTATGAGGAACGTTCTCGAAGAGGAAGGTTCTCGTTCTCGCATTCTCGAGAATTCTGTCGCAACCACATTGTTGTTTGTGTATCTGGTTGACATTGCTTGTTTGTTGTTGTTCTCTCATACTTGTCTGTCTCCTTTTCTCCTACTGATGTTGTTGGTATATGCAAGCATGTATGTTCTATGTGTTAGCGTAGCTATAGTTAATCAACATGTTCTTTGTATTGTTAGTGTGTTTGTAGCATCTTAATGCTAAACGATATTAGGTCGTTTCGTAACAATATGATAATAGTTCTTATTCTGTGTGTATTACATGATTAGAGTTTTAGCCAGACAAAGAACTGGTCTCAACATTGTCCATATAAATACGCAGGTATTTCAGAAACTTTGTTTCGTCTTGATGTTCTGGATTAAATTTTGGTTCAAATAAGAAAATTTTTGTTAACAATACAGCAACTAGAGCAAAAGGTAGCGGAGTTGCAATTTATGTTCGAAATGGTATTCCGTGCAAAGTAAATTTATTGGTAGTCAAATAGAATATTTATTTTTTCATATTTCATTCACCCATAAGAAGAAGGTTTTGTTAGGTAGTGTTTATAGACCGAATTCTAATATAAATTTGGATCTCTTTATATCCATTCTTGAAGATTCAATATGACGACTTTATTATTATTGGTGATTTTTATATAATCTATTAATTGATAATGCGTTAACTGTTTCAATGTCGTCTCTCCATCTTAATCCTGTGAATGTATCCTTACCAACTCACTTCCACTTATATGATCTGATTTCAGCCTCTTGCTTTTCCAATCACTATCTTCTTTTCTTAACTTATAACCTGTCCACGAGTCCGGTTCACAAGCGTATTACATACCGTGATTTTCAAAATATTGATTTTAAATAGTAATATTATTAATATCTGTTGGGATCATATCTACTCGCTAGATAATGTAAATGACCAATGTAAATAACTAATTCAGGAGTATGTTCATCTGCTATATGACAGATGTGTTCCTGTCAGATCAAAACTTGTTAAATCCAAGCTCCAACCGTGGTTCAATGCTAAAATTAAAGCATTAATAGAAAAAGCGAAGCATCGTCTATAGGTGATGGAAGAGGTTCAGAACAGACGATCTGAAGGCCATTCATAAATCTGCTCGCAGCGAGGTTACCAAACGCATTAAAATCGCGAAAACATTGTTTTATGGCAGGAAGTTCTCTTCCGCCTTGGATAATAAGGCTAAGTGGAAGGTAATCCGCGATATTGGTGTTTGTAAAAAATGTCATAATACTTTTACTGATGTCGATTTAATCGCTCTCAATAACAAATTTGTTAATATCAGTGTTCCGACCCCTGATAGTGACATATATAACGACCTTTGTTTTGTTCCGCTAGAAAACCCCTTTAGTTTTCATTGTGTTAATCAGCTCTTCGGTGAAATCCAATGAGGTTGGTTCTGACTACTTAGATCGTCTGTTTTTAAAAGCTTTGTCACCTTGCTTTTGCTGTATTTAAATCATTTATTCAATACAGTTTTAACTATGTCGTCCTTCCCTGATGAGTGGAAACAGTCGAAAATCATTCCCATACCAAAATCCAACAACGAATTCAGACCAATTGCTCTTCTGCCATACCTGTCTAAAGTAATGGAAAACCTTATAGCTAGGCAAATAAATAATTATATCGTAGGTAATAATTTCTTATCTGATAAGCAGTCGGGATTTATGAAAGCTACATAGGAGCTGCACTACTGTCTTACTCAATGTAGTTGATGACCTTAGGTTGAAACAGGATGAAAATTACATAGCGTTTATAGTTCTTTTGGACCTTATTAAATAAATAAATAAAAAAATAATTACTAATTCCATCTTTTGTCGGAAGGTCAATGACGATTTGCAAAGGATTTAGTGTTCCATTAATTGAATAATAAGAAGTTTTTGGCTTTTATTGACCATTCTAAATTTTTGACGGCGAACTTAATGGAAAGTATAATTCCATTAGTCAGCATAGTCTAGTAGGTAGTGTGTTTGCTTATTAGACGTAAAAGCCCGGGTTCGTGCCAAGCCCAGGCATCAAAACGAAATATGAGCAAATATTTCCTTGGTGACTTCCTCTCACAATGTTTGACTGTAGGATGCATTTAATTTATCTCTTGATTGTGTTTCTTTCAAATATTCTCAACCAGAAATAGTATATTTTCTTTCGTCTGTAAACAAGACAACCTTCCGAAACGAAATTTTTCCTAACGCGGTTATGAACAAACTTTAATCGAATCTTTTTATTTCTTTTGTTTACGATTGGATTCTTGAATGCGTTGCTGCAAACAAATTTGACGTAATGTTTCGATATTATATCTGTTGCTAAATCGTTTTGCAGCCATGTCATACAATTTCGGATCTTAATCTGCCTGACGGTTTTCCTTTCTTCATGTTGAGCACAAACCTTTTTCGAGCTGATTTTGTACTTATTTCTTACTCGGCGTTAGTTTTTTAAACACGGTGATTTTTTTACTGTTGTTCCTGCTTTTTTAAAGATTTGAGCAACTTCCCTTTGACTTTTTCTATTCTTATGCTATGTTCGCACGGCAGCAATTTTTCGTAATTCACTCTCTCATTCGTAATCCAACACCCAATTATTAGCTAAATTACCCAAATTGTGTGTAATTCAATTTCTATTACCCTGTGAATTACTTAAAAACCAATGTAATCTCTAAATTTTATCGTATTTTTGCCATCACCAGCACAAAAAATATAAACAAAAAATATTGTAAATAATAAACAATAGTGGAATCCAAAAATAATATTTTCAAAAAGTATTATTTATAAGAAAGTTATTAGCGAAATTAGCGCAGGAAGCCACTATGTATGTAGAAAACCTCTTGAAAAGTATTTGCAGCTTTTGAAGAAGCTGTATGATAAATATTAATAATAATTTAGTAATAAAAAGAAGAAGAACTGCAAAAAAGAATTACAAAACTACCGTGTGAACATGATAATTCAAATAAGTAATTCAAACAGCGAGCGAAGTAATTCGAAGGCTTGTGCGAACACAGCATTATGTTGTTCAAATATAATCTTCCTAATTTGAATTTCAATATGGCGTCAGATGTTAAAACTTTAAACTAAAAAAATTGAAAACCAAAGAAGAGTGTGAAAAAGATCCCTTATTTTTCATAGAAGTTCACAGTGGACCATTTCAATTGTGACCTGAATTTCTTACCATCTTTGTGCAAAATAACAAAAAAAAAATATGTTATTGTTAACCTGTCGTTACATATTTTAGTTTATTTATGGTTTAAACAAAACAGTCTAACTGATTAAAGCCCAACTTAAATATTTTATAATGATTTCTAGGTTTTTTTTTGTACATTAAAGTCTTGCTTGTAGATAATATTAATTGTAAAATATTATGGTTGAAAAAGTTCTCTGTAAATAATTTGAAGATCCAGGTATAATAAAAAAAAATATGTATAAAACGTTCTACTTTTTAAAATTTTTTACAATGCATTTCATATACTACGTATATACATATATCTATTCATATTTGTATTGCTTACACCCTAAAGGTAAATATACAAAATCTAGAGAGTTTTTACATATATTCACGTGAATGAATACTTTTTACATTTTTATTCCCGTTTTCCTGATTTATGCTCTTGTTTTTAACAATTAATTGGAAATATATTTTAGTTTACAATATTGCAATGTATGTATATGGTGAGTTTCATTTTAAATAGTTTTTGTAATAAGAAATATTTTTCTCATGCTTATTATTTCTTTTTTATGTTGAGAATAAAATTATTACCTCAAAAAACAAAATCAGATTTTTTGACATTTTTCTCTCCAAAAATTATGATTTAATTTGTTTCTCGTTGCTGCAAACTGATCTGCCTGTTCATTGCCGCGGATTCTCACATAAATTGTGATCAAGTCGAGGGTGAACCTATTTTCTGTGTCTAACTAATTAAGATTTCTTTTCTGATTTCGAGTCAACCTCATAGAGACTGAGTGCCTATGGGGCACTGATACGGACATGCAGTATTGCCATGTCCTGTCGTTTGAAAAAGGTATGTAGAAACCAAATTGTTCATTCCCATTACATACATACATACATAATTGGCCATTACAACCCTTCAGTCAGGATTACGGCCTAGCCACTCATGTTGTGTGCCTTAATTTTATACTTGATTGGCGGGACCTACAGTTTAACGTCGACTCCGAACGACAGATTTTGAGAAACTTTTTCATGTCAAGGTTATTTACTCTCCGAGTTTTTGCCAGAAATCTACTGAGAGGAAGTCGCCGAAGAAATATTTTTATTTTTCATATTTCGTTTTGATGTCTGGCTTCGGGCTCGAACTCGCGCTTTACGTCTAATAAGCGAACACACTACCTATGATTTATTACTCTAAATCATAGGGTTTACTAGCCTGTCTAGGATAAAATGAAGGAGGACACTTTCAGCCATTGATTTCTCAGATTGACTTGTCAGCCAATATTCAAATTTAACCTCCTTGGGTCTGATCCTCAGTACCATATGCAATAGGCTTGACTCACACAGAAGCTCCAGCGCTGTTATAGGACAGGTTTCATCTAACCGAATTCCACTTAGGATGTTCTCAAAAATATATTTACATAACGTTTTATTATGTATAGCATTTGTATTGTAAGCAGTTGTATAAAGTTTTTAACTTTTATGCACCGAATAAAAAGCATTTATATTTATCGGTGTCTATCAATAAAAAACACCGAATTGTTTCGAGGTATCGATAGGTTATAAGAAGTATAATTATGAAACAATTTTTCCATTCAAAATTTGACTTATGCCTACGCAACACTCGGTATGTTCGGTTGGGCGATTGGATTGTTACAATTCAATTGTTTGTGTGTGTGGCCTAACCGCAATACGCTACACTTGGTATGTTCGGTCAGTCGATTGGTTTACTACAACTCAATTGTTTGTATGTAAATGTGACCTCATCGCATGGTTTTAATGTTTTAACAAAAATAAGTGGAATGTTGTGGTTTTAATGTGTTTATATGTGAAATATCAACGTTATAACTGTAGGTAAGTAAGAATAATTGGTTACAACCAGTGTCCGAAAAATACTGAACACAAACCATTGTGTACGTCACTGATAAAATATTTTTAACTTTCATTTAACTGTTTGTGAACTTGTACGTGTACATATTACGTACACATCATCTACACAACAGATGTACGTAAACTCTAACAAAGCGTACTGAACAGAGCTCACGAACACCATTTCTTACTGTTTGTGTACAAAATACGCTAAAAAGATCAGTACACAAACAAAAAAAATTGGTTTTAGTGAACTTTTTAGAGTAAACTAACAGTTTTTAGTGTACGCGAGAGTTTATGTTCTTTCATTCAGTATTTTTAGAGATCGCGTTGTGGTTTCTGATGCCATTTATATTCTTTAGAAGTAATAGACATATTTCGCTTAAGAATACAAAGAAAAAGCTGTGAGTTTTCTCATTGTAGAAAATATCATTACGGAAAGTTTTACATACATAATAATGTTTGGAAATTGTATGGGGAAATTTTTGAAATTTTATTGTGACGCAACTCCAACAAAACGAAATAGAAAAAATATTTCTTTGGCTGATTCCTCTCAACAGATTTCTGGCAAAAACTGTGAGAGCTAATAAAATAGAAGTTTTTTGACTGATTAGCGAAACAGAGGACTTTAAAATATAACCCTTGGAAATATCAGCGGTACCTGAAATATCTAATGATGACTCTTAATACAAATCAACATCGGTCTTTTGATAAAGGTCACCGCGAATTCGTTTAATTGTGTCATTAGTGTACTGGCTACATAGAAGATTACAACTATACAACCCACATTTCAAAATGCCTCGGTCCAAAAATAACGTGTTACATAATTTATTCCTTACTAATGGAGAAAATGAAGTGAACTACTACTGTCAAAATAAAACTGAATCGAAGCACACAGGAAATCTGGAAAGGCATTGAAAGCTATGTCATCCCAAATTATATTCTGAGTATATCCAGAAAAAGTATGCTTCGAAAACATTAAAAACTACAGTGGCAGTAAGTGATGTAAATCGAAATAACTTCGAAGAAGCGATTGTAGAGCTATTCACGAAAAATAGACTCCCACTTCATATGGTGGAAGATCGTGCCTTCAAAGTGATTAATCGCCCTGCTTTCGCTGCTTTAGGTATAAGCGTGAATGAGCATAATGTTATTGAAAAAATAATATGAGTTTCCAACAGAATGAAGGAAGAAACTATTGAAGATTTTGACACAAAATTAATATCATTAAAAATTGATGCAGCAACAAGACTAGACTCAAATGTCCTTCTGCTAAACGTCTAATACATTAAAAACAAATGTATTCAAATAAAGACATTGGCGGTCAAGGAGCTGAAAGCAAGACACACAAGCGATTATTTAAAATCCACAGTTCTGGAAGTTCTTCAGGACTACTATATAAGATTGATTTAAAACAAATTATTTCTATTACCAACAATAATGGCGCCATTATGATTAGAGCAGTAACATTAAACATTAACGATGAATTACTGAAGAAGAAGTCACACTAGACGAAGAACACTGTGATGACAATCGATTTGACTTAAAAGACGAATGAACTTAGAATTCAGTTTTCATAAATGGATATAATTGGTGTACGTTGCAGTGCTCATACAATCAATCTTTGTGTGAACTATGTAATAAAAACATCAGATATTATTGAAATCCAAATTATTACATAAACAGTAACTGTTAAAGTTCGAAAAAATAAAAAGATGATAAATTTCTTCTTAAACTTTATTTTATTAAGAATGTTTTTTAATGTTTTTTATATAGTTCTCTTGATGAGGTCAGATTAAGGACTAATTCTTGAATATATATAACAGATTAATGTTACGGTTAATTAATGAAAAGTATTCTACAGCGATGTCAAAAGAGATGTAAATATTTAATAAAGTTTCATATTCACCCTTATTATGGTTCTCGAAAATGTTTTTCGACTATAGTCGTATAGGTTCTCGAATTTTTTTTTTTGTGGTACTACGTAAAATTTTCGACTACAATGAATTTGTAACAGAATAAAAAGAAAAGGGTGACACAAAATATTAAAAATAATTAAATATTATGAAAAAGTCTGTAATGAACTGTCAAAAATAATAATATTAATAAAGAGATATTGGTGGCAAACAAAAATTAAAACTTTAATTCTTTAAAAAATTTAATTGTTATATAAAATTAAAAATGCTGAGTGTTGCCTTATATTCATCCTCTGAAGATGAAAATGAATATACAGTGGCAGAGCTAAATACTTTGCGAAGAGAATTAAGAAATTCATCAAATATATTTTCAATGCCAAATTCAAAGTAAGTAGAAGTATCGAAAAATGAAAAGTTTAATCATATTTCTTTTTAGATTCGTTAGCTATTTTAGATTGAACAAATCAGCTTTTCACTACGTTTTGAATATGATTGAGCCCAAATTGCAAGAATCAAAAAGAACATCTGCAGTGCCAAATATACTAAAACTGGCAGCAACAATGCGTATACTTGCGGAAGGAAGTTACCAGAAAGGAGCTGGCAATGACTACAATGTAGGACTTTCCCAGTCCTCTGTCAGCAAAGTGTTTAAAGAATGTATAAATGCGATGCATAGTGAATTATGCAAAAGCTGGATTTGTTTTAAGATGAGTGAAAACGAAAAGTGTGAAATAAAGGAACATTTTTATAATAAAACTGGTTTTCCCGGCATCATAGGATGCATCGATGGCACACACATTAAAATTTTAGCACCAAGAACTCTCGAACGTTTTAAGTACTATAACAGAAAAGGTTTCTACAGTCTAAATACTACAGTGGTATGTATAAAATCTAATTTAAATTATGTTAAAAAAGAATTATATTATGTTTGTTATCAGGTTTGTGATCATAAGCTGCAAATCAGATACATATCATCTCACTATCCAGGATCAGCTCACGATTCATTGATATGGAATGCTAGTCAATTAAAGCAATTATTAAAAAGCAACTACAATAATGGTGATAAAAACACATGGATATTAGGTAAGATCAATATAATTAAGTAAAATAATTTAAAACAAAATATTTATGCATTTTTTTAAGGTGATGCAGGCTATCCTTTGGAGCCATTCTTAATTACACCGTTTAGATCAGCAGGAGAAGGTACTTCCCAGAGCAGATTTAATCATATACATTCTCAAACCCGAAATGTGGTAGAGCGCACAATAGGGGTACTTAAAAATAGGTTTCGGTGCATATTAGGAGCAAGACAGTTACACTATCCACCAAATATAGCATCAAAAATTACAAATGTCTGTGCAGCCTTACACAATATTTGTATTTTTTACAAAATAGATCTCCCACAAGTGGATATTGAAAATAATATTGAAGAAAGTTTTAATATTGAAATAACTGAAGATTTAACAGCTTCAAATATAAGAATGAAAATAATGCAATCAATGAACTGTTAATATTTAAATATAATATTAAAACACTTTTTTGGATTTATAAAAACTAAAAATTTATTAAAATCAATTCAAGGTACATATGTAGGTATGGAATTATATTTATATACATATATGTATGTATGAAATAACTAAAATCACATTTCATTTTTTGTATTTTAAATTAGTCTTCGTCAAACTTTTTAATTCTTGTTGCAGCAATTCTTTTATATTCTGCTTTAAAATTTTATTTTTGAAAAAAATTTTGAAATAAAATAAACTTCATTTAGTAAAAAGTAAACATGAATAAAAATAAAAGGAAACCTACTTGTTATAACCACTTTTGTATTCCTCGAGTTCCAATCTGCGTTTTTTAATGTCGATTTCATCTGTTCTCAATTGCAGCATTAATCGTCTGTATTCGTCCTTTTTCCTATTTTCTTCCTTGTATAACTCTAACTTTTCTTTTTTAATTTTTAGTTGACTTTTACAAAGGCTCAGACTTTCCTCCTTAATTTTATTTTGTTTTCGAGCATGTCTTTCGATTTGTTTCAAGGAATCCTTCACCTCATTGTATAAATCAGTTTGCACTTTTAATTGTTGTTCAATCATTTCTTGTTTAGTTGAAACATTTTTTGTAGCCTTTCTTCTAATATTTGTTGATGTAGTTGGAGCAATTATTTCATCATTTCTATCTAGTTCAAGACAAGAAATATTTCCAATTTCGTTAGAAGTAATGCCTATCTCCTCGCCTTCGGGACTGATTATACTGTTTAATTGCAACAAAGCAGAAGCAGCTTCTTCTATCGGTGTCAACGTAAATTGTCTGTTTGAGCCTCCGCCCGTTGCTCGGCATTCAATTTTGTTGTGAAGAATTTTTTTTTTTAAATTGCATTTGTAGTCCGCCCACACTTTCATCCACTCCGTCCCTGTACGTGAAGGTGGTCCTAGACTGTTCAACTTATGGGATATTTCCACCCATTCTGCCTTTGTGTCCACCTTGTTTATGCCACTGTGGTAGGACTGAGCCAATTCAGGCTTTTTTTCCAGCAGCTCTACCATTTTGGAAAATTGGTTTTTTGTGGTTATTTTTATTCTAAAATTATTTTTATTAGATAAAAACAACTTTTATTAAGTTTATTAACAAAAATGCTTACTCTTTTGATGCTTTCATAACTTTTACTTTCTATCGAATGAAATAAATTTAACGACTATTTTTTAAACTTTTGACATTCGATTTCGAGAACCATAGTACAACAAATTGTAAAAGAATAGTTTCAGGGTTGTATTTTTATAGCTTTCGAGAAACGTAGTACCATAGTTTAAAAACGAGAAATTTGAAACTCGAATACGAGAATCGTGATAAGGCTGATTATAAATATATGGTATGTGGTAAATATATGTATACATAAGTATGTACAATGTACATATATGTGATAAAAAATGATATGAGATTAAGAATGCTATTCTTAACAAGTAACAAATAGTGTTTGTGAACTCTGTTTAGTACGTTTTGTTAGAGTTTGCGTACGTGTTCATAAATATTAAAACACGTACTCTCGTTGTAATGAATGTGTTTGTGTTCTTTACACACGACTTTCAGTATAGTATAAAACGTTGCATACTTTAAGTCGCGTGGCCACTGTTCAAATTTAACTGATCAAATTGTGCATATGTGTTGGTAATACTTGTTTTGCTTACCACAGCAACACATCAAAACTGAACCTTCAAACTGCATTGTATTGTTGTTGCGAAGAAGAAAAGAACATGCGTGTGGGTACAGTTTTACCAACATATTAACAAAAAAATGTCAGTTTGATCCCTGGTCAGCCAACTTTAGAGTATTTTTTGAACACTGGTTATAACATACAAACATGTGTGTGTATGTAAAAATAAAAAGAATGAAATTATTGTTTTGAAATCATTGCTGTTTTAAGTGCCGTGGCCACGAACAAAATTAGGTGATCAAATTTCAGCCTTCAAATTTTATTTTAAAAATGTCGTGAAGAAAACATCATATGGTTTTCATCGGAAAAAATTCTTTTATGGCTTTCTTTTTTTTTGAGAATATATTTTTTAGGTTTTCTGGAAGAACATATGGTTTTTGGTTGGGGGATTACTTTGTTTTGTTTTTTAGTATCCAAGTTTTTTCTTTTAATATGACAAATGATTGTTTCATAGTCATTGCCGTGGCGCAGGCAATTAAAAAAACAAAAAAACGAAACTGCGAAGGGTCTTTGGATGAAAGAGTGGTTGAAGAAAAGGGATGCATTTACGCACCAAAATGTTCTCAATGAACTCAAATTGAGTTCTCCAAATGATTTTCGAAACTTTTTACGGATGGATGAAGGCACATTTGAAGAACTTCTAAATTTGGTTGGTCCGAAAATTCAAAAACAAGATACTCAAATGTGTGACGCCATCTCTCCGAATCAACGTCTATCTATAACATTGCGTTTTCTTGCTACAGGCAATTCCTTTTCTGATTTAAAATTTGTCGGCGCTATCTCGGAATGAGCAATTGGTCGCATTGTTATAGAAACTTATCGAAATAAACAAGATTTTAAAATATAATATAAAAGCAATTAAAACAAATTATTAATGGACTTAATTGTTTCGGCCTATAATTAAAATAATTTTTGTTAAACAAAACGAAGTTCATAAAAATAAAGGAACAATATAAATATCATAAATAAAAACAAAACTACATAAGGAATAACAAAACATCTACTTTTTTATTATTTTTTGCTACACACTTTCGAAATACCCGCGAAAATAGAGTGAAGAGTGATATTCTTCAAACTCTTCTCAGTCTGTACATGTGAGTACAGTTTTACCAATACAATCACAAAAATGGGCAGATTGATGAGTTTAGTTTGATCGCGGCCTCACTACTTTATAGTTCTAGTGTTTGGTAGCACGTGTGTGTGTGTAACCTAAATATGTAGTGTTGCGGCGAAAAAAATTTTGTAACCAATCCATGTAAAAAAAAATTATAATATATATGTATATATATAATACATACATAATTGGCCATTACAAGCCTTCAGTCAGGATTACGGCCTAGTTTCTCATATATATAATAACCAAATTTAAATTGAATGGGTTTTTTCTATTTTTTACCATTTAAATTATGTATAATACAGAAGAGTAAAAGAAGTAATTAACACTTGCCGAAATTTAAGATTTTTATATAAACAACAATTTATATTTATATATTTTTAGCACCCTTAATTTTCTTAATTTCTTTTTCAACTTTATCAATCTTCACTGAATATATATTAGCTCTTAAACCAATGAATTCCTTAATAACTTTACATTAATAACGTTACAAATCTTTCGTCATCCCAATACTGATTTTTTTTGTTAATGAAAAGATTTCTAATATCACCGCAAAGGTAATCTGTGAAAGAATCAGTATCCATGTAATTAAGATTTGCACAATACTTTGGTTTCATGTAATCATAATGAAAATTATACATTTTTCATTTTGATATCTCTAAAACTAGAAATCCAATACAAATAGGTTTATTGCATCCAGTTTTGGGTCTATTCTACTCTCCCATTCACATACTATTTTAATGACTTTTCTTTTGTCAACATTTTCCATACTTTTTCCGCACACAGCATTATTCTACAATTTAAAAAAATTCTGTTCAAATATATTTTAGCCAATGTTCTGTAATGGTTACTTAAATCATAGTACTTTTTTAAATCAATTTAAATCCGTTGTCAATTTTCGTAGTTTCCAACATTCAATTTTCTTATTTTCATTACAAAATGGTAAATCATTAAGATAATCGCGTAATGTTGACGGATATTCCCACTTCCAAAATATATCTACCTGCGAATCAACCTTTATATTATTAACGTTTCGCAGTCTTCAATACATTAAAAAGTTTCATAGGAAAATTGTTTACATCTAAATATATTAGATGATTAGAATCCTTTCTGGAGTCATAGTCACTAATATAAATATTACTGAATATCTTTTACTACATTGTACAATATCCCGTAATTCCCTGCATAATAAAATTATATATAATACTATTGGCTACACAACTCTATATTGTTGTTCTAAACATTATAGTAGTATAATATTGACAAGGATTTAAATTGTAAATGATTCTAAAAACTTTACGAAAATGTTCTAAAATATCACATGGTAAAAGAACATCTACTTTTAAATATAAAAGTGAATAATCTAATAATTTTGATCATTTAAATGTATTCCATACTTTTCATCATGTTCGTAATCCTCTACACTACACGATTCATTAGTCAATTTATTGAAAAAATTGAGATTGTACAAAGCGATTCATTGAATCTAATCAAGCCACACAAAAGGCCTGCCTGGCATAAATCGAAATGAGTGTAGAAAAAGCACTTCAATTATATCTTTATCATTAACCTATTAATTTTAAAGTTAAACTAAAAAATCCAGTACTGTGTATAGGAATGTACTAATCACTTCATATGACGATCATTCGTAGAAAACAACGATTCTACAACTACTAAAGCAGCACAGCCACGATCAAACCAGATTGATCAATCTGCCATTTTTGTGATTGTATTGGTAAAACTGTACTCACACGTACAGAAAACTGTCCTCACACGTACAGGCTGAGAAGAATTTGAAGAATATCAAAATACTTTTGATTTTCGCTACCTGCTCCGCAGAAATTGGAAGCAAATTTGATGTGTGTGCGGGCAATTACTTCAAATTTCATTTTTCTGCTGATTTCGTAGGAGAAACATCACCATCTGGTTCGCGGATGTTTTGAAAATGTGTAGCAGAAAATGATAATAAAAATAATAAGAAGTGGATGTTTTGTTTTTGTATATGTATTTTTGTATTTATTTATGATTCGTTATGATCATTCCTTTATTTGTAATAACTTTGTTTTGTAAAAAAATAATAAAAATTATTTTATTTATAAAATTAAGTCCATTAATAATTTGTTTTAATTGCTTTTATATTATATTTTAACATCTTGCTTATTTTTCCATAAGTCTCTATAACAATGCGACCAATTGCTCGTTCCGAAATAGCGCTGACAAATTTTAAATCAGAAAAGAAATTGCCTGTAGCAAGAAAACGCAATGTTATAGATAGACGTTGATTCGGAGAGATGGCGTCACACATTTGAGTATCTTGTTTTTGAATTTTCGGGCCAACCAAATTTGGAAGTTCCTCATATGTGCCTTCATTAATCCGTAAAAGGTTTTGAAAATCATTTGGAGGACTCAATTTGAGTTCATTGAGAACATTTTGGTACGTAAATGCATCCCTTTTCTTCAACCACTCTTTCATCCAAAGACTCTTCGCAGTTTCCTTTTTTTGTTTTTTTATTGCCTGCGCCAGGGCAATGACTATGAAACAATCATTGGCATATTAAAAGAAAAAACTAAAAAACAAACAAAAACAAAACAATCTCCCAACCAAAAGCCCATATGTTAAATGTTTGCAAAAAAAAAAAAAGAAAACCATAAAAGAATTTTTTCCGATGAAAACCATGTGATGTTGTCTTCTCCACAACATTTTTAAAATGAAATTTGAAGGCTGAAATTTGATGTGTTGCTGTGCTGAGTCAAACAAATATTACCAACACATATGCAAAATTTGAACACCAGAACGTGGCCGAGGCACTTAAAACAACAATCGCTCCTTATGTGCAGCATTCGCGAATAATGACAAAAAAATCAAAAAATAACATTTTGCATTTGGCATCATAGAAAGTTTGTTTAATTGTGTATTTGAATGTTTGAAACAAAAGAAGTAAAGAAAATATTGTTATGATAAACATATGCATATCCGTGTATGTATTTTATTTAACACTCGTTTTGTTTTAACTAATCAGTGTTGCCTATTTGATTATTTCTAACGAAAATTTTGTATTTTTTTTCTTGACAAATAATGTAATTGTGAACATAAATTTAATTTTTTTTTCATTATAAAAATATTAAATTTCGATCAGTATTAGTTACTTGTTTTAGTCTTTTGTATTAAATATAATTTAAATGTTGAAAAATAAAATTCAGTGGGTCGAATTTAAATTTGGTTATTTTTCCTATTTGGAGATTTTTTTCACAAATATTGATTACAAAATTTACGAGATCACGTATGTTGTGCTAGACAGTGGATGTCACGAAGAAATTCCTGAGGTCAGCGTTCAGGATTTCGGTTCAGCCTGGAAGGAAATGAAACACAAGAAAGCGGCAGGATTGATAGGATCCCAAACATCACACATAAGGTTTCTATAGCAAACATTATTGATGTGTTTAGGAAAGATCTTGATGAATGTATTCAGGAGAGGACATTCCCTATGATATGGGAAAGATAGAGGTTGGTTCTCACACCGAAGGGCAACGACACGCGGGATGCATCAGGTTACCGTCCGCTTTAAGATTGATACCGTTGGTATACTAGAACGCAACAAATTACAAATCCGAATCTCAGGAATTTAAACCTTGCATCGAAGCTTAATGTCTTAAACATTAAGAGCATATACATATTACCTTACAATAATTAATGAATTTTACAAGGACATCATACTCCTCAGGGTTATTGATCATGAGTATAACACAAGATGAAATTTTAATATTAAAAACAACAAAAAGAAGAGAAGATAATCTGTAGAAGACTGGAAATGCTATTGGAGAGAGATGGCTTATCTGATCGCCAATTCGGCTTCCATAATGATCCGCGGTTGTTGCAATGAACGTCATACCATGGCGAAAGAAGCCGTCAGCGGTGATAGGACGAACGAGGTCTAATATTTTTCCAGGCGAGTGGGCGGATGGTCCTCTTCGATGCCTCAGTTTTCTAATCTAACCCTTCTAGCTACAGACGGACTAGGTCTATTGCCCGTTAACTGGAAGGTTTAACTTCAGCGGCCCATATTCTCACACGTCCACCAGTAATGATCGCGGCTCAAGCTACCTTATAATTCTTCGTATTCGACATCTTCACCTCTCTTGGATTTCCTATATATTCTATAAGTTAAAATTGTTTATCAGTCTTCGCTGGAAGAATTACAAGATTTCCAATCGGTCTGGTAACTGTTCCACGTTCAGTCACCAAATTCACAGCTTTCACATAACCATTATTATCCAAACGTAAACCCCCATGCGATCTAAATGCCATTATCGTCTCTTATGGCCGCGGTGTCACCAACTTTAACATCTTTCCATTCTACGAAAGGACTTATCCACTCCATTAGACCTGGACCCATTTGGCAATACCTTACGCGTTTGATCATTCGGCTTCAAACTTCTTCCAGATTTTCCGCTGACCACTATTTTCGCGTAACCAAACACAGAAGTTGAGAGCTCTTTCGAATTCAGCTCTGTTAAAGGCCCGGTCACAATCCAGCCAAATACGCTTTCTTGTGCCATTAGGTCTCCTAAAATGTTCTTCTTGACACCTTCCACCAATAAGAATATCAATGTGACGGCTTTTATCGAATGCCGGATCAGCCAATTAAATCCCCCAAAAGGCTGCGAATTTCGAAATCCCAATAGTCGAATTAGGCAACATCGCAGTCAATTTGGGTAGTACTAAACCCGTTGCCTTTACTTTAAACCTATCGTCCAAAGGCTAAGTCAGGACAAACGAACATTGTTTTTGAACTGTAGAAGCTCCGTTCAAACCTGAAACTCTGGCATTCGTCCGAATTGTTGGCAACCCCAATTTCTTCTGCAACTTTTCCGAAATAAAAGTTTTCTGAGATCCGGAATCTATCAGGGCCCTAACTCTAAACGTTTGCCCTCGATGGCAAATAGCAACTATGGCTGTCCCTAAAAGAACCTGCCTATATGTAGAAGCAAAACAGTTCTGCACATCACTACCAAGCTTTGTCACACGGCTAGAACTTGTCGCACCCAAAAGTTCAGGTTCTCAAGAGGATCCAGACACCTCTCGGTGCAACAAAGTGTTATGTCGCAAACTGCAGATTGAACAATTCAAATTTCGTCTGCATTCATTTAACCTATGACCAACCTTGAGGCAGTTAATACACAGGTTGTTCTGCTTTACAACCAAAAATCTTTGCTCAGGTGACAAGTTTAAGAATTTTGGACAAATGTTTACTAAATGATCCACTGAGCAACAAAAGTGACGGTTGATGACGGAGTAGGAAAGGACCGAATTCTCTTTCTGGAAGTAGAAAGAGCTTGAGCTTGTCTAGCATTACAATTATCCATTGAATAGAAATTCTTAAGATCAGATATGGTTTCCAAAGACTGAAACCAAATTTTTCCATTTGGGAATCTCCACTTTGTCCCGAATTGTCTGTTCCCATAGTGACAAAGTTTGTATGGGGTAATTTTGTGGAGCAGAGATATACGAAAATCGGATCCCAATTATTTGCAATGCTTCACCTCGCGTAAACTGCCACAAATAAAACAATTGCTCGACAGGTGAAATATTGGCACCATTCACATACATCGCTGTGAACATATCCCGAAAAGATGGCCAGGATTTGTTGTCACCATGGTACACCTCCATGGTACATGGTGGTAACTGTATGTGGTTCCGAAATCGATTCCCGTTACGTTGAACATTTTGGCAATGGGCCGAGGACATCTCAGATCGATTGACAAAAGTCTGAGAGAGCTCACTCATTAGGGCAGATACGGTAATGTATCTCAAACGACACTGGCCGAAAAGTTCACGGGCTGCCTCTCGGTCATCCTGTAAGTCCTCCTCACCTGTTGTCGCAAAAGCTTTATAAGCGTCCTTGACCGTTGTCCATAACGACTTAAATTTTTCCCTCTGAATTTCTATAGAGAAGGCCGTATTACCCTCCTGATTCGTATTCAATTTCCTTTCGAAATCTAGAAACATTTGGGCAAATGTTTCAAAAGTCAACAATTTCCTTGACTTTGCCATATTGAATTTGAATTCCAAATATTGATTAAATTTACAAATTATATTATATAAACCAAAATTTAATATTTCGCGTTCAAGTGTAAGGGAAAACTTAAAGAAATGGAAGGACAAAATTCTATTTCGAAATATTAAAATTTTCCCAAATTCCTACCGCGGCTACCTTAGCTATATAATCGAATAGATACCCCGACCACTTTGACGGTTAATAACGAAATTGATATCGAAAAGTTCGCTAGTAGACGGACATAAATATCTATAACGTTACGCGCAATTCGAAATTGAGCCAAAAGGAGTTTCCAATGACAAAAGCTCTGCTAATCAAAAATCAAAAGATACAAAAATTGCAAAAACATCCAATAAATCGTGATTTCCTTATTGAGTTCAGTTTCGTATTACTATTTATCCTCACTTTGCTTAAAAAAATTATATTTATGAAAACTTTCTTTATCCAATAAACCCATATATTTAAATTTAATAGAAAGTTAAAAGTAATATTAAAAGTAAGAAGACCAAAATGCCAAAAAATACGAAACCAAACAGAAATAAATTTTGATTGGTTATTCAATTGAAAAATTTAATCAAAAAATTAAAATTTATATTCAATTAAAGATCGATTAATAAATTTAGATCTCTCAATAATAATAAAAATAACATTTATTTACGGCTATCCCTGTCATGTAAAAGGTGGCTTTTAAGGATCGTTATTAATAGTAATAGACTTTGCTATCTACCCAACCAGGGCTGTTAGGTTTTTTTTTTTTTTAAATCGTCAAAATTAAGAGAAAAAATTGTCAAAATCGTCACAAAAATTAAGAAAAATCGTCAAAAAATCGTCAGAACTTAAAACATGAATAATATATTTTTCTATAAGTATAATTCTATTTTTAATTTATAAAAACAATATATAACATAAAGGAACAATTAATTCGGCAGTCTTTAATAAAGCAATAAAGTAAAAAAACAAAAAAAGCCAAGAAAAAATATATAAAATATTTTCTTTTGAAAATCTTACTGGACGGAAAACTTGAAAAACTAGTAAGAAATATTAAAAACATTGTGTGTAAATGAACAGACTTATAATTTATATATATTTTTAATTAAAGTTCGTACAAATTATATGAACAAAGTTTACTTATCAAATTTTTAGTAATATTAACATTAAAACAATTAGAAGAATTATTTTTTAAATTGAAAATAAATTTGAATCCAAAGAATTCCTTATTTTAATTTTGTTTATATTAATTATACTAAATATACGTTCAACGTTAGCTGATTAAGTTATTAACAAAATCACATAAGTTTGGAAAAGCCGGTTTATTGTTTGATAAATTACACTGTGCTAGAATTTTACACTTTTTTTTTGTGACAAGCGGGCACCTGGCGGGTTAACCTAATTCGGGTACGCTGAATCCAGTGATGCTAACCATTTTTTAGGTTAGCTCGTGTTTTCGAAATATACCGTTATTTCAAAAATGGAGGAGGTTGCGCAACATATATTCGCGTAGCTCAAAAACGGTTTAGTTTATTATAATAAACTAAAAACCCAAAATTCCGCAATGAAATTTTCTTTAAGTAAGGTTAAACTTTTTCCAATATGCGCAGTAGTTGTAAAAACATAATTTTTTTTTACCAAAAGAAATATTTTTTTAGCAAAATTTCGAAAATTTCCTTTTTAAAAAGGCATAAAAAATGGAAAACGCAGCTGACCTTTTTTTATTTTTTTTTTTTTGTTGTTGACGATTTCTGTTTCTACCTGTTCCAGGCAAAAATATCTAAATATTTTGATATTTTCTGGTTGCATTGATGTTGAGAGCATAGTGTGTAGTCGTGTTTACAGCGTATTGCAGAAACGAGTTGCGTAGTGTGTACCTAGCATTAGAATTAAAAAATAGAGTCATAAATTTTTACCGCACAAAACGGGTTTGTAAAAACTTAAGTAAAAAAAAAACTTAAGTAGTTGTGGCACCCCGGCCAAGATGTTTCGCTGCGAGGAGTATTCGTTACCAATATTGACGACAAATGATCTCTCATCTAAAAAGCTTTGAACAATCTTTTGTAGATACACTGGGTAGCCAAACGAATTAAGTTTATACAGTAGTTTTCCGATTTAACGACCATTCAATTCTACGAACATCGCATTTAACGAACAGGCAAATTTTTCCTATTGAGTACCTTAAATAGCGAACAAAAATTATTTTTTGTACTCAGTTTAACGAACAAATAAAAATATTATTTGAATGAAGATAAAATGACATTTGACAAATATAACAAAAAACCTAATGTGTAGTAAAAAAATATACCGGTGTTTTTCGTTTTCTTTTCATGTTTAAATCAAAATCAATGACTTTAAGAGAGCTTCAAGAAGAAGCAATAAAAATGAAAATTTCTACACAAAAATACCAAACATTGCTAAATCAATTTTTTAAATAGATTTGTTTCAAAGAATTGTTTGTATATTTTTGTTCTTTATGTGTACTAATGTAATATGAATTATTATTTTTTGTTATTTTTATAAAATGAATGAATGAATGAATTGTTTCCTTTTTTTGTATTATTTTTATAAAAAATAATTCATTTTTATAAAATGCATTTAAAAAAATATTTTATGTACTTTTAATTTATTCTCATACCAAAAACCCACATTTAAGTTAGTACTGCATATAACGAACTTTTCGATTTTACGAACAGGCCTGACAACATATAGGTTCGTTAAATCGGAAAACTACGTATATGAGAGCATTATGCCACACAGAGTCAAAAGCCTTTTCTATATCTAGACAAAGAATTCCAGTGCTCTTACGCTGATTTTTGTTATTAGTTATAAACTTAACAATACGTTCTACTTGGTGAATTGCGGAATGTTGCTTTCTAAAACCGAACTGCTCATCTTGAATAATATTATTGTCTTCAGTAAATGCATTTAATCTGATAAATATTATTTTTTCAAATACCTTGTCAAGACAACTTAGCATACTAATTGGCCGGTAGCTATTAGGTGATTTAGCATCCTTATTTTGCTGCAGTATTGGTATTATTTTTGCTGTTTTGAATTTTTTTGGGAAATAGCCGTTACTTAGGCACCAATTAAAAATTTTTGTAAGTAATGTGAAAAACAAATCAGTCATATTTTTCAACATAACAGAGTTTATTCCATCTAAACCAGGGGCTTTAGAATTTTTTAGCGACTTAACCAACATTATAATTTCTTCCTTTGTTGTTAAATATTGTTGTATACTATCCGGTAAAGCTTGACTTTTTAACCATTCTATATGTTTCTTAACTGCATTATCGATTGTAGATGACATATTAAACGTTGTTTGATGATAGTTTTCGAATACTTCAGCCATAATGTTCGCCTTTTCTTTAGCATTATATATATTAGCGCCATCTACCGTTAAGTGGCTTAACTCGTTTTTGTCTCCTTTGATTGCCTTTGCTATTTTCCAAAACTTTTTGCTACCAGTTGGCAAGTTGCGTATAAATTGATTCCAGCAGTTATTTCTGTCAATGCTGATGTTTTTATTTATCAATATTGAAATCTGTTTTATATGCACTTGATAAGATTTCTCTCAGCTGTATCGCTACTCCTTTGTAATTTACGTCTATAACGATTTCTCTGCCCAATCAGGAATAAAGTTTGTTGTGAGAGCCTTTTTTGCCAACAAAAGCTGGTAATGACAGGAATTTTTTTTGAAGCTTCTTGTAAAATATACAGTGGTGGACACGAATTTAAGACACGACATATGATGGACTTATTTGTGATAATTGAGAAATCTCAAGAAACCCATGATATTTTGGAAAAATATACTTTGGAGTTTTGCCGCTTCGGCTCTGATGGAAAGCAGTACGTCTGGCGCCCTCCAAACCTAGAGCATCATCCAAGGGGCACCCTAAAAACAACATGGTGGTGGAAATGTGACGGTGTGGGCAGCATTTTCCTGGCATGGTGTTGGTCCCATTTACAATATAAATTCTAAAATGGACCACCATGTTTACAAAAATATTATAACAGACACAATGATACCATTCGCTGAAGACAACATGCCTCCAATATAGAAATTTATGCATGATAGTGACCCTAAGCACATTTCACGTCTAGTGAAGAGTTGCTTAGAAGAAAACGATATCATTGTTCTTAAGTGGCCAGCTCAATCCCCGGACTTCGATCCAATTGAGAACTTGTGGAATGATGTTGAGGAATATGTACGAACAGTTAAACCAAAAAATTCAAACGATTTGTGGGAAGAAATCCAAAGGGTTTGGTATGCAATTCCAAAGCAACGTTATGTGGCATTAGTCGAAAGTTTACCCGGGAGATGTGCTGCTGTGATGAAAAATAAAGGATTTCCCACTAAATAATAGTTTTTTTTTATGAAGCTGAGCTTAATTTAGAGAATAGTGTTATATTATGCCTATGTCTTAAATTCGTGACCAGGTAAAATTTGTGTTTATGCATATAATATGTAAATAAAATTTTTTAACCGAATATAGGTAAGAAAATATTATTAATTTTTCTTGATAACATTACTAAAATCCTAAAAAAATATCATGGACCCATAATTTTTTAGATAAAATGTAAAAATTATCTCAAATAACTCAGTCATATGTCGTGTCTTAAATTCGTGGCCACCACTGTATATAACTTTAGACAAAACTGGTTCTATGTTTGCATTAGTAAGTTCAACAGCTGGCAGGTTGTTATTTTTAATCTCATTTTCAAGCCATTTATTTATTTCTTTCCAGTTAGCTTGATTATATTGTGGAATCTGTTTAAAATATTCAGGGAAAATGCAATCAATTTTACAAGTCACTGGTGTGTGATACGAATTAAGTAATTCAGGATGGGTTTTAAGGGGTGAAAAATTTAAATTTGAGTTCGATAGTAAGATGTCAACTACAGATGGTTGTGTTGGAGTTATATTTTGACTAAATCGAGTGAAAGAGTTTGGATAGTAAATGTAATAAGCTGAATTGAGTTGGTGGTTATAAAGGCAGTTACCGGTTGTATTATTTTGAAGACAGTTCCAGCTTGTGTGGTGGGCATTGAAATCACCAAAAATAAAATAATCTATTGTAGACGTAGTTATAATATTAAGATCGTCAATAAAATTGTTTGTGTATGATGGACAATATACTGAAGTAAATCTAACAAGCCTGTTTGATATTTTAATAATAATAGAAACGTTTTCCATACTTGTTGTTGGAAATTTTGAAATTCGTTCATGGGGAGTATTATTTCTAACTGCTATTAGCACGCCTCCACCATGTGTATTGCGATCTTCCCTGTGGGCTTTAAAATTTCTGAGCTTAAATTTATGTTTTGGTTTAAGGAATGTTTCATTTATTAATACGATATCAAATTGTTTTAGATTTAAGATATGCTCTAATTCTGCAATGGCATTTGGGTTTGTTAAGCCCTGAGCATTCCAATGCAAAATATTTAATCTAGTCATCGAATTTAATATGATTTTATATTACATGTCTAAGCATGTTACCCAGTACTCCGAGTTTATCATATTTAGTTTTACACTTTTCCAAAGCGTCGATGGCTTCGAAATATATATCTAGCAGTCGATCATTTACCAAGTCACTATCTTCTGCTGCGCTCTGACTTTTACGAGCTATTTCAGCATATGTAAAGTTATTATTTTTACCTGAGTCTTTGTTGATAATGCTCGGCACTTCGGGTCTCGCATCATATAGTTCTTCCTCTGACGAATAAATTACAGTACGATTACGTTGTCTTAAAGTTTTTGACTGACTCCTAGTAGTTACTTTGCGTCGAATCTCCAAATACTCTTTTCTTGGAGGACAATGGGGGTCATCTGCGCGATGGTTAACATTTTTCAAATTTCTTTTAATGCAGTTGTAACATTTGTTAATCACAGGACCTTTCGTTGGTAATTTATTTAGTTGGCATGTCGAGTAGTCATGATTACCGCCACAACCTATGCAAACAGCTGATCTATAACAATTTGATGATCCATGACCATACATTGCACATTTAGAGCATTGTGTTGGGCCTCTAGAGTTTCTAAGAGGGTTTTTCCAATGAACAGCAATACCATACACATATCTAATTTTAACCACCTCCCTCTTAGTAATCTGATCACGATTAAATTCTAGCATGTACAATGCATCGTCTAGGTTAGATCGAGTAGTTTTGATCTCTTTAATGTTTACAGGTTCGATGTTAAAAGCGTTTTTGAATTCCTCTTTGATAGTATCCACACTTAGTTGTGGCAAACCAAATAACACAAGCTTAAATTTTTTGTTGTCTTTTACTGGGTGGGTGAAGAATTTCATGTTGTTCGACTTCAACTTCTCCATAATACTCGCATAATCTCGCATTGAGTTGGCTATGATCTTTGTGCCAATGGACATTCTTTTATATTTACAGATATCTCCCATAAGTTTGAAAACTGTTGTGAAATTATGGCTGATATCCACTATAATTGGAGGGATCGTAGGGCTATTTTCTTTAGGAGCATCATTGTCTACAGATGAGACATCCCCATCTTCCATGTTGGATAGCAATTGGAATCTATTATTCGAGACAGTTTTTGGCACTTTGTATTTGGGGCAATTTCCCCAGAATTTTTTGGGTTTTGAGGGCATTTAGAAATTATTATTTTATAGAAATAAAATAGATTTAAATTTGTTGTATATATTAAAGATAAAAAGCTGATAAGATGATTTCTCTTGTTTAGATGCGCGCGCTTTGACGTTCGATTACAAACTGACCACCAGAAGTTGGACAATGTTTGCGCAAAGAGAAATAATAATATTTGCAAAAAACGCAAATATTAGCCGACTTCTGGTAGTCGTGAAACGTCAAATTGACACATTTCGCTACAAACAATCAAGATCCAACAAAACCTTTGAAAATGTTTGAACTGAAAGTTCATTTGATAACATGACATGTATAAAAAATATAACGCGACTGTTATACTATTTAGAAATAAGTACTGTAATTTTTGTCCGATTTGATCAAACGAAGTGTCAATCTCTTCACAAGATAAAACACTTTCAGAATGTCATCATTTATTTTATATTATTTAATTAAATTTGGCAATAAAGATTAAATAGTTAAACTTGAAAAAATTAGAAAAAATCATATTTTCCAAGTTCACCTGATCAAAGGTCATAACATGTAAGTTTGAACCATATGTTTATGTATACCACTTTAAGGGTATATATATATGTGTCCCCTTTTCAAAAAATTTTGGGTTTTGAAAATTGGTTAAAAATATTTGGGTGATCAATAACTTTGTGTGAAAAGATCAAAAATACCCTTTGTAAAAAATTTTAGGTTTTGAAAATTGGTTAAAAATATTTGCGTGATCAATAACTTTGTATGAAAAGATCAAAAATACCGTTTTTGTCAAATAAACAAGTTTGGATAAAAAGATATTTTTGAGTTCTACTCCATAAAATTCACAACCTACACTATGACATTAGCACCTTGTAATTAATCAATTTACTTTCTTCCGTAACATTTTTCATTTTGTTGCTTGAAAATCAATTTATAAATACTGGTTCTCTTCTTAACGTTTTCTGACGTTTGGAATACGAAATACACAATACAGCATAGCATTGAGAGTTCACAAACAAAAAGTGTATTCAATACAACATACGCGATGAATTGGCCATATATCATTAAAATCTTTACAAAGGAATTTAGAACAATACACTGAAAGTAGTGTAGTGAAATGCATTTTTCCATTTTGTCTCTTTGCCAAAATATTGCAGACACCTTTTATAAAGTACTTTGAAAAGTCTTGAGCTTGTGGGAGGAAAGGGAAAAACGAGCAGGTTGAGTTAACACTTTGATGTACTTACAGAGTTGCTTTGTTCTCCGTTCGTCGTCTATCGATGGTTGTATAAACAACAATAATATACCAAGAGTTTGTCAAAATTCTTTGCAAAGTACTTCGAACATGTAAAGACGTCAAAGAACGTCATTTTATCTGTAACATTTTCGTTTTTAAGCCACTAAGAAACATTGGGCACAATCACAGTTGCTAGTAATTATTTTTAAACTTTTATTCCTGGGGATAAAACTTAAAAAAAAAAATTGTTTTCTACAAAAGTAAAGGAAACACTGGAACCCGGTATCTTTTGTTTGAGTTTCTTTGCTACTTTTGCAAGATATGAATGACCGAAACTAACACATACACAACTTACTTATGTTGAAATAAAAATCTAGCCACACGATCTTACTCCCTCTTAATTACAACTCTGTTTTTTCCTATATCTATCCTTTTTACTTTTACTTCTTCTTACTTCCTTTTTGTACCTCGCATAAAACACGTTCATTAAAAATACACTTTATATATTCAATAATTTCATCGCATTGAAGAACCTGCTTCACCACGAAGAATTGTGGGATACTGTCCAAGGAGTTTATCCTACAGCCGGAATGAATGCGAGGGTGGACATCAAAGCAAAAACAAAGATAATTTTGCTGGTTGATAAAATTAATTACGTCCACATTGAGAATGCTGAAACGTCGAAAGAAGTATGGGATAGTCTTAAAGCTGCTTTTCAAGATTCGGGTCTTATGCGCCGTGTTGGGCTGCTTCGCCAACTCATAACCACAAATTTTGCATCATGTGGAAGTACCGAGGAATATGTAAGCAAAATTGTTTCTACAGCTCACCGACTGAATGAAGTCAACATGCCCGTGAATGACGAATGGATCGACAAGCTGCTTCTCGCAGATTTACCAGAAGACTATTCCCCTGTGATTATGGGTATAGAAAGCTCAGGGGTAAAGATATCGTGCGATTCGATAAAAACAAAAATTTTACAAGATGTTAATAAAGCCAATGTTGATAACAGTGTTGCTTACTTCGCTGGAAAAAATAAAAAGAAGAAGAACAACAATAAAAAATGTCCCCGTTGCTACAACTGCTACCGTTTCGGTCACATATCTACAGATTATCGTGATAAGAAGAAGAAGTCAGAAAAAAGGGGACATGGTTTTTGTACGGTGTATGTGGCAGGTGCAATTAATGTCAATTATTGGCTTATGGACTCAGGCACAAGTGTACACATGACTATGCGAAAAGACTGGTTTGTAAATATGAAGCCTTCGCAGATAAAGGAAATATATGTAGCCAACAGAGAAAAGTTGAAAGTGAAAGGAATGGGAAACATCAACATCCAGCTTCAGACGTACGGTAAAATCATTGACGTTACAATTTATGATGTGCTTTATGTACCAGACTTAACAGTAAATCTATATGTGAGCCGTATTACACGCAAAGGCTACAGCGTAGAATTTTTGGAATGACAAAATAATAGCAACAGCCAATCTAGTGGAAAACATGTTCAAGCTTGATGGCAGCACAGGTCATATGTGTATGTTGACGACAAATCTAAACATTGATATATGGCATGCTCGTATGGGGCATTGAAACTACTCAGACTTGTCAAAGACCCAGCGGCTAATTAATGGTATGAAGTTTCAAATGCCTCCGAAAGAACATTGGTTGTCATGTTTAAGGAGCAAAATGTCTAGAAAACCCTTTAAGCCTTCTTATTCTCGTTCCAATGGAATACTTGAGCTTGGGCACTCTGGCCTATGTGGTCCAATAGAGGAACCATCTATAAGTGGAGCTAAGTATTCCTTGTCTTTTATTGATGACTACACTCACAAAGTATTTATATATTTTTTGCAGGCAAAAACGGAGGTACCAGCATGTTTTGTTAAATTTAAGTCCAAAGTAGAAAATGAGAACGGCTTTAAAATAAAATGCTTGCGTACAGACAACGTCACAGAATTTTGCAACAATGAGCTATTGTCGATACTGGACAAGAGTGGCATACGTCATCAGACCACTGTACAAAAAAAAATGAGCCCAACATTGCTTCAGTATCCCGACTTTACAAAAGAATTTTGTATAACAACAGATGCAAGCAAGCATGCTTGTGGAGCTTTACTAACTCAAGAATATGAAGGGAAACATCTACCAATAGCATACGCTTCAAAAATATTTACAAAGGGCGAGAGTAATAAATCAACCATTGAACAGGAATTAACTGCTATACACTGGGCTATCACACATTTCAGGCCATACGTTTATGGAAAACATTTTTTGGTTCGTACAGACCATAGACCACTTTCTTATCTGTACTCAATGAAACATCCAAGTTCCAAATTAACAAGAATGTGCTTGGATTTAGAGGAATATGATTTCTCTTTAGAATATCTTAGGGGAAAAGATAATTACGTAGCCGACGCTTTGTCGCGCATGACAATTAACGATTTAAAAGAAATAAATAACGAAAATATCAATGTATATAAAATAACAACTCGAGCAATGACAAATAAGGCACTTGAAAAGTATCAAGTTACAAACAATAAAAGGCATTTAAATAAGAAGCCCAATATATTTGTACCAATTACAAATTCTGACGTTAGAAAATTCTGTAAGCTAAATTTTACATTAAACGGGGCAAATCTATAATAGATGAATTGTTTACTAATGGGAAATTTGACTTAGGACTATTTTTCCCTATCCTCGAAGAAGTGGCCGGTAAATTAAATATTCATAATGTACAAGTGGCATCCAGTGAGAAAATTTTCGAATTGTCTCTATTAATGAATTTAAAGAAATGGGCAATAAATTATTAAAAGTAGCGCTACTTAATGAGCTGATCCACGTAACAAATGCCAAATCTATAGCAGAGATCATAAAACAATACCACAATGACCCCGCTGAGGGCGGACATTCCGGTGTTTCAAGAACTCTCAGTAAGATAAAAAGATACTATTATTTGAAGAATATGACTCGAGATGATACAAAATACGTTAAAATGTGCCAAAAATGCCAAACAGATAAAATAACAAAACATACAAAAGTAGGTACCATTGACAAATACACCAACTAAACCATTTGATAAGGTAATTGTGGATACTATAGGTCCACTACCAAAATCATATTGCGGAAACGAATATGCCGTCAGAATAATATGTGATATGACAAAATATCTTGTAACAGTACCTATACAAGATAAAGCGCAAAATCGGTTGCGAAAGCAATATTTGAACATTTTATTCTTACTTATGGTCCAATGAAGACGTTCATTTCGGACATGGGTACAGAGTACAAAAATACAATACTTACTGAACTGTGCAATCTATTTAAGATAAAAAATTACATCAACCGCTTAACATCATCAGACGTTAGGAACTGTAGAAAGAAATCACAGAACTTTCAACGAATATGTAAGATCAT
Source organism: Sarcophaga rosellei (assembly GCA_930367235.1). Lineage (NCBI taxonomy): Eukaryota > Metazoa > Arthropoda > Insecta > Diptera > Sarcophagidae > Sarcophaga > Sarcophaga rosellei. Next base: position 69,034,929 of record OV884017.1, on the reverse strand, counting down.
ACATATCCGTTGTCAAAACCGATTGGAATGAATGGCTTAAGTATTTCACATACTGTTTCAACACCACGCCATAATTAGTTCATGACTGTTGTTCTTACGAGTTAGTTTTTGGTAGACTCCCAAATGGGTTCCAACAGTTTAGTGATATTCAGGAGATAACATATTGTTATAATATAGAAAACTATGGTAAGGAAGTTAAATTTAGATTAGAAATAGAGATTAGAATAGAGCGCACGGTATGATAGATAGATCTAAGATTAAACAAAAATCAAATTATGATAGGGAATTTTAAATTAGGAGACTTAGTTTTAGTTAAAAAAGAAGTAGGACACAAATTAGATATTCAGTACAAAGGACCCTATAAAATTAAAAATATAGATTTAAGAAATAATGTAACTACAGTTGATAAGAAACATAACATGTAGTACATAGGAATATACTTAAGTTATACAATAAAAATGTCGAACTAAAAATCTGAGGCCTCAAGTAAAAAAAGAAGAGAACCACATACATATATACATACACCTATCCCCCGTTTTACACGGTATTCGTTTTACACGTTTTCGATCTTACACGGTTTTTGAAAATGAAATTTTTTTTAACGAAATGTATTACTTTTGCATTTACACGAAATTATAAACACTAAACTATAATTTGCTTATATCTACAATAACGTTTTCATTGTTTTACTGTCAAAATATTTTACTGTCAAAATACAACACTACAAAATGTATGTTACAGTTACGAATTCTTAGTAGTCTATGTCTATGATGGAAATAGATAAGATGGGAACTGCCCGTTTTATGATCAAAACTAAATTTTATGTGTGTATAAGCTAGTTTGTTTGAAATACCAAAACAAATAGCATCATTGTTTTGTTATTCATCACATTAAAAACTAACAAAAAGGGCTTTTTTATAGTGATTTTCGTTTAGCACGGTTTTTGCATATAAGAGTGAATTTTTCGAGTTACACGGTTTTTTATGGAACCTATCTTCCGTGTAAAGCGGGGGATAGGTGCATATTTATAAATAATCAGCATAGTATGCTCGAAAAAATTTTTAATTAATAAATTACAAAGATAGTAATAAATTTACTTCAAGAATTATTTGTTTTTATTATTGTAAAAGAATGTCTATAAAACCCTCAGTTATATGAACATTCTTCCGTAAAAGGGAGGTGTAGCATGTTCATGATGTCATCATTGCCGACACATGTTTAAAGTAATTCTTTTATTGTGTTTTTATTACAAAGTATCAATAACGTACATATGTACATACACACCAGAGAACTGCATGAGTTGATTCACTTTCGCTGTCCCTTCACATGTAATTTGCTTTTGTTATGTTGTTTAACATCAATATTTTTTAATGATATTGTTTGCACTGTTGACTCTCTAAGAATTGAATGTAATATACTCATTTTTGTTTTTTAAGTGCTGTTAGCATAAATATATAAAAAAAATTTACTGTTGTTTGATTATTTTATATAGAAATCAAATAACTCACATAAGCACATGAAATTTTAAGTTGACTCAGTATTAAACGTCAAACGTATAATTGAAAAACAATTTGAAAATTTTTAAAAAATCTATACAATGAATTCCGAAGTGTTAAGAAATATTAAAAATGGAATTTCCCATATAAGAAAGAACACAAATAGTAGAAGCAAAATATGGGATGTTTTTCGCCAAATAGAAAAAGACGATGGTAGCGTTTTTGAATCCAAGCATATAGATATAGCGTCATCCCTTTGTGCGGGAAAAGGTAAATGATAGTCATCACATACATACATAATTGGCCATTACAACCCTTCAGTCAGGATTGCGGCCTAGCTTCTCACATCACTCATGTTGTGTGCCTTAATTTTATACTTGAGTGGCGGGACCTACAGTTTAACGTCGACTCCGAACTACAGATTTATTTATTTATTAAATTTGAATTTCTGATACAACAAGACATAATATCTTACAATTTAAAGTATCAGAATCTGGTTAGTTATATCATTTTGAGAAACTTTTGCATGGCAGGTTTATTTACTCTCAGAGTTTTTGTCAGGAATCTGCTGAGAGAAAGTCGCCGAAGAAATATATTTTTTTCATATTTCGTTTTGATGTCTGGCCTGGGACTCTAACCCGGGTTTTAAGTCTAATAAGCGAACACACTACCTACTAGACTACGGCGACATCTAAATGATGGTCATATACATCTGAAATATGAAACATCGGAGAATATGGCAGCCGATTTCCTAACGAAACCCCTACCAAAGGAAAAACATATGAGATGTGAGGCAGTATTGGGACTTTCCTTCGTATAGCCAGCTTTTAGTGGAGGTGTTGAAATAAAAATCTGGCCACACGATCTTACTCCCTCTTAATTAAAACTTTGTTTTCCTATAACTATCCTTTTTACTTTTTCTTACTTCCTTTTTGTACCTCGCATAGAACACGTTCATTAAAAATACACTTTATATATTCAATAATTTCATCGCATTTTCATTACGCCATCACTACAACTTACTACTACACATGTAATTTTTATTTGACTTTTAATGCTTCAGAGTTGTTTTTTTTAATACAACAAAAACACATCACTGTTGACTGTCAAATGACCGGTAAATTTATTAATTTAAAAATTAAATCGTAGTAGGCTTTGAAAACAAAAATTTATAGCGTCTTATGACGAAAATTTTAATTGTGATCTTTGTGTTATAAAAATAGACTTGGAAATTAAAATTAAAAGAAAAGTTATTTTATATCTAAAAAATTTTATTTATAAATAATAATAAAGAATAATTATTACTATTAGTATATAGTTTCGTGTCACCGGTAAGTTTGACATTTATTTGGACTATGATGTTTAAAAAATGAAATGGAATTTAATTTTTGTTTTTCATCTTTCTAGAAAATTAACTCTTTGTACAATATTCCCGTGGCACCCGAAAACAATGTTTTTGCCTTGCAATTATTATTGAATCCGGTCATAGCGAATAATATAGCTTTAATACTAAGTGATGGTTCTGTAGCCATGTTTACCTTAAACAATGGTGGCCAATACGATAAAGTTACTTTCGGCAAAGGACATCAAGTAAAATCTGGCTGTTGGTCTCCCAAAGGAAAAAAATTAGTGTTTGGTTTTGTCGAAAGTAAATTGCAACAATTTAAATCTAATTTACAGCCACCACGTGCTATACCATGTCCACCTGGTATACATTCGGGACCTTTTGATTGTATAGCTCTACATTGGCTTTCAACCTATCAGTTTGCAGCGATATTTTTACAAAGAGGTCAAGATATGTGTCCATCATTGTTTATTGTAAATGCGCCCATGGCGGTCCAGCCTTATATAAATTACTATAACATATGTTACAGTGCTTCCGGTCCACGTATACAGCATTATTATTATTAGTAATATTAGTTATTATTACTATTATTTTTATAAGATTTATGTATATTATTTTCATTTCGTATTTTATTGTATAATAAAAATATATGTAGGATTTTTCCTTCACTTGAGTCAATGAAACACTTTTTAATTTAATTTTAAAAGAAATATTTTATTGAATAATAAAAGAAAGGTTCTCATTTAAAAACGTTTCGCAATTCCTTTTTTTTAATGTAAGTTACATTTGAAGTTGTTTCACAATTCCTTTTACAAAAGGATAATTTACACTTAAAGGTGTTTCACAATTATTTATTTTAAAAAAAAAATGTTCTTTAATTTTCAATGTCAGTTTGAAGACTAAAACTATTTTACAAAATGTATTCGTTCGTTCGTCATTGCTATTCGTTGTTCTTAGATAAGCCTACTATGGTTTGTTCGTTATTTTGTTCATATTCGTTATCGTGTTTCATAATTCGAATTACCCTATATGGTCCTAAATATTTTGGTCGCAATTTCAAACCTGGTCCAAATTGAGTTCGTTTAATAGCCACTAAATCATTTTCCTTATAAAATGGTGCTTGCATTCTCTTCCTATTAGACGTTTTCCTATTTTCCGCCTGGATTTTTGCTATATTCGACCTGGCTGTATTCCGAATTTCGTCTCTCTGTTCATCCAACTCTTCTATAGCAAATTCCTCAATCATGTTTCGTATGTCTTTTCCTTCGTCTATTCTCATTTCACATCCTGTAAGAATCCTAAACGGTGAATACTTCGTACTACGCGGAGGAGTATTATTTATACATTGTTGAACCCTATCTACATGCTTGTACCATTTTCCGGGATCTTCTGAACACATTTTCGAAAGTAATGTTACTACTATTTTATTAATTCGTTCTACCTGACCGTTTCCCCTAGGAACCCCCGTTGCAATAAGAAGGTGTTGAATATTACGCTGTATACAATACTTATTGAACAAATTCGATGTGAAAGCTGTTCCTCTGTCCGATATAATTCTTTCCGGATTTCCAAAAATCGCCGATTGGCGACAATTGGGAAGTTATCTCTCATAATTTTCTCATTTAATTTTCGAAAATCGCAACAAAGTCTCTTTGTGCCGTCCTTCTTAGACACAAGAACGATTGGTGATGCATATTCAGAAGTACTCGGTCGAATAATGCCTTCATTTAACCAATCTTTAACTTGTTGCTCCACAACGCCTTGATCTTCATAAGATAGACGACGTGGTCGTTGAAATATTGGAATATCATCCGACAATATTATTTTCATACTAATAGGAGATGGTTCAAGATTCTCCGGATTATAGTCCCATACTAACCTGTTGAACTCTCCTGCTGTCTCTTTCGGTAAATGTGACAAGTTCAATGCAACATCATCATCGATAACCACCGTTGAACAAAATATCTTAAAATCGTCTACTTCACCACTTTGTTCTCCTACAGATTCATTCCTACCATTGAAAGTTGCACCACTAGAGGTCAATATCACACCTGTCTGGTCTAATATGTCATTACCTATTGCAGCCTCATATGGAAATTGTTCAGCTATGTAAAATCTAACATTAAAGTCAAAACCATCTATATTAACGATCCTATCAAAGTGTCCTAAAGTTACCAATTAACCCACATTGGCCGTTACAAAACTTTCCCTTCCATTGCGAATCTCAATGTCCTGTAACTTTTCAAAAATGTCTAACCTAATTAACGAAATATCACTACCCGAATCGATAATCCCCGAAATTCTAAGATCGTCTAATTTGATTTCCTTAAAAATTCGATTTGGCCTCACAATACAAGTCGTAACAAATTTATCATTTCGCACCGCCTTATTACCATTTCCTACCGTACACGATCTGTTCTCGTTTTCTTTCTTGATTTGGTTCGAAGACTTTACCTTACATTCATATGATTTATGACCCATTTTTCCACAATTAAAACATTTACAGTCTTATGCAAAAAAACTTACAACATGCTTACTAACCGTTGTTAAGCTAAATTCGATAGAAGTATATCCAAAAACGATAATTAGCTTAAAACACCTGTAGTAAACCATTGTTAAATTTCTCAGATTTAACAATGGTTCGACCCTACTTTAAACCTACAATAAAGTCATATGTCATAATTTTATTACAATTTTTTGTCATTGGTGCTATAGATGGCACACATATCAAAATAAAAAAAACTGGCGGTGACTTAGCGCAATACTATATTAATAGAAAAGGATTCTATTCGCTAATTCCAAAAAAACTAAAATTTTACTCTCTGCCGATGTATGATTTAATGTAATAAAATTTCTAATGATAGGCGAGTTGTGATGGCAATCTAAACATTTTTTCTCCATTTTTTTCTATCCAAATTATTCTTTTTGCCAAAAATATAAATTTTGTTTACAAAATAGTTTAGTGATGTCTAAATTATCAAAACAAATTTAAAGAAACCGGTACTCGAATACTTTCTTTAATCAAAATATAATATTTTAATTACATTGGTCGCCGTGGTCTAGTAGGTAGTGTGTTGGCTTATTAGACGAAAGGCCCGAGTTCAAATCCCAGGTCAGACATCAATATTTCTTCGGCGACTTCCTCTCAGCAGATTTCTGGCAAAAACTCTGAGAGTAAAAATTGCCATGAAAAGCTTCTCAAAAAATCTGCCGTTCGGAGTCGACTTTAAACTGTAGGTCCCGCCACTCATGTATAAAAATAACGTACACAACATGATTGGTGTTGAGGAGTTAGGCCGTAATGCTGACTGAAGGGTTGTAATGGCCAATTATGTAAGTACGTATGTAATTACATTGGTTGTTTTATTTTATTTCTACATTGTTTTTATTAAATAAACAAATACAACCCCATTTTTATGTTAACAAAAACAATTATTTTGTATAAAAACATAAGAAAAATAATATTAGACACGAATACCAAATGAACTAATAATCGTTCACACACAACATTAAGGAAAAATTGAGAGAATAAAATAATGGTATTGCCAGCATCAAATAAAAAAAACATTAAAATGGATATTAGTTAAAATACTGTTTTTGCATATACTTTTTTAATAATTGATTATTAAGCTAAAAGTCGTTGTTAACTAATGTTCATTTTAAGGTCATAATAAAGTTTTTTTTTGCATAAGACTGTTAAAATTTCCTGATTTACAATATCTTGCCAAATGATCATCACCCCCGCAGTTATAGCATTTGCCCTTCGAATAATTATTCGGTTTTGTTCTATCTAACTGTCCTAAATTTGAAGATACCTTGAAGTTTGGCGCCTGTGAAGTAGGTCTTCGAATTTTCTCATATATTCTAATTTTATCCTTCAAATCTTCTACACTCGTAGCTTGATATAAGATGCTCTTACCGAATTTCGAATCGGGAATTCTGTCCGCAAAATATTGAATTATACTATCGTCAGCAAGCTTAACGGGTTTCCCTATTTCCATTAATGTGTAGAGGTACTCCCGTAAACTTTCACTATTTCTCTTCTTTCGATTTTTTAAAATCTGATGTACTTCAATTGCTGCTAGCTTAGTTCCAAATTCCTTAACAAGTGCTTCCTTGAGAGAGTTCCAATTCTTTATCCCACTCTGACTACGAATAAACAAACGTGCCGCCCCTTTCAGCAACTGTTTTTTTGCATATATAAATTTTTGTAAACTACTCCAACCTACTGCCTCAGCATTATCCTCAAAATCAGAAATCCACTCATCTATCCCAATGTTGTCTGTACCACAAAAACTAGTTAAAGAGTCCTCAATATATCGTAGCGTGAATATATTTCTTTCAGTAACTGAAACCGGTTCATGTCGCGAAGGAACATCAATATATTCCGAGTCAGAATTAGGTACACTCAAGCCAAAATATTCCATGAGTCGATCACGAAGTTCGGCCTTCCGTCCAACTTGCCCTTCAAACCGTCAACTGTCATAGCAAAAATTTCATTTATGTCCATGTTATTCAAATTAATTATTCGTCCGATTATTAAAAAAAAAATTCACAAATTTAGTAGTAATAAAGTATGTATATATGTATAAGTATGGGTAATAATAATTATAATAATAATGAATAATATTATAATGATGAAATTAATTTGTATGTAATTAAAGTAATAATAATATGTAAGTGAAAACAAAAGTATAATGTAAAAAAAAATTCAGATGAAATCGAAACTCTTCATCATAAATAAAATTGGAATATTAACATACAAGGCAAAAATTCAAATTGGGGTTTTTTTTTAAATAGAACAAAATTTCAAATTGGATTTCTTTTTTTAAATAGAACAAAATTTCAGTTTACACATTCAATTAAAGATGTTTTTAATTTAAGCAAAATAACAATATTTCGATTAAAATTTTAAAAATTTAGCTTACTCAATCGAACCACAATTGTGTCGTACAAAAAAAAAAGGAAAAAAAAACTTCTAATTAGATTCCTTCGTTGACTATACGCAACCGCATTCCACTTACACCAATCCACAGCACTTCTTTACATTCAGCTTTCAATTTAGGGGTTGTTTTTCTATTTGCCAGTTTCTGCCTCTGCAGGTTTCTCTCGTAGCTCTCTCTTGTTGATTTTGTTAGCTAATTTTCTATTTTCAGTTTTTTTTCACTTTTTCTCTCTCTTTTTGAGTTAATTTTTGTCTTTTCAGGCTTTCTAACTCTTTTTGACAAATCTTTTCCTCAGTCTTATTGATTTTATTAGTTAATTTTATCTTTTCAGGTTTCTCTTCAGGTTTTGTCGACACTCTCTCTCGTTGTTTTTTTTTTTCTATTTTAAATTATTTTCTTTCTTTTTTTTCATTTTTTCTTTTGTATTTCCTTTTAGTTTTGAATTTAAAAGAAGTTCTTGGAGTTTTTTTTTAGTTTTATTTTTTTAATTTTTTATGTTTTGTTAGTTTCGACTGACACTTATTTGCTTCCTTTGATTTATTAGTTTTTAAAAAAAAATTGCACAACAAACAAAACTTTCACTCAAGACACAGGCTTTAATCCCGGTTGAGCCCCCAAAAATGTAGGATTTTTCCTTCACTTGAGTCTATGAAACGCTTTTTAATTTAATTTTAAAAGAAATGTTTTATTGAATAATAAAAGAAAGGTTCTCATTTAAAAACGTTTCACAGTTCCTTTTTTTTTTTAAATATAAGTTACATTTGAAGTTGTTTCACAATTCCTTTTACAAAAGGATAATTTACACTTAAAGGTGTTTCACAATTATTTATTTTTAAAAGAAAATGTTCTTTAATTTTCAATGTCAGTTTGAAGACTAAAACTATTTTACAAAATGTATTCGTTCGTTCGTCATTGCTATTCGTTGTTCTTAGATAAGCCTACTATGGTTTGTTCGTTATTTTGTTAGTCGTTATTGGATAAACCTACTTTGTTCAATTCGTTAGTCGTTGTTATTCGATAAGCCTACTATGTTCGGTACGTTAGTTGTTGTTGTTTTCGTTAGTCGTTATTATTAAAAAGCCTACTATGTTTAGTCGTTGGTATTTTCGTTAATCGTTGTCATTGGAAGAGCCTACTATGTTTAGTCGTTGGTATTTTCGTTAATCGTTGTCATTGGAAAAGCCTACTATGTTTAGTCGTTGGTATTTGCTTAAGTCGTTGTTATTGCACAAGCCTACCACAATTATCATTATTGGTAGGGTTGCCCACTTCTCGTCCGTCCTGTCCCCGGTCCGACATATATCAAAACAAAAAACGTTTTTCTTTTGCAAGGGTATATATCAATTTATTCATCAAGTACGACTAGTCAACTGTGACTTTTTTCAACACTTTTGATGTGTCAATCGTGACCGGTATATGCATCAAGTTTGACTAGTCAACAGTGATCTTTTTTTCAACACTTTTGATGTGTCAACTTTGACTGATATGTGAATCAAGTTTGACTAGACAACTGTGACCACATTTAACATCAACTGTGGTTTAAGAATAGCAGTAGAGTGAAGAGGTATGTTTTACAGTCGAAAGAATTCATATGTTAGAAAGAGAATCAAAATCACGAACATTTACATCAAGTTTTTCACATTGCCCTTAATAACTTGATGGGAAGTTGTGATGTGTTTACACATCACACTTGCAGATCAAAGGACTAGTCATGTTCTGGTAGGGATTTTATTTTAAAATGTACACATTTCGTGTTATTATCATTGAATTTATTGCAACAAATATTGAATTGGATTTTGTTGAAAAAACTTGTTTTGTTAGAAAACAATTTTAATGAAAAATTTTTCGGCTCTCAAAAAACTTTGAAAAAACAAAACGGAAAACTTGGCAATTGGCAACGCTAGGCACAATACATTAAGTTTGCACTAGAATCAAACTAGCCTCAATACAAGAAATAATTCTAATTGAAGGGTATCAAAGTGTAGACTAGTGGTTTTGAATTTAATAAATTGAGACAAAATATAAAACGAGTGAATTTCTAATTTTAAATTCGATTTAAAAAATTACCTTTTACAAGATATTGATTTATTTGTAATATACATTTATCTTTATTGTACGTTTATAAATTCTTGAAAATTGTAATTTTTTGCCAAATTATTTGAAAGATTATTCCTTAAAAGGCTATTGCCTATTTTGGAAGAAAACTCTATAATTCCTGACCACCAGTTTGGGTTTCGTCATAAACACGGTACACCAGAACAGTGTAATCGTTTAGTAAAAAAAATTTCGAGGTTCATTGGAAAGAAAAGAGTATTATTCTGCCGTATTTCTAGATATACAGCAAGCATTTGACAGAGTCTGGTACTGTGGTCTGCTTTATAAAATTAAAAGTATTTTACCTGCACCTTACTATTTAGTTCTGAAATCTTTTTTAAGCGAACGTCACTTTTATGTAAAGGTCAACAAACTTCAAGTTATTGCAAAATCGAAGCTGGAATACCACAAGGAAGCGTATTAGGACCGATGTTATATACCGTTTATACTTCAGATATGCCTTGTTTGGATGGTGTTACTGTGGCCACTTATGCCGATGACACTGCATTCTTAGCAACGAGTTCGTCGGCAATAGAAGCCTGGTTAAATAATTAGAATATAAAAGTAAATGAACAAAAGTCTACCCATGTTACTTTCAGCCTAAGACGAAATGATTGCCCAGCAATAGTCATGAATGGTTTACAAATTCCGAAAAGTAATCACGTTAAATATTTAGGCATGCTTTTAGACAGGCGAGTAACATGGAAAATCCACATAAAATCTAAAACATCTCTTTTAAACATGAAAGTGAAGAAAATGTTTTGGTTGCTAGGTCCAAAATCTGATTTAAGTTTAGAAAATAAATTACTTCTCTACAAATGTATTTTGAAACCCATATGGACTTATGGTATTCAACTTTGGGGTACCACAAGTAACTCAAATATTGAAATCCTACATAGATTTCAATCTAAAACGCTGCGAATGATTGTTAAAGCACCATGGTACATTACAAACAACGCAATACATAGAGATTTGGATATTCCTTTTATTAAAGAAGAAATAAACAAATTCAGTAACAGATATCTTCAAAGATTAAGCGATCATGTTAATCCGTTGGCCATCTAATTATTAGATAATAGTTTAACAATCAGACGATTGAAAAGATTTCACGTTTTAGATCTCCCATTTAGATAAAATATTCTCATTTAATATAAATTTCCCTGTATAATATATATATGTATATAAGTACATATAAATAATATATATACTTAAGTATAAATAATGTTATTGATTTCACTGGAAACCAATAACTTATGTTAATTTCCTAAATAATTATCTCATTTGCTTAATGTTCTAGAATAGATTGCAAATAAATGATTTGAAAAAAAAAATAAAAAATCAAATAAATTTATTTTGTTGTATACATACATACATAAATAATTGGCCATTACAACCCTTCAGTCAGGATTACGTCCTAGCTTCTCCACACCACTCATGTTGTGTGTGTTAATTTTATACATGAGTGGCGGGACAGTCTCAAGTCGACTCCGAACGATAGATTTTTTGAGAAACTTTTCATGCCAATTTTATTTTGCTCCCAGAGTTTTTTTTACATATAATTTATCCTTTCTCTCTATCTGTAATATTTATTTTTATCTACATACATACATAATTGGCCATTACAACCTTTCAGTCAGGATTACGGCCTAGCTTCTCAACACCACTCATGTTGTGTGCGTTAATTTTATACATGAGTGGCGGGACCTACAGTTTAAAGTCGACTCCGAACGACAGATTTTTTGAGAAGCTTTACATGGCAATTTTTACTCTCAGAGTTTTTGCCAGAAATCTGCTGAGAGGAAGTCGCCGAAGAAATACTTTTTGTATTTTGTTTTTGATGTCTGGCCTGGGATTCGAACTCGGGCCTTTCGTCTAATAAGCCAACACACTACCTACTAGACCACGGCTACATATTTTTTATCTACTTTTAATTATATTTTGCTGAAAATTTGTTCAATTTTGTTGGCACATTAATTTTTAAGATTTGGGCCAGAATTCTAATACGATGTAATGTTATGGTAAATAAGTAGATTAAATAAAAAAATTAAATATATTACTAGCATTGATCGAGACAATACATTCTTTTTTTATGTACAGGTTTAAAATTTGATTAATTATTTGTAATTGTATATAAAGTTCAATAAATTAATTTCAAGATTAAGAAAAAATAGTATCGTATTGCTATCCATAATGAGACAGTTGTTGAATGTCGTTAATAGTTTGTGGATACTTACAATTAATTTATATGCTTAGTATACATATGTGCAATGTGTGTTTGTAGCCTTCTGTTATGTCGTACTGTTGCAAGCCGCAATTATTGAATTCGATAATGTTGGATTTCACAAAAATTAAAATTTTTTCTACTCGCGAAATAGATTCCGACCTTCTATATATTTGTACAGAATAATGTAATGTATGCATTCACCCACATATAAAAATAAAAAGATATACAAAAATAAAAATAAAGAATTACAAAGTGACTTCACAAAATATAACCGTAATATGCGGACTATGCAATTTCAAGTGGCTTGTGTTGATTAATATGGGTCACTAGAAATGTATTACATCATTGATATTTCTGTTAATATTATTATTAACAAATTAGGAGAAAGGATAATAAAGAAACGTAGAATAAGTAGGGGAAATAGTTTAAGATTATTATAAGAAACATTGAATAAGAATAGTATATAAGCCGCAATTATCTTATATATAAAAATGAATGTGTGTTTGATTGTATGTTTGTATGTTTGAAGTTTATAGACGACTAAACGGCTGAACCGATTTTCTTGAAATTTTCACAGTATCTTCCTGTATGTCTGGAAGGAGTTATAGGCTACTTTTTATGTTGATATTCCAAATGAGCGAGGGGCCATGCCCATGTATGCTACATACTTAATATTTAATTGCATTTGAAATATATTACTCATACGCATAGTTACCCCTAAAGTATGCTATCTGTGATTCTTAATGTATAAAACCAAAGAGAATAAAGTGTAAAGAACGACGCGGGGGTAAAGATAGAAGGGAAAGAAAAAAAATTTGGTAACCAACATTTGTGAAAAAATTCACCAAATAAGAAAAAATATAACCAAAATTAAATTCATAGACTTTTGTTTTATTTTTTTTTTTCCAAGTATAAATTGTAATTAATAAAAAATGAAACAAAAAATAGCTTTTTTTTTAAAGAAAAAGAAAAAAAACCAAAAAAATCTACACATCTGCACATTGATCAAAAAAATAACCAATATTGGTTAGAAATAACCAAAAAAGGCAACACTGTTCTCAAATCACTTATTCTCAGACGTCGGCACAAAGAGAACATGAGAAAAATTATGAGAGGCATATTTAACCCAGAGGAAAATTGTTAGTAATATTTTCAAGTCTACTTATTAACCCAATAATATGTACATATATGTGAGCGAAAAGTATAGAAAAATTGTACTGCGCTAAAAACCTAAAAACACCTTATTTTACTTGGCAAGTATTCTTCCAAAAATCGAAATCATTTCTCATTGATATTAGTGAATCATACTGTAATATTTCTTTGGGTGTAAATTTGAAGTCTGAAAAAAGCGACATGAACATTCTCCTTTAGAAGCTGACAAGCAACAGAATGCATTTTTACGCTCTCATGATGAGAGCAACACATTGTTACGCTCTTTGTTTGTGTTTATTTTCCTTCTGTCTTCCGCCCCCCTTATCCAGAAATGATTTTTTAAAAAGATTTTGGTGAGAGCGGGTCGTAATGCTACTTCTACATAATGCGTATTCTTTATATCCATAGTCTTTGATAAAACTTAATGGAATTGGATATCACTCATACGTCACATATGTAGTTTTTTTAATGAATTTTACATCTATATAAACAAAAATGAATGTGTGTTTATTTGTTTGTGGGTTTGTTTGTTTGAAGTCTATAGACGGCTAAACGGCTGGACCGATTTTCTTGAAGTTTTGACAGTACCTTCCTGTATATCTGGAAGGAATTATAGGCTACTTTTTATTTTAAAATTTCAAGAAGGCGGGGTGCTACGCCCACATATTCAATAAGTATTTAATGTCGCATATCTCATAAACTGCGAATTTTGTATGGGCGACTTTGACGTATATATAAACAAAATGGGCGGATTGGCTATAGTGGGTGTGTCACCTCCAATATAAAAAATATTAAATTATTATATCTAAAAAATATCACAGTTAGAGCCAACAAATTTTTTCGAATCCACTTTAGTATCAATATGAATATTTTAGACAAAAATGGGCTGACTAGGAAAAGGGTGTGGTACTTCCCATATGAATTAAATTTGAAACTTCTTCTATCTCGGACATCACCTATATATAAAAATTAATGTGCATTTGTTTGTATGTTTGAAGTTTATAGACGACTAAACGGCTGAACCGATTTTCCTACTTTTTATGTTGATATTTCAAATGAGAGAGGTGCCACTCCCGCATATACTACATAACCTACTATTGTAAGATAATAACAAAGTGGATATATTGGAAAAACTATATAGCAAGATACCTCAAATTTTGTACAAGTAACTACGGTTTTAATATAAATATTTTGGACAAAAATAGGCGACCTATCATTAGAGGACAATGCACCTTCCATATGAAGTAAATACTAAAATCTGCCTAACTGAAGAACTTTAACAGTTAGAGTCCCCAATTTTGTATAAATAACTGTTGTTTAAATATAAATATTTTGGACAAAAATAGGAAGTTCAGCAAAAGCGGGCGTGGCACCTCCCATATGAAGTAAATACTAAAATCTGCATATCTAGAACACCAGAACAGTTAGACTGCTAAAATTTTGTGCGAATATCTAAAGGTTCAATATCAATATTTTTGTTAAAAATGGGCTATCAAGCATTAGGGGCGTGGCAAACTCCATATGAACTAATTATTAAAACCTGTATAAAAAAAACTATAAAAGCTAGAGTCCCCAATTTTGTATTCCAGCTATAGGAAGGTGGTGCCTCTCTGATTTGTGGGTGTAGAAATTATTATATCTTGAAATATGCAATAGTAAGGTATATGACCCTTAAATTATTGAGTTTGAAATTTTCAACTCATATAGATAGTAAGTACTAAAGTTCATACTATTTAAATATTTATCTTGAAAAACATATACATGTACTGTAATAGTTATATTATTGTTTACTTCTAAAAATGGGTAACTAATAAAAATATTATTTATTTGAAAAATACATTAGGTAAACTTTATAATAAGCATTTTAGTGGGCAATGAATTCATTGCTTTTAATTACCTAAGTAATAAAATGTAAACTGTCAATATTTTTCCCAAATTAAATAATAAGTAGTTGCAAAACTCATCCAAAAAATTACCTGTGACCGACGCAAACACAATTATTTGTTAAATTTTAATAACATTCATTTTCTTCAAAAGGTTTTTGACTTGAACCGATTTCATATTAGGTAAAATATAAAGAAATAAATATAACACGCATTTGGTTTTGAAATTCAGTTGAATCTTTGATTCTAAACAAGTTAAACGTTACCTGAGTGACATTTATTTTGCAACAATTTGTAAAAATGCCCCGAATAAAAGCATCTAAAATGCATAGCGTTTGCAATCCCAGAGAGCAAATGAAAGTTCGGAAGACGTGAAAGTCGCCTCAGGACTGAAAGGAGTCGAGCTTCAACCTTTAGAGCCGCCGAAACGCCATCACAACGTGAAGAACGCCTTGAAGGCCTACGACAACGCGCCACAACAGCAAGAGCTACTGAAACACTTTCAGAAAGCCAAGAGCGAACACGAAAGACGTCTTGAAGGTCTTCGACAACATGCCACAACCCCACGAGCTACCGAGACATCGTTGGAACATGAAGGTCGACTACAAAGCCAGCGAAATCGTATTGAAACATCACGAGCCACAGAAACACCTTCAGAACGTGAAAGACGTCTGGAAAGCCTTCGACAATATGCGACAACCGCACGAGCTACCGAGACACCTTTGGAACATGAAGGTACCACAACAGCACGAGCTAATGAAACAGAAGTCCAACATGAATCACGAGTAGAAAGTCAGTGGATTCGAACATCAACAAGAAGAGCAGCAAAGAACAAAATAATAATCGAATGGCGGTGAATCGACGAAATGTTTTTCATGGATACTCAGGTATTGCATTTAACTACAGATCTGATATAGATGACCACATAATCGCAATTCATGCTGATAGAACTCCAACAATGGCGTAACAATTTTGATGGTGGGCAATCCAGTTGCATCACGAGATATGTATTTAATTCCGATGGGGGTAGCGAAGCACACCGGGTATTAGCTAGTTGGAAATAAAAATCAGAATCAATTCAGAACTCAAACGGTTGTAATTCTCAAAAACTTCGGGAATTGACTTTGCCATCTGATAGAGCCGACTGCTACTCTAAAGCTCTTAAATAAATCAAGAGTACTATAGGAAAGTTACTTAGACCAGACGAATATACATAAACATTTAATGTTTATGAAAAATGTAAAGTAGACCAGACGAATATACATAAACATTGAATGTTTATGAAAAATGTAAAGCAAACAAATATAGTGTAGCCGATTTTTTCCAAATTTTTCTGTATGGTATTTGGTAAAAAACGGTAAAAGGTATTGCTATTAAGAAATATTGTATACATTCGGATGTATACGTAGAATAATTTTAAATTTACAGAAACAATAGCCACGATTAACATGAAAATGACATGGCTATGATTGGTGTCGATATCATTGATTCATTGTCATTATTAATGATTTTTTCTTTCACTTGCTCTGAGTACTTGCGACTGCTGACTGAGAAAGAATGGCTTGGACTTACAGCATTTTTAAATTCAATTTACCTGTTCTCGAAATATAAAATTGCTTGTTTTATCGCTTTGCTTTCAATGTAAGTAAACGTTTTTATAATCACTGTATAAAAACGAACTCCCAGTGCATTTTTTGATTTTATATAGGGGTGAGGTAGTAAAAACAAGTTTGAGAATATGTTTAATGGCACATAGACTATATAGCCGTGTGTTTATATCCTAAAACACTTCCTTCCAGACAAGCCCATCCTCTAAGCCGAATCCGCATAAAATATGGATTTTTAATCGCATCACAATGTATATGTCATTGAAGAGCTCATACTGCTCAACGTTGGATCAGATGCGGAAATTATCGTCAACTCACACTGGACTGATGATCTTACATAAGGCTTTACTCTCTACATTGGTGCTTCAGAACTTCCTACATAGCTTCTGCTTCATAAAGAAACAAGGGGGGTTGAGCGACTTATAGAGTATTAGTTTTGTCACACAAATATTTATAAAAGCTTATATTAATTGGAGGAAATTACTTTTAAGGGTTTGGTGGTCTAGTGGCTAGTGTGCTTGTAGCTGCTTTTGTTAAAGTTTTCTTGTGCAAAATAATATGACCTTCTTCGCCAAAAATAATTTATTAATATTAATACATTTCTCACGCAGGGCGAATTTTGATTACGTAATTTTGATTGTAATGAAATGGACAACATCACGTAGCATTTTTGACATTACTACACATCACGAATAGTAGTTATATTGGAAAACCAAATAACACATACGTAAATTTCCCGATATACGGTATACCTTCAATAATTGTTTCTAAATTACATTTATATTTACCATCCATTAATCGACTTAGGCTATATAAAAAAACAACAGAAAGTAAAACGCATCCCATAAAAAGGATAATGATTAAAGTATTTAGAGATGGAAAAGTTAATGTTGTCCCCGTGACCCGGTAAAATCGTACCTGAAAAAATATTAAATAATAACATTGTATTTATGATAATAAGTTAATTTAAGACAAAATTTATTTAAGTTAAAATGTTACATTTTTTAATTAGTATAATTTATGATAATTGTTTCCACTAATCACATTTCAGATATTTTGAAACAATATAAACAGAACAACTAACACATACGTAGATTGAAATGTAACACGAGTAAGACAAAGTTTTCACACTCATTCCCACAATAATCAACAGGGACATTCTCTCTTCCACCATAGGTTGAAGAAGGTGCAGATTAGCTTCTAATAAAACCAAGAGAGAGACACCGTATAACGAACACATGTCTTCCGATTTTGTTGATCATGAAGGACAATGTGATCATTCTCTAGTAGCCTAGGACTTCCCGTAGACCAAAACTAGCTTCGGTGCAAAGAGTTCTAAACACAATACCGCAGGTAAATGTTAATCGGAGCAAATCGTTTCGGCAGAAGCGGGTCAAAATGCATCAATTAAAGATGAAGATAAGGTGAAACTCAGAGATGCTTAAAGCAAACCCTTACCTTAAAATATATCTACTACATACCATACATACATAATTGGTCATTACAAGCCTCCAGCCCGGATTACGAACTAGCTTCTCCCACCATTTATGTTGTGTGTCTGCTGAGAGGAAGTCGCCGATGAAATATTTTTTCATATTTTCGTTCTGATGTCTGACCTGGGGTTTGAACCCTGGTCTTACGTTTAATAAGCCAACACACTGCCTACTAGTCTACGGCAACTCCAACTACGTTTTCCGAGGGGGAAAGAGAGTAAGGTCTCCCGAGAAAAAGAATTTCCGGAAAACACTTAAGAAGAAAAAAAGCTCCTCACCCAAACGTAAACAGTCCAAGCCGAACCCTAACCCACACTTAGGATATTTCCCTAAGAGTCCTAGTAGGAGAGGTAAGGTTAGGAGAGGGCGCTAGAGGTGAGTTTTACGCAAAAGTCTTCTGGACACTTCAGGACAATATCTGCTATGTAATAATTTATACTGCCAGACCCTGTGGTAATATTCCTGATGACAGGTACCAGAAAGTGGGAATTAACTTCAATAAAGGACGGTGATGAATTTCCTGTTTTTTTAGAAAGAAATTTCAATTCAATTTAACAAAGTGAAATAAAACATTATTAAATTCAGAGAGAGATATAGATCCAGCGTTCCTTTCCAAAAGAGAGGTTTTAGAATTATTTACAGATCGTAGATATAACGCAATAGTTCGAAGCAGTGTCCTTAATTTCGAGAACCTTGATAATAACTCAGTATAGGTTTTTTCAACACTAATCTTATTAGAAACTTTCGGGCTCTGTACGTCAGAATTTTGTAAATTTAATAATCTCTTAAACCATGATGAAGGGGCTTCATACAAGAACCAGATATCGTTTTCTACTATATTTCGACATAAAATGGCTTTTGATGCATAATCAGAGGGCTTAAATTGGAAGTACATATCTCCATTGCAGGAGGTTACTTAAACGTTGTATATCTGCAACTCTATTTGCAACATAGACTGGCCAGGTTAATGAAGGCATCTGAAAAAGCTTAAAAAATTTGAACCATCACTTTAATAAAAAACGTTTTCTATTTTTAAAATATCTAAGGAATTTTTGATATCTTCAGTAAGTTAAATCAAAAGTTTAGTATAGTTACAGTTTTAATAGCAGAAACTTTAGATTTTGCTTGCAAAATATTAACGAAAATACCTTCCGACGTAACAATTCTAAGATAAACTTTTGCTGTACTATAAGCTAAAGTTGACACATCGCAAAAGCAGTGAAATTCTGTTGTCACTCCTGAAGACCAATTTATCCATCTGGGAATATTCAAGTTCATAAAGTCTATCAATCATTCCTTTTCTATTTCAATACATATCAGATTATCACAATCCACACTATGTTCCCATAATTTTTTAAAAAATAGATTTGATGGGTGTTAGCCAACCTAAAGGATTGTATAGTTTAGCAGATTCTGAAGGAATGGTTAGCTTAATAAATGAATTACTATCGTTAAGGTTTACCTTAACGGAAAAGAAATCACCACATTGTCTTTATCAAATTGTAAAGTTTTAGAGTTTTCTTTATGTTCTTCGGGAATTTCTCGTAATAATTGAGATGAATTAATAAATAATTGTGGGTGAGCGGATAAAATAATAAAATAAAATATTTAGCAAAATAAGAAAAATAAACAAATATTAATTTTGTATATAAATATGTTTGTTTATTTTGCTTATATATGAATATATTTTGAATAAGCCGAAAATAGAAAAGAATTAATTACTATCCGATCAACCCCCAACCCGAAGGTACGTTTGTGTACACAAATAAATAATATTTAATTATTTCGGAAACTAATACTTTTGTATTTTATTCACCCCGTATCTGGCAAAATATTTTATTTTCTTCTCTCCCTGCTTACTCCCACACTTTGGTCTTCAGAATCTTAATTATACACAAAAGATTAGGGTGGCAAGCGTGAGCAGTGTCTATCAGAAATTCGTTCGCGGTATCTAATACTATTAAGTTTCAAGACCCTAATAGATCTAAAGAAATCTTATATAGATAACGAGGTTGTTTAAGTACGGCATTTTAATAGATTTTCAAATGACGTGTAATAAATTTTATATGAGTATTCAGATATATCGGATATATCTTGTACGGCCATAAAAATATCTGGCAATATTGTTATATATAGCATCACAACTTGAAAAGAGTTCACATCCGTACAGCAATATGGGTGTGAGGAAGGTATTTGCTAGCAGCATACGAATATTTAATGGAGTAAAGTATTGTGTTACCCAAAGATTTCGCAGAATGAGAAGTGTTTTACCATAAATATCATTCACATAATTGGACCAGTTAACGTTATTGTTAAAAATAACTCACAGGTTCTTGATACTATGATCGGTCTCTGTAAAAGTGTTATCAATTTGATTTGTTGATAACTGTGTTATAGAGTCTACTTTGCCGTTCGTCAATGTTTATTTACTAACACAATTTATAAATTCAGAAGGCAAACAACCAATGTATAGTTGAATGGCATCTGCACATATCTTTACGTTACAATAAATCAACTTTGAGGGCAGATCATTAGAGCAAATTGTTTATAATAATGGACCAATTATGGAATCTTGTGCCACACTTTTAAATATTGACAGAGTACAGTCAACCCACCTATAACGCGGTACTCTCAGTACGCGGAGCTGAAATTGCGACAGCCCTCCTATAACACGGTGTACTCAAACGCAGTTTGACTCTAGTAACTAGATATTGTAAGAGGGTTTAATATCAGTTTTATTTTCGTCGTAAAAGCATAGCCGAGATATATAAACAAAGTGTTCATATAAACATGCCAGATTATCTCGTAGCTGTCTACAACATCGGTTTCAGTCTTCCCAGAGCGCTTTCACAGAACATACTTTTTGTTGGTGATGAAGTCTTCCTAAAACTTTTTCTGCAACTCATACCTGACAGTGAGGATGAATGTTGAAAAATTACACAATTTTACAAAAGTCTTTCTTATTTTTGTTGGAAAACAGTCTTTTAGTTTTTGCTTAACTTTTTTTATCAATCCTTATATGAAGTCCTTAATTCAATAAAAATAATTTATAATTTATCTTGTCTTGGTCTCCATATAACTCCGTACGAATAATGTGATTTGTACTAATTTCGAGTTTCTTATAGCGCGGTTTCCATATAACATGGCAGACGGTTTCCATAGAACGCGCTATAAATTAGCCTGGTTTGTACGGTTAAATCCGAGTTTCTTATAGCGCGGTTTCCATACAACGAGTTACGCACTCACCGCGTTATAGGAGGGTTGACTGTATTCGATTTCTTACCATCACAATGTACAAAATGAAATGAGCTTAACAGCGGTATCTGAAAAATTGCATATATGTTTGAGTTTTTGGCAAAGATTCGTTGAAGACACATTATTATCAGCCCTTGATCGCAACTCCTCTGCAATATCAACAACCGCAGAAATGCAGCTGCGATTATTGTATCTCAGGTAGCAAATCATTGTCACACAGATATTGGGTCATTTGCATACACATAAATTAATTTTTGAAAATTTTCGATAAGTATGATAATATTGCTATTGGGCGGTAATTTTTTATCTTGTCTAGGTACAGGTATTATGTTAGCGCATTTCCACATTGTAGGAAAAGTATACGTTTTAATTATAGTATTTCGTTTATTAGACGTAAATCCCGGGTTCGAGCCCCAGGCCAGACATCAAAGCGAAATGTGAAAAAAAAAATATTTCTTCGGCGACTTCCTCTCAGCAGATTTCTGGCAAAAACTCTGAGAGTAAATAAACCTGCCATGAGGAGTCGACGTTAAACTGTAGGTTCCGCCACTCAAGTATAAAAAAATTAAGGCACACAACGTGAGTGGTGTGAGAAGCCAGGTAATCCTGATTGAAGGGTTGTAATGGCCAATTATGTATGTATGTTAATAAATGCGTTATATTCGGAAGGACTTGCCATACGTCAATTTAATAAATTTAGTATTAATTTCATCATTGCCAATGGAGTAGGGCTTAATGCTAAGAACATCCTCCTAAGATACGTTTTCGTATTCAAAATTAACTTGAGTCAAACGAAAAATGCGTTATCACACCACAAATTATGGCTGGTGTCCAACCATTAAATACTCCTATGAAAAGATATTATCGCTCTTCCTGCATAGATTCAATTGACTCAGAAACTATAGATAAATAACTACAGACAATAAAGTGTATTCGCTGCATAGGCTCTCGAGCAAGGGACTACTGAATTTTGATAGAAATTTTGATATAAAATTATCTTTATCAATGAGGCCCGTTTCTGGATGAATGGATACATGAATCTCCAATATTGTCGAATTTGAGATGATACCAAATCACGAAATGTAAGAGTGTCAGCCTGATTTAACATGAACAATTAAACGTATTGGATACGCTCCACCAAGAGAAGCCGTGGCGGATATTTAAATTATATTACACGCGTTAGTATGTCTTTCACATGAATACAACACTACAGCGATAACAAGAATGTAGATTATATTATTATGTTGAGCTGAAATACATATATCAATATTCTGAGAAAACCTCAAATTCTGTTTTCTGTTTTTGTACTCACTTGAAAAGAACCCCACATAGTTTTATAAAATGCAACTCGATTAGCAACACCCCATCCAACATATGGAATCCAGAAGTGTGGCACCAAGAAGATTAAAAATATAATTGCGTATATGTATTCATCAAACTCCGTTATTGTTTGTAAGATTTTTATTCTTTCGTAGCCTACTCTTAGCACTAATGTAGACGTAAACACATAAAAGAAAACAGCATACATCATTTGTGGTGATTTCCAATTGAATGTAACTTTTCCCGCTTCTCTTGCAAGTGGCATAACTCCCAAAAATACAAATAGTTTCAGTAACAATTTATGGTCCCTGTAAAACTAAAAATAAAAAAATTTTAAAATATCTTTTATCGTAACGCACATATCTACATGTTTGTTTTTGTTTTTATTTTTTCAATTTGGTTAATCTTAAAATATTTATATGATTTAAAATTTCTCTATTGTAAATATGAAATAATTTTTCATAGCTACATATATACTAACATATATACAGCGTAAAAGCTTGAAATGTAAGGAAATAGTAATTAAGAATTTTTTCTGTAGTGATGTATTCACTGTGCTATTTGTACAATTATTGAAAATATCCGTGAATTAAACATGTTTTAATTATTATTATATATATACATACAATAAAATGAAATTCCTGAAAGTTGGGAAAAATTATTCAAAATTCAAAATGCTTTTTTAGTCAGCAGCAGAACAAATTATTATACTGAAACGACTAGTAACAACAAGTGGAATAAAATAACATAGAAACTCTTTACTAAACATTGCAAGAATACATACATACATAATTCGCCATTACAACCCTTCAGTCAGGATTACGGCCTAGCTTCTCACACCACTCATGTTGTGTGCCTTAATTTTATACTTGATTGGCGGGACCTACAGTTTAACGTCGACCCCAAATGACAGATTTTGAGGAACTTGTTCATGTACAAGAATAAATATAGATAATTTCTCGTGCCTTAAGCTCTGATTAGCAAAGCGTTATTAGCATATGAATAGCAAAGCAAATGCTTACCGAAATGTACAGCCTCGTTGACAGCACGAAACGATTTGTATAAAACAGAACTCCTTGAGGTTTTTACGTGACATTTGAATATGAGTGATGGGACTACTGTAAGTAGAGATGCATTGAGGCACAAATGCCCTCTTCGATACCTTCAGGCCTATTCATGTAAAACTTTTTAATTTTCACAAGTATATAATGATTCTTATTTATTTTTTTTATTAAAATAGTAATAAAAAATAATTTTTAAGCACTAGATACTTGTTATGATTTTATTTTGCACACAAACTAAAATATTTAATCAAAACAATAAATATTTGGGGTATTCACACGGTGTGCTATCAGGTCATATTGTCATAAAATACTAAAGTTTTATGATAGTTTAAAAAATTGTTGTTGTGCTTCAAACAAAAAAGTCATAAAATAATAGTACCTTTTGTGATGTGTTTATTGTTTTGTCATATTTAAACAGTGTAAATCTAAGTCAAAAGGGAAAAAGTCGTCATCGAGCCGTTGATAATATTTAGAAGTTGGCGCCGTTGAATATTCGCAACATGTACGTGAAACATGCTATTAACTTCTGCAAAGTTCTATAACTTCGAGATTAAATACATGTTAATAATTTATTTATAAAAGTTATTAACTTTTATAAAGTTAAATAAAAAAATTGATACATTAATATATAAAAGAAAATTTTGTTTGTATACTTTAGCTGATTGGCTACACCGAACGTATTTAAAATAACCGCCGTCAGAAATTATTACCGGCTTAGTAATCAATAACAGCTGTTTATGTTTTTAAATATTTTTTTTTTTTTGCCAAAATATTTAATAATTTTTATAAAAATGATTTATTTAAATATAAACATGTAATTATTTTTCGCACAAACCGGCTATTATTTCAGTTTTTTGACTTGTTTTTGGCTTTTTTAATTAAAAATATTTGTAATTTTTTATAATTGTATTTTTCTTTCATCAGCTGACTCAAATTTGAAATAGCACACTAACTTATGAGGGTTGCTCACAGCAGTCATATTTTTCGTGTTATTATTTTATGATAATATGACTTTATGACGACCGTGTGAATACCCCAAATATTTATTATGATTTAATGGTACTTTCATATTGTTACATATGTATATTAATCGTATATATAATTAATCCTTTAAATTTGTATATAAAAATGATTTTTCTTTAATTATCATTATTATTGTAATGTGTATAAAAAAAATTTGGAATAAAATAAATAAGTAATATGTATTTTGAGTGGCAATGTGACATAAATTCCCTCTTTGGTACTTCCTTATTATGATTCTAATGTGCATAAAGAATTATAAGAGTGTTTTTTTTATTATTATTATTATAGTTGGAGGTATTGTATTGAAGTAAAAAAAATCACTTTGAATAGAACAATATTTTGCAGTGCACTTACTTATATGTAAATTTAATAAATATTGACTCAGATTAAACCAAACATGTAATATCAGACCAAATTAGACTTTGACATTATCGATATACATAACTGACACGTCCTAAATCGAATGAAATTAATTTTAGCTACATCGGAGCCAGAGGAAATTGTTGTTTGCAAGAAACATACGCTTAGTTACTCGTTTAGGTCTGGCTAGACCACAACAGTTCTCTTATTTTTTTGTTGGTGAATATTATTGTGACGTTAAAAACCCCAAACAATATAACAGGAATTGTTGAAATATTCAGTTACTGATCTGCAATCATAGTATAAAGTGCCGGTGTTTTCTAATAAAGAACTCTGCCAGCAAACGAATTGTATGCATGATTCCGATACGATATTTAGAAGAAAGAAATATTTGTCAATCTAACTGTCAGAATCGACATATGTAAACACTTGTCAAGTCCGTGAAAAGTTAGATAAATCTGCAGCTGTAAACGATCTTTGGATGGTGCTCAATACAACTCTTTCCTTATCGCAGTTGTACAAGGTTCACCCAGTACATTTTGATGTCTATAATATATACATCAACATATATACATATTATGTATAGCAACACGATTACATAACATATAGGTTTAAGCTGGAAATTTCTAAATGAATTAGTTTAAAACTTGTTATCACTTCTCACTGTAAATATTTTAGCATGTAAGCTTTTATTCATTCTCTTTTAAATTAAACCTTCGAAGAAGAATGTTTCATTTAAAACTGCGTAGAAAATCCCAACAAAGGTTATGGGCCCAGGCCACCGTAGTGGTAGTGTAAAAAGAAAACAAGAGGAAATTAAAATAGTCAAGATGAGCTTTTACCAGATTGATAAGCTCAACGGGAAAAATTATGGCATCGTCATAAAAAGCGCAGAGTACTCTGTGATAAAATGTATGTTAATCCACACGGAATATACGGTGAATGGTGAAGAGACAAAGGAAAGGGCGGAAGTTGACAAGTGAGTTGCAAAGGTCCACAACTACAATTACCTTGTCTTTACAAGCGTCGCAGGAAGAATTGTAAAACGGCGGCAGAGGCATGGAGTAGACTACAAGAGGTGTTTTCCCAAGCTGCACGGTAAGAAAAGTATACCTCTATAAACAGGCGCTGGGTGCACGTATGTCTGATGATGAAAAGATGTCAGAGCGCATAAACAGCTTCATCAATATTGTAGACAAATTAGCTGCGACTGGCATTGAACTTAATGAGAGACTGATTGTAATCATTTTACTATCAAGTTTGCCTGTACAGTACGAACAATTCGTCGTAACCAAGGAGACTCATGATAGTTTGCCATCTATACAAAATCTATAGGTAATAGTTCTGGAGGAAGGGGAGAGAAAACAGCAGAAGAAAAATCGCAACAAACTTCGTTCAAAATGGTGGTTGTTTCATTAGCGATAAACAGGATTATTTTGCTGTCAACTCAAAGCAGAGAAAGGAAATAAAAAAACACAGGCAGCTACAATTTACAATCTGAGTAGCTGCAGAGTGAAACCTCATGAAGAACAGAGTTTGAGTATCTAATTTAGCAAAGCAAAGCATAGCTGCTTACAAAGCGCCTTTGAACAGAATTTTTTGATGTATTTGTGTATGCAAAGAGAAGTGACAATCTATTTATTTTTTAAAATGGAAAGACCAATAGAATATTTAATTTGAAGCACAATGAAGAAATTAAACGGCACAACAAGTATGGTCATCTAACGTATGGAAGTTGGATTAAGGAAATGTAAAAGTAAAGTTTAAGGAAAAGTTCAACTGTATAAAGAACCTGCGGACGAAAATTCATGTGAGACCATTTTATGGTAATAATAATATAAAATCAGACAATATATTTGACTTGGTCCACACGGTCCATTTAAAACTGTATCGCTCGGTTGTTCGCACTATTTCATTACATTTATAGACGATTATTCGCGACGCATATCTGTTCGTTTTATGAAAACAAAGGAGGAAGTACTTGATAAGTTCGTGTTGCTTCAAAGTATGGTGGAGCGTTAAACTGAGAGAAGGATCAAATTATAGAGAAGCGACAACGGTGATTAGTTTCTAAACAAAAAGTTTCATGAACATTCAAATATGTGCGGAATAAAGAGGCAACTCACAGTGCCTCATACTCCACAACGAAATAGAGTGTCTGAACCACCCACAACCGCACATGAAATGGGTAGAGGCTGTACCGACCGCTGCTTATATTAGAAGCACCAACAAAACTGATAAAGGAAATAACTCCATATTGTAGTGTATCACTATAACGATAAACAACACACCACATTTTTGACACACAAAATACAAATAAGTAAAGTAAAGAAGAGTCAAATTACATATGTTTAACCCAAATTTTAAATGTTATTTAATGTAACAATAAACCTTGAGAAATAAGGGAAATAGAAAAGTATGACACACTTAATAAGCGGCACACAAACAAGACCACACATGTATAAACAGAAAATGCAATAAAATTAACAACATGGGTCAAAGCACTTTAAAGGGATCATGAATGTTTTGGATTACAGAAATGATCAGAAAGAAATTTATAATTTTAAAGTGACTCATTTATAAAGTAATGAGTAAAACTCTTAAAAATATTGAGTGAGGTTTTGACCAATCATCTCGTGGTAATTGTCGCAAGTGAGTCATGCTTTGAATTATTGTAAATATTGTAAATTAGTATAAATGGTGGAACAATTTTGAATAAAAATCAGAAACATTTTGATAAACAAAACAGTGCAGGAAGGAATTAAAATTGCTGTGGTTAGGCATAGCATTCAAAACAACCTAACAAAAACAATCCATTATAAACCAATCCTTTATATGGCGATCCTGCCATTATATGGCAATCCTTTATAATATGAAGCCTTCAGAGGTATAAGACAAGTCATTTACGAGTTTTGGTTTCAACTGCAGTGGCAATAGACAAGACGCAATGCAACAAGTTTCAACCAAAGGGCAAAGTATGTAAAATGGTTGGTTACTCTCTTTCACCGAAAGCCTAATGCTTGAATGACCCAGAAACGGGAAATGACGTTGAAATACGCGATGTTTACTTTAATGAGTGTGGAGAACAACAACAACAAATTTGATATGAAAAGAAATAAAACGCGATTTGTCTAAGCAGAACAACCACATGATTAACATCGACAAATACTTAGTAGATTTTGATGCAGAAGAAAAATTAAGAAATGACCCCGCAGACAACAGCATCTTCGAGGAGACTGAAGAGCAATAGAATTGAAATGGAAGCGTTAATGAGGTGCAAAGTGAGGAGGAGTATCAGTAGAAAATTGGACTTGGAAGGCCGAAGATTGTGAGCCTGGGAGACCAAACAATTTATATAATACATAAAACGTACTCGGGAAAGAACAGATATAGATGCCCCGAATTCAGCTGCATAGGCTGAGTATAGAAATGTGTGGAAAATAGCCATGCGGAATGAGTATAATTCTTTATTAAAGTATAAGACGTGGACGTTAATTTTAGCCTGACGGGCAAAAAGAAATAGGCTCCAAATGGATTTTAAATGTGAAGAGATTGACATTGATGATAGTATTGACAAATTTAGGGCTATACTGGTCGTAAAGGGTTGTTCGCAGAAGTATGGAATAAATTATAAGGAGACATTTTCGCAAGTTATTAGGTATGCTACTATATGCATGTTGTTAGCGCTTTTGGTTAAGTATGATTTATATACAGAGCAAATGGACATCTGCACGGCTTATTGAATGAGTATTTTCACAACATTGTGCACAGGCGACGACCGTTCGTCGTTCTATGTTCTATGAATTTTACTCCATTGGCGAGTGAGAAATGTTTGTACAAAGGCAATGACAGGAATACAGTTATATACGTCCCAATTTATGTTGACGATACTGTTATTGTGTCTAGATCAAGGGAATACATACGGACTTTTAAGACAGAATATAGTACATAGTTTGATAAGGGAGAGCTTAATTATTTTTTGAATTTGGTGACATTTCTATCAGCCTTTGGTTTATGTATTGAGGATTAATTTGAGGAATATTATGATAGGTTGTAAGGGGTAATTTTTTAAGACCTATAGGAAAATTACAAAAAAAAAACAAAATTCAGAAAAATGCATGAAATCTCTATTTGAATCGATAGTACGGTCCTTATAATTTAATGTTTGAAGATTATTTCATGCAAATGTTGACTGCGACTGCGCCTCAAATGGTCCATCCGCTTAGTCCAATTTTGGCATACTCTTTCCAACATTTCGGCCGGTATCTCACGAATAAATGCATCAATGTTGTCTTCAAAAGCGTCAATTGAAGCGGGCTTGTCTGTATAGACATGAGCTTTAACATAGCCCCACAAAAAATAGTCTAAAGGCGATAAATCGCACGATCTAGGCGGCCAATTGACCGGTCCCGAACGTGAAATGAAAAAAAAGTTGGATATCATCTCACGGTAGCGCTCACCATTCACAGTTACGTTAGAATTCGCAGCATCTTTGAAGAAGTACGGTCCAATGATGCCACCAGCCCATAAACTGCACCAAACTGTGACTTTTTCTGGATGCATTGGTAGCTTTTGCAATGCTTCTGGCTGAACTTCACTCCAAAATCGACAATTCTGCTTATTTACGTATCCCGAATAGCCGCTTCAGTGGATCGATTAAACTGACCATAAAATGGAAGAAGCGCGCGATGAACTTTCTTAACAGATCACGCATTTTAATAATAAAATTCAATGATTTGCAAGCGTTGTTCGTTTGTAAGACGATTTATGGTTAAATTATAGACCAAACTGAAGATGTTTGACAGTGAAACAAAACACGAAACGTGCGTGAGCTGTTTAAACCCGTGTTGCCAAAAAGATAATAGCTAAAAAAAATCACCCTTCAGAAAGTTTAGTACACCATTGGACACAGGATTTCAGTTGAAATGTGATAATGAGAATTGTGAAATTGTCGAGTATTAGTCACTCATAAGTTCGCTAATGTTGACTACGTTGACTCCGACTGGGGAAGTAACCCGTCTGATAGGAAATCGTATACAGGCTATGCATTTTTGATTGGTGGCAGGCGCGTTGCATTGGCCGAATTTGTTGCATTGTCAAAGTAGAAATATGTATGTCAGCAATTAGTAATAAATCATACATATCATTCTCGTACAAGACATATAGATATAAAATATAAGTTTGTGAGAGATATTTTGGAAGGTAATTTGTTGCAAATTAAATATGTTTCTTCCTGCTAATAATGTAATTGTTGATGTTTTAACAAAGAATTTGACAAAGGTCAAACATTGTTAAGTTCAGGCAAATAATGCAAATGTATATTTGGAAAAGGAAAATGTATTATAGTGTTTTCACACCTAAAGTTAAAACCTGATTTTAACGCTAAAACCGTAATCAGCTGATTATGCGTTCACACTATAGCCCAGTTCACAATCTTGGGCATTTAGCTGGTAAATTTATACCATTGTAAATATTTGCCGTTAATTGTGAACGGTTTTTTTTTTTGTTTAACTTTGCAACACTTATTGCAAACTTTTCAACACACAGCTGACTATCATATAATTTATTATTTTATTTATTTACATTTTACATACATAACATACATAATTGGCTCATTACAACCCTTCAGTCAGGATTACGGCCTAGCTTCTCAATAGCATATTTTATAATTTTATTTATTTCTTCCTCTTCCATATTTTATTCGGCTCTTTACTTTTAATTCGTTTTTTATGTTGTACATTTGCATTTGTTGGGACAATATTTTGCAATGTTTTTATTTTTATGATCAGCTGTTCGTTTGCTTAAGTATGGCAAATATAAACTACGGTTTTGAGTGTGGGATATTTGCCAAACCATGGCAAGGATATTTCTGTGTATTTTGGTAGTGTATGGTAAAAAAATACAAAACATTTGCAAATGCCATGATGCCAGACCATTTGCCCAAGATTGTGAACTGAGCTTATAAGTTTTCTTAAATCAATAAATAATAAATTAAAAATTATTCTAAATATTGTAAAAGAATACTTTAAAATAGTTTATTTATTATTGTTGCAGCATTCATTATTTAAAATTTTACTTTTTTCACACAACCGGCTTTCTGTATTTTTATATTTGTTTTTTCAATTGTTTTCAACATTTCAATGTTAGTAGCTCTGATTTAGTACACCGAAAACAAGGTTGTATTTTATAAAATCTATTCAAAAAAGGTTTTAAGATGGTGTTAACACAATAATTTTGTATGGTAAAACCAGGTTTTATTTATGGTTTTAACTATAAAACCAACTAAAAACTTCAATTATTTATACGAACTTTTGCTACAAATGAATGTATTGCCGTACTAAGACTTTTGCTGTACACTGTATGCATACTTTAATATTTTCTGCAACCTAAAACACAACAAAATGGTCAACCACGAGAAGAATTTCCATCCTCTCCAACAAATTATCGTCCATTATGATTTTAAAATATTTAATAGACGGTCCAAACCATCATCTGCAGTACCACCTTCCTTCCAATGGTATGAAGCTGATTGATTTCGCTGCGGAGTGTAACATGGTGGTATGAACCGCCAAGTTTCAGCACCTCGATATTCATAAAGAAACAAGGATGTGCCAGATCGATTAACATCTAACAAGATTCATCACAATGTGATTAATGAAAGGCACGTTTCCAATGTACTAGATGTGCGCACATTCAGAGGTCCAAATATGGACTCGACCACTGCCTTGTCGCAGCCAAGTTTCGATTGCGCATTAACGCTTCGAGGTCTGACGATTAAGTACATTGCGAAAGCGGCTAAAAGAACAGTCAAAGCGGCAGGATACGACCTAGTTTGTCACACCACTTATGTTGTGTGAGTTAATTTTTATACGTGAGTGGCGGGACCTACAGTTCAAAGTCGACTCCGACCAACAGATTTTTGAGAAACTTATATTATGTCAGTCTTGAGATCAAGCGTAGATCCACTCTAGCCAACAGGTTAGCACCTGTCTGGTCTCAATAGGCAATTGACTACCAGACATGTCTCTCGTACGACTAAACTAATACTTCACAAGACTCTCATTCATCATCAGAACAATTAATTGAAATCTTGTAGCAAAGGTATTTTTGATGCTGAAATACCTTACGAGGGCACCAAGCCATTTTTCCATTGAAACGTCGATACCTTTATTTAAAATGAAACACAAAGGACAAGGCCATTTCCTATACGAGAAAAATAAATTTGATCACACACATTTCAATTATTTTCTATTTTATATTATGGGTAATTTGTTAGTGTTTGTTTTCTGTTGTTTTGTTTGTAAATATGATAATAAACTGGGGAACCACAGAACACTTAAAAAATAAAAAAAAATTCATTATTGCAAAAAAGTACTTTTCGTCCCTTATAAGCACCATGTCGTTTGTTTGTAAATTTTGCAATTTCTGAATCCATTTTGGTTTTTCTATTCTCTTTATATTAGTGATCATTAAATTTTAGTGTGGTCATCAATGGATCAGGATCGCTTTCATATATCAAATATTGGGGAAGTGAGTTAAGGCACCACCCAATAACATGCCATACATAGGTTAGGTTAGGTCGGAGTGGTAGCTCTGATATCACAAAGCTCACTTGAGCACGCATAGCGGCCCGTTGTGATGCCACGGGTGAACGCAGTCCCTGTACTAACCAAGTTCCACCAAAATCAGGGAAAAGGAGGAAGTTGGTCAGCGCAAGGGCTGCACAATAACATGTCATAACAACGTATTCAATTCTTCATAAGTGAAGGAAGAAATACCCAATGCATGATTCGAATGAAGGTTCACTGACACCAGCCCCCCAAGTTCCACCGAAGGTTGGTGCAGAAGTGGTTATGTAATGCCAATGAATCTGCTGATTGGCCAATTCTCTGAACATAACGTCCTGAAAATTTTAAAGAAATTGTCCTTTAAATGCTTACATTTTTATTACTATCAATATAGTTGGTACCATTGTCGGTGTATATGTGAGTTGCCTTACTATCGTGGAAGTGACGCCAAAAAGGCTGCAGTAGTCAATTTCGTTAGTACTGTGGAGAAATGTGGATACTGATTGCACACAGTATGACCACAAATAACCCATGTGTAATAAGTTTGTTATGTGTTATGTTATTTATCCTATAGTACTCTTAATTGATTTAAGAGTCTTAGAGTAGAAGGCGGTTAATGGCAAAGTTAATGTCCGAAGTACTATTCTTATTCTATGTTTCTTATAATAATCTTAAACTATTTCCCCTACTTATTCTATGTTAATCTAATTGCATTTCTAGTGACACATATTAATCAACACAAGTCACTTGAAATTGCATACTCTGCATATTACGGTTTTATTTTTGTTAAGTCACTTTGTAATTATGTTTCTATTTATTTTGTTTATTTTTCTTTTTAATTCTACATATGGGTGAATACATACATGAATTCATTACACATGCAAATGAGGTATCTGACGAAATCTCATGCACGTTATGCATTTGTGAACAATCCGTTTAATAAGAAAAGTAACATTCGGCGACATTTCTAATCATAATTACTGTTTGCGTTCTCCAAACGACCACCAACTCTAACTACGGCATTGTCATCCAGGAATGGAATAAGTGCTGAAGGCTTTATGTCTTGTTGAAAGAGATTTTCCAGAAGATAAAATCTTTATTTTGATATCATAGCATTACCGTTGTTGTTAGATAACCATATGTGCTCCAGTAGGTGGTTTTCTTAGATTTGGAGATATGCACAAAACGCAATAAAAGAGCGAATGAGTTTTCTAAAACAGGTATATCGATCAATTAAATCAACATCATTGATCACATTTGCAGTTATTTGAACAATTATTGTTTTTCTTTCCTCGCAAAGAACTTTCTCTGAGATCTGATATACTGATTGTCATTGACCAAACCAAAACCAAAATCAAAACAAATATGTGTTGATTTCAGTTAACTCTTTATTATTCACACTACTTTTGTGTCACTGTATACAACTTCACTACACGACAATAATTGCTTGTATTATTCTATTTCACACTTATGTTCGCGTCAACACTTCAAACACGACTTGTTTATTTCATACGCAACTTCACACAAGACTGACTGGATTATAACTGACTCGTTGCTTGCTATGTCTCGCCTTTTTATATGTCCGCAAAATCAGTATGGTGAACGTTCTCGAAGAGGAAAGTTTTTGTTCTCGCCTTCTCGAGAATTCTATCGCAACCGCATTGTTGTTTGTGTATCTGGTTGACATTGCTTGTTTGTTGTTGTTCTCTCTCTTCTTTTCTTATACTGATTTTGTTGGTATATGCAAGCATGTACGTTCTATGTGTTAGTGTAGCTATATATATATATAACTATAGTTAATCAACATGTTCTTTGTAGTGTTAGTGTGTTTGTTAGCATCTTAATGTTAAACGATGGTACACTGTTTCCCTTTGCGTAACAATATAATGCTGTAGCATGTTCCGGCCTTTCCACCATAAATTGTTGTCTAATAGTTCCGTGAAAGAGATACCCCTAGTAGTAAGATCAGATGGATTTAGTTTCAATGCAATGAGAAACCTGCATATGAGTTATTTATGAAACACAATTTTAAGTTCCTCATTCCTCGCAAATCTATGTTCCACTGATTCCAGCTTTTTAGGAGAAGTTGACAGTCTTCGTCGTCGCCGTAGTCTAGTAGGTAGTGTGTTGGCTTATTAGACGAAAGGCCCGAGTTCGAATCCCAGGCCAGACATCGAAAACAAAATACAAAAAGTATTTCTTCGGCGACTATCTCTCAGCAGATTTCTGGCAATAACTCTGAGAGTAAAAAATTGCCATGAAAAGCTTCTCAAAAAAATCTGTCGTTCGGAGTCGACTTTAAACTGTAGGTCCCGCCACTCATGTATAAAATTAACGCACACAACATGAGTGCTGTTGAGAAGCTAGGCCGTAATCCTGACTGAAGGGTTGTAATGGCCAATTATGTATGTATGTATGACAGTCTTCAGTATTCTAAAATTGTTGTAAAATTGGGCCACAAACGTAGATTTGTTTTGTTTGTAGACTGACTTTGTTACTATTTCCTAAACACGGTGTTAAAGCATTTGAAGATCTCGATGAATGAGTAATTTTAAGCTCTAAATGCAGTGAGGTAATTTATCATCGCCTACGATTATGTCTATTTTGTTGACGTTCATTGTCAGTGGTGTGGAATGGAAGATATTAAGCCTAGTTTGACAAACAGTGTGTCTGAACGATTATGGTCTTACTTGTCCTAGGAGCAGAGATCTCCAGATGCACTCTTCCCTCGAATAATTGTAAGAGTGTTGTCGTATCTCACTGAAGCATCGTTAATATTTTGACGATCTTGGGTTCGCAAATTATCAATGTGCAAAAATTAATTATGCTTAAGATTACACATTCTACATAAACTCGATTTGCAGCCATTGGAAAAATTTTCTCCGTTTAAACAATTAAAGCAAAATGTATTCGTCCGTACGATTTTAATACGTTCACTCATATTTAAGGTCTTCTACTGTTGGCAACAAAATTAATATTGCTGCATAGCGGGCATCGCCTTGACTTGTCCCTGTCTTGTATACGGATCAGATTGAGGTTCCTCATGTTGAACTAATCATCTTTTTACCGCACAAAACGGTTTTGTAAAAACTTAAGTAACGCATTCTATCAGGTAGAAACAGACTTTGGCTTTTTTACAGTTATTGTTCACACGAGTGAACATTCCCAACACACATCAACATCTCCTACATAATTGTTTGATCCTTGTTGATCACTTGACTAACGATCCTCAAATGAAACAGTTGACTATCGATCTTTGAACAATACAAAACAAATACCCAAAAATGTATGACTCTATTTTTTAATTCTAATGCTAGGTACACACTACGCAACTCGTTTCTGCAATACGCTCTAAACACGACTACACACTATGCTCCCAACATCAATGCAACCAGAAAATATCAAAATATTTAGATATTTTTGGCTGGAACAGGTAGAAACAGAAATCGTCAACAACAAAAAAAAATAAAAAAGGTCAGCTGCGTTTTCCATTTTTTTATGCCTTTTTAAAAAGGAAATTTTCGAAATTTTGCTTAAAAAATATTTTTTTTGGTAAAAAAAAATTATGTCTTTACAACTACTGCGCATATTGGAAAAAGTTTAACCTCACTTAAAGAAAATTTCATTGTGGAATTTCCGGTTTTTAATTTATTATAATAAACTAAACCGTTTTTGAGTTACGCGAATATATGTTGCGCAACCTCCTCCATTTTCGAAATAACGGTATATTTCGAAAACACGAGCTAACCCAAAAAAAATGGTTAGCACCACTGGATTCAGCGTACCCGAATTAGGTTAACCCCCCAGGTGCCCCGCTTGTCACAAAAAAAAGTGTAAAATTCTAGCACAGTGTTATTGATTCGTTCCAAAATCCGGAAAAACCGCATAAATTCAAATTCTAATTGAAAAATTAAAGCAAAATCGCATAAAAAATCAACAAAAGCATATTTATTTAATTTTCATAAACAATAAAAACAAAAACTTTCAAAAAAATAAAAAAAATAAAATATTAATAAATAAATATTAATGCATTATTTACAGAAAAAAACAAAAGATCCAAAAAATAATAAATAAATAATAAACTGATCTCTATAATTTTGAATGTACGATCAATCATTACGCATCGTTTTGAAATTAGTTCGATGTCACTTTTATCATTACATACCTATCAGGTAGTGCATACATATGTATATACATATGTAGGGAACTAGACCAACGAATTTTTAGAAAGTTTAATTGTTTCTTTTATTGCACGATATATAGTCAGTTATTAAACTTAGTGACTGAGTTTTTAAGTTGTCTATGCAACTCATGATATTCGGAAAACAGATCAGTCAATCAATGATTATCAGTGGTGCAAACTTGGTTTAATTTAAAAATGATGCAAAATTTTAAAAAGTATCATAACATTTTAAAATCTGTAAAAAATCGAAAAAAAAATTCCTTTAAAATCGCATAAATTCGAATTCGCATAAAACGAGACCTGGGTGTATTGCAAACTCCAACAAAAATTGTGTTTGAGAGTATTTTGTAATATAATCCATTTGCGTCGGAGTTAAAAATGCAATCGGGATAGTAATTTTCAATTTAACTTGGTGAAACGATATTTCAAAAATTTGTAGCAGTCCACTCGTTATTTTCTTTAGATTCTCCAAAAGCTTATATTACGTTTGCGCCATCAAAATAATCAACTAACGCTTGAAATTCATAGCAAACTGCTTTATTTTGAATAAAGAGTATGACTTTTTATTTCAGCTTTTTGGCTATGCGTTTCTTTAAACCAAACCGTCAAAGTTCTTGCAATATTTAAAGAACACTTTTTCTTTGACTGTAGCATGATTTTACAGTTGTCAATACCAACACAACATTTCATATGCATAAACAAAAGAATATCCAAATGCATATGAACAGCGACCACTTGACTCAATGTTATTGACCATCGCGCACATGTGACGATCACCTGATACTTTGTTGCCAGGCCGCCGGCCGCATTGGTTTTCTTACAATGTGTGTTGTTGTTGTATTGCATTGCTAATGATCATGTGTGGCTCTCTTCACACTTTGCCGTGGACCTTGCGAGTGAGAAGCACAAGTTAAAGACCGCCTGGCCAAGAGGCACAAGAACACCAAGGAGAAGGTATGAAGGAAGGACCTAAAGCGGCATCAAAAACC
This sequence comes from Sarcophaga rosellei, assembly GCA_930367235.1. Lineage (NCBI taxonomy): Eukaryota > Metazoa > Arthropoda > Insecta > Diptera > Sarcophagidae > Sarcophaga > Sarcophaga rosellei. The sequence goes on along the minus strand of OV884017.1, from coordinate 68,996,927 downwards.
TCAAGGACCAAGCACCAAAGGACATCAAGGACCTAAAGAGTCCACATCCTCATGAAGACTAAGGTCGACCAGGACCTTCAACGACATCAAAATAATTAATAAATAAATTTTAGCTTTTAAACGAGGTGCGTCCAATCCGCACTCGCAGGGCCTGTAAGCGAGACTCGCTCGAGGCAACAATAAATAATAGAAAAAAAGAGAAACACAAAAAAAAAATTTTTTGCTCAGGTTAAAGCGTGTGGTCGCATTAAAAAGCTTGTCTACTCGCAACAAAATGGTTTATACTGTAAGGAACAAGTTCGATTGCAATTGGAAAATGCTGGTGATAAGTTGGTTGTGGCCCATTTCTGTGCCACCTGGTGTCCTCCCTGCAAGGTTATGGCTCCCAGGGTGGAGCAACTCTCCAGGGACTATGCTGACAGAGTTTTCATTATCAGGGTCGATATCTCTAGAATGCCCACTTTCATATTCATAAAGAACAAACAAAGGATTGAAAAATTTGCTGGAGCCAATACCGAAAATTGACCAACGCTTCTTTTGAAACCCAATTTTTTTGAAAACTTGAAAAATCCAACTAGTCGAGTCGAGTCGTTTGTAACCGAGAGAGCATCCGCGTTTTGTAGACACACAATTAAGGTATGTATATGTGTTTACCAACAACCTTTTCCCAATAGATGTGATCTAAGATTGCATACATTAAAAATGAACCAATACTTTTATATAAATCTAACAACTATGCTTTAAAGTAAAAATGATTTTCATTATTTTAATTTGTATGTTAAAAAAAATATTTTTTTATAAATTTTAATTATAATAAATTTGATTACTAAATATGTATATTAGGGTGGGTCGAAAAAAAAAGTTGATCCAGTCACCCCCTAGAATTAAAGATATGTTAATAACGTTTCCAAAAATATAAAAATTATTTTTTTGCCACGCCTAGAAATACCGCCCTTTTTGTTTTTTATATACTATGTCGCCATTTTAGGTCCGATGATAGCATACCATATATCAGTGTTTGTGGCTTGACGGCAGGTACATTTCACTCTAAGACGATTTTTTAATTCGACATCATATTCTACGATCGACTTCTGATATATCGGATCCTTCCCCAAAATCAGTAAGTGTGGCTATGCAGGCATAAAGAGCATTTAATTATATATAATATTCGCTTTTAAAATGCTCACTTTTATGCATTAACAGCTATTTTATACATATTTTAAAATGTTCAAATATTCATTCACAACCTTTCTCGCAACAAACAAAAATTGCATTAAAATCTGTCAAAAACACCATTAAATACTGAATGTTTGCTTTCTTTCATAAATTACTTATCACTTCTTGAATATATCTCGGCAAACTTTGATTTTTATTAACAATAGCGGTGCCGGATGACTTTAAATATAAAAAATACTGAATAACTTGTCGGTTTGTTGGTAATTTGGTTTTTTCAATATCACGTGCTTCGAAATGCATTTTGTAATTGGAGTTGGAACTTAGTAAATAATAACAAAAATTCTTGAAAATATGGTAAAGACATATTTTTTGAAAACAATGTTTCAAATAGTGTAGTATAATAATACAGACTATTAATATAAATAATAAATGTTCCATTAAAACATTATTACTTAACAGAATTAAAATAAAACTTCTTAAATATGTGACATTAAAAATATAAATAATTTTGAAGTAAATTTTTGAACGGTTGTGAATGAATATTTGAACATTTTAAAATATGTGTAAAATAGCTATTAATGCATAAAAGAGAGCATTTTAAAAGCGAATATTGTATATAATTAAATGCTCTTTATGCCTGCATAGCCACAATTACTGATTTTGGGGAAGGATCCGATATATCAGAAGTCGATCGTAGAATATGATGTCGAATTAAAAAATCGTCTTAGAGTGAAATGCAGCTGCCGTCAAGCCACAAACACTGATATATGATATGTTATGATCGGACCTAAAATGGCGACGTAGTATATAAAAATCAAAAAGGGCGGTATTTCTAGGCGTGGCAAAAAAATAATTTTTATATTTTTGGAAATGTTATTAATATACCTTTAATCCTAGGGGGTGACTGACTCAACTTTTTTTTTGTCCATAGAGAGCGACCCGCTCTAATGTATATTATAAGAAAAATATAATAAATTGAATAAGAATAATATAATAAATTTAAATTATAAGATCCCTCTAGTATGAATAGGGTAAAAACTAGGCCTAGGAATCCGATTGAGGATATCCCGCAGACAAAACCAAAATTTCCAATGACAAATATTTGGTATGGTTGACCAAACATTGGAAATTAATAGGAATAAATAGGACTCCAACTATGGAGGAGGTCACTGCTAGGAATTCAATAGAAGAGGAAACAATTAAAATGTTAAGACATTTTAAAATTTAAAAGCCTTTTTTTCCTCTTAAATATCGTGTGTATTAAGAGTCACGACAGGGTCAGTGACTAAACAAAGAGACAGTAGTAGAATAAATAATCAGCATAAAGCAGATGTATTAGATGAGATATGTATATATGTACCAATTAAGAATAGTGACGTCAGAAAATATTATAAATTAAAGATTTATCCCAATAAATGCTACATAAAGAAGGGAAAATCAATATTAGCTAGCATAAATATAAATGATATATTTACTAAAGAGAAACTTGACTTAGGACAATTTTTCTCTAGGCTCGAGAAAGCGGCCAGTAAATTAAATATCAATAAACTACAAGTAGCACCTAGTGAGAAAATTTTCGAATTTATCTCAAAGTTTGAATTTAGAAATATGGGCAATAAGGTACTAAATAGAATTAAAATAGCGCTATTAAATGAAATAAATATACTGGATATAAAGAATTCTAAGGAAATTCTAGAAATCATGCTAAATAATTAAATATAAAAACTAAAGCATTTTAACACATTTAAAATCCTAGAAACAATACTCGGCAAATACATGCTTCCATTTAATCGCACCTACATATATATCGTCATATGACTCCGAAAAATTCCTAACAAAGGATTTTAAATCTACTTCAAACTATATGCTCATGTAAAATTTTACGCTCTTATGATCAAAAGCTACAATTTTATAACAAAAATGCGAATTGATTTTTTTTATGTGAAAGCATTGCTCATTAAACAGTTTTTCGCTTCTCCTATAACATATTTTTAGTGCAAGTAAATACCACAAACCTATTGTTTGAAACAAAAACTAAGTTTTTAACCAAAAATTATGTATACAGAAAATCTTTCACTTAAACGATGGTTTCTTTGATTTTAGCGCCTTTAATAACAACTCAAGTTAAGAAAACAAACCAAATAAATATAAGCCCTAAAGCACATAAAAATGCGTTTTTTGATGAACGATTTAAAAGACGACCACCGATGTATCGTCCATTTATGTATCGATGTATTGTTTCCATCCCTAGTCATAATTCCCTTAAGTGTATGCTTTATCTAAACAGTTGTTATACTAGTTATATATGTCGTTAATTACTTTTTTTTTTACTTTTTATAAATGGAAATGTGAAAAATAAAAAAAATTTGATTGACGAACAGACCCTGCTGTGTTAGTATTAAACTAAAAATCTATGTGATGAATGCCGAATGGAGAGTGAAAAAGATGAGGAATATTAAAAGTATGGCCGAAAATAATACATTCTGTATGTGCATACTAAAACAAACGTTAATAGAGATTTTATTAACCAATAAGAAAGAAAAAAAAGGCTGAACAAAATTTATCAGCTGCCTAAACTACCAAAGTCTATTAAGTTTACATATGTCAAAAAATATGATATTACTAAGAGAGCTGACGGAAAATGAAAAGAAAATTGAAACTGTGCAATAAGGCAATCGTTTATTGAAAAATTGAGTTAAAATTTTTTAAAGAAAGTGTGAAATATTTGAATAATGAGCGTGGTAAAGGCAATTGTGCTTTTAGAGGGATCAGTATAAAATACGTTGCAACAGCAATTAATTTCTTTATGGCTATTCCTCAAGTAGTCGAATTTTATAAAAACGATATTGATGCTTCATATTTTACAAATAAAAGGGATGATTCAACTATCTTCTTCTTCGGGTGCTAAAAGGCAAAAGATTGTGTAATAAGAACTACCATGAACAGATAATCATTCATTTCCGAAAATTAATATAATCCAATTAATAAATCAGTATAGATATAAATCAGGACAATATAGGCGAACAAAGGGAATTGTTTATAATGCATATTACGGCGCTTTAACTAAATTAATTTGCTAGTACCACTAACAGCGCGAGGTTTGATAGTATAAGTTAACAATGGGTTAACGAGTTGCTTTAATTTACTACATTTCTCTTTATTCATACTTTTATTATTACTTCTTTATTGCTAAATGGAGTAAAAATTATACTAATATGCAAGTTAACAATGGGTTAATGAATTGTTTTACTTTATTACAATGTTACTACTCTTCTCTTCATTCATATTTTGTGTTATTGCTTTTTTACTACTCTCCTCTTCATTCATATTTTTTGTTATTGACTTTTTGTTACTAAGTACTAAAATTATTTTGATGCTTTCCGTTAATATTCTTAACTGTTGCTATGCGGAAGAGTTTCATTGATCTTTTTTTAAGCCGAAAGTCCATACCATCCGTTTCATGCGGCCTTGCGTTACATGCGATTCTTGCATTCTATGCGGCTTTTATTGCAAGTTATATACGCGTTTTATGCGACGGGTTTTTTTGTTTTGATCAGCTTTACTTACATAATTGGCCATAACAACCCGTTTAACGGATTTCGGCCTGCCGTAACACATCCTTTCAGGCGCCTCTGCTTCTTGCGCGCCTACGCTAGTTGGTCACACCAATCGATGACAGGGCTTCCTCGATTTGGTCCTTCCAACGGATACAAGGTCGTCCTCTTCGCCGACTTCCGCAGATTCCCGTATCAAATACCCGTCTCGCCGGAGCATCCTCCTCCATTCGAACGACATGGCCGAGCCAGCGCAGCCGCTGGATATTAATACGCTGTACAACGTCTACGTCGTTGAGGAGCTCATACAGCTCACTGTTGGATCGGATACGGAAATCATCGCCAACTCGCACTGGACCGAAGATTTTGCGTAGGACTTTTCTCTCGAACACTCTCAAGGCTGCTTTATCTGTTCTTAATAGGGTCCATGCCTCGGCTCCATAATGAAGCACTGAGAGGATGAGCGTCTTGTAAGGTGTTAGTTTTGTCGCACGAGAGAGGTCTCTGCTACTCAATTGTCTACTGAGACCATAATAACACCTGTTGGCAAGAGTGATCCTACGCTTGATCTCCAGACTGACATCATTTCTGGTGGTAACGGCGGAGCCAAGATAGATGAATTCCTTAACCGTATCAAAAGTATAGTTATCGGCCGTAATCTGAGAATCAATACGCCGCGCGTCTCTACTTGTCGGTAACATATACTCATTTGCCCGCATTTACTGCCAGACCCATCTTACTAGACTCTCGTTCAATAGCACTAAAGGTAGCAGTAACATCTCGCTTGGTACGCCCTATAATGTCAATGTTGTCAGCGTACGCAAGCAACTGGACACTTTTTTGAAAAATAGTGCCATTGCGATGCACTCCCGCCTTTCGCAGAACACTCTCCATGACGAAGTTGAAGAGGTCGCGTGATAAGGGGTCGCCTTGTCTGAAACCTCGCACGGTATCAAAAGGTTCGGAGAGGTCGATTCCTACCTTGACGGAGCTGCACGAATTGCTCAACGTCATTCTGCAAATGATCCCTTATGGGGCTATCAAAGGCTTATAGGCCTTATAATCGACAAAAAGATGGTGTGTGTCGACTTGTTGTTCGTGGGTCTTTTCCAGCATTTGGCGTAGTGCGAAGATCTGGTCGATGGTGGACTTGCCAGGTCTGAAGCCGCACTGATAAGGTCCAATCAGTGTTTTGACGAGAGGCTTCATTCGTTCACACAATACGCATGTAAGAACCTTATATGCGATAGGGAGAAGGCTTATACCCCTGTAGTTGGCGCATATCGTAGGGTCTTCCTTTTTCAGGACAGGACAGAGGACACTGAGGTTCCAATCGTTGGGCATACTTTCCTCTAGCCATATTTTATAAATAAGCTGGTGCATGCGCCCTACCAACTCATTCCGGTCTTAAACAATTCAGCAGGGAGGCCATCAGGACCCGCCGCTTTATTGTTTTTAAGACGCATTATTGCGTCTTTGACCTCTTCATGGCTAGGCGGCAGAATCTCCACGCCGTCATCATCGATTGGGTTCGGAGCATCATCTCTAAAGACGGTATTGGTGTCGTCATCGCCTTGTATCAGAGTAGAGAAGTGTTTCCTCCATAACCTCAGCACCCCTTGCGAGTCTGTTATCAGGTTTCCGTTTTCGTCTTTGCAGGAAGACGCTCCGGGCTTAAAACCTTCGGTTAGACGCTTAACCTGTTGATAAAATTTTCGAGCATCATTCCTACACCTATACATCTCGACTTCCGCGCGCTCACGCCTTTCCTTCTCCCTGTTCTTGCGTCTGAAAAGGCGTCTCTCATCCCTTCTCCTATCTCTATAGTTTTCGACAATGGCTCGCGTTGCGGCTGACTGCAGCGTTTTCTTGTATGCGGTGTTTTTCGCTGCAGCAGCCTTGCGACACTCCTCGTCGTACCATTGATTTCGTTGGGGTGGGCGCTCGAAACCAAGGACAGTTTCCGCAGTAGCAAAGAGTGGGATATGTTGGCCCACAGTCCACCAATGTCGCTGAGATTGGATGGGGAGCGACGGAGCTTATCCGAGAGTTGAGCGGAGAACGCCTCAGTTGTCCTTTGTGATCGCAGCTTCTTGACGTCCAGCTTTCGCAATGTACTAGAGCGCGCAGACCTCGAGGCGCTAATGCGCAATCGGAACTTGGCTGCGACAAGGTAGTGATCCGAGTCTATGTTTGGACCTCTGAATGTACGCACATCTAGTACACTGGAAACGTGCCTTCTGTCAATCACAATATGATCGATCTGGTTGGAGGTTGGAAACCTGGTGCTACATACTACCATGTTGCGCGTCGCGTCGAAATCGGTCAGCCTCATACCATTGGAGGTAGTGTCCGCGTGGAGGCTGAACTGTCCGACAGTGGGGCCAAAGATACCTTCCCGCCCGACCTTTGCATTAAAATCTCCGAGGACGATTTTGGCGTCATGGGCCGGGCACTTATCATATACGTCCTCGAGTTTAGCATAGAAGGCATCCTTAACCGCATCGTCCTTTTCTTCCGTCGGGGCGTGGGCACAAATTAGGCTTAATTTGTGGAATTTTGCCTTGATGCGGATTGTGGCTATTCTTTCGTTCACAGGTGTGAACCCAGAGACAAGGTGACGAAGTCTCTTATTAACCACAAAGCCGCATCCGAATTCGTGCTTATCTTCATGGCAGCTGTAGTAAACATCACAAGATGCAAGCCTTTTGCATCCTTGTCCTGTCCACCGCATTTCCTGTATGGCAGTGATGGTAGTCCTACAGTTAATGAGGGCATCCGCCAGCTGGTCGGAAGCGCCTACCCTGTAAAGGGTGCGGACGTTCCATGTGCCAATACGTAAATCGTAGTCCTTTATACGTTTGCCGTGGTCGTTAACTTTTAAGGGGATCTTATTGGAGGATTCTGTTCTGGTTTTCATTGGAGGGGGATTTTTACGTGGTGGGTTCCAAGCCCTACGCACAACCCAAATTTAACGTCCAGGGGATTGGACTTCGCTGCACGCCTTAGTTAACATCTAGCGAGTGCTAGAATGCCATCCAGGAGGAGCCACGAGGAGGCTGCGTGTCAACTTGAATACAGCAAGACAAGGATCGTCCTGGAGGTCGCCACGTTGACCACAATCAGAAACTTTGCCTTGTTTGCATGAATTCCTCCCTTTTTTTGATCAGCTGTTGTGGTTAAATAATTAGCAAATTTTGAGAAAATTGGAAAATTAAATTATGATTTTAAAAGAATTTATGAAATTAACTACATGTTCATAAATTTACATATATGATATTTTGCGCTGCTAAGGCCTACGAAAGGCTTGAAAAGAACACTACACAAGTGTTTTCAAATATTTTATCCTCCATTTTTCTTGTTTACAAATGAATAAATTCAAAAGAGATAACACTCAGTACATAAAAACAATCGATAACTAATATACAAATTTTGTTCATAAAATAAATGTGTTAAAAAATGTATTTTAATGTATTTTCCTCTTAAATTATTAGTAAAATTTATTATGAAATATGTTTTTATTAATATTTTTATAATGCAAATAAAATAATGCGAAAATAATAATACACTATTTATATTTATCTAAACATATTTATCGAAACCATTCACAATAGAATATAATTTGTCATCCCTAAGTTGAGGAAACAGCTGACTTTTTTCGCCGCCGCATGAGTCGCATGGTCTAGTAGGTAGTGTGTTGGCTTATTAGAGTTCGAATCCCAAGTCAGACATCAAAACGAAAATATGAAAATATTTCTTCGGCGACTTCCTCTCAGCAGATTTCTGACAAAAACTCTGAGAGTAAAAATTGCCATGAAAAGATTTAAACTGTAGGTCCCGCCACTAATGTATAAAATTAACGCACACTACATGAGTACCACTTGAAAAGCTAGGCCGTAATCCTGACTGAAGGGCCAATTATGTATGTATGTATGAGTTGCATAGAAAAGTAGAAAGTAAGCCTACTTATGCATTCTATACATTTTCTTCTGTTTCTTGTCACAAACAACTACACTGATTCTACTTTTTCGGTATACGCATGTAATGCAAGATCGCATGAAACGGATGGTATGGACTTACGGCTTTTATTGATCTTTTTCATTTTATTATCCTTTGCTATTTTAAAATATTTCATTGAAAGCTGAGTTTCAGTTTCACTTACGCTTCGGTTCAGTGAAGACGTTCGAAGGGATTCACGTAGTGGATGAAAAAATAAAAATGTAAAAATAATATTAAATAAAATTAAAATAAACGTAGGTTAAGATCATAGTGGTTAAGATTAAATAAAATAAATGTGTGAAAATAATATTAAATAAAATAAATAATAAATTAAAAACAATACTGAATAAGATTCAAATTAAGAATGATGTGAAATTGAATAAAAATTAAAATAAATACAAATTAAGAACTTAGAGGCTAGGAATAAAAATAATTTGAAATGGGAATTAAAGTTAAATTGAAATTTTAAGAACAAATAGAAATTGAAATAAGTTAAGCCATTAAAGGTTCCACATAGTGGAAAGGGCAAAAGCGAAATTAAAATAAGAATTAGAATTAAGACTTAATTTAATCAGCATTGGATAAACTGAAATGAAAACTATATAAGAATAATTTAAAATAAAAATTAAAATAAAAGTTAAGAATAAAAGGAAATAAAATTAATTTGAGTCACTAAAAGTTCCACATAGTGGAAAAGACTAAAATAAAATTAAAATAAGAATTAAAATTAAAATAAAATTAAAATAACATTAAAATTAACTTAAAAACTAAAATTATAAATAACACAAATAAAATAAAAACTGAACTGAAACGAAGCGTGATGTTAAATAAGGAATTTAAAAATCAAAAACCAATTCGACAAAAACTTAAAATTTTATTATAAATTAACTTATATTTGGAAATTTTCCGACATGACAATGTGTTGCGATTAATGGCTGCACAACCTTTATTGGTTGACGTTGATGTTAAAAAAGCAACGAGCTTAAGTTATTATGAAGAGTTCAAAGCAGAGCTTAAAAATTCCCTCGAATTTATCAGTCGTTACCTGTTTTTAAAAATTTTGCCACAGCATACAGTGGACAGCAAAAGTAGGCAATATTTTATCAATTTCCTGAATTTTAGCCAAAAGTTTGTATAAAAGATATCTTATATATAAAAATGAATGTGTGTTTGATTGTATGTTTGTATATTTGAAGTTTATAGACGACTAAACGGCTGAACCGATTTTCTTGAAATTTTCACAGTATCTCCTGTATGTCTGGAAGGAGTTATAGGCTACTTTTTATGTTGATATTCCAAATGAGCGAGGGGCCATGCCCATGTATACTACATACTTAATATTTAATTGCATTTGAAATATATTACTCATACGCATAGTTACCCCTAAAGTATGCTATCTGTGATTCTTAATGTATAAAACCAAAGAAAATAAAGTGTAAAGAACGACGCGGGGGTAAAGATAGAAGGGAAAGAAAAAAATTTTGTAACCAACATTTGTGAAAAAAATCACCAAATAAGAAAAAATATAACCAAAATTAAATTCATAGACTTTTGTTTTATTTTTTTTTTCCAAGTATAAATTATAATTAATAAAAAATGAAACAAAAAATAGCTTTTTTTTAAAGAAAAAGAAAAAAACCAAAAAAATCTACACATCTGCACATTGATTAAAAAATAACCAATATTGGTTAGAAATAACCAAAAAAGGCAACACTGTTTTCAAATCACTTATTCTCAGACGTCGGCACAAAGAGAACATGAGAAAAATTATGAGAGGCATATTTAACCCAGAGGAAAATTGTTAGTAATATTTTCAAGTCTACTTATTAACCCAATAATATGTACATATATGTGAGCGAAAAGTATAGAAAAATTGTACTGCGCTAAAAACCTAAAAACACCGTATTTTACTTGGCAAGTATTCTTCCAAAAATCGAAATCATTTCTCATTGATATTAGTGAATCATACTGTAATATTTCTTTGGGTGTAAATTTGAAGTCTGAAAAAAGCGACATGAACATTCTCCTTTAGAAGCTGACAAGCAACAGAATGCATTTTTACGCTCTCATGATGAGAGCAACACATTGTTACGCTCTTTATTTGTGTTTATTTTCCTTCTGTCTTCCGCCCCCCTTATCCAGAAATTATTTTTTAAAAAGATTTTGGTGAGAGCGGGTCGTAATGCTACTTCTACATAATGCGTATTCTTTATATCCATAGTCTTTGATAAAACTTAATGGAATTGGATATCACTCATACGTCACATATGTAGTTTTTTTAATGAATTTTACATCTATATAAACAAAAATGAATGTGTGTTTATTTGTTTGTGGGTTTGTTTGTTTGAAGTCTATAGACGGCTAAACGGCTGGACCGATTTTCTTGAAGTTTTGACAGTACCTTCCTGTATATCTGGAAGGAATTATAGGCATTTGTTTGTATGTTTGAAGTTTATAGTCGACTAAACGGCTGAACCGATTTTCCTACTTTTTATGTTGATATTTCAAATGAGAGAGGTGCCACTCCCGCATATACTACATAACCTACTATTGTAAGATAATAACAAAGTGGATATATTGGAAAAACTATATCAGCAAGATACCTCAAATTTTGTACAAGTAACTACGGTTTTAATATAAATATTTTGGACAAAAATAGGCAACCTATCATTAGAGGACAATGCACCTTCCATATAAAGTAAATACTAAAATCTGCCTCACTGAAGAACTTTAACAGTTAGAGTCCCCAATTTTGTATAAATAACTTTTGTTTAAATATAAATATTTTGGACAAAAATAGGAAGTTCAGCAAAAGCGGGCGTGGCACTTCCCATATGAAGTAAATACTAAAATCTGCATATCTAGAACACCAGAACAGTTAGACTGCTAAAATTTTGTACGAATATCTAAAGGTTCAATATCAATATTTTTGTTAAAAATGGGCTATCAAGCATTAGGGGCGTGGCAAACTCCATATGAACTAATTATTAAAATCTGTATAAAAAAACCATAAAAACTAGAGTCCCCAATTTTGTATTCCAGCTATAGGAAGGTGGTGCCTCTCTGATTTGTGGGTGTAGAAATTATTATATCTTGAAATATGCAATAGTAAGGTATATGACCCTTAAATTATTGAGTTTGAAATTTTCAACTCATATAGATAGTAAGTACTAAAGTTCATACTATTTAAATATTTATCTTGAAAAACATATACATGTACTGTAATAGTTATATTATTGTTTACTTCTAAAAATGGGTAACTAATAAAAATATTATTTATTTGAAAAATACATTAGGTAAACTTTATAATAAGCATTTTAGTGGGCAATGAATTCATTACTTTTAATTACCTAAGTAATAAAATGTAAACTGTCAATATTTTCCCCAAATAAAATAATAAGTAGTTGCAAAACTCATCCAAAAAATTACCTGTGACCGACGCAAACACAATTATTTGTTAAATTTTAATAACATTCATTTTCTTCAAAAGGTTTTTGACTTGAACCGATTTCATATTAGGTAAAATATAAAGAAATAAATATAACACGCATTTGGTTTTGAAATTCAGTTGAATCTTTGATTCTAAACAAGTTAAACGTTACCTGAGTGACATTTATTTTGCAACAATTTGTAAAAATGCCCCGAATAAAAGCATCTAAAATGCATTGCGTTTGCAATCCCAGAGAACAAATGAAAGTTCGGAAGACGTGAAAGTCGCCTCAGGACTGAAAGGAGTCGAGCTTCAACCTTTAGAGCCGCCGAAACGCCATCACAACGTGAAGAACGCCTTGAAGGCCTACGACAACGCGCCACAACAGCAAGAGCTACTGAAACACTTTCAGAAAGCCAAGAGCGAACGCGAAAGACGTCTTGAAGGTCTTCGACAACATGCCACAACCCCACGAGCTACCGAGACATCGTTGGAACATGAAGGTCGACTACAAAGCCAGCGAAATCGTATTGAAACATCACGAGCCACAGAAACACCTTCAGAACGTGAAAGACGTCTGGAAAGCCTTCGACAATATGCGACAACCGCACGAGCTACCGAGACACCTTTGGAACATGAAGGTACCACAACAGCACGAGCTAATGAAACAGAAGTCCAACATGAATCACGAGTAGAAAGTCAGTGGATTCGAACATCAACAAGAACAACATCAACATCTCTTGAAATCATATCGGGACTTTGGACATTTAAATAGTTTAGAGTATATGCATAGCTCTTGCCAACGCGCCTCAAAATATCCATTATCTGAGTAAATAATAATAATAAATGTACATTCTGATCAACGTAAATATTGGTAAATTTTGTTACTTATACATATGTATCTACATATATAGACGACGTAATAGTCGCCGTAGTCTAGCAGGTAGTGTGTTCAGGTCAGACATATCCAACAAAACGAAATATAAAAAATATCTTTTCGACGACTGCTTCTCAGCAGATTTTTGACAAAAACTCGGAGAGTAAATAAATTTGCAATTAAAAAGTTTCTCAAAAATCCGTAGTTCAGAATCGACTTTCAAAAATTAACAATACTTGAGTGGCGGGACCTACACATAATAAGTGGCGTGAGAAGCTAGGTCGTAATCCTGACTGAAGGGTTGTAATGACCAATTATGTACGAATCTAATAGATGAAAATAATTTACTGCAATAGAGATAATGAAAATTGCGTTAGGAAAACTTAAATGTGTGAAGATGAAGTAAAATTTTTGTATTATTTAGTAGAGTATAATGTAATAATGAAGTCGCCGTGGTCTAGTGGGTAGTGTGTTGGCTTATTAGACGAAAGGCCCGAGTTCGAATCCCAGGTCCGACATCAAAACGAAATATGAAAAAAAAATATTTCTTCGGCGACTTCCTCTCAGCAGATTTCTAGCAAAAACTCTGAGAGTAAAAATTGCCATGAAAAGCTTCTCAAAAAATCTGTCGTTCGGAGTCGACTTTAAACTGTAGGTCCCGCCACTCATGTATAAAATTAAGGCACACAACATGAGTGGTGTTGAGAAGCTAGGCCGTAATCCTGACTGAAGGGTTGTAATGGCCAATTATGTATGTATGTATAATGTAATAAATATATCAAAAATGTTTAAATTCAGTTGAAGGAAGAAGCTACAAGAGCCTTCGATAAAGTAAAGGCATTCCTGATAGCCCAAATTTTTTTAATTCTAACAATTTTTAGTTTTATGGTAGATATTTAAATTTTGGGGCGTGTAAACTTTTCAAGTTTTACAAGTTGCATTTTATTTTGTGACGACAATGCGTAAGACCCCGTAAATCAAATATGTATTTTTGATTGCCAGCGAATGAATTAACAGAAATCCGACAGTCGAGACATGAGTTGACTGACTGTTTACACATTTTTTCGATATCTAACAAACATCATTTATTGTTTGACCTATGCATAGTTTCTCACACCACTCATGTTGTATGTGTTAATTTTACCCATGAGTTGCGGCATCTACAGTTTAATGTCGACTTTTTTCATATTATGTTTTGTTCGAGATGTTTAAGTCGGGGGTTGAATCACAATTATAGTTTTCTATAATCGGCTGTCTTTCGCATGTAAATGTTAGTCACAGATTTACTACACTCTTTTTTGTGTTCCATTGTGAAATTATATATGTATTTCACAACAAAGTAATAGAAAGTTTATTCCAACTTTATATAATAATTAAAGTTACCTGATCGTATATTTCTGCTGTATCTCCATTTTTAGACATTAATTCGGATCTGTTATCTCGAGCCACAAACTCATGAAATTCTTCGGACTTTTTTTTTATATTATGTTTGATATTTTCCGATATATTTGGCATTTTGCTTATATCTTTTATTAGCACACTTGACATTTTGTTAATGCAAATGACTACACTGAGGTTCTTGAATAAAATAAAATTTTTTCGGTTTTATACGTACCCACGAAAAACTTATTAAGTCACACCTTAAAGGTGTTGTTCATGAATTTTATAACAGCATTTTGTAATCTTAACCAATACAACTGACTTAAAACGTTTGATGTTTGCTTCATTAATATAACCCCACTATTTGTTGTTTTGTTTTTTTGTTGATTTTGTTTATTTTGTTGCTCTTTTTTATTTTTTGTTGTTATTTTTAGATAATTTAATTGTGTGCTTCAGGTGGTAGTGGCATACATAGGAAACATTTTCATAAATTTACATAGTTAACTGAAAAATTTAGTACGGGGGCAAATATTTTTGGATTAAAATATGAAATATCCCAATGCTTCAACATTTGTGCAACGTTTTCCCGTTAGCCCTATGCCTTTATTATATTATAGATTCTGAAGAAGATATAGCTATGTCTACTATTTGTTTGCATTTCATTTATTCAGTTTACGCAATTAGCTACAGTATAATCAAATAGAATCGGTTTAACATACTGACGGTAATCGAGAAACAACACTTGGGCCTTGGGGTGCACTTCCACCTACTTCAATACATTTTTTATATTCACTTTTCATTCTGGGGTATAATTTTGGTTCAGTTATTTTGACTGAATCGTTTAAAGCTGGAGCAAAAAGAATAAAATCATTTTTGCCTTTGAATGCAAATTTTCCGCAATAGCAGTGTTTAATCGGAAAGAATTTTTTTTATCTTATATTTTATTTTATCTATAATAAAAATGTATTGTTAATGAGAAAGTAATCGATCAAATGAAATTTCATACGTGTTTAAAAAATAATGCTGGTAACGGCGCCTTCCGTGATTAAAATCAAAATTTTTTCAAAATTATACATCTTCAATTAAATTTTTATACCTAGAGAAAATTTGTATTCGTACGTAAGTAAAAACTTGGTATCCGCGCCTTTATAATACGTTCGTAATTTTTCATTAAATGTGTAATCTGGATTGATTGCAACAACAGGATTGTTTAATATTCCATTATGCTTTTATATATGCATATAAATTCCATTCAAGTACGCAAATTGAGGAGGATAATCTATAAGCCTTATTCGTCATCTTCTATAGGATTCGTCATCTTATATTAATGATTCAACTTATTTTCGCTCTAAACCGAATATGTGTGAACTTGGGTGACACCACTCTTCGGGATAGGTGATATAATCCATTATGCTACGCAAAAGATCGTAAGACATCGGTAATACAACCCATCTCACCTCCATTTCTCCACTAAAGCCCGATATTAACGCAGCTACGAAAAACTAAAACCTTTAACGTAAATTAACTTTTAAAAACAAATTCTGTCCTTTTGTCCGAATTATAAAAGTACTATTATTTAGTAAAGGTTAACAGAATTTGACAATGAATAAGCAAGTGCCTGTTTTTGACATTTGTGTTCTTACAAACATATGAAAAATAGCGTTATTGTGAAGGTCATGTAGCTTTTCTAATGGTGTTGTATTACAGCAAGTGTACAAAATTGTGTGGGTTTTTCATAGTCTTATATAAATTAATTCCTGATATATTTAAATTCTGTTACAACAAAACAATGAACAATATTTTTTCCTGATTACAATTTTGGAATTAAGAACGGTCAAATTCGAAAAAATAAAAAAAATAATCATATTTTCTAAGTTTATTCGATCAAAACTTATAACATAAATCGAATTTAATTCGTTTCTAAAACATTGCCTTTTAAAAATCTGTTCAAAAATATTTGAGTAGTCAATAATTTTGTGTGAAAAATTAAAAGAAAAACAGTTTGTGTCAAATAAAACAAATTTGAAGGGGTTGAGAAATATAAGAAAAAGTTTTTTTGAGTTCTACTCAACTAAGCGTACAACTTAGACTATGTAGTTACTCGGGTGTATTTTCACTGTCGCACAGTGTAATTATTAAATTGTAACGATATTCGAAGAATCACAGACTCCGCATTTGTTTTTGGTATTATTTATTTTATTACTCACATAATTGGCCATTGCAACCCTTTAGTTAGGATTACAATCTAGCTTCTCACATCACTTATGTTGTATGTGTTAATTTTATACATGACCGACGGAACCTACAGTACAAACAACATATTTTTGACAAACTTGTAATGGCAGGTTTATTTACTCTCAATGTTTTTGCCAGAAATCTGCTGAGATTAAATCGCAGAAGAAATATTTTTTTCATATTTCGTTTTGCTGATGTTCAGTATAAAATTTCATTTTATTTAATTTTTATAATTTTTACTAATTAATTTTAAATTGACCTGCGGAATTGAATTCTATGTTTTGTTTTTGTTAATTTCTATTTTTAAATTTGTTATTTACTTCAATTTTGTACTTTTCTATTTACTGCATACAAAGTAACGGTATAATCATTCGATTTCTTTTTATGGATATTTTGTTTTTGTAAATAATAATTCAACATTCTCATAGCTGTAAGAAGTTTCTTCTTTTAATAAATAATTTATTGCATTATTGAACACGAAGGAGTAAAGTTATTCATTACCGGACATTTTTTGGTGACCCCGATGTGATACATTACTGTATTAATTTATGTGCTAGTTGTGTTTTTTCTTTCTAAAAAAAAAAAAAAAAAGAATTTAACGGGTTTTTAAAAATTCCATTGCCGAGCTGCAAAGTTTTTTAACTGAAAAGATAATTTTTCGTATTTGAAGATTAATTGGACTAATTAAAAGATAAAAATCAAATTGGAAATAAAATATGAGTAATCTTGAAAGTTTGCGTAAAACAAGATCCCATCTGAAGGGAACAGCGACCAGGTTGGAGAATTTTCTTAACCAGGTAACAAATGAAATATCGCTTTTCGAGATTAGGGCAAGACTTGAAAGATTGGAGAAGACCTATGACAGCTTTCAAGCATTGGATATCGAGATGAGTATTCACAGTGGCAATATTCCTGAACGTGATGCCGAGCTAGAAGACTTTGAGAACAGATATTTTAAGACGAAAACGAAATATTGTGAAATAATTGATGCTAGACTGTATAATACTAATATCGTAGGTGATCATCTAAACTCCACAACAGTTCAACAAGATGTCATGCAGAAACTATTGGATTCTCAAGCTGCATTTTTAGAGAAATTGTCAGCGCTGCAAACTACTTCAACTGTAACCCAAGAGACGGTCAACACCTCTGTCCAGTCTGCTGACGTACGACTGCCTAAGCTGAATATTCCTGTATTTGACGGTAATTATTCCGAATTTCGATCATTTTTTGATTTGTTTAACAGCTCCGTACACAAAAACTGCTCTTTAACTGCATCTCAAAAGTTTCAATACCTGAAGGGACTATTAAAAGGTGAGCCTGCCATGCTTATACGACATCTTGCTGTGTCTGATCAAAATTATAATGAAGCAATCAAAAAAATTGAAGAACGTTACGACAAGCCTTCACTTGTTATTGATTCACTAATCGAAAGCTTTTTATTAATACCGAAAGCCCACAATCCCCAAAGCCTTAGAAATGTGTCAAACGTTGCTGATGATGTTATAAGAGGACTTAGAGCACAGGGTCCTGATGCAGAAAAGCGTGATCCATGGCTGATCCACATTTTATTGAAAAAGGTCGACAGAGACAGTCATAAATCTTGGGTTGAACATTGCAATAAGACTACATTTCCTACTCTGGAAAGTTTTTTAAAATTTATGAACGACCGCTGCGACGCATTGCAACGTGTGCCCACTCCTGATGACAAGAATCGAATGGTTAAGTCAGTTCGATCTTACACTAGCTTTGTGTAAAGATCTTGTTCAGCGTGCTCACAGAGTCATCACCTTGCTTATTGTCCAACATTTAGCAGAATGACTGTGCCAAATCGAATTGAGTTTGTGAAAGAAAAGAAATTGTGTTTTAATTGTTTAAAGCCGGGACATATGGTGCAGAAATGTCCATCTAAGCACGTTTGTGAGTCCTGCAAAGCCCATCATCACTCTTGTATTCATTTAGAACGGAATTCTAAGTCTGTCTGCAAATGCTGTTAAAAGCACGAAATCTAAAGAAGTTAACGACTGCAGTGAAGTGCCTTTCAGAACTAAACCTGTTATAGAATCTTCCAGTTCATCTGATACATCTGTCGTATCTAACTCATCGACTGATACTTCTATAAATCTTGCTGCATCATTTAAAACTAAAGCATTAAATATGCTTTTGCCGACTGCCAAAGTTCTCGTTAAAGACAATATAGACTGTTTTCATCGTTGTAATATACTACTAGACTCAGGGTGCCAAAACACGTTGATTTCAGAAAGTTGTGCAAATAGACTTGGATTGAAGAGAAATCCATCTAAAATTTTTGTTAGTGGTTTGGGTAATAATAAAGCCGGAGCAACAAAAGGTGTAGTAGAAGTACAATTAAAATCACTTTATAATTCTAATAACATCACCATGCAAGCTCATGTGTTTAAGTGTCTTGCATCAAAGTTACCTCCTTCCCCTCTTGCTGTAAATTACTGGGATGAAGTGAAAAATCTCTCCCTTGCCGATCCGGATTTCGATACTCCTAAGAATATTGATATCCTTGTAGGATACGACTATTTCTTTACCCTATCAAGAGAGGGACAAGTTTATAAAGATGGTATTCTTCTGGCTCAAAATACGATATTTGGGTATGTTTTGTGTGGAGGAAGCGCCAACGCAAATTCTATTAATTCGTGCTTTATGGCAGCTCAAGACACATCTGATGTTGATTTAAATCATACACTAAAATTATTTTGGAAAATAGAAAGTGTTCCCCAAGTTGCAACTACTATGCTTCTCGAGGACCAACAAGCTGAAGATTTTTACCAATCAACAACTATAAGGACTGATCGATATTCTATAAGACTCCCATTTATCCATAACGCAAGTCTTGGAAATTCATATTTTACAGCATTGAATAGACTTAAATCAATGGAACGAAAATTTAAATCAAATCCTGAATTGAAAAAAGCCTACACAGAATTTATTAATGAATATATTTCACTAGGACATATGAAACTTGTTTCTAGCAACAAATTGAATCTCCCTGCTGAGAGAGTGTGTTATTTGCCGCATCACGCTGTGCTCAAAGACAATAGTTTAACTACAAAATTGAGAGTGGTCTTTGACGGATCTGCCAAAACCCCTAACGGTAAGTCGCTCAATGATAATTTACTAAAGGGTCCCACATTGCAACAGGATTTACTTGGGGTAATTTTAAGATATCGGTGCAAAAAGTATTGTTTTTCAGCCGATATTAAGCAGATGTTCAGAATGATCAACGTGCAAGAGTGTGATCAAGACTATCAACGAATCCTATGGAGAGAATGCCCAATTGGTGAAATCCAAAATTATCAACTTACCACTGTAACTTACGGCACCCGACCAGCACCGTACTTATCAATACGCACACTTCTCCAGCTAAGTAATGATGAAAGAAGCAATTACCCTTTGGCTAGTGAAGCTGTTCAAAGTTCATTTTATGTCTACGACTGCATGGCAGGCTCCAACACACTAGAAGGGGCTAAAGAGCTAGCAGAGCAATTAAACAACTTGCTTATGGCTGGCGGATTTATTTTAAGAAAATGGGCAGCAAGTGATAGCAGAATTCTTCTACAAATTCCCAATAGTGACAAAATTGAAAGTATAGTTGACATTCCCAGTGAATTGACAGTGTGTCTTTTGGGTATTATATGGAACCCTAAGAACGACTCCTTTTCGTATAAGGTTAAAACAAGTGAATATCATCTAGACACCAAGAGACATCTGCTCTCTGAGATATCAAAAATATTTGACCCCCTTGGCTGGATATCTCCAGCAATTGTAGCTGTAAAAATAATAATACAACAACTGTGGTTATCTAAACTTGAATGGGATGAGTTGTTACCTAAAAACATTTTAGATGAAGTCAATCTACTATTTTCGGAATTTCATTTACTTAATAATATTAACATACCAAGACTGATCTTTTCCACAGAGAAAGAAGTAAGCTGGCATGGATTCTGTGACGCATCCAGTTTAGCTTACGCAGCAGTTATTTATTGCCGTAAAATATCAGAAGACGGACAAGTATCTACAAATATAGTTTTGTCAAAACTAAGGTGGCTCCCATTGCATCGCTGTCTATTCCAAGGCTGGAACTGTGTGCAGCATATTTGTTGTGTCAGTTATTTGAGTATTTAGCATCGGTCATGAATCTAAAAATGGACGAAGCAGTATGTTGGTCAGATAGCAAAACAGTCCTAGCCTGGCTTTCCGCTCATCCATCGAAGTGGAAGACGTTTATAAGTCATCGTTCAACTCATATTTTGGAGAACCTGCCAAGTACAAACTGGCGATATGTACCTAGCAAAGAGAATCCGGCCGATATCGCCAGTAGAGGTGTTAAATCGAGTGCTCTTATAAATAATGAGTTGTGGTTTAGAGGTCCCTCTTGGCTTTTCCAAGAAGAAATTCTTTGGCCACAATTATGTAATGTAATGAATACAGTACAAATGAGGAGATTCGTCCAAATCAGCAAGTAGCTTTAATATCAACTACAGATGAGAATCCAGATATAATAAAAAAATTGAGTGACAAAATTTCTTCCTGGCCGAAATTAACTAGAGAACTTGCTTACTGCTTACGATTTATAAATACCTTAAAGAATAAGCTAAGAGATGGTGCACCACTGAGAGTTGAAGATCTCAAGGCCGCTGAAATTAAAATTTACAAATACTATCAAAATATTAATTTCGCCGAGTTTTTAAAATGTCTTAGAAAGAGCCAAACTACAATTACAAACAAAAAATTGAGAAAACTTTCACCATTTCTGGATTCGGACGAGATACTACGTGTTGGCGGTAGGTTATCAAAATCTTATCTGCCTTACAACAGCAAGCATCAAATAATTTTGCATAAAGACTGTCCTGTTGTCCGAAAAATTGTACACGATTTACACTTAGAAAATCTTCATGCTGGAATAACATTATTGGTCGCTACGTTACGTCAAAAATACTGGATAATTGGTGTTCGTGAAATTGTTAAGTCTGTAACGCAACAATGTGGAGTTTGTATTCGATACAGTGCACGCACTCAACAGCAGCTTATGGGTACTCTCCTAAAATTTCATGTTACCGCTTCCTATCCCTTTTACGAAGTTGGTTGCGACTACGCTGGTCCTATATTGTACAAGAAACTCAATGGACGCAAGGCCCCTATAGTCAAAGCGTATGTAGCAGTTTTTATCTGTCTAGTAACCAAAGCTGTACACTTGGAACTAGTATCGGACTTCAGTACCGATGCCTTTTTGGCAGCCTTGGACCGTTTTGTGGCTATGCGTGGGTTATGTGCCCACATACACAGCGATAATGGAACAAACTTCCAAGGCGCTGCAAAAAAGCTGAATGAAATTCATAATATGGTAAAATCTTTTAATTCAAATCGTGAAATTTTGAATTTTTTATCTTCTAAAGGTATTCAGTGGCACTTTATTCCACCAAGTGCCCCACATTTTGGTGGAATATGGGAATCTGCTGTCAAATCTATGAGGTACCATTTGCGTAGAACTGTTGGTCAAGCTACCCTTAATTTTGAAGAACTGTCAACCTTGCTGAGTAGAATCGAGGCCATTAGTTCAAGCTGACGCAGATGACATCCCTTACCTTACACCGGGACACTTTTTAGTCGGAAGACCACTAAATGCATTACCTGAGGCTGATGTTACTCATCGTAATGGTTCAACCTTATCCAAATGGAGACTTGTTCAACAGCTAACCCAGTATTTTTGGTCCCGATGGTCAACTGATTATTTACTTTCATTACAACCTAGATCAAAATACTTAACTGAGACGGAAAATCTAAAAATTGATAACTCGTTTTACTACGGGAGGACAACCTACCACCCTCTTGCTGGAAGACTGGTCGAGTTATTGAAACCCATGCTGGAAGTGATGGCCTTGTGAGAGTTGCTACTGTTAAAACCAATAACTCGATTTTCAAACGCCCAGTGACTAAATTATACCCTCTGCCCAAAGATAGTTGAACTTCGTTCAAGGCTGGCGGAAATGTTCAGTATAAAATTTCATTTTATTTAATTTTTATAATTTTTACTAATTAATTTTAAATTGACCTACGGAATTGAATTCTATGTTTTGTTTTTGTTAATTTCTATTTTTAAATTTGTTATTTACTTCAATTTTGTACTTTTCTATTTACTGCATATTAAAAGTAACGGTATAATCATTCGATTTCTTTTTATGCATATTTTGTTTTTGTAAATAATAATTCAACATTCTCATAGTTGTAAGAAGTTTCTTCTTTTAATAAATAATTTATTGCATTATTGAACACGAAGGAGTAAAGTTGTTCTTTACCGGACAGCTGATTTTCAAAAAAAAATTAAAAAAATTTTTATTTTCAATTTGTCGTTGAATCATTTGTTAATATATATTATGCTTTGAAATATCACTTTTATTTTTTTTTAAATTTCCTAATACCCCATTTACACTACAGCGAAATCTAGTACTTATGAGATTTCGAGCCAAATCTAGTTGATTTTAACTAGATTTCCCATACAAAACAAAATCTACTTATTTAGTAGATTTCGGCAAAATCTACTCAAAATCTAGTAAAAATAGAAATGCAACTATGTGTTTTGCCAAATAGTACTTAAAAATACAACGCTGCACAGGAAAAAATGACATTTCAATTTAAAAATACATTTTCTAAATGTTGCAAAGGGTCCGCCAAATAACTTTTTTTTTTGAAAATGCTTTAAAAAAACTACTGAATATTTTCTCAAATTTTTTTTTTTTATTTGAAAGTACAATACTTCCGGTTAATAATGGAAAATAATTTCATTCAAATGGCTGCCTCGGCTGGCCATGCAGTAGCCTACACGAGTAGCCTACAGAAGATGCCGATTTTGGCAAAAAAAAAATCATCTTTTCAGATGAAGCTCATTTTAATTTTGGCGGGTATGTAAACAAGCAAAATTGTCGCATTTGGGGCACAGAAAACCCGCACGCATACATTGAAAAGCCGACGCACCCAAAACGAGTAACTGTTTGGTGCAGATTTTGGTCCAGAGGCATAATTGGGCCATTGGGCGTTTCAGTTAATGGCGATCGTTATCGGGCCATGTTGAACGAATTTTTGTTCAAAAAAATTGAAGAGTTTCTGTAGTTTTTTTTTTAAAGCATTTTCAAAAAAAAAAAAGTTATTTGACGGACCCTTTATTATTTTCTTTTAAATTTCAGTCAGCTGTTTTTGTTATTAAAATGAAATCTAGCTACTGTCAAATATATGCAGTGTAAGCGATCTAGATTTTGAGCAAGATTTGAAATCTAATCTACTAGATTTCGCTGTAGTGTAAATGGGCTATAACTGTATTTCGAGATATGTGTCTATTATATCAACGCTGTTAACATAATTAACATTTCTTATTGAACTATTCCCTATTGAATAGATCTGAGTTATATTTAAGTATTTTTAATCTATAATCTCATGGTCGTATAATTTATTTGTTTTATTGATTTTTATATATATTATATATAAGTTAACAATGGGTTAACGAGTTGCTTTAATTTACTACATTTCTCTTTATTCATACTTTTATTATTAGTTCTTTGTTGCTAAATAGAGTAAAAATTATATTAATATGGAAGTTAACAATGGGTTAAAGAATTGTTTTACTTTATTAAAATATTACTACTCTCCTCTTCATTCATATTTTTTGTATTGCTTTTTACTACTCTCCTCTTCATTCATATTTTTTGTTATTGACTTTTTGTTACTAAGTAAAGTAAAAATTATATTTATGTTTTCAATTAATATTCTTAATTCTTACTACTCTTCTTTTCATTGATATTTTTTGTTACTGCTTTTTTGTTACTAAGTACAGTAAAAATTATTTTGATGCTTTCCGTTAATATTCTTAACTGTTGCTATGCGGAAGAGTTTCATTGATCTTCTTTTTCATTTTATTATCCTTTGCTATTTTAACATATTTCATTAAAAAGCTTTAGTTTCACTTACGCTTCGGTTCAGTGAAGATGCTCGGAAGGATCCACATAGTGGATAAATAAAATAAAAATGTAAAAATAATCTTATATATAAAAATGAATGTGTGTTTGATTGTATGTTTGAAGTTTATAGACGATTAAACGGCTGAACCGATTTTCTTGAAATTTTCACAGTATCTTCCTGTATGTCTGGAAGGAGTTATAGGCTACTTTTTATGTTGATATTCCGAATGAGCGAGGGGCCATGCCCACGTATGCTACATACTTAATATTTAATTGCATTTGAAATATATTACTCATACGCATAGTAGTTACCCCTACAAGTATGCTATCTGTGATTCTTGATGTATAAAACCAAAGAAAATAAAGTGTAAAGAACGACGCGGGGGGAAAGATAGAAGGGAAAGAAAAAAATTTTGTAACCAACATTTGTGAAAAAATTCACCAAATAAGAAAAATATAACCAAAATTAAATTCGTAGACTTTTGTTTTATTTATTTTATTTTTTCAAGTTTAAATTATCTATATATATAAAAATGAATGTACTTTATGGAATCGTAAACTATGCATTTAATCTTTAGCAAAGTTGTTGCGCATGAGCCGACGAAGGTTTCTAAGTTGGTATAACCAATTTCCGACAGGTGGCGCCACTGAAAATTCTTCGAAATTAATTAAATCGTAAACTGTGCATTTGATCCTGTGTTGAAAAGAAAAGAAAAGAAAAGAGCATTACTAGCCTCAGAATCAGCATTGAGACTGAAAAATCTTCGAGTACATGCCGCACAGATCCGTTCGCATGAATCACTTGATCGAATGCGTACTACTCAGGCCCGTTCGTCTGAATCATCTGGACAACGGGAAACAAAATCAATAAAATGATTCAAACTTAATTGGATATTTGTCTAATGTCTTTCCTTCAAATTTATTTTAGTTTGTAGTGCAGCAAAGCGCGCAGGGTACAGCTAGTATTAAATAAAATTAAAATAAACGTAGGTTAAGATCATAGTGGTTAAGATTAAATTAAATAAATATGTGAAAATAATACTAAATAAAATTAAAATAAATATAAATCAAAAACAATAGTAAATAAGATTCAAATTAAGAATAATGTGAAATTAAATAAAAATTAAAATAAATAGAAATTAAGAACTTAGAGGCTAAGAACAAAATAATTTAAAATGGAAATTAAAGTAAAATTTAATTTTTTAGAATAAATAGAAATTAAATTAATTTGTGTCATTAAAGTTCCAAAATAAAATTAGAACTAAGACTTAATTTAATAACATCGGATAAACTAAAATAAAAACTATATGAAAATAATATAAATTAACATTTAATAAAATAAAAGTTAAGAATAAAAGGAAATAAAATTAATTTGAGTCACTAAAAGTTCCACATAGTGGACAAGACTAAAATAAAATTAAAATAAGAATTAAAATTAAAATAACATTCAAATTAACTTAAAAACTAAAATTATAAATAACACAAATAAAATAAAAACTGAACTGAAACGAAGCGTGAGGTTAAATAAATAATTTAAAAATCAAAAACCAATTCAACAAAACATAATATTTTATTATAAATTAACTTATATGTATATATATATGTAGATTAGAGTGACTCAAGTTGTATGGAAACAAAATTCGTACTCGATGTACCCCCCTCAAAATGAACCTTGCACTTTTTAATATGACATTTGAAATATTTCGGCTCTAGCTTTCACCTCTCGTGAGCTATCATATTATGGTTTTTTCGAAATTAAAAAAAGTTATTTAATTTTATTGTTTATATTTACAAAACTATCATCATAAAACGCCAACTAGTGTGAATTTCAAAAAAAAGCTGAGACCCGTATTTAATTAAATTAAAATATGTTAATTTGGCATTTTTATTCCAAACAACCCCGAACAAAAAATGCAAAATCTGTTATTTTTTACAGAATATCCTTAAAAAAGGAACATGGAGGATTGTCCTTGGACAAACTGTATATACACTTGGACGCGCCTTAAAAAGAACTTTCTTATGATAACCATATTGTATATGTTGGTAAGGAAACAGATTCTCAAATTGACAAAACATGCAGAAATATACCGTTTTTCAAAATGGTCCAGCTCACGAGAGGTTAAAAATGGAGCCGAAATATTTCAAATGTCATCTTAGAAAAGTCCAAGGTAAATTTTTAGGAAGGTACATCAAGCACTTTTTTTGGTGAGTCGCTCTAATATAGATATATATTATTTTACTACTTAGTTTTTGCTTCGCTAGATTGGCCAACGAAAAACTGTACGATGATGTCGATTTTACCAAAAAAATCATTTTTTCATGAAGCTGGTTTTCATCTTGGTGGGTATGTTAATAAGCAAAATTGCCGGAAACCTACACGTGGTTTTGAATATGGTGAATGTACGCATTACGAATGACTCTTTGGTGCGGCTTGTGGAGCGGAGGCATCATTAGCCTATATTGCTTTGAAAATGATGACGGCGCAACCATTACGATCAATGGAGACACCTACCGCACAATTATAACCGATACTCGCTCTTCATGATACTGATGTGAACGATGTTTATTGTGTCAAACGTTTGATGGACGTCTAATTAGCCGAAATGGTGATGTCAATTGGCCGCCAAGAAACTGCTATTTGATACCGTTGGACTATTTTATGTGGGTTGCCTACAAAGCAGAGACAATTGAACATTTGAAGACCAAGCTCGTGATGCCATTGCTGAGATACGGCCCCACACACAAGAAAAAGAGTACAATAATTGATCGAATGAAGTGGTGTGAGGCCAGCCGCGGCAGGTATATAAATGAAATAATATTCGATTTTTAATCGGAACATTTGTACTTTACAAAAAAAAATAAATTTGACAAAATTTCCAACCGTTTTTGTTTTATTCCAGTTTTAAATTTAAACTTTTAAATGACCCACCTTTATTTACCCTTTCGCCGCAAAGTTTTTTAAATACATTTACATGTTTTCTCCACAAATTTTCTAAAAATTGTCTATTTTTTAAGTCTTTCTTCATATCTTTTTAATTACTCCCAACAATTGTTTAATTTAAATTTGGCTTAATGATAATTTCAATTCATTTCTATACTCAATCTAGCTTGTTTTGTTTTTGTTTACACTATCTTGATCTGCTTTTAAAAAGAAAGCTATTAAAGGCAATTATCATTCCTAAACCTTAAAAAGGAATTGTACTTTCAAATATTTTGCCACACACTTCTTCACAGATATGCCTGTTTCGCTACAGACTGTTCTCTTTACAATATCTTTATCTAAAAAGTAGGTATGGACTGTAGTAATATGCACAACCATATCGTGAAAAATAAATAATATTTATATCATATACAGCGCATATCGAAAATGAAAGATTTTCCCTTTATTGTATAACGTTCTTGGATTGGTAAAAAAAATTAAAATTTGATAATCCGAACAAAATTTAAATAAGATAATGAACAACTTTATTCTTCCCATGCTTAAACGATAATGAATTGACATTGAAGTTTTTGAAGTTGAACTTATTCAACTGCATAAAATAAGAATACCCTTGTTTTATGTATTGCTTACATACTATTTTTAATATAAATACATAGATTCAAGTATATGAGAAACTTGAAGAATTGAAATGTTACTTAAATATACATATATAAATGAGAAACAGAAGGAATGGAAAATAGAATTATATATAAGTAAAAGAGTGTTTTCTTCAAAATATAAAGTATATAAAATAAAATAAAATGATTATTTATAATTTTTCTGACGGAACATACTGCCCCCATTGAAAGGTACTTTCAATCAATTTCAGATGGTAAAGGTGCAATTTTGTGAATGGAGCGTCGAAGAACCCCCTTTGAAGTTTGTAGTTCGACCACTCTCACTTTCCCATCTCTACCAGAGAAAGACTTAATTATACGCGCTAGAACCCATTGCTGAGGAGGAGTGTTATCTTCATGAACAAGAGCGCCTTCTTTTACGTTTTCTCTGGACTTGAACCACTTGCATTTTTGTTGCAGACTTAGTACGTAGTCACGGACCCATTGTAGCCAAAACTGTTGCTTGAGATAGGTCACAAGCTGCCATCGCTTTAGATAGTTGATGTTACTGTGGGGTTCTAAATTCTCATCTGGAAGTGCCAACAAAGATGAGCCAATTAGTAAATAGGCAGGTGTTAATGCTTCACCATCGTTCGGATCGTCACATCTGGCTGCCAATGGTCGAGAATTCAGTGTAGCTTCTACTAAGGATAGTCTGAAATTCTTCATATGTTAAGTTAGCTTGGGACATGTTTTTTACTAGCAGTTGCTTTGCCGATTTTACAGCGGATTCCCACAGCCCGTCAAAGTGTGGAGATCGAGGAGGGATGAACGAAAATTTAAAGCCAATCACAGTGATGAAATTCATAAGTTCCTTAATATTGGCCTCATCGAAGAATCGTAGTTTGAATTCTAGAAGTTTAGTGCAAAGTTTGTTGCGTTATCGCAGTAGAGCTTCTGAGGAATGCCGCGTCGGCCAATGAACCTTTTTAAAGATAAGAGAAATGTGTTAGTTGAAAGATCTGAAACGGATTCAATGTGAACGGCCTTGGATGAGAAACAAATAAAAATTGTGACATAAGTCTTATAAGGGGCTCTCCTTTCAATTCGGTAGGAAGTGTAAAACGGACTACAAAAGCCTACATCTGAAACGAGGAACGGACATTGAGCCGTAAATCGATCTGCAGGAAGATCGCCCATAATTTGCTGTAATAATCGAGGGTTGTACTTGAAGCAATGTGCGCAGTTTTGAACAACCTTTCTAACAACTTCTCTTGCGTTAACTATCCAGACTTTCGATGAACGTATTCGACGAAAAGTTTTGTAAATTGGTGATCTTTTGGTAGAAGCGCAGGAAATTTCGTTTCAAACGATAGTGATGAATTTGCTAGCCGCCCGCCTACACGAATGATGGTTAATTTTGAACTACAGCACTGGACTTTGTCTAAAAATGGGGTGAGCTTTTGAAGATATGGTTTTAAAGTTTTTCTCTTTTGAGCGAATTTATTTCCTGTTGATATGCTATCTGTTGAACGTGATGTAAAATTCTATAAAAAGATGACTGCAGCTCCTCATAAGTTAAACACTGATTTCGATTTTGTTTGTAGAAGACACAATGAACATAAGCGATGATACGAAGAATTCGAAGATATGATGAATGTTGAGAAATTAATTGATCGATGATTGATTCTTTGAGGATAGTAATTTTGAAAAGAACTTTTCTCATTTCCTGTTGTGGTAGTTCTATATTTTCAACGTTTTCTTTAGGCCAACATGCTTCTGACTCTGGCAGAAATTTAGGACCAGAAAACCATTTGGTGTTAGCAAGATCATTTGAAAGACAGCCTCTAGAAACCACATCTGCTGGGTTTAGTTTCAACGGCACATGGCTCCATGGAATATTATGAGTTAAATTCTGTATTTCCGATACACGATTTGCAACAAAGCAAACGTAAGATGACGAGTGGTTTGTGAACCATTTTAAGACAATTTTTGAGTCCGACCAAAAGAAAATTCGATAGTTAAAACGTCTAAATTTAGATTTTATTTTATTCCAAGTTCGGCTTAGAAGTAGGGCAGCGCATAACTCTAAACGAGGCAAGGACTGATGTACAACTGGAGCTACCTTTGATTTCGCTATAAGCAAAGTTGATTTAAAGTTTTCCTTATTAGCCACCCGTATGTAGAGACAACAACCGTATGCCAATTGAGAGGCATCTGCAAAGCCGTGGATATCAAATGATGTTTGTGGAGATGCTCCTACAAATCTAGGTACTTCAATTTTTGTAATGTAAGGAAGACACTGTTCGATTTGTTTCCAACGATTTGACAAACGTGCGTTAAGAGGCTCGTCCCAATCTAATTTTTGCACGTAATAACAATAAGACTTAGTAACCCAAGTATATCAAATATTTTTGCTACAGCTGACAAAACCAATCTTTTTGTTGGAACTTCAATAGCTCGCAAATCAAAACGAAAACAAAACAGGTCATGCTTGGGCTTCCATGATATACCAAGAAATGTTCTTCACACTGTTGCTCTTCTAAAGTAAAAATAGGTGAACGTTGGTTAAATTCCTCAATTTCCCAGAAAGCCCAATCCAAATCTTCGCTTTTTGTAGTCATATTACACGATAACGCACGCTGAGGCAGATAAGCGTTCAATCCTGCCTCCAATAACCCATCCTAGAGATGTATTGATAAGACAGGGTTGTCCATTTCCTAGAGAAACTTTGCCGTCGATGAGGTACGTGAAATTGGGGATCAGCCAGTTCAATACCAGTTGGGATGCTCCAGTCTGATACTCCGATTTGCTCAGCTGGGTGTTGAGATGAAATCGATTTTGTAACCAAAAAACAAGTTGTCCATTCAAAATCAGAAACACGCGATTTAATTGTAGCTGTGACACGGTGTTTTAATTGCGTACGAATATTATAAACACTAGAAATTTATTGACTTATTTTATCTTGCTTTAAACGAAGACGACTAACAGCTTCCTGTGTAATTAAGTTGACTTCTGAGCAAGAATCAAGTAAAGCTCGAAAAGGTTGTAAATTTCCAAACGAATCTTTTACAAAAACGATAGCTGTAGGGAGCAAATTAATTCGACAATTGCGTGAAATAAATGAAGAAAATTTAGTTAAATAAGATGAGGCTGTATTAGCTTGTTTTGGCACTGATGATTGGTTCGAAGAAGAAAATGTTGGTTGTAACGACGAGGGATGTGGTTGTTGCACCGACAAATGTAAAGAAGAGCTGTGTTGAAATGATGAATTCACAGGAAAATGGTTTTGATGCGAAGAATTATTTGAACTATTTGTTGGTTGGAAGTTGGAATTGTGTAATGATTTGACACTCTGCAAGTTCGGCAGCGAGACAAGTTCGAGGGACATTGAGAAACTAAATGGCCTTTCCTAAGGCAATTTACACATAGTTTTGTGGATTTAATATAATCGAAGCGACGGGATGTCGGTAGAGAAAGATAAATGGAGCAGCTTCCAATATAATGCTCTTTAGATTTACAATACTCACAAAAAGTGTATGCCACAACAAGTGAAGACCCTGTGCGTTTAGAAATCTGCTTAGATCTGCTCTCGCGAACTTGAAACGAATCTACTTCTGCGTTACGGCTTTCTAAGAATTGACAACGACGGCTCATAATTGTAAGGCATTGATCCCATGATGGTAGAGACTTTAAATCTTGTTTTTCGTCATAAACCTTTTTTGACTCTTCATCAATTTTCGATAGGGCTATATGTATGATGATAGCGTTCATTACATCTAGTTGTGAACCCAATTAGAGCAATGAGCTACGTAAAGCAGTAACATTATCGAGAATTGAACG
Organism: Sarcophaga rosellei; assembly: GCA_930367235.1. NCBI lineage: Eukaryota > Metazoa > Arthropoda > Insecta > Diptera > Sarcophagidae > Sarcophaga > Sarcophaga rosellei. The sequence goes on along the minus strand of OV884017.1, from coordinate 68,964,917 downwards.
TAATGAAGAAGCGCTTGGCTTAGCCATGGGTGGTATTGAAAATAGTGAATTGATATGATCGATAAATATTAACGACATATTATCGTACCGCTCTATAAGACTGTCCAAGGCTTTTTGGTAATTTGCTTCGATAACTTGAGAAGGAGCGATAAGTGCCAATGCTTGGCCCGACAAACAATCAAGAAGATAATTAAATTTATCGATTGTTGGAATGCTTGATTCGTTATGGACCAACGTATGAAGGTGCTCAAAAACCGAGAAAATTCCGAGTACTTTCCGTCAAACTTGGGCAATTTAATTTGAGGCAGACGGTGTTGATGTAGTATTGCCGATTGAGTTGCTTTTAAGAAGCTATGCTCTCCTTCACTAGAGTTACGTTTATTATTCATAAAACTTACCAAAGGAGCCTTGGCAGAAATAAAAAGTTCCTCGATGACAGATAGATGATTATCAGACTCATCCAACTTCTCAATTTGTGACTGAATGTGGCTAATTTGCTTGAAATATGATTCCAGTATCTAAACGCTTTTAATTTAATTTGATAAATATTTGGTAATACTAAATTTATTTCGTTTTTATTTTTCTTAGTTTCCTAGGTTTTAATATTTTTTTTTTTTCTTTTTTTTATTATATTCCTTTTAAAAAGATATTTAATATTTATATATTTGTAATCATCTCTTTATTTGTACATACATTGTGTTAAATTAGTTTGTCAACTTGCCTCAAAAATGCCCTTTTGGCGCTGAGGCCTAATCAATATTGTAAAATGAGTTTTGTGCAAATAAATAATACAACTATATAAGTAGTTGAAAGAAAAAAAAAAGTCGGCATTCAAGAATCGTAAAATCTGATAAGGCACCGTCTTTCTCGATTTTTGTTTTCATTTGCGTTATGTTCCTTTTCATGGTTGAACGTTGTTCTTTAATGAAGCAAGTGTGTTGGTTCCAACTTCGGTTTTTTCATTAGCCATGTTTTTCTCTTCTGTAGTACTCACGATTTTAATGAATTTATGTTAGTATTATTCCAATAAATCCAAGATGTTTTGGTTTTCTAATGATAAACTGCACGTTGATGAAAGGTACCAAAAGTTTTTAGAAAAGTGCCACACGTTGTAAAAAAGGTACCAAATCTTATTGAAAAGGACCAACACTGATACAAGTGCCAACACTAATTGTAATTGCTGTTTTCTTATATGTGTGCAGCGTTGCCAGTAATTTTTTTTTTTAAACTTTTTATTTCTGGAAAAAAACTTTGTTTTTAGCAAGAAAAACTTTTTTTTCTACTAAAGTACCATAATTTTAAAAAGAAAGTACCGGAGTGCGTTGACTCTGTTTCTTTCCCTGTCGGTGTTTCTTCGATATCTTGTCCTGAAGTAAATATTTCGAGTCGTTATTAAATTTATTGAAAAAAGTGGAAATTGAAATTTTATGAAAAAACTTGTTTTGTTAGAAAACGAATTTAATGAAAACTTTATTCGATCTCAAAAAACTTGGAAAAAAGGGAAAACTTGGCACCTGGCAACGCTGTATGTGCGACAATAAAAAGATTTAAAATGATTTCACTTACTTGCGTTAATAACGAAGAGTTAAATGTTACTGCGCTGATGACAAAAACTGCGGCAGAGGGCGACGGCTAGCAAAGAAACTGATGATGGTAATGATGATTTGTACAGCAGCGAAGAAATGATAGTTGATGCCAATGTGAGACGATGACAATGATGATGTTAAAGTGATGGGCGATGATGATGTTTAACGATGTTTGAAAATTTTATTTGATCTTTTTTTTAACTTTTTCACTTTTATTATTAAATTTAATTTTATTTTACTATTTTAATAGGAACCTGTTACTAGTTATTAAATATTATAACTGTTTTTGTAACAGGTCCTGTCACGGTCGCCAAAATTTTATGTATTGGTAAAAAAAAATTAAAATTTGATAATCCGGACAAAAATTAAATAAGATAATGAACAACTTTATTCTTCCAATGCTTAAACGATAATGAATTGACATTGAAGTTTTTGCAACTTATTCAACTGCATAAAATAAGAATACCCTTGTTTTATGTATTGCTTAAATACTATTTTTAATATAAATACATAGATTCAAGTATATGAGAAACTTGAAGAATTGAAATGTTACTTAAATATACATATATAAATGAGAAACAGAAGGAATAGAAAATGGAATTAGGCGACAATATAAGTAAGAGTGTTTTGTTCAGAATATAAAGTATATAAAATAAAATGATTATTTCTAATTTTTCTGACGGAACATACTGCCCCCATTGAAAGGTACTTTCTTGTTACGAATATTGAATTTCGAATTTTTGATAAAATGTTTTATAAGTAGTTTTGTTTTCTTGTTTTAATTAATTTTTTTAGTTTTAAAAGTATGGGCGCTTATTTCTTCAAGTCTAGTCAACTTCTCTAAGATTCATGGTTTATTCAAAATGTGTGTTTTTATTCAGAAGAGTCGCCTTCGTTTAAGCTGCAGTCGTTGGTTTTACGAAAATCCAATTATTTATCGGCAGTATCACTATAGATCGATATATCATCTGGGTTCTAAAATATGTAAAGGCATTTACAAAAAATTGGCAAGATTTTTACATATTATTGCCGTAAATACAGTCACAAAGTTTAAATAACTATCTTTTCTAATGGATGTGTGACTATTTCACCCAACAAATAGGCTGCTAAAAATAGTAGCAGATGCTTCGCAGAATTTGTGGAAGGTGCTGTTGAAAGAATTTTTTAGATTTTCGCACAGAAACCAAGGCTACACACAATCGTCAACTGGCTCCGTAAAGTCTCCAGTATTCGGAATTTTACTTAAAATATTTACATCAACTCCGCTATATCTATTTTTATATGCCTTTTTATTTTCACTGTAGTTTCATTTCTCTTGTTTAGGATATGTATATAAAATTTTTTAATAAATATTCTGACGATAGTATTTTCAACTTATCCTGTGAATTTCACTTTATTTTGGATTGGTATGTATTTATGCCCTCCTTTTGTGATCAATTTCCTTTTAATGCAACTTATTGTTAATAGACCAAAAGTATTTATGTATTCTTTGGTGAAAAAAGAAAATAAACAACAATATTATATGCGTGGAATTTTTAATTTACAAAGCGTGGATGCTTTGTTAACATTGTCACCAAATTTGACGACATAGTGTTGAATTGGAGACACTGGACACCGGTCGTTTTACATGGTAATATCCGTGTAAAGCACAGGGTACACAGATGCGAAACCTTTGGCGTTTAAAAAGCGCTCAAAGCAGTAGTTAGAGGGAGAAACAAAATATTAAAATGTATTGCGAAACAAATGTGTTAGAAGCAACAGATATACAGAGTGAAAACTGGCGGTTAAAGTAGAAAAACTAAATGTAAATAAACATTTATTTTGTGTTAAAAAAGGGAAAATTTGGAATATTCTTTCATTTCTTCAATGAAAAGTTTAAAGATTCTTAAATATTTAAATATTAATCGAAATGTGGGTGATTTTTTATTAACTCTCGCCAATATAAAAAACCCACCCCGAAAACTAAAAAAAAAAAACAAAACAGAATTACAATCAGAGAGGGACAGAAATACTTTTTGGTAATATTTGCTGTCCCTTTCTCAATGCGAGAATAACTGTCAAAATCGCGTTTCGTCTCTGTGTACGCTGTGGTGTAAAGTATGTTAATGACTGACTTTCAAAATGTATCAATACAAAGTTTGTATGTAGTTCTACTACGGTATATAAATTATGTAGATATGCAAAGTTACCAAACAATGCATCAACAATAAATCCGATGCCTGATTGCTTTTTGACTGCGTTAAAAATGCACATTGAAGACGTTTTGGAATAGTATACATTTAAACATTTTGTATAGCGGTTTTATGAAACACTATACTTTGTTCAAACACAAAGTAATTACCATTTTGGAAGTCAGCCAATATTAACGTGTAGTGTGCGGTATAATTTTTTGTGAACTGCATTGGCCACCGTACTTCTAATAAATATATATAAACACATTGTGAATTGTTAACAGTATAAAAATGATCTGTTTATTACTCGATTCACACCCGAATATAAAGATATGTTTTGTGTACACAAATAGATAATAATTGATTATTTAAAAGTAATTACCTTGGTTTTTATTTACCCAATCTAGCAAAATATTTTATTTTATTTGTTTCCCGCTCACCGCCACAGTTTGTACACTTTTGCTTAGATACAAACGTCTTATTATAGTGTATTTTGTATATTTCATTTCCGTATCGTATATGCTATATATTTGTATATATGTCTATTATTAAGATCATTATTATCAACTATGTTAACACTATACGACAAAATTAAAAAATTAAAAATCTTTTGGGAGTATATGGCTTCCACAAAGTATTTTTTCTAGCGGATATGGGACTGCCATCTAACGTCAGCTAGGAATAACTCCCCAATAGTTTAGGGTGTAGTGGTGGGAAACCTTGCTAATCGTTCATTCCTAATTTATTCCACTAGGTGGCGGCACTGCTTGACCTTCATGAGATGTTATCACCCTTCGATTTCCAAGGGGTGAGGAGGTTTCTTAGATGGATTGTATTGATATATCTATGTATATATATGTCTATATTGTCATTGTTATTATTACTGCTATACATATATACATATGTATATATATATATATACATATATATATATGTATATATATATGTATGTATATATATATATACATATATATATATGTATATATATATATACATATATATATACATATATATATATATATACATATATATATATATACATATGTATATAATGTATGTATGTACGTATATATATTATATTATATTATATATATATATATATATATATAACGGAGTCCGTTACTTTCCCTGTTGGTGTTTCTTTGATATCTTGCCCTGGGGTAAATATTTCGAGTTATTATTAAATTTATTGAAAAATTGGAAATTGAAATTTGTTGAAAAAACTTGTTTTGTTAGAAAACAAATTTAATGAGAACTTTATTCGATATCGAAAAAAAGGGAAAACTTGGTCACCAAAAGACAACAGAAAATACATATTGTTTTTTGTTAAAAAAAAAACACTGCGAATTGAATTCTTGTACTATTGCTATCACCTTATTGAGTTAGCCCTGAAAATGTTATTTTCCAAATTTTAATATCAAATTATTTCACATATATGTACAAGGCGAATTCATATAAGGTGGTGTTATTAGCCCAAGTGAGTGCTTTTTTCAGTACGCATAAATGTCAAACATATTGTTTGCGTACAGAGAGCAAAAAAAAAACTTGTACACTTACTACCCCGAAATAACTTTTGAACAAAAAATTATCTATAAAAAGAAATTTATTATCTTTAGGACTAAAAAAGCTTAAAAACTATATTATGATTATAAACATTTCTCAATTGGTTACGTAATAAGAAAATAATTGTTGAAACTAAGAAATTCCCATTTTTTAGACAAAAAATGATGATGTTGTGACTATGGCGACCGAATTTTCTAGAAAGTCATCTTAAATAAAATCCAGTGGATTAATTTATTTATTAGTTTTTTACAATAAGTGTACACATTTTTTTACTCACTGTATATACACTATTTTGTTTATTTATTTTTTATTTCTTTTTATATTTGTATTATACACAATTTATAATTTATTTAAATATTCTGGATGTTCTGGCACAACTTTTGTTGTAGAATCCGCTTTTATGCTTCCTAGTATCCCTCTGAAGGTCTTCATACCTTAGTGGCAGCGCAAATCAGCCCGTAATTAAAAAAAAATTTTAAATTTCTTTTTCATTATTTTTTTTATAAACAAAAAGAAATAAAAGAGAAATAATGACACAAAATAACAACTTTATGTCATTATATGGATTCGCCTTTGTCGTTTCTGGCTTACGGGGAATTTCATTTGACATTAGTGGTCACCCGAAAACAACAGAAAATACATGTTGTTTTTATTTAAAAACACTGCGAATTGAGTTGTTGTACTATTGCTATCACCTTATTGAGTTCACCCTGTATATATACATACATGCATATATTTTTGTTTTATTTATTGTTATTGTTATTATCATCTTTGTTTTTTTTTTTTTTGATTTTTTGTGATATCCTATAAAATAAATTGATCTTACTAAAGAACCTCACAAATTTAGCAATGTTAGTGCAAGTGGATTTCTTGAGGGATGATTTCTACGAAGATTTCTTTTCTAATTGCTTGTAGATTAGTGCAATTGTAAATAACATAAGTTGCTGCTAAAGAATGTTGGCTACAGAAGTTGCATGTTGGTTGTGAAGTTCCTTCAACTAGGTAGTTTGTGTGAAAAAACCTGTGAAGACCAAGTTGGTTGTTGCTGGAAGAAAAATTGGTTCGTCTTTGGGGTTTATGTCTTTATAGGTAGATATTGTTCCCAAGTACTTGCCTAAATTTTATTCTTTAATTGTTTCGTGACCGATTTTGTTGTTTGTGGAGTTAAGTATAGTATGTTTTGTTCTTATTCTCGGACTTTCTTATGTTGTTATTCGTGTAATCCTTTGCACATTACGATTTGCGTGCTATTGTTATCTGTTTAGCTGGTTGGTTTCTAATGCGTTAGCTTTTTTTGTTATCCATGTCGCTAAATACTCTATATGTGAACTAAGTTTATTCTCTTCTTGAAACTTCAAATTTATTCTGATCGTCGTGTAGTAAGCAATAATTTCATATCAAAAATGGAATATGTATATACGAATAATGTTATAATAAACTAAATTTCCCCAAAAAAACAGTTGGACATTTGGACATGTGGTACTGAGGACGCAGTCCTCAACGTAGTTAAAAGTATCTGCAAAGGTCTTGATGATGGCTTCTCTGGAGTTGCGGGAATGTTCTTTGACTTTTCTAAGGCTTTTGATCTAGTGGATCATCGGATAATACTACAGAAACTAATGTTTTATGGTATCAGGGATAGAGAACTTTTATTGTTTGAAAGTTACTTTGCTAATAGAAAACAGTATGTGAATATCAATAATGCTAAAAGCATTGTTAGTTCTGTCGAATTTGGAGTCCCACAGGGAAGTGGACTAGGACCGTTATTGTTTTCAATTTATATAAACGATATAAAAAACCTTAAGTTAAGTGGTCAGTTATGTATGTTTGCGGATGATGTATGTGTTTTGTATCCATACAAGCACGACTTGGTGTTAAAAACCCAAATCGAAAGAGATGCTTCGCTTATTGTTGAATTCGCGAGATTAAATCGATTAGTACTCAACTCGGAGAAACCCAAACTAATTCGGTTCAGACCACATTCTTTGGGCATCCAGAACTATTTTAATGTTTATGTAGATGGAAAAATTGTGTCTGAGACAAATTCAGTGAAGTATTTAGGAATTATTCTTCAAAGCAATCTGTGCTGGGACCTGCATATCAATGCTATAAAAGGGAAGATAGCTCCAACTATAGGGATACAATACAAGTTAAAGAATAAATTGGATAAAAAAAATCAAAGTTAATGATATATCAATCCTTAATTCAGTCCCATTTAAATTACTTGGCTATTACTTACGCTCACAATAGCCATAATAACACCCTTAGATCTCTGCAACGTATGCAGAACAAGACATTAAAAATTGTATTCAATTTACCGTTGTTGTATTCTACTGTGAATTTATACAAGGACGTTACTAGGTCAATATTACCAATTTATGCATTACACGAATATCAAGTTTTCATATTTGTTTTTAAATGCATTAATAGTATTGGCTACCATACCATTCCATTCGGACAAAACCAGGAACATTTTGATACTCGAAACAGGTCAAATCTTAGAGTTCCTCATTGCAGATTAGAACTAACCAAACAGAGGATAGATTATATAGGTGGAGTAAAGTTTAATAAATTGCCCAATGATTTAAAGGTCATTCAAAGAATTTCTACGTTTAAATCCTCTTGTAAAGAGTTTTTATTAAATTCAATTGAAACGTTTTTAATTTAATTTGGAAATACTACATTTATTTCGTTTTTATTTTTCATACTTTCCTAGTTTTTAATATTTATTTTTTTCTTTTTTTATTATATTCCTTTTTAAAAGATATTTAATATTTATATATTTGTAATCATCTCTTTATTTGTACATACATTGTGTTAAAATAGTTTGTCAACTTGCCTCAACAACACCCTTTTGGCGCTGAGGCCTAATCAATATTGTAAAATGAAATTTGTGCAAATGAATAATACAACTACATAAGTAGTTGAAAGAAAAAAAAAATATATTTTTAAGAATTGCGATACTATTACAAGGAAAAAGCCTATACACACAACTATAAGTTTAGATTTAAGCATAAGATAACTGTAAAAAAAAAACACTATACACTCGGGAAAACGTCAACATCCGTTTTTACATTGTCTACTCTAAAACGTCAACCAAACCACAAAGCCCTAAAACGTCAACATTAAATAAAAGAAAATTTTTAATTTAGCAACAGTTAAAATTCACAGATTTGTGCACACAGATTTATTTTATGAAATTAGTTCAGAAATTCAGGATTTCCCTTACAAGTATGTAGAGCAGAAAAGAAATCTGTATTTACATATGTATAGTCTTTCTTACGTTCAGTTGCTTTTTTGTTCTCGTAAGTATCACATTACCAAAATGTGCTCAAAGTAACCAAAAGTGCTTAAATTACAAGAAAAGGCAAATATTTTGTATTTATTAGAAAAGAGAACAAGTACAGTAGCTTTAGCAAAGCAATATGGTGTCTCTAAATCAACAATTATCAAGAAAAAAATGAAAAAAAAAATGTTTGGACTGTGTTACACACTTTCCGGTCCGGGAAAAAGAAAGACATTAAGAGCATCAGAGTTGCCGAAAATGAAAAAGCACCTGTATCAATGGTTTGTTAACCAGAACGAAAGGAGTTAATACTTTAGCGCTCAAGGAAAAGGCAAAGGAGATTCATCTAAAAATAAAAGAAAGGGAATATTCTTTAAAAAAAATTGGAGTTCTGGAGAAAAACTATCTTCGCAGGCTTTGCTTATCGAACCATTTAAAATAAAACTAAAACAAAAAATTTAAGAAATGAGTCTATGCTTTGATCAATTACAATGCTGACGAATCTGGCTTATTCTGGAAAATTTTTCCAGAAAAGTCTTACGTATCAAGTGCCGAAAAGACAGCTTCGGGCGTAAAGACACAAAAACAACGGGTTACTTTTTTATGTTGCGCTAATGATTCCCGAAATCATAAGCTTAAATTGTTGGTGATTGGGAAGGCAAAAAATGCATGAGTTTTTACAAATTTTAACTGCCCAACTGAGTACAAGATTTCCAAGTCCTCATGGATGATTTTCTGCGATTGGTTTCTCAAATACTTTGTGCCACAGGTTAATATCTGTTGTGCCGCAGAATAAATATCGCTTTTAGTAGCTAAGATTTTCTAATTTTAGGTAACAGATTTTCTTTTAAAAAAGAACTTGCCAGTTAAAGCGCTCCTTCTGATTGATAATGCTCCGTCTCATCCCAGCGAATTAGAGCTTAAAACAGAAGATGGAAACTGTTTTGCGTTTCACGAAAAATGAGACAGACCCGGAGGAAGATATTCCGTTAAGCATATTGAAAGAAAAAATAAACTCGGAACTGCAACAACAAATGGAGCTCGCAGTTGATCTGCTTAATGAACTAAACGCTTATGTTTGCAGCTTTTTAAAATTATTTTAACGACATAACCAGTAACTTTATAAATTTTTTTAAAGTTGACTATACAATACCATCATTCAGAAGTGACCGATGATGATGACAACGGTTTAGATACAAATACAAATGTGCAGACAATAAAACCAAACGAAGCTGTCGAAATATTTAACCGGGCTTTGGATTGGGCTCAATGCGAGAATGTTGAGCAAAATGACTTCAATGTATTAAGACGTTTGCGAGAAAGCTCTCTTCCAAGTATTAGAAAGGAAAAAATAACAGATTTTTAGATGAATAAGTATGTGAAATTAAAAATATGATCTCATTTAAAATGTGTTCTTTTAGTTTTAGTTAAGCTGAAAGCCTTTTTTGTTTCTTTTTTGGATTTGTTTGTTTAGTTTTAGTTTATAGTCAATAAAACCGTTTTAAAGCAGACTATCAATATGTTTTTTTTTTTTATTAAAATTCTTTGCATTCATAAACATCAACAATTTGTTAAACGTTAACATCGCGGTTTGAATTAGTTGACGTTTTCCCGAGTACACTGCAATAACTTCTTTGAAACACTTCGAAACCTTACGCCTGCTTTGTGCACCACTGTGTATATATTTCAATCTTCTTCCTTAATCCTTGAAATAAAAAATCACTGAAAACATAAATTCGTCATGTGCAAGGCGAATTCATATTAGGTGGGAACGATAGACCAGCTGATGCAAATAACAATGTCAAAAAATTTTATTTTTTTGTGCATTTTGTTTTGATAATCAATTTCGTTTTTTCTTATTGTGTCAGAACGCAAATAACAATGTCAAAAAATTTTGGTTTTTTGTTTTGATTATCAGTTTCGTTTTTTCTTATTGTGTCAGAAGTTTGTATATTTTTCTTCTATTATAATTATAATAATAATAATTGTTTTCTTTTTTTTAGGCAAACTAAATTAAAACAGTCTCTTGAATGATAAAATAAAAATATATAAATAAACTGTGGCTTCTTGCAGCAAATAAAGTACATAAATTAGAAAGAGATAAATTTGTAATTATTTTATTAGATACCATAAGGACCCTTAAGCGGCATTTGAATTCTTCATTGAAGCAATTCGGTGAAAAGCAACTTAAAGTGTTTTAGTGCTTACTCTTGTTTGTTAGGTTTCTGTGTTAACCACATATTAAGCCCCCTTCACACAAGTAATATGATCTGTCAAAATTTTATGTAGGAGAGTACGGATGGGATCGTCTAAACATAATATGTAATGAAACTATCACACATTGAGAGAAAATACGGATGAAAATTTGACAGTCGTATGGCTCTCTTCATTTTTTGAAATGTTTCAAAAAACATAAAAATTTCATTAGATCAGGGATGTATTTTTATGTAAACAAAACAAAAAAGTGTAAAACACATGTGCAAAAAAAAAAAACAAAAAACATTTTTGGCACAAACAATTATTCCTATTTTGTGAAAATATTTTTAGAATTATATTCAATATTTAATTAATAATTTAATGGATTTAGAAAAAGTTGTTGATTTGTCTCCAGTTTTACGCCGTAGTAGCCACTCCCGGCATTTTAATTTCAATAGAAACTTTAAGCAAATTTTTTCACTTTGTTTATGTTTTTTAACAGCTGTTTTCGTCTTACTTTATTATTGTCTTATACCAATGGTGTAAACACAAAAAAATAATCGTACGACTATTGTTCTCTTTTTTGAAATACGGATGGAATTTCATTTTACTTTTTCATCAGACTTTACATATTACTTGTGTGATCGTGTGAAGGGGGCTTTAGTGGTTATTATATGTTTTATTACACCCAAACCTTTTTTTACACGGTAGATACGTTCCAGTGGATACCGTGTAAAAAAACGCGTAAAAAAAGACAAATATTATGTATGTATGTAAGTGTATAAACAAACTGAAAAGATATTCATAGGATTGATGCAGCAGCCTCCATATGCCTATAAAATTTAAGAACTTTATAAAAACGCACAGATTTAGTTCAATAGTATACACAGAGTTTTTATTTTATTTCATTTTATGATTATAAAAAATAAAGAAAAAACTTAATAAATGTAAAGGGAACCTACCATATCTAGTTTTATTTTTTAAAGCGTAAAAAATGATGCCACATTATTGCTTATGCACAAACTGGGAGTTAAACGGGATTAAACGATTTTATCCGTATAAAAAGGAGCGAACAAAAAAAAAAGTATGTAAATTTGTTAAAAAAAAAACCGTGTTATTTCAAATTCGCGTAAAAAAACCTTCTATTCTTCTATTATAGTTCTTCTGTACCAGTAGTTTTAAACACTCCAACTATGTTTATCAATTGTCCCATACATGAAACAACTACAGTAGTCGCTCGGTTATATGAACTAATTCAAACAGAGCCTGTTCACTAAATGGAGAAGTTCACATAATCGAGAGAATATAAAATAAATAATTCAAAGGATTGTTATTACATTAAGTTTTTATTTTTAATAAGCTTTTTAATGTATATGTACATGAAAGTAGTCGGTTATATTTTTTGTACTTTTTTGCTACAAGGGATTTCTGTAGTGCTTTGTCCAAGATAACTTTAGTGAATGCTTCGATTGTCTCCGTTGTGCTAATTTCAGCTGTTACGATGCACTGTTCTTGATCATCATCTTCAACTTCGCTACCTATATCTTCGCTACCAATGTCTTGATTCCAAGTCTAAATCTCTTCCCGTACACCATTCGTTAATTCATTGACTAGATCTATGACTTCATTCATAGGTGCTTCCATGCCGTTTTGATACTGAGTGGAATGTCTTCTTCCGGGTAATTTTCTTCCTCAAAACTCAAAATATTCTTCCAACACTTTTGTATTGTGGATGCAACAACCTTATTATATTGTATACGTATGCACACACTTGGTTATCTCGGGGAAGAACCGATTTTTAATATGTAAGACAATCACTCAACACTCAAAACATTAAAAAAAAGCAACGGTTGAAAGCTGTTCACATAACAGAGATAGGCTGTGTTCACTCTCTAAGAACCTCCTGTGTTTAACTTTTGTTGTTCACTATTCTGGAAGTTTACATAACTGGATATTCATATAACCGAGCGGCTACTGTATTAACTATTATTTGTTGACAGGGTGTCGGTGCCAATTAAATTAAAAATTAAATTATGTATTTAAACACCACCAGTAGTTTTAATTTATATATTTCTCGTATTTAATATATATTAATATTTAATATGCGTTGATTTACAGATGAAGTGAGAGAATTAGCAATTCCATCCAGAGATGAAGAATGTCCATTTAAAATTGGCTAAAATTAAAGTTTCATGTTTATTTTATAGAGATTTCTATAACTTTATCAACATACCTCTTCGTACCTCTTTGTCCTTGAATTAAATGGAGAATTAGGATGCGATTCTGCCAATTCCCACATACGGGGAGCTATAATTTCTAATTGATCCGACCAAAATATTTTTAAAGCAAAATGTTTTACTTCTTGTTTTGACTTAATTATCTACTATTTACTTAAAACTTTTTAGGAAATTTTTTAACATTTTTCTTCCCATCGTCATTCCTTAGCCAGCTGTTTTTGACAATATGATTCCTGTTTAACAAAAACAAAATGCCTGTGGTTTTTGTATTGTTGTACTTATTGTAATATCAATCCCACCATATATGAATTCGCCTTGGTCATGTGTCACTAAATAGTAATTAGTAATACATAATTGGTTGGCAAATTTGCTGTGAAATGCGTAAACATACATACATATTCTATATTCAATTATAATCTAATAATTCGCAAGTAATAAAAAAACACTTGATTTGTTACTGATAACAAATTTAAACTATTGCTTCGATACATTCCTTTATACAATATTTTTTATTGTACAATAACTTATAAATTAACAAAAACAATTGCAGTAATACATATCCGAAGTCTTTTGTTCTATGACTATAGGTACATACAATATATATATATACATATATATATGAGTATAATAAATAAAAACTTTTAACAATTACAATTATTTACACATGCATACATACATATTTAATTCTACATAATTTTGGTTTTATCTTGCGTATCGACAGATTGTATTTATAAGAAACGAAAGTAAAGTCAAATATAATATCAACATAATACGTATTGGACACATAGCCTTATTTGCTTAATATGATTAATGGATTCGATTTTTTCTAATCTAACGCATCAGAGCCTGTATTGGGTAAGAGCCAACAGAGAAATCCACTTACTGAAAGAACAGATTTCAGTTAAAATTTGTTACAATTTGTTTATGATGATGTTACTTACCGAAGAGCATTGCTGAAAAGACGACAATGGGAATAATACAATTAAGATCAATGAGAAACCCAAATATAAGATTTCCAAGTAGTGCCCCACTTCGACCGAAAGTCATTGATAATGCAGCTGCCATAACTCTGAAATATGATGGAAATTAGTACATATTTAATATTTCTATTTCAATTTTGTAATAAGTAGTATTAATATAACAACAATTTTATACAGAAATGTTTAAAAAATGCAAAGTCGCATGAAACGGATGGTATGGTCATTCGGCTTAATTTATGTGACACATTCTATTCTTTGAGTAGTAAGCCTCTTTTAAATGCTTTCAAAAGTTTAACCAATTATGTAAAGTAACTCATCCCACACATTGAGTTTTATACTAAATTATCAATTAGTATCTCTTACATACATATAAGTATGTATATTACTTAAGGGAGATTTAGGCGATCACAGAAGTTGAACAATTGACCGAGTTTTTGTGTAGAAAAGAGCGCATAGTATCGCGTTAACTCAATGTGTAGTGAGAGAGTATGACATTAAGAGAAAATAGTGCTAGTAATTTGGCAGTCGTACGGCACTTTTCATTTTTGTAATTTTTCAAAAGTAATCACATTTCCTTTGATCGGGATTCATTTTACTTTGTTTTGGTTATCATATAAACACAAATAAATATGTCGTAAGATTTTTACTCTCATTTTTGAAACAAGGACGGAATTCTGTAATATTTTCTCTACTATTTTACGTATGTAAAGCCCTTATCATGTACTCTAGCCTTAAAATGGTTGCTCTTATTGAGATCAGAAGGGGAAATAAATTTCAAATAGATATTTTCTGAAAATAACTTTTAAAGTTTTGTTCAACCTTTCCTATAAGAAAATAATTAATTAAGTGAACGTAAAGTGTTTCTGAGATATTTACAGCATATTTCTAAAATATAATAACTGTAATGTTTTAAATGTTTTATTGCCCATTACTATCCGTGAGTCAGATGACTTGACTTCTTTCACCACCCACGTTTGTGTGTGTTAATTTTATCCATGAATGGCAAGTATAAAGTCGACTCCGAACATCAAATTTTTGGCAATTTTATTTACTCTCATAGTTTAAGTCGAAAGAAGTCACCGACATTTTTTCCATATTTCGGTTGCGTCTTATAAGCCCATACACCACTTATTAGGCTACGGCGACTGTAATATTTTAAAATATCTGAGTATAAAATGGGCAGCAAATTTTTTAATTTTCATTTGAATTCTATCCATGCAAATGATAAATTTTTCATATAAAAATATCGTTATTACCTTAAATTTGTAGGAAATAGATCCACCATAACGCAATATACTGTGCTTATACTTAAAGACGTCAGCGCTTCAAAGATGCAAGAAAGCACTAAATTTTCTAGCGATGTTCTAACAAAATAGAGGCCGATTGTAACTACACCTGCCGCTGTTAAACTGAAAACTATATTATACGATTTAATTAAAAATGATCTCGATTCAACAAGTTCTCAATGGACTTACCCAGGAAAAACTTAATACCCAATCGATGAACACAGAGCGGTAACCAAAAACTAGTAGGAATACATGCTAAACCGATAATGATCGTATGCAAAAACACTTTTTCGTCAACTGCATCATAACATGATTCGAATGTTCTAGAATAGAAATTTAATAATACGATATTAAAAATGAAAACAACATAATTACAAACTTAATGTATGTACATATATATAGTTGGTACATGGACAACAATTTTTTTTGTCTTACACAATAATTTACTACCTAGTATTGTTTGACCAATTATTTGGGTTAATTATAAAAGCATGAACTTAACACTGCATCTGTTCAATTTGTTTACTATATGTATTATACAAAACAAGAAAATTCCCTGAAAATAATTTCTATTTTTACTTTTAATTGCCAAATTAAACTAACTAGAACGTGACCTAAGGAATTAACTTTAAGCTTTTCCGAATACCTGTAAAAGTAGAATCATGCGACCGCACACGTAGCGAAATCTCTCAATACAAAAATAGAGTTATAACGTTGTTACGTAACATTTGTTTACCTGTAATCGACCTATTGCATGTTGATTACAATGTGGCATAAATATCACTGTTAAATTTTGTATATACGTTACGTGTTGATTACAATGTGGCATAAATATCACTTTTAAATTTTATATATAAGTTATGGTTTGGAATAAAGCAATGTTTGAATTAAAATAAAATTTATTTATTTTTGCCATTATTGAATTGAGTCAACAACTATTGAGTCAGATAAAGAATGGAATGAAGAAGCCCCTTCCAGTTGAATATGTGTAGTACACACTTGATTACAGTACAATCTCCCATAGGTAGACAACAATTGTAGAGCTAGTTTTGCCCGTTTAAGAGGACGTTACTGTTAATTAATTCAACAGGACGTTACTTTTAATTAATCCAACATTTGCTGTTAAACCCCCCAATGTTTTCGATAACAGCTGCTGAAGTATGCAATAAACATAATAACAATAAGATGTTATTCGGTTATTTTGTTGTCCTCAGCAAAAGTTCTTCTCTTCTGCGGATACTTCGGACGAGTGTATACCAGACCATCAAACTTCGCGTAGTACTACAAATATCAATGAGTATTGCAAATAATACATGAAGCTTGTCAAATGTATATGTGTACTAAGACTGATAGCGTCCACTCTCTCTTCTGCCTATGAGTTATTTTGATTCCAAATAAAATAATAGAAAATATGGAGGCAAGTTTATTTATTTGAAAATTAATTAAATTTTTTACTATTTTAGTTATATAAATGTAATTATTATAATTATTAAATAAAGGGTGCATTCCTATAAAATTGCATGTACACATTTCATTTCATCTGAGTATAATATGTATACAATAAAAGAAAACAGGACTTTTTAAATGTTTACCATTTTTGCTTGAAAAAAGGGAAAAGTAGAGAAATTGCTAATAACCCTTTACGATTTGTGGCGAATTGTTAATTTTAAGAAAATGCTATAAATTAAAGAAATACGTTAAATGTAAAAAAATACAAAATTGTGATGTTTTTTTAAGAGACTTAAATTTTTAATTTAAATTTAGTCAATTAACGTATAAGAATTTTTATTGAGTTATTTATAGAAACTGCAGATTTTAAATAAAAGTAATATAATGTATCTTTAGTATTAAAAAAAGACTTTTTTCAATACGTAGAATACAATAAAACACTTACGAATTCGATACAACAATTGATGAAACATCGCAGATAGATGCTGATACACCAGGGTATAACTTTTCATAAAAGTCAAACCTTTGAAATAATTCGGGAAACCATACCATTAGAGTGTAATAACTATAATTATAAATTAAAGAATAAAGTTAGTCCTAACGAAACAGACAAAAATTTATACCACTTCATATAAATTGCATCCTTAAGAAAATTAAATAGACCTTCTAACCTTGTTGTAAGGCAAAATTGAATGCCGCATGTTAGAGATGTGTTTCTCAGATGTGGTTTTTTGCATAGTGTTTTCGTTTGGGACCAAATTTCAGAAAGTAATAATTTAAGTTCTTCAGGTTTACGAAGTCTTAAATTACGCACTCTTTTCTCGCCAGTCTTTTCTGATGATCTGTTTGGTGCTATTAAGCTCTTGCACTGTTTATAAAAAAATTAATTATTATTAAGCAAATTTTTCAGTTTATTTTCGTAAAATTATAATAATACTGTTTTCTTACAGGATAATCTTCTGGTTTGCGACCAGTATTTTTAACAAACATGTGCACGAGAATCTTAAGTGCTTTATCTGTTTCGCCGTGTTCAAGCAGAAATTTAGGACTTTCGGGAAAAGCAAATAGCCAGCAACCTAATAACAAACTAGAAGGCAATATACATTATTGTTTTTGAAACTGTTAATCGTTAGTAGAAAATATTTACCTGGGTATCGCACAAATTGCTACGAATAAATTCCAACTATGATAGAAGAAACCTCCATATTCCAAATGCATAACAATAGGAATGATTATCCAAGCAATTCCTGTTAAAAGATTATAAAAAATATTATTTTCAAACCGTTTTATAAGCAGCGCTATTAAATATATATAAAAATAATTGGGCAATTCACACGACTTTGTATCGTGTATGTTGTATTGAATACACTTTTTCTTTGTGAACTCTTTGTTTATGTCCGCAGATGGCAAAATCCCATCCCAGCGATCAACTTGAAGAGGCCTATCCACCAACAGAGGGCGCTAGAATATTAATATAAGCTTTTGTGTAATGTGATGTAACTTTATCTAAGCTTTGGCGTTTTTTTACATTACCCTGTAATTGTGTTTAACTTAGGTCTCTTGTATTCAGCGTTGCCATTTGCCAAGTTTTCCCTTTTTTCCAAGTTTTTTAGGATGCGAAAAAGTTTTCACTAAATTTGTTTTCTAACAAAACAAGTTTTTTCGATAAAATTAATTTTAAATTTTTTTCAATAAATTTAATGATAATAACACGCAATAATTACATTTTTAAAGGAAATGTTATGTATTTTATTAGTCCTGGGCAAAAGTAGCAAAAAACACCAATAGAGGGTACCGGTCTCCCGTGTTTCCTTTAAACATTTTGGACCTTTTGTAGAAAACAAGTTTTTTTTTGGCAAAAAAAAAATTTTATATACAAGTAAAGTTCTGTTAGACTAGACAACAAAACTTTGCAAGTATGTATATAAAATTTATAACAGTGCATATATTCGCAAAGTGGTGTGTTATAATTTCAATAGCACTGGCACACTTTGTGAATTTATTCAATATAAGAACCAAAGGGTTCTTTCTATGCACTGTTATACCAACGTTTCTTGGCTTATGATAAACTCAAAAGTGGCCGAGATATCGAATTGTGGTGTGAAGATTACAATTGGTAATCGAGTTCAACCACCCAATTTGATATCGGTGTTATAATTGGTGATGGTGCGTTGGCGAAATAGCAAAGCACATCACCTTTTATAAGAATTCTTGAAATCCACCGGTTATATGAAATAGACACCCATAAATGAATGTTATTCGCTTCAATTGTTGATAGATCTGGGGCCTAATTCTCGCATTCGTGATCGAAATTGTGTTCGAATAGAAAATAATTTCGAAAGCGAGAAATTTTCTGATGATGTTACTCGATACGAAACGAATCGATTTGTTACTTAAGTGTTGTGAAACGAGTTAATTATTTCGTTTTAGAGCACTGACTAAAATTCAAAAATTGTAAATAAAAAACATATGTTTTCTTACAAAAATAAAAGAAATTTAATTAATCCAAGGAAGAAAATTTTATTAAAGTTGTAATATTTCATATAATGGATAGTATATTTTGATTTTACTCGTTTTCTTCTGATTCTGAGGAAAAAGAAAGCATATACTTAAAGACATACATATATTTATACATCTGTTATGTAAACTAAAACAAGAGTTTGTTAAACTACATTGCGCCACAATTTTGCATCGTTGATTGGTGCGCCGGAAGCATTGAGCTTAGTTGTGAGCTGTTCCCACAGCTGATTAGATCTCTTGTCTTTCCATGAGGAGTATTTGGTAAAATACTCTTTGCCAATTCTGAATGCTTAACCACGAAATTAATTCGCCGTGGTCTAGTAGGTAGTGTGTTGTCTTATTAAACGAAAGGTCCGAGTTCAAATCCCAGGTCGGACATCAAAACGAAAATATGAAAAAAAAATTTCGGCAATTTCGTCTCAGCAGATTTCTGGCAAAAACTCTGAGAGTAAAAATTACCATGAAAAGCTTCTCAAAAATCTGAATTGGGAGTCGACCTTAAACTGTAGGTCCCGCTACTCATGTATAAAATTAACGCACACAACACGAGTGGTGTGAGAAGCTAGGACGTTGTACAATGGGTCAATTCGACCTCCGGGTACTGTACTTGTCACAGTTGGCAAGTACACGTCCTCTAACCTAACCTAACCATGAAATTTCCAAGAATTTTTTTCTGGGTGTAATTCATTTTTGAAAGTTTTGACCTACAAATATTGGAATTAATTTTTTATTCATAAATTATTATAAACTTGTTACTTTCGTTTTTTTATATTATCCTTTACAGCAAAAAAAACGTTAATTCGAAAGCTTTAGTGCCTACGAGTAAAAACTCGCAAGGTTGCTTTCGAATAATCACACGTTATCGAATGCCATCATTAGAAATTTCGATACACTTTACTCGATAACGAGTAAGAGAATCCCAAAAGTAAAAAAACTCGCACGTTCGAGTAAAAATTCGTTCGATCACGAATGCGAGAATTAGGCCCCTGGGGTCTAATTCTCGCATTCGTGATCGAAATTGCGTTCGAATAGAAAATAATTTCGATAGCGAGAAATTTTCTGATGATGTTACTCGATACGAAACGAATCGATTTGTTGCTTAGGTGTTGAGAAACGAGTTAATTATTTCGTTTTAGAGCACTGACTAAAATTCAAAAATTGTAAACAAAAACATATGTTTTCTTACAAAAATAAATGAAATTTAATTACTCCAAGGAAGAAATTTTTATTAAAGTTGTAATGTTTCGTATAATGATACTATCCATTATTTTGGTTTTACTCGCTTTCTTCTGATTCTGAGGAAAAAGAAAGCGTATACTTAAAGACATACATATTACATTTACATTTATTATGTAAACTAAAACAAGAGTTTGTTAAACTACCTTGCGCCACAATTTTGCATCTTTGATTGGTGGGTCGGAAGCATTGAGCTTAGCTGTGCGCTGTTCCCTTAGCTGATTAGCTCTCTTGTCTTTCCCTGAGGAGTATTTGGTAAAATACGCTTTGCCAATTCAGAATGCTTAACCATGAAATTAAGTCGCCGTGGTCTAGTAGGTAGTGTGTTAGACGAAAGGCCCGAGTTCAAATCCCAAGTCAGACATCAAAACGAAAATATTTCTTCGGCAACTTCCTCTCAGCAGATTCCTGGCAAGAACTCTGATAGTAAAAATTGCCATGAAAACCTTCTCAAAAATCTGTCGTTCGGAGGCGACTTTAAACTGTAGGTCCCGCTACTCATGTATAAAATTAACGCACACAACACGAGTGGTGTGAGAAGCTAGGACGTTGTACAATGGGTCAATGCGACCTCCGGGTACTGTACTTTTCACAGTTGACAAGAACACCTCCTCTAACCTAACCTAACCATGAAATTTCCAAGAATTTTCTTCTGGGTGTAATTAATTTTTGAAACTTTTGACCTATAGATACTGGAATTAATTTTTTTTTCATAAATTATTATAAATTTGTTACTTACATTTTTTTATATTATCCTTTACAATAGAAAAACCTTAATTCGAAAGCTTTAGTGCCTACGAGTAAAAACTCGCAAGGTTGCTATCGAATAATCACACGTTATCGAATGCCATCATTAGAAATTTCTATACACTTTACTCGATAACGAATAAGAGAATCTCAAAACTAAAAAAAACTCGCACGTTCGAGTAAAAATTCGTTCGTATACGAATGCTAGAATTAGCCCCCAGATGTTTTTTTTTTAGCAGATCTTCAAATAAATAAAAGGTTTAAATTTTCGTTAAAGTGAAGTAACACATTAAAATTTATTTATGGGGTTTCGTTTGTTTTAATTTTATCCTTATATTTATTCATTTTTGGAACCATTTTTATTTGTTGATAAAATTTGTTGAAAATTTCTGTATTTGTTATTTTTTTTTAATTTTAAATTTAATATATTTTAATATTTTACACAATTTGGCAATTTTTGTATACTACACACATATATTTACATATGTATATATTCGGAATTAAAAGTGAAAACGAGTTGTGGTTCGGAACTCCTTTTTCACTTTTGTATTTTTTTATTGATCCTTTTTGATTTTTGAGGGACAATAATAAGTATCGGGTTATTGGCCATTGGGAATTCGCCCTAATGGCTTAGTTTCGCAAAGTGCGTATTGGTTTGGAAATACAGTGGTGGCCACGAATTTAAGACACGACATATGACTGACTTATTTGTGATAATTTTAACAACCCTGTAATATCAAATTTGATATTTTTTTTTTTCTATGTACCCTGTAATGTTAAGAAAAAGTACCGTTATTTTCTTTTTTTTCTTTTTACATTTTGTTGCTTTTTAATCATATTAATGTAAAAACGAGTATTTGAAACTGGCCACGAATTTAAGACATTTCAGATAT
Organism: Sarcophaga rosellei; assembly: GCA_930367235.1. Lineage (NCBI taxonomy): Eukaryota > Metazoa > Arthropoda > Insecta > Diptera > Sarcophagidae > Sarcophaga > Sarcophaga rosellei. Next base: position 68,942,767 of record OV884017.1, on the reverse strand, counting down.
TTCTGATTTTTAAGCAATTTTTTTTGTGTTTTTTGAAGCTAAACGATGAGTAACGAATGCTTTTATTATTTTATGTTGAAATACATCGAAATATTTAATTAGAAATGGCCAGAGGTACTTGGAGCTCCGATGCCGAGCGAAAACTGATCCAACAACTAAAATCTGCTGGAAAAACAGTAATAGAGATATCCATGCTGCTTAAATGTTCTAGATGTAAGATCTACAACGCGATGGAACACATCAAGCAACATGGTACCACCAAAAATATCAAACAGCAACCTAGAGCCCGAAAAACTACACCCAGGGAGGATATTTTAATTTATAGAGTAGCTGCTAGTAATCCTTTCACGAGCTCAACTAAAATAAAAAATAACATTGCATCGGATTTTGGCATTAATATTTCGTCTAGGACAATAAGAAGACGATTAAATGAAAAAACTTGCGTGGGTGTATTGCACAACGTAAACCACTTGTGTCAAAAAAAAATATCAAAGCCCGACTAGCGTTTTCGAGAGAACATCTCAAGAAACCCATGATATTTTGGAAAAATATTCTTTGGAGCGACGAGTCGAAGTTTTGCCGCTTCGGCTCTGATGGAAAGCGGTACGTATGGCGCCCTCCAAACCTGGAGCATCATCCAAAGTACACCCTAAAAACGGTCAGACATGGTGGTGGAAATATGATGGTGTGGGCAGCATTTTCCTGGCATGGTGTAGGTCCCATTTACAATATAAATTCTAAAATGGACCACCATGTTTACAAAAATATTGTAACAGACACAATGATACCATTCGCTGAAGACAACATGCCTCTAATATAGAAATTTATGCACATTTCACGTCTAGTGAAGAGTTGCTTAGAGGAAAACGATATCATTGTTCTTAAGTGGCCAGCTCAATCCCCGGACCTCAATCCAATTGAGAACTTGTGAAATGATGCTGAGGAATATGTACGAACAGTTAAACCAAATAATTCAAGCGATTTGTGGGAAGAAATCCGAAGGGCTTGGTATGCAATTCCAAAGCAACGTTATGTGGCATTAGTCGAAAGTTTACCCGGGAGATGTGCTGCTGTGATGAAAAATAAAGGATTTCCCACTAAATACTAGGATTTTTTTTATTAAGCTGAGCTTAATTTATAGAATAGTGTTATATTATGCCTATGTCTTAAATTCGTGACCAGGATAAAACTTGTGTTTATGCATATAATATGTAAATAAAAATTTTTAACCGAATATAGGTAAGAAAATATTATTAATTTTTCTTCATAACATTACAAAAGTCTTAAAAAAAATATCATGGACCCATAATTTTTTCGATAAAATGTAAAAATTATCACAAATAAGTCAGTCATATGTCGTGTCTTAAATTCGTGGCCACCACTGTATGTGCTCGTTTTATTTGATATATAGTACTTTTGTCAAGTTTGCGGTAAGGCGCTAAGTTGATGGCGGTAGTACAGTGTGTATAGCAGGGTGGTCACGGTGACCTTTTGTATATTAGAATATTGTTGTCTTTTAGTTGCGTATCGCGTGATTAGTAGAGATCAGGACGCGGACATTTGCGAGGTGTGTTCTGGTTGAGTTTATTGATTATTTAATTTTTTGGATATTTTTCTTTGATTTCAACTTCGTTGGGAGAATTAGTGAGGAACAGAATCTCAACCTTTCTGTGGATTCTTTTTGGTTCCTACTTTTGTTGCTGTTATTTAGCTGAAAATCTTCCTGTAGTAATCCGTCGGTGCTTAGGTATAATTTTCGTTTATACGAGCTAGGCTTATTATTCAGGTAGATTCGTAGAACTGTTTTTGACGATATTTGTGAACATTGGAACTCTACTACAGTTTGGGTAGTAATTCAGAGCTGATTTGGAGCTGCAAGTTTGAGCGTTCGTTTGGAGAGCGTTTGAATCTGTCCAGAATCTTTTCATTCTTGGGCAAAGATTTTTGTAGTAAAACAGAACAACCTGTGGATTGACTGTTTCGATGTTGGTCATAGGTTGAATGAATGCAGGCAAAATTTGGATTGTTCGGTCTGCGATTTGCGACATCACACTTTCCTGCACCGGGAGGTGTTTCGATCCTCTCGAGAACTTGGAGTTTTCGATGCGACAAGTTCTGCTCGTGCAGCAAAGCTTGGTAGTGATGTGCAAAACTGTTTTACTGCCAACTATGGCAGATTCTTTTAGGGACAGCCATAGTTGGTATTTGTCATCGATGACAAATATTTACAGCTAGGGCTCTGATAAACTCCGGTTCGCAAGCAACTTTTAGTTCGAAAAAGTTGTAGGGAAATTTGGATTACCCACAGCTACGTTTGAATTGATAATGGTTACGTAAGAGCTGTGGTTTTGGTAACTGAACATGGAACAATTATAAAGCCGATTGGAAGGCTTGTAATTCTCCCAACGAACTAAATATTTTGATAGATAACTTTAGCTTATAGTGCCATGGTACCCCGAGGAAATCCAAGAGAGATGAAGATGTTGAGGACGATAAACTGAAGGGTTAATTGAGCCACGACCATACCTGGTGGACGTGTGGTAATACGGGCCGCTGAAGCTAAACCTTCCATTTTACCGGGGAAAATACCTAGTCCGTCTGTCCCTAGGAAGGTTAGATTACAAAACTGAAGCATTGAGGAGGACAACCCGCCCAGTACCCAGGAAGAATATCGGACCTCGTTCGTCCTAATATTCCACCAGGGCACCTAGTTCGTTCCATGGTCGTGAGAGCTGAAGACCTAGTTCGTCGGAAGCTCTAGTTCCAATTTAGTGGAGGAACAATAAGTCTCAAGAATTCGATAGCCAATCTTAGACCATGACACTTATTCCCTAATGATTCTTATTCCATCTGAACTTTTTGTTTCTGATGGATCAGAATTGGAATAATTACAAGCTGGCAAAATTTGGTGAAATTCGACATGTTAAATTAATACAAAAGTTTTGCTTTTCTTTTATCTTCCTAGATATAGACTTGGAGGCGATTACCTTTGATTGCAGTACTGCAAGGGCGCCGGAATGTTTATGTCCGCAGATGGCAAAATTCCATCCCAGCGATCAACTTGAAGAGGCCTATCCACTAACAGAGGGCGCTAGAATATTAATATAAGCTTTTGTGTAATGTTTTTTTTTTTGAAGTCGCCGTGGTCTAGTAGGTAGTGTGTTGGCTTATTAGACGCAAGGCCCGAGTTCGAATCCCAGGCCAGACATCAAAAACAAAATACAAAAAGTATTTCTTCGGCGACTTCCTCTCAGCAGATTTCTGCCAAAAACTCTGAGAGTAAAAATTGCCATGAAACGCTTCTCAAAAAATCTGTCGTTCGGAGTCGACTTTAAACTGTAGGTCCCGCCATTCATGTATAAAATTAACGCACACAACATGAGTGGTGTTGAGAAGCTAGGCCGTAATCCTGACGAAGGGTTGTAATGGCCAATTATGTATGTATGTTTTGTGTAATGTAATGTAACTTTATCTAAGCTTTGGTGTTTTTTTACATTACCCTGTAATTGTGTTTAACTTAGGTCTCTTGTATTGTAAAAGCTGAGCTTAAATATTATTCTTTTTTATAACATCCGAAGGGATGCAACCTAATTTCTCAAATGTTTCGTTAAATTGATAAATTGTTTTAATATTTTGTGCTGATTTGTTTAAAAAAGATTATAAAATTTTGTGCCACAAATGTTAATTAATTTTTATATAAATAATAAATTAGTGAGAAGAAAACCAATAAAAAAAAATGGAAATTAAAATTTGTTAAAATATAAAAAAATAAGTGACTTTGTTTTGTTAAGAATAAATAATGTAAATTCGAGTAAAAGAAAAGTTACAAGTGTCTTTTTTTGTGGTACAATTCGGTGAATAAAAACAGGAAAGTTTTCTTTTTGTGGTTTTATTAGTGGCTTTGGAAGTCTTCTAACTTTTTTCCCCTCTTTTCAGTGTTCATAAATTTGCATCCACAGTTTTGTTTTGGTTGTTGTGCCCTTCCCCCCATATACAGTCCACGGGTTTAACACTCTTAATGCTATACTGTATTGTGTATTGCGCATTCCAAACATCAAAAAACGATAAGAAGAAGACAACCAGTATTCATAATTTGATTTTCAACCAACAAAATGAAAAATATTACGGAAAAAAGTAAATTAATCAATTATTTGTGCGAACAATTATAATTTTGAAATGTTAATTGGTTGACTCAAGTTACATAGAAATTATTTTGTATTTTTATTCTTCTTGATTACTGGTACATATTTACATAAACTGATAGAACGAAACCAATGCAACTTCCAAAAACATATGAAAAAATGTGTATAAGTGTATCGGATTTTTATATGAAAATTATCAACAACAAGCATACACTGTTGCATATTCGTCCAATGAATACAACGATACAAGGGCTTGTGTGAATTGTCCAAATGTATTTTTATGGTATAAGAATATTATTTTTATTGTTATCGGAAACAAAACTGTCTACACTTTCAATTTAAAGCCATGAATAAAAGTTTGAATGCTCCCAACATTTCTTCTATATTTAGAATTTAAAAAAAAATTTGTCCAAAAAAGTAATGACACAGGTTTTCTAGAAATTCATTTAAATCAATAATAAACAAAAAAGCAAAAAAATGCTGTGGACAAAATGTACATACAGTAATTATTAATAATGTAAAATGTTATTTTTCACTTAATAATTTCAAGTTAAAGTTTTTAGTGCAATATTGTTTATGGGTTGAAGAAAAAAACCCATAAGTCGTGAGACTTTAGACATTTAGTTGTTTAATTTCGAAATCAATATCTTTTAAAGTCGAAACTGATGTAAACTTATATAACAAATTAAAGTAGTGCGAAAAAATATATACGAAAACATATTATACATATATATATATATATATATACATTAGAGCGACTCAAGTTGTATGGAAGCGAAATTCGTGCAAGATGTACCCCCTCAAAATGAACATTGGTATGTTTTATGATGACATTTAAAATATTTCGGCTCCAGCTTTGACCTCTCGTGAGCTGGACCATTTTGAAAAAGGGTATATTTTTCCATATTTTGTCAATTTGAGAATCTGTTTCCTAACCAACATATACAACATGAGTAGGTAGGTAGGTAGAGGTGGCTGCCCATCCAAGAACGTTTCTTGGATGGACTCACTTAGGCCGCATTGGGCCCATTGTGCTACCACAGTTAACTCTTATCCCCTAATCTCGAAACCATTCGGAGCTCCTGATGAAGCGATTCAGGCTGCCAATGTCAATCCTTGACAGTTCCTCTAGATCATCCATATAGTAAGTGCCCAAGTACTTCCTTCTTCTTTGGCAAAGAGCCGGGCATGTACCCAGCAGGTGAGGGACAGTCTCCTCTTCCTCCTCATCCCTGCAGCTTCTGTAGAAGTCGTTAGCAAGGTGTCCGAGACCAATGCGCCTCGCATGTGTACCCATAATGCAATGCCCCGTAATGACACCGACAACCACACTGAGCGCGCCTCTTTGGAGTTTAAGTAGACTCATTGTGCGCCCCTCATCCAGCCTTGGCCAGATTTTACGAGCCGTTCTACCCGTGTCCGAGGCCGCCCACCTGTCGTTGACGGAATCGACGATCGCATTATCAATTATGAGCTTGCAGGTCCTCATAGGTATGCCCAGATTCGAGAACTCATCGGAGAGTTCGATGGTTGTGCCCCGCCTGGCAAGTTCATCTGCTCTGCAGTTACCCGGAATTCCACTGTGCCCGGGTACCCATATGATATGGATATCATATCGTTCCGCTATCTCGTCGAGATATCTGCGACAGCCGTACACCGTCTTGGAGTTTATCACGTTAGAACTTAGAGCCTTGATAGCCGCCTGGCTATCAGAAAGTATGAGTATACAACATGAGTATCATAAGAAAGGTTTTTTCAAGGCGCGTCCAACTGTATATACAATTTGTGCAAGGACAATCATCCATGTCCTTTTTTAAGGATATTCTATAAAAAAAACGGTTTTTGATTTTTTTCTTCAGGGTTGTTTGTAATAAATTAACCAAATTAACATATTTTAATCTTTAGTCGATTTAATTAAATACGGGTCTCAGCTTTTTTTGAAATTCGCCCTAGTTTGCCCTTTTTCCAAAAATAAAAGTTTTTTAAAAAAATTACTGGCAACGCTGCCCACGGGGACATTGGTGCCGACGTCTGAGGTATACATACATACATTGTCAAATAAAAAAACAAACTAAAAAGTCTTGCTTTTATAAAATTTATGTGCAAATAACCTGTGGAAAAATATGTTACCGTTTGTTTTGTAGAAATGAAACTATGTATATCGATTCGCACCGAAATAAAAAACCTTTATTAAATAAATTTTTAGAATTACATATTTAGAAAGAAACAAAACAAATGTTGTCATATCCTTCAGAAATGATTATTCATGCAAAAAAATTATAGAAAAGATTCCGACTTTGGAAGTTTGTGCGCTCCATCTGACTTATTTTTTGAAGTTTGTAAAATTCACATAAAAGTCTTCGAAAAAATATTTTGAAAAAAATAAAGCTATAAAATCATAAAAACATTTGTTTTTGAGCAATGCGTACGTTGCACCAAAAATACAATTTATTCCTTTTGGTTTGATGAGAATAACGAATGTTATAAACACAGAATGGAGATGCTTAATTCACTAGTTGTTATTTTACTACGGAAGCATTCCACATGGGAAACATACAAATTCAAATTCTTCAGTATGGAAAAAGTTAGAATTTTGAAACATTAAAATGATAAATAAATTTAATTAATACTAAACGAAAAAACATTCGTTTTATTACAACTTCATTCTGTATAAAAATAGAGACAGAAGTTCATACATAATTGAACTGTCTATAAAATTAGAATAGTCTAAAAAATACCATTATAATTCGGTGCGAATCGATATAGTTTCATTTCTACAACAATAAAACATGGATTCTTACCCTACAATTTAAATAATTTGCACATAAATTGTATGTAAACAAAACTTTTTTTAGTTTTTAATATTATTTAACACTAGCTGTACCCTGCGCGCTTTGCTGCACTACAAACTAAAATAAATTTGAAGGAAAGACATTAGACAAATATCCAATTAAGTTTGAATCATTTTATTGATTTTGTTTCCCGTTGTCCAGATGATTCAGACGAACGGGCCTGAGTAGTACGCATTCGATCAAGTGATTCATTGTTCAAGTGATTCATGCGAACGGATCTGGGCGGCATGTACTCGAAGATTTTTCAGTCTCAATGCTGATTCTGAGGCTAGTAATGCTCTTTTCTTTTCTTTTCAACACAGGATCAAATGCACAGTTTACGATTTAATTAATTTCGAAGAATTTTCAGTGGCGCCACCTGTCGGAAATTGGTTATACCAACTTAGAAACCTTCGTCGGCTCATGCGCAACAACTTTGCTAAAGATTAAATGCATAGTTTACGATTTCATAAAGTACATTCATTTTTATATATATAGATAATTTAAACTGGAAAAAAAATAAATAAAACAAAAGTCTACGAATTTAATTTTGGTTATATTTTTCTTATTTGGTGAATTTTTTCACAAATGTTGTTTACAAAATTTTTTTCTTTCCCTTCTATCTTTCCCCCCGCGTCGTTCTTTATACTTTATTTTCTTTGGTTTTATACATCAAGAATCACAGATAGCATACTTGTAGGGGTAACTACTATGCGTATGAGTAATATATTTCAAATGCAATTAAATATTAAGTATGTAGTATGTAGCATACGTGGGCATGGCCCCTCGCTCATTTGGAATATCAACATAAAAAGTAGCCTATAACTCCTTCCAGACATACAGGAAGATACTGTGAAAATTTCAAGAAAATCGGTTCAGCCGTTTAATCGTCTATAAACTTCAAACATACAAACATACAATCAAACACACATTCATTTTTATATATAAGATGAATGTTTTTTCACGAAGAAAATAAAAACAAAAAATATGTTTATGCGAATGTACAATATACATACATATGGATGCTACTTTTTGTTCTCTTTCTCTCAGAAGAGCACGAAGATTTAGCTTTCCCTGTTACCCAGCCCCCTCATCATAAAGAAGCACAAAATTTTGTCAATTTTAAATACACCACTGTGTGCAACATCTTTATATATTTGTAGTCTTTGATGTAACAAACACATACTTTAATTCTTTTTAATTATATTTTTTATTTTATTTATTTATTGTAATTAACATAGCACAACAAGACATAAATCTTATAAGTGACAGTGCTATGTTTAGAATCAAAAAGACGTTAAGTATATAAAAAATTAACATTAATTAAAAATAAAAAAATTAAGTATAAAGTTCAAAGTGTATATAAAGCTATTAAATCAAATATAAAGAAAAAAAGTTTTAACACATAGGAACTTAGAAAACTAACAATATTTCTACAATATAAAAGAGTTTAAAGATAATAAATTATAAAAAATATAAAAAAGGTAATAATTTAGAAAATCAGTTTAATAAAAATATAATATAGATGTAAACCTAAAAAAATAAAAACAAAAAAATTATAAGTATGCACTTCCTCTAACTTAAGGTGTTGTAAAAAATATTATTTATGAAAATAATTTAAATAACTCCTTTTTGAACGCATTTGCATTGCCTAGATTTTGAATATAATTTGGTAGAGAATTCCAAAGACTAGTAGTGTGTATAAAAAACTGTCGCTGAGACAGAAGAGTCTTAAAGCGTTGCTGAATAATCTTCATACCACGGTTGGATCTAGCAAACTTAATTCTACTAAATAAATATTCAGGCTGTTTGGTATAAATTATTTTATGAAGTAGAATAAGACATTTGATCTTCAGGAGATTATCAAGTTTTATACCAAGAATCCGGTATGCCAAATGTGAGATGTGATCACGACGCCCTTTACGAAAGACATATCTAGCTATGTTATTAAATGCCAAATTAAGTTTCCGGTTGTCATCATTGTCACAATTTGCGAAGATTTCACACCCATACAAAAGTACTGGAATTAAGTATGTTCTAGCCAGCTGCATTCGAATGGCAGAAGGAGTCGAATCAATGACAGTCCACAAGTTCCTAAGCATACAGTAAATTCTACTGACAATGACATTTACATGGCTAGACCACGATAAACTGCCATTGAAGACAATACCCAGATTTTTTGCAGATGTGACAAAGTCAATTTTATTTCCCCTGATGCTCAACTCAGGTACGACAAAAGATCTGTTGGTCCTCGAAAGAATAATACACTTAGACTTAGAAGGATTGATGCATAGTCCATTAGCCGAGGCCCAGCTGTCAATCCTTGCTAAGTCACGATTAATGTAATCCAAACAAGAATTAATATTCTCCTTAGGAGTACTAGTATATAGCTGCACATCAATTATATATTATATAATATATTTTATATATTCCGATAAAATTATTTAATGCAATAATATTCGTAATACCTTAAAACATTTTGTGCAATAATATGTGCAGACGGTAGACAACTACGTGATTATTCAAAACAAGTTCCACTCAAAAAATTATCAGTTCGTGATGTCAACAAGTTAAATACCTAAAATAAGGCAATTATCAAAAATATTGCGAACGAAAGAAATAATTTAACAAAGAAGTTTACAAAATTAGTTGCTAATGAAAAATGTATTATATAGGGTTATCCATTTCGTGGTTTCAAAAGCAAACGTAAATAAAACACGTATAAAAATTTTTTTTCATGATATTTCTTTTTTTATTGTTAAGTTTGAACGTAGATATTATGTGTGAAACACTACATCATTTAAATGACCACCACGCGAAGTGTTGCAAGCATTGATTCTTTTGAGGTAATTTTCGACCACTTTTTTGACACATATTGGGCGGCATCTCAGCCAGTAAGCTCCAATCACACCTTCTGACCAAAGGGCGCACCAAACAGTGACTTTTTCTGGATGTAATGGCCTCTCTTCAATTACTTGAGGATCCTCAGAACCCCAAATACGACAATTTTGTTTATTAACATACCCACCAAGTGTGAAATGTGCTTCATCGCTGAAGAAAAGTTTGTTCGAAAAATTGCCGTCCACCGCCAATCACCATTTTTGCAGTAGGTTTTGATAAATTTTATGCGTTGTGTGATAGTTAAGCGATCCATTTTCGTCAATGTCAGACTTTCAACTGAAAAGAAAAAATTGATTTCGCAACTTAGTTTGACAGATGTCGAATTCCAGTCCCATACTTTTGAAACCACGAAATGGATAGCCCTATACATATTGTTACGAAAATGGTAATCGTGTAACATCGTTTAACAAAAATAAAAACTATATACCAACATCAGCAGTATGAAAGAAAAGGGGATAGACAAGCAATCCAGAAGGCAAAAACACACACCGTAAACAAAATACACAAACAGCAATGAAACACCGATAATGATTTCGAGAAGGTGGAGAAACGAACATTCGACTTCAAGATCATTCGTCAGACTGTTTACGTGGGCATATAAAAAGTCAATAAAAAGCAGGCAACGAGTACTAAAGCCGAAAGTCCATACCATGCGTTTTATTCGACTTGCATTACATGCTTTTCGCACATTCTATGCGTTTTTTATTGCAAGTTACACACAATGCGTGAAGTCGCCGTGGTCTAGTAGGTAGTGTGTTGGCTTATTAGACGAAAGGCCCGAGTTCAAATCCCAGGTCAGACATAAAAAAAAACGAAATATGAAAAAAATATTTCTTCGGCGACTTCCTCTCAGCAGATTTCTGGCAAAAACTCTGAGAGTAAAAATTGCCATGAAAGCTTCTCAAAAATCTGTCGTTCGGAGTCGACTTTAAACTGTAGGTCCCGCTACTCATGTATAAAATTAACGCACACTACACGAGTGGTGTGAGAAGCTAGGCCGTAATCCTGACTGAAGGGCTGTAATGGCCAATTATGTATGTGTATAGATGGATTAAACCCCAGGTTTTTTGAAATATTGCTGTATAAACTTTTGCCTTATGTTACTCATGTGTTTAACACAGTACTAACTAAATCAACATTTCCTGATGAATGGAAAAAATCAAAAATTACACCAAGACCTAAACAAAACAACGAATTTCGGCCAATAGCTATTCTTCCCTTCTTATCGAAAGTTATTGAAAATATTATGAGTGAGCAGATCAATGAATATGTAAGGAACCATAATATTTTATGTGATGTTGAATCAGGATTTATTAAAGGAAGGAGTTGTATGACAGCCTTAACAAATGTAGTTGTGAATCTAAGAGCTGATCTTGATAATAATATGATTTCCATTTTAGTTTTACTCTATCACAGTAAAGCTTTCGATACATTTGATCACTCCATATTATTGAAAAAACTGGAAAAACTTTTCTTTTTCTCAGAAACAGCTTGTAGATTGTTATGGTCATATCTCACAGGTCGATCTCAGATTGTATTTTATAATGGAACATATTCTGAAAGCCTTGATGTTAATAGAGGTGTCCCACAGGGCTCAGTGCTTGGACCGCTATTATTCTGCTTATATGTATGTATATTAATGATTTGCCGGATACTTTAAAGCATTGTAAAATACATATGTATGCTGATGATGTCCAAATATAAGTTAACAACAAAGTTAACAATAAAATCTTTTCTTTACTTCTCTTATTCTTTTTATTGTCTTTTTTGCAATTGCAACAAATTATAGTCTGTTGAACTTAGTTGAACAAAAAAACTGCTTATCATTCTCTTTTATTTTTTATATCAATAAACTACTTACTTTAGCATAATTCGATTTGAAACCACTTTTTGTTTACTAAACATTTTTTGATTAATTCTTTTGTATTTTTAACTATAAGCACTTTTGTAAATTAATTTAAGTTATAAATATTAAATTTTTTCCCAAATAAAGTCAGTTATAATAAAACTCAAAACGAGAATAAGTTCTTTTATTCTTAATTTATACAACGGCGGTTCTTCAAGTGGAATTAACGCATGTGTCAACAATATAAACTCTGATTTGCAGAAAATAGATATCTGGACCAGAAACAATGGAGTTTGCATCAATCCCACAAAATCAAAGTGTATTTTAATAGATAGAATTAATAGAAAGATTGCTGACGATATTCAAATTAAAATAAATAGCAATGTAATTGAATTTGTGAGCTGTTCAAAAAACTTAGGAGAAATTTTTAATAATAAACTGACCTGGTCCAATCACATTGCTTCTGCAGTAGGTAAAATTTATGGTATGTTGAGAAATCTTTGGGCTGTAAAATGTTCAACACCTTTTGAAATACGAATGCTGCTTGCTAAAACTTATTTGTTACCAGTCCTTTTATACGGATGCGAAATTTATGCGAATTGTGATGCAAATGATTTCCGGAAATTGAAAGTTGCCTATAATAATATTGCAAGATATGTCTTCAACCGAGGAATACGTGATTCCATATCTGTGTTCTCATACCAAATTTGCAATATGTGTTTTGAAAATATTTTGAAGTTTAAGAGTTTGATGTTTTTGCATAAAATAATTTATACTGCACAACCGACTTACCTATATGAAACAATAGGTTTTGGCAGATCGGCTAGAGGACTTGTATTGATTCAAAGAAAATATAAAACTGCCTTTTCTGAGCGTCAGTTCTTTATTTATTGCACTCGACTTTGGAACCAATTACCGCAGAGAATTCAAATAATTAGCAACGCAACCAGATTTAAAATTGAACTAATGAAATATTTTTCTAATATTATTTAACTTGTAGTCATATTTAATTATTACATTATTATTAAATTTATTGTTTGTATGCAATCATTAGCACTTTAATTTATAAGATTTATATCTTGTTGTGTTAAATTTGAAAATAAAATAAATAAATAAAATAAAAAAAAATTAAATATTTAAAATATGTCTTTCTACGAAAAGTATACGTATAAAGGCTAGTCCACCGCCTTGGATTTTAACGAAATCCTTTAACGTATAAAGCTTATTCTCGATGGAAAATGTTTAAAACCCCGCAACTAAAAACCATCCATACTTATGGTAACCAATTTCAACTGGGTCAGCTTAGTGGTAACAGATCAGGTTCACTTAACGCCAGCTTCTTCTTTTATGCTTCTATTGGGCGGTAGCTCAGCCATAACTTGACGAATGTTGGTTTTTAAGTGCTCAAGAGTTGAAGGTTTATCTGCATAAACACAGTCTTTCGCGTAGCCCCACAAAAAAAGTCTAATGATGTCAAATCGCATGATCGTGGTGGCCAGTTGATATCGCCATGAAGAGAAATTACGTGGTCAGGAAATATCTCTTGCAATAAAGCCATATTCGCTCGAGTTGTGTGGCATGTGGCACCGTCTTGTTGAAACCACTTATTCTCCTAGTCGTATTATTCAATAGCAGGCAAAAAAAAAGTCGGTTATCATATGACCATAACGCTCCGAATCGACGGTGACAGTCGTTCGATCGTCGTTTTCGAAGAAGTAAGGCCCAATCACACCTTCGGACCAAACAGTGAATTTTTCTGGATGTAATGGCCTCTCTTCAATTACTTGCGGATTATCAGAACCACAAATACGACAATTTTGTTTATTAACATACCCACCGAGTGTGAAATTTGCTTCATCGCTGAAGAAAATTTTTGTTCGAAAAAATTGTTCAAGCTGGCTTCAATTGGTCAGCTGGCTTCAGTTGTTGCATGAGCTGGACTTTATATGGATGTAGGTATAGATCTAAATGCAAACTATGCCATAATGTGCCGTAAGGCAGTCCTAATTCCTGAGAACGACGAGGAATCGACACATTCGGGTCTTCGGCAACACTTTCACTTACAATAGCGATATTTTCAGCGGAACGAGCGATACGATGATGCACAGGCCTTTCAATATTTGTAACCATTCCCGTCTCTTCAAATTTCTTCACAATTTTGCCAATTGCTTGCATAGTTGGACGATTATTTAAGCCATAATCTCCTCTTAAAGCGCGCTACTTGGCTGTGGCAGAATGACCATTTTTGTAGTAGGTTTTGATCATTTTTATGCATTGTGTGATAGTTAAGCGATCCATTTCGTTAATGTCAGACTTTCAACTGAAAAGAAAAAAATTGGTTTCACAACTTTGTTTGACAGATGTCGAATTCCAGTCACATACTGTTCGAAACCACAAAATGGACAGCCCTTTACTTCATAATTTTTGAATCTTATAAGATTCTCTAGTAAAATGGGGTTCGGAAATAAGGCACACATTAATCTTTTCATTATTCAGAACTACTTCTAGCTATCTTTGATTCTTCATTAGGCCATTAGAATTCCATAACATAATTTTTAACTCCATTTAAATTTCAATCTTGTTGCGTTATCTGTTCCAAAACATTTAAGCGATGTTCTATAATTTTGAAAAACTCTTCCTACCTACTTAATTTACTTAAAATTTGTGACAACGCCCCGTTACTTGTCGAATCATTATTTCGATTTTTCAGAACAGATGCGTAAGATAAATGTTGATCTACTTTGCTCTGTTGACCAGTTTGTTTAAATGGATTGTTCAACCCTCTCAAGTTTTGCGGATCTCCACTTTTATTTGTTTGTCAAAAATGGCACACAATCTGATTACCCAGCAAAGGCTAACCCAACACCCAATGATTTTTTGGACGGACTCTGGTTTGGTATGGCTGGAGAGGAACTGGAGAAATGTGGTCTCTTATGGCAACCTAGCCGGTATTGGCAGTCGTGGTTGCAATTTAGACGGACCAAAGTATGACGAATTAGAGAATGAACCAACCTGGGTGAAGGAAGATCCGACAAAGTGGCTAACAACACATCTACCCTGCGAAACTCAAGCTGAAGCTGAAACTGTAAACCCAAAACCATCTATGAACTTCACTCAACCTATCCAGGACATTTTGGAAAGATTATAACCAGCATCAGTTATTCGAAGTAATGGAATTCGACATGACAGCACAGTTCTGGATCGAAAAAATCCACGATATATTGACGAAAGACTCAATAGATTACACTTTGCAACAAAATAAAAAAATTAAATACACCCAGCTAATGGCATAGTGTAGGTTGTGAATTTTGTCGAGTGGAAATCAAAAATATTTTTTTTATATTTCTTGAACCCTCCAAACTTGTTTTATTGGACAACAACTTTTTTTTGGCATTTACGCACAAATTTATTGACTACACAAACATTCCTGAGTCTGTTTTAACTATTTTAATTAGCCATACGCGTGTGCGAAAATAAAAGTGGTTTACTCTGAACATTAAATCAATTTGTATTAAATATATATTTATCTGATTACAAATATTGCGAATATTAATAAATTAAAACACAATTGTGAACGATTGTGAACAAAATAAACATTGTATACAAAATATTTGGTGTTACAAAATACAAACAAATATGTATACGTTTTATAACGTTTAAACATCTATACCAGTCTATACCAGTCAATTATATAACGGTTAGTAGAAAAAATACAGTAGTCGCCGAAGTCTAATAGGTAGTGTGTTCGCTTATTAGACGTAAAGCCCGGGTTCGAGCTCCAGACCACCATCAAAATGAAATTTGAAAAAAAATATTTCTTCGGCGACTTCTCCTCAGTAGATTTTTGGCAAAAACTCTGAGAGTAAATATACCTGCCATGAAAAAGTTTCTCAAAAGCTGTCGTTCGGAGTTGACGTTACACTGTAGGTCGCTCTTCAAGTATAAAATTAAGGCACACAACATAAGTGGTGTGAAAAGCTAGGCCGTAATCCTGACTGAAGGGTTGTAATGGCCAATTATGTATGTATGTATGCATGTTAATATGTAGAAAAAGTACAAAGCAAAAATCGAAAACATAAAGTTGAAATCTTTTTCAAATGAAGGTGAAGCTTAAAATGTGTTTCAAATTAGAAAGCAGAAGAAAGAAAAAAAAACAAAAAAGTACATGACAAAAAAAAAGATAAAATTGTTACAACATAAATTATATGAATATAATTTTAAAATGTACATTTAAATTAAATATTCTGTTCAAAAAGTTATAGCACCTCAGTACCCACAAAAGTTTCGAAACGAATGGCTGGACCATTATAAGCTTATAGGATGGCTAACAAAGAATTAAAAATATCCTACAAAAACTTTTTGAAAGTATTGCAAACGTGCTTTATTCGGAAAGTTGAGCAATTTAATTAATAACGGAGAAACCCGAAAACATAAAACCGCAGCCTCTTTAAGAATAATAAAAAATATGTGTAATTATTTACATTTTATTTCATTTAACGTTAATTTAATATTTTCAAACTATTTATTTGACGGGTTTCTGACGGTTTTGTAAAAATTTAATTTAGCGATTTCTGGCGATTTTTAAAGCCCAATTTGACGGGAAATTTTGAAAAAAATTTGGCAACACTGCGTTTAGCACTTGATGAAGCAAGACCACGCTACGCAACTTTTTTGAATGATTTTTTGTTTTTTGCAAATACACGCAGCAAAATGTTTGATGAAAATTGGGAATATGATTTTTTTTATAGAGAATATGGATGGTAATGCACAATGTATTGTGTTATCGCACTTTATGTCGTAATTTTTTTTTTTATAAAAAGACATTACGAGGCTAGCCATGGATTTTTCGAGAACATTAAAGGGAATGATAGGACTTTGAAATTATTGCAATTAAAAGCAGATTTTTTTTTTAATTTTTTTTTTTGGTTGACGAAACTGACGTACCAAACTACAATAATTTACCATGTAGTAACCAGAAATTGTCGTTGCCTCTTAAAAAGGCATCATATACAGTTGCTTTGGCTTTAGCAAAGCAGGGCCGTCCATTCGATGATGGAAATTTCTTCTTGAATTTGACGACAGACGTATTGAGTTGTTTTGGCGAAATATGTATTTTGTTTTTTGTAATAACATACACACAACACAATAAACCAAATTTTTTTCTTTTTTTTATTATTTTCCCAGTGTACGATTCTCAAAAATTAAGTTGAATTTTGTTCTCCGCTGCTTTACCAACACAACCAAACCTATGATAGTATGTGTTTGAGCACCACTGATCTATACACATAAAATATTAACTAAATTTGATCATTTATATATGTATGTATATCCAAATTGAAGATAGAAAAGGTTTCTGCTTGCATTTATGTATATACCCTACCCATCTTAAGCACATACTAACCCTCACCCTATACCCGTTTATTCAAATTTAAAAAAATTATTTACAAAGAAACAATTTGTTTTTGTTTTTTACATGTAAATATATACATACGTACATGAGTATTTAGTTGCTATTTTTTATTTATTTTAAAAACTAGAACTGAAAAACACTTTCATTATGTTTTATTATTATTTTTTCCATGTTAGAATATACCTTTTTGTAAAAACTAAAATTATTGAATTTTTCTCGAAAATACTAGCTTTGACAACTTAAAAACATCATTCACCTCAAATTTGAGTAGCAATGAGATTGATCTGCCTCCTGTAGTTGTAACACCCCAGCTTCCGGAAAGGGATCGAGTTTTAAGAAATTCAAAGAGTCATTGCGCAACTTAATCTTAAGAAAGCACCTGGACTCTATAAGCATTCAATAGGGTATAACACGAAGATTTAATACATATGCTGCAACTAAATTACCTTTTAATATTGCAGTGATTTTGGGAAACTAGATCATCGATTGAATGGTAAGGCTATTTCGTAAGTACTTATCAATCGATTTCTGCACGTGTTGCAAAAATAAAATCTTACGTAGGATTACGGCATCACCGTCGTGCGTTAAAAACTCAACAATACATAAAGATCTCAACTGAAATTGTTAATTTTTCCAAACCGAAATTGCTAAATATTCAGAATACCACTTGAGAATGTCCCAATACATACAAATCCTCTGGCTCGTAATATATTATATTTCCGTAGGCATGTTCGTCTAAAAAAGAAGTATACCGCTGATCTCATCTCCACATAAGATTCATACATGTTTAGTTAATATAAATAACGACGGAAACCAAATTTTTACCTACTGCTGATCAATAGATTTTCTTAGATTTAAATCAAAATTTTTTAAAGATTCAACAAATAAATAACAAAAAAAAAAACATTTTCCGTCAATCATCAGATAATCTATGTATTGAAAATAAGTTTTGCCTATGTACGTATACTAAGGAAGTTAAAAATTAAAATGTACTTTATACAATTCTGTGTAACATAATACAATCGCATCATTTCAATCTTTAATTACATACGAAATATATATGATTTGATATTTTTTTGCATATAAAGAATGTTCAAGTTAACGTTTTTCCTAAATCAATCGATTATAAATATAATAATAAAAGAAAAAGCAGATGTTTATATACCTGGTAATATTATGATGCCAAAGGTCCAAAATAATTCCATCCAGCAAAGAATTTTCTCCCGATATTTAGTTGGTTGAAATTCGCCTAGGTACGGAAATACGATACCCATGGCGCCAGCTACACTGTAAAAAAAGGTTGGAACAATTATTTAATAATACAAATTTGTTTTTCATATGGAGAAATCTCCTGTAAAGTGTTACATTTGCGAAATCCAAATGTATCAAGTATGACTTGATTTAATTGGTTTGATAAAATTGCCATGACAAGTTTCTCAAACGAATTTGTCGTTCGGAGTCGACTTTAAACTTTAGGTCTTGCCACTCAAGGATAAAATTAAAACAGACAATATAGGTTGTGTGAGATACTAGGTCGTAATCCTGACTGAAGGGTAGTAATCACCAATTATGTAAATACTCGTATGTATGTAAAGCAGCCGCTAAGTCGTCTTAGTCACTTAATAAATTTCAGATTCAAAATTTACTGCTAAATGTTGAACCTAAATAAGAAACTGAGTATGTATTTTTTAATCGAGAATAATCGATTTTACTAAAAAAAATAACATATAAAAACAAATTCCCATCCTTTAAATGATATGCGTACAATTTTTAACAATTAATTTTAGATCTTCTCACTTTTTTCGTTGAATTTTGAAATTTTACATTGAACTGAAAACAAAAAAAAAAAAATATTCATTTTTATTCTCTACCAACATCACAAAAAAATTCAATTCCCGTAGCAGCTTTTTTATGCGAATGTGTATTTTATCGAATTATGTACTTAGAAGATAGGAGGGATCGGGTGGAATAAGAACCTAATCAAGTATTTTTCAATATATTTTTCAATCTCCATTTTGGCCAATGCTTAGTACACCATTCTTTTTATGTTAAATGGGTTTCAATGTAAAAGACCGAGGCATTTCTCCATAATCGAAAAGCATTACTCCACATTGATTAAGCAGAAGTTTCTATCATTTATTTTGGAAAAAAAGTTTGACATTAATTTGTAATAATTTTGTTTTGTTAGTATGTAACATTTCCAAAATGATTGATTTTTTCCTTTTTTATTTCGAAGGGAAGGCCATGTTTTCCTTGTTAACGTGAAAGTCACTTAAACACTTTTTTGTTCATTTGCTTTTATACTCCAGATATTTAACAACTTATCTAAGTGAAAAATATAATTTAAGTAGAAAGGGGATCAAAAATACATACTCATACTATATTCTTGTATAAAACGAGTTCCAATATAATGCCCTGTGGCGCATCAGCATTAGAATTACCTATGTATGTATGTTAATTATAAATTTAGATTCAGCTATTAAGCATTCATGCTAAACTCAGTCGAGTGCATGGAAAACATCTGTAAAAACGAAGTAGTACGCCCTTCTTTTAAATTACACCTATTTGTGAAATTATTTTTATTAGTTTGGTATTTCCCGATCGTATTTAAAACTGCCATTAGTTTCGATATTAGTAGATTTCCAAAAAGGTTAAAGAATTGTTGGTGATAAACTTATGTGCGAACTTTCGCAAGTTTAGGAATCATTTTAACTAATGAAACATTCCACTTTTGAGAGTAATATCCAAATCATAAAAATAAAAGGAAGAATCCTCATAGCTATACATAACATCTCCATAAGCATCTTGTTGTTGTCAAGGAGCTTTCTTGGGTTGTATCGTACAATAGTTTTAGAAATTTCATACAGCGCCAATGAATATGTTGTATTGTGAGTATCATTTTATTCGAAACCTGGAAAAAGGTCTCAATACAGGTGGTCGCTGTTTGCAGGCAATTTTCAAACATTTCATGGTATTTAAATCTTAACTTTATTAGGATAGCTAATCTTCCATGTCGTCCTTGTAATCGTATAATGAAGACGTAGAAATGCTAAATGGACTCATTGACTTAGTAATATGTCTCTGATATGAACAATATATCATTTTGGTATCTACCAAATTATAATATTAGTAGGTATGTACCATTTGCATTTTAGAAGTAGATGCTTACTCTGAATATCATCACATTTTTCATAAAACTCTTCTGAGTCTGTACTAGCTCATCAGCTGTAAAATTAGGTGCCTCACTGGTTTTTGGGTTGGTGAAGTGGTATTCTCTACAGCACCGGCATTTGACACCTGGCTGAACATGAGGAGGAGGGGTTTCAGCATTTTTTTTATCGGTTTCCATTAAAGGCGTTTTTGCAAAACTTGCACTTTGTCCATTTCGGACGCACTAGCAGAAAGCTAAGAAATTACATCCTAAAGCTAATAATGTAAGAATATTGAATTGTTAGAATTTGTCCCGTCGTTCCTTAAGTACGATTCAACATAACTTAGTTTGTATTTCATTAGAGTTTATTATATATATTTTTTTGATTAATTGCTAGTGTAATAATTTTAATAACTAATGAATTAAAACACACCATTGGCAGAGTCCAAATTACATGTAAAGTATGGATTTAGGTGAATTGTGGCAAAATGAAAAGAATATTAATGATATTGACTAATATAACAATTCAATTCAAATAAGTTAGTTTTGTGTTTTTAAACTTCGTCTTAAATTTAAGACAGTTTAATAAATATATATACATTTATTCGTAGAATTTGGCGTATTGTTTTGACATTATAGCTTGCGTGAAAGTGTTTGGAGTCATATCTAACAATTTCGGGACACATGATCTCGAATTGATCTGGATCTGGTTGATTCTGGGTAATTTTTACAACTGTTGTCCATGCTTTATCACCGATTTTTTAAAATTTCCCTTCAACTTTTTCTATTCTTGTGACCTCTAAGAGGGTAAGTGTATTAAAAGAAACAGTAGAAAACCAAAAACGAATATGAAAACTTTTCGTAGTAGCTCACAGTGCACCAGTTTATTGTGACCCGAATTACTTAACATCATATAGCGAAATACATAAAAAAATTTAAGCTGATGTTACAGATTTTTGTTTAATTAAAGTTTAAACAGCCGATTTAAGCATAATTTTTAGAATTTTGTATCGAGCAATGATTTTTTTGTATATTTAAGGTCATACTTGCAGCTGTATAATTTCATGTTTAAACTTCAGTGAATTGCATTAACTGTTCCACAATATATGTATACAGTTTTCTATTACGTCAAAACATTTCTTCGATTCTAAGTTGCTCCAAAACTGTACTGAAGAGGAGTAACTTTTTTTTTTATTGAAAAAGCAACGCACTGCGTAGTTAATAAGTTCACATATATGTATATTGCTTTCATGTCCATCAGCACATTCGCACAGATGTAAAGTAAAAAAATTAAAATTGATTTCAAACTTATAGTTGTTCATTAGACCTATAATTACAGCTAACATTAGCTTTGGAGCCAATTTAAAAAGTAATAGCCAAAGACCAAGCAGTTAACACGGGACATAAAAGGAAGTTGCTTTTGGATTACTTAAATTTTATTTTTTCTGTATACAAATATGATGACACAAACAACTGAACTTTTTGTTCCCGTTGAACCTCTTGCAAGAAATTTTTATATGCAATACATCTTATAATTCTGGACGCATAATTGAGAAATCAACTTAAGCTTCACAACTATTGACAAACTTTTTCCGAATTAATGGTATCAGCATCATACTTAGCTGCCAGATTTGACGATTTATGCCCTTATTTTGACGATTTTTAACATTTAAAAAAAGCCACTTTAAGCTTTGTATTTGCTTTCCAATTGTTACTATTGCAAATTTAGCCCTTAAATGTGTGTGTACATTATAAAAAAAATTATATTTACAATAAATTTGAGTTTTATTAAAAAAAGGGTTTCTTGCCAAATGGCTACAATGCGTTACTTCTAATTGATATGTGTTCATGTGACCCATTACTTTTTTCCCTCATGGTTGTTTTTGACGAAGAACATCTCTTATACTAAGAAGAGATGTCTTAACGAAGGACATCTCTCACCGATATTATTATTGTTTACTATGTTATACTTAGAAGAGATGCCTTAACGAAGAACACCTCTCACTGATATTATTACTGTTTATTATGTTCTAACTCAAAATGTAAATATGATTATTACTGTTTATTGTTAGTCAGTCACTCGAAAATCATCAAGCAGAGTAGTTACCCCCGCATAGAGTATTAATAAAGTCTATTTTTATTAACCTCAATTTTTTTTCTCTTTATTATTTAAAATAATATTTTTTCCTCCTGGTGCTCGAATTCCTGAGGAACCCTCATCCACCCCATCATTTGCTGGTCCTTCGAACCGGATACACGGATCCACGGATTCACGGATTTTTTAGATAAAATAAAGTGTGTTTAACCCCCAGCATTTAATTTTATCTTCAGCCATCCAACTCCAAATAAGTAAAAATCAACATATAAAGGTATGTATGTAATTATAATTTAAAAAGAAGTGAGAAGAGGTTCTTTTTTTAATAAAAAGGGGAAAAAGATGAAAAGAAATTTCTATATACATTCTAAAACATTATAAAATAAATTTGAAAAGAATTTTGAAAATCAAGAGGATATGAAGATAAAGCATACACCCATTGTGCTAAAGGTATTCGCATAAGCAAAGTGTATTAAAATTCTAAAGTGAGTTTCGTTTTGAGAGAAAAGATAAGGAAAAGATAAAGAAAAAAAACCAACAAATCAAGTGGCGATCCGTTATCTTTTTTTTCTTGTTCACAAAATTCACTTAATTGCAATAAATAAATTCTACAGAGCTTGCTATGAAAAATAGAATAAGGCAAAATAGAAAATAGGAATAAAAAATAGTGATCGGTGAAAATAAGATCCTACCAATTTGAAGTCGTGATATTGGTTTATCGGTTTTTATTGCCCCCGAAAGAAAAAGAAAAAAAAGAAATTTTTGTTCTCCTTATTGAAGAAAAGTGTTTTGGGCATTATTTGGTTTTTTGTTATTATCGTCTCATTAAACCATGTCTCTGTTGGAAAAATTCATTCGTTCCTCGGACCGCGTGGTTGAATTTAGTGCGTACTTTTCTTCCATCCCTCAAGAAGACCATACGTCTCATAGCTTAGAGGTGCAAAAGGATGAAATGATTCACTTATGGACTGGATTGTCTAAAAAGTCGGTTTTAAAGGAAGAAATTAGCGTAGAGACTATTAAGAATAAATACTTTTCCGCGTATAATGCCCATCTCAAGTGTCTCCCAAAGGCCAATGAGCTTTTAAGTTCTTTTAAACTTAACCCAACTGGCTCCTCGAATGAAACTAAACCCCATACCACATCAGTGGACCGTTTTCATTTACCTCCGTCCGACATGGAGGCCTTTAATGGGGACTATAGCTCCTGGCCTACTTTTCGCGATCAATTCTCAGCTATATATGGCGACCAAGCGCATATATCGCCAGTTGAGAAACTTTGTCATTTGATGAAAAAGACTAAAGGCGAAGCTCATGATATTATCAAATCATGCCCATTTACAAATGCGGGTTTTCGGATGGCCTGGAATAATTTAATCGAACGTTATGAGAACAAACGCGTCCTAGTAAACGCACAACTTAAGATTCTTTTAAGCCTTCCCCCTATTACCAAGGAATCTGGTCCCACTATAAAAGCGCTACAACGAACAGTTAATAATTGTGTATCAAACTTGGCCTTGTTGAACATAGACACCAAAAATTAGGACGTTATTTTTGTCTACATCTGTTCAACATGCTTACCCAATGTTACACTTGATCTGTGGGAGCAATCAATTAAGTACGTTACTGGTTTACCAACCTGGAAGGAAATGGACGCATTCTAATCCAGCCGCTTCCATACTTTGGAGTCTGTGAGCGATATTAGGACAACAAGTAACCCCACTAGCTACTCAAAAAATAATTAGCATTTCAAATCTGATAATCCCCGTGGATCGCGAAAGGTAAATTCTTTTCATACTAATGTTTCGCAAAATAAAACAAGTAAGTGTATCTTGTGTCAAGATTGCCACCCTCTGCGATTATGTCGACAGTTTCTAGGTATGTCGGTCAATGAGCGTTTTGCTTTAGTTAAAGACCAAAACCGATGCACTAATTGTTTGGCCACTTCTCACGATATTAGAAAATGCAAAAGTCAATTCGTTTGCTCTACTTGCAAACAAAAGCATCATTCTCTTTTGCATCGCACCATATTATCGGATCCTAACTCAAACCCCCTTTCACGACCTCTGCTTGAAACTCAAATTCATGCTGCCGCTTCAACTTCAAATAACTTACCATTCTCACTCCCCATGAATGCCCCCTCAACCTCTGCCTCTGCTGCTGCAAGAAATCATCAATCGTATTCGACCCTTTTACAAACCCCTAAATCGAATTTGGCCCTATTAGGAACAGCTCTCGTGACTACCATGGTAGGTGACCTTTGCTGTACGGTTCGTGCTCTTATTGACCCTGCATCTGAGGCCTCGTTTACATCCATATCTCTACAACGAAAATTGGCGCTTCCCTTTAGAAGTTCACATACGAACGTCATTAGCCTTAGTGGTTCTATTACTACGACTTCATCCCAAATCTGACAAATCGAAATTTAATCAACTTTGGACCCCCATTTCTCCACTCATATTGATGTTTTTGTGGTTCAAAATCTTACTGGATCGTTGCCTAGTTACCCCCCTCTTCACTCGACAAATCTGATTTCTCCGACTTACCTTTGGCGGATTCTAATAACCAACAAGGTTCACATGTGGACTTACTCTTGGGGGGAGATATATACCCAAAGATTATTCGTGACGGCCTCCGATGGAATAAAAATCGAACTCTAGTCGCGCAACAGAGCGTATTCGGTTGGATTATTACTGGTCGACTCGATTATGGTTTAATTAACTCATCGGTATCATCTTTTTTTAACAAGCTTGATGTTAATTATTTGTTGAGCCGTTTTTGGGAACTCGAAGAAGTACCTACTTGACCTACAGTCTCGGTTGATGACAAATATTGCGAAGAATTTTATCAACGAACTACGTACCGTAATTGCTCAGGTCGTTTTGTTGTTTCTCTACCCTTTATTAGAAGTTTCCCCTATGAAAAGGCTCTTGGCCAATCTCGAAACATCGCTATGTCCCAATATGTACGCAATGAGACTCGTCTTAGTAAGGATATGGAGTCTAAATCAAGATACGATGAGGTTATTTTAGAATATTTAACCCTTAACCACATGAAGAGTGTAACCCCCGATTTAACCTCTAACCCGAAATCGCATTATTTACCGCATCATGCGGTCTTAAAACCCGATAGTGCTACCACCAAGTTACGAGTAGTATTTAATGCATCATGCCCATCATCCAATGGAGTTAGTTTGAATGATATTCTTTACCCCGCGCCAGTTTTACAGGCCGACTTACCAACCCTTATAATCAGATGTCGTTTTTTTAAATACGTTTTGAATGCTGACATCGAGAAAATGTATCGTCAGATACTTGTTAACCCCCAAGATACCCCGTTTAAGCGGATTTTATTCCGTAACTCCCCCCGTGAAAACGTCCAATAAGAACTTTATTGGAGTTAGCCAAACAGTGCGAGTGTGAAAAACCCCATATTTCGAATATCATAAGAAATTATATGTATATGGATGATGTACTGTTTGGATCCCATAGCATAGATGATGCAATTAAAACCCGAAACGATCTTGTCGATGTTTTTGCTTCTGCTGGTTTCGCCCTAAGAAAGTGGACCGCTAATAACTGCGCTACATTGGAAGGTATAGACCATAAGAATTTATTGAATGATAATTTTTTAACTCTCTCTGAATCATGTACCTCAAAATTGTTAGGCTTGCAATGGAATGCTTCAACAGATTTCTTTTATTTTAAACCCCACAAATATCCTTGTTCAAATCAATTTACAAAGCGAGCTGTACTATCTGAAATCGCAAAATTATTTGACCCTGCCGGATGGTTAGCCCCGAAATTGATCATTGCCATGATACTGTTGCAACAAATATGGAAAGATCAGACTGATTGGAATGAAGTGATTAAACCTCCTACTTTGAAGCTGTGGAAAACCTTTCTTGAAGATTACCCCAATATTGAGAAGATTAAAATCCCCCGTTTTATCAACTATCACCCTACATTTTCCTTCGAAATACACGGTTTTTGTGATGCTTCAGAAGGGGCATACGTCGCTGCACTTTATATTCGTTCTAAAGCTCCAAATGAACAAGTCTTTACTCACCTATTGAGTGCGAAAACTAAGGTTGCGCCTGTTAAATATATAACTCTTTCACGAAAGGAACTTTGTGGTGCAGAGCTTCTAGCAAAAATGATTCAACATTTTAGAACCCAACATCTCAACACTTGCTTTCAATCGTATATGTGGACTGATTCTACAATAGTTTTAGCATGGTTGCAAAAACCCTCTTATTTTTGGAACACGTTTGTAGCCAATCGTACGAGCGCGATTTTGGAGAAAACCAATGGTGATAACTGGTCTCACGTGGACTCAAAGGATAACCCTGCGGATTTAGCATCCCGTGGATGTTCAGCCAATGATTTCGTTGAGAATCAACTTTGGTGGCACGGTCCCTCTTGGCTTAAGTTGCCTCGAAATAGCTGGCCCTCAAATAATGAGAAATTTAACACGGATATGGAAATCAAACCTGTACGATCGCATTTGACAAAAATCTTGGATTCGACATTCTTGATAGATTTTCAGATCTTCCTCGAGCCATGCGTGTAATAAGTTACATATTCCGCTTTTTACATAACACTTGCGACAAATATAAGGCGCATCGTACTCTTAATTCAACCTCTCTACGACAATCTGAAATTCAATTTGTAAAATCTCGTCTTGTTATCTTATGCCAGCGTCTATATTTTTTAGAATATACCCTTCTGTCTAAAGGTGTTATACTACCAAAGAAAAGTCCCCTTGTAACTTTCAACCCATTCATCGACAACAACGGTTTTATTAGAGCTAACGGCCGATTGTCACAATCCCCAGTCTTAACATACAATGAAAAATTCCCAATTATCTTGCCATATTCAGGGCGTTTTACTCGCCTTTACCTGGAAGTGTTGCATAAATGTTCTGTACATGGTGGTAATTCATTATTAATGAGATTGATGCGTATCGAGTTCTGGGCCCCGAAATTAAAGAATTTAATTAAAACAGTTATTCACAACTGTAAGGCTTGCGTCTTACACAAACATCGCCAAAGCAAGCAAATAATGGGTGCTTTACCCGCCGAACGCACGACAATGTCACGCCCCTTTACTCATACCGGAATCGATTTCGCCGGTCCCTTTGATATTAAATCTTATGTAGGGCGAGGGTGTAAAACAACAAAAGGTTATGTTCTCGTATTTGTATGTTTTTCAACGAAAGCCATACATTTAGAACTAACATCTGAAATTTCCACAAATGCTTTCCTTGCTGCATTTTCTCGATTTTTCCCTCGCCGTGGTTTTCAGACAATGGTACAGCTTTCGTTGGCGCTGCGAACGTTTTCCTTGCCGATCGTACTAATTTTCTAATCACCCTCCAACAACAGCTTTCTAGTCAGTATATGTACCAAAATATTGAATGGCATTTCATCCCGCCAGGTGCACCTCATATGGGAGGACTATGGGAATCTGGTGTTAAATGTTTTAAGTCCCACTTAAGGAAAATTACGAATGCGCAAAAATTTACCTTCGAGGAATTTGAAACTATGTTAGTGCTCATAGAAGCATGCTTAAATTCAAGGCCCTTATGTCCGATCAGTGATAACCCCTCAGAACTAAATGCTTTAACTCCCGGTCATTTTCTCGTTGGATCCCCCCTTTTGGCGCCTGCGGAGTCTATCCCTACAGATCAGTCCTTGAGTTTTGTTAATCGATGGTGTAAATTAAAGATACTCCATCATCATTTCGCGATATTATGGAAAGAAGAATATCTGAAGGAACTGCATAAACGCACTAAGTGGCAACATCACTAACGTGACCTTGCCCCGAACGATGTGGTTGTAGTACGTCGCGAAAACTTACCTCCTTCTCAGTGGCAATTAGGTAGAATTGAAAAGGTCTTACCAGGCTCTGATGGAAAAGTCAGAGTTGCTCAAATTCGCACCTCACGAGGCCTGATTCTAAGGCCAATAGTTAAACTTATACTATTGCCCTCTTGTAAAAAAAATTAAAAATGTTCTCTCTACTTTCAGTTAAGATGTCAACTCCACCTCGTCGGTTCCGTATCCGTCGTGAACGCACTCCACGGCCATTAACCCCAATCCGAGAGACACCACAGCCATCCCAAGATGTAATTGCTAAGCTAACTACGAAGCGCAACAGGGACTGTCGCTACTGTAACCGAGATCACCCATTACGGAGGTGCTTTCGGTTTCGTCGTCTCCCCGTGCAAGAGCGTATTGCAGTAGTCCGGAAACATGGCTACTGTTTTAACTGCCTGGCTCATTCGCACAGAATAAGGCACTGCCAAAGTCGCGAACGATGTGGAGTCTGCCTGGGGGAGCACCATACGCTCTTACACCGTGACTCTACCACCCACCGGAAAAAACGACAGCACCCGCGCTCTTCAACCAATAACCAACGACGTCAGCATCGCCCATCCGCATATCATCAGACACAAAAAAAATATACAGCTACAACTACTACACAATCGGGAGCCCCAACCATCGTAATCAATGTAGCTGCAAAATCGTAAAAGATCTATGTTCCTCATAATTATGCTATATTATATATTAATTTAAAAAATAATGAATTATAATTTATAACCCAATGAATTACTTTATATATCCTATATTTTTTTTTTATTATAAAAAAAAAATTAATTACTTATATACGTATGTATAAAATTTTTATGCCTCACTAGTGTACAACTAAATATCTTTCTTTACGTATATATATCGAATCCGAATATTTTTTATATTAACCCTATACATTTTTTTTGTTGCCACTCTATATCATGAACAATCCCCGCCTTTTTTATTGCAATACTGCAAGGGGGCGGAACGTTCATGTGACCCATTACTTTTTTCCCTCATGGTTGTTTTTGACGAAGAACATCTCTTATACTAAGAAGAGATGTCTTAACGAAGGACATCTCTCACCGATATTATTATTGTTTACTATGTTATACTTAGAAGAGATGTCTTAACGAAGAACATCTCTCACTGATATTATTACTGTTTATTATGTTCTAACTCAAAATGTAAATATGATTATTACTGTTTATTGTTAGTCAGTCACTCGAAAATCATCAAGCAGAGTAATTACCCCCGCATAGAGTATTAATGTCTATTTTTATTAACCTCAATTTTTTTTTCTTTATTATTTAAAATAATATTTTTTCCTCCTGGTGCTCGAATTCCTGAGGAACCCTCATCCACCCCATCAATATGAAAATTCTTAAAACAATTATTGCTTTTATTAAGACACAAGGCACAAGGTAAAAACTTTGCAATTTGGAAATTTACATCTCGTTTTAGACTCCAAGGTGATGAGCCAGTGGCCATATTTATCTTGTCGTACTTCTTGAGGTGGAAGTGTTTGAGCTGGTCCTTTTTTCTTCTTAGCCTTAGGCTATCTAACAGATCTACGCCGCTCATATGACGATTTTATTCTCTGATTACATTTGGACATTTTACTTCAATTGTTTTCTTCGGTTTTCGGTCATACCTTTTCAAAGAAGTTTCTGGCTGCGTCCCAGCAAACGATAAAATTAGAGTAACATATTTATTATCCTTCTAAATGAGAGAAGATATATCCACGCTATCCACAGTTGTAACATATTCAATGCTTTTACCACGTTCTTCTTTTTTCATAGATGCCTCTGAAGGTAGCTTGCAGTTAGGCAGCCGTTTTCTTCGCACAGTGACTAAGGAGTAAATGCCCTCCTTGGCCAAATGAACCATCAGCGGTATAGCAGTGTAATAGTTGTCATGCTATAACATGTAGTTTTGGCTTCTAGGAACAATACGTGATAAGTGTAGTACAATATTTGATGTGACACCTAGATCAGGTTCGCCATTAGGCCTATCTGCGTCGTTTTCTTGTCCGGAATATATTTCAAAGTTGTAGGCAAATCCAGAAACGCCGGCTAATACAAAAAGCTTAAATCCCCATTTATGGGGCTTCATTGGCATATATTGCTTCATGTAGTGTCTAACTCATGTAGTGTCTAACTCTTTGTAGAGCACATTTGTTCGTCAATAGAAAGATTATTAAATCTTTTCAAATGTTCAATTATTGGTCTTATTTTGTGGAGTCTATCTCTCCCAAGTTTTTCAAAGGTTTCATTGTTGTTAAAATGTATGTTTTGACGAATTTTTTCAAAAGTTATTGAAGACATTGTACATCTAAGCTTCTCACTTCAATAAGACCTAATGTTGGGCATGTGAACTAGTGACATATACAAAACAATTCCAATATATTGTCTTATGTCTGATTCAGTAAACGTTATTGATCGCTCTAGATTCTTTATTGTAAGGTAAAAATTTGTTTCTTCGACAATTTTTGCTATCAAATCGTGAGAATAAAAATAACAAAAGAACTGATATGGAGTTAATAAAGTTGACAATTCTCAGAATCTCCGTGGAAATGTAATTGCCCTGCGGCGATATTCACATACTTCTTTTTCCATTTTATGTTTTTAAACTATGTTGATGAAGATATGCTGGGCTTACAAGGAGGCGCAGATGGTGGTATTTGGTTTATCATCATCAGAAAAATCAGTATCATCGTCGGTTTCAGTTCCAATGAAGTTATTTAATAAAATTTCAATTTCATTATCAGGTAGTTTTTTATTCTTCATCTAGAAAACTTTAATAATACGTAAAAAACAATAACAAAACATAATTAAAAACACAAAACCTACACTGGCGAGCAAAAATGGATACATAATATTGAAAAATATATGAACTTTATATTTGTACTTTATTTATTAAAATAAAAAAAACAACCTATATGTTAAACATTTATTTAGACTATCCTCTAATTAAAACAAAAACCATTCAGTAATATTATTTCCTTTTCAATATAAAACACAGCTTAATATATTTATATTATTTAGTAGCATTTATCCAATTTTGCTCGTTTCGTTTCAAATGAAAAAGTCAGTATTTTGTCCATAATCCTTTATTCTTTATTACTGATTTAATGCATTTTGGTAAGCTTTCTACCAGTTTTTTGATGGTTTCGCTGTGTATACTTTGCCACTCTGCCTCAATTCTTAGCCACAATTCGTTAAGGTTATTTGGAGGGTTTTCATACTGTACCAATTTTCGTTTTACAATTGCACACAAATTCTCTATCGGATTTAAATCCGGACTTCGTGCTGGCCATTTTAATGTCTGAAATTTTTGCTTCTCCAACCTCCACTTTTGTTTCGTCCGACCATATAACTTTTTTCCAATCATCCACAGACCAATCTTTGTGCTGCTTGCAAAACTGCAGACGAGCTTTGACGTTCATCTCAGAGAGTCCGGGTTTTTTCTGTTTAACTGCCGAAACTATGCCGATTCTTCGCAATTCGCATTTCCCTTACATTCTTATTTATAGCATTTGCTACTGCTTTCGGAGTTCTGACTTCATTTTTTCGTACCAATCGCTCAATTACCAGTGCGTCACCATCACTTAGAGATCTGCACCATGTAAAAAATTATTGATAATTTAAAGAAAACACTCCGATTCATTGACAGTTTCTGCGGAAGTTTATTTATAACTAACTATTAAAGGGAAAAGTGGAATATTTTATAATAAAAAATTACTTCAAAATTAGTATGTACATAACTGTAATAATTCATTTACATAAAGAGAGTAAGAGAAAGAGTAATTATAAAAAGATTTATGTTGGCCATAGTCGACTTGTTATATTTTTCACATCCTCGGCCCGGCCATGGCAGATGTCACCTCCAATGGATACAACAACTGAATAGGTCTCTTTAGAATTACGTTATTTCCTAATCGTACATTGCAAGCTCGCACGTGACCATCTCTGCCCTGGAATACAGAATCAACCACAGCTAATTTCCAAAGCAACCTTGACTTCAAGTCTTCGTGTACTAAAACAACATCTCCAATTTCAATGCTACGAATGGGACCACACTTATTGTGATGAATTGTGCGCAACTGTTGCAAATATTCAGATTGCCACCTTTTGTAATATTGCCTAATTATTGCTTAAGTTCCATGACTTAGCCATAGAAGATTGATCGGTTTGAAAATCTGCTGGAATAAAAATGGCTTTTTGATTAGTAATAAAATGAGCCGGAGTTAATGGCTCTAGATCGTTATGATCGTTGGTAATGTAAGTCAGTGGCCTAGCGTTTATGACGCATTCAGCTTCTGCTAAAAAAGTTCGAATTTCGTCAAAACTCAGAATGCTTTTACCAATTCCTGCCTTTAGACAATCCTTGACGCTGCGAACTAATCGCTCCCAAAAACCGCCCCACCATGCCGCTCTCTCGGGAATATATTTCCATGTGATGCCTTTATGTGCGGCTATTTGTTGGATATTTGTATGCTTCAATAATTGCTCTAGTTTCCTTAGCTCTAGGTCAGCTCGCTTGAACGTTTTCGCATTGTCAGATATGATAGTTTTTGGAGGGCCAAACCTTGATATAAAACGACGCAAAGCATTTATGCAGCTTTCAACTGTCATATCTACTAACTCTAGACTAACTCTAAATGTAAAGCACGAATTGCTGCACACGTAAACAGCATAATGTAACTCTTTCGCTCCATTGTATCACCATCGCATCTTACGTAAAGAGGTCCTGCGAAATCGATTCCTGTTGTTTCAAAGGGCTTTGTTGTTCTGATACGCTCTACTGGTAAAGTTGTCCATGGCTCTGAAGCGCTTTTTCCATGAAGTCGCTTGCAGGTCACACACCGGTTAATTATACTTTTTATTAGCTGTCGTCCTTTTATAATCCAAAAACGTTTTCTTAAGAGTGCTAATACAGAATTAACACCGCTATGCATTGCCGCGTAATGCGCCTCATTTACTAACAATATGCTGAGATGACAATTCTTAGGCAAAATTATTGAGTTGCATGAATAATCACTGAAAACTGAGTTTGGTAACCGCCCTTGAAGTCGCATAACACCGTTAATTAAAGTTGGGTTAAAACAAATTAGCTTGGACTGTGCTGATACCTTTTTCTGCCTTTCTAGATCTGCATATTCGGTTTCATAGTGTGCTTTTTGGAAGTACTAGATCCAATAATATTCAGCTTGTTGTATTTCGCTATAGGATAATTCTTCAATATTATTGACAGCAATTAAATTCACACGTTTTTCTGATAATTTGCTCTTACAATTTTTTATAAATCGAAATACATACGCTGTGACGCGCAGCAACCTTTTTAATTTGCTAAACTTTTCAACATTTAGAATTGGTTTTGTTTTTTGCATGATCTCTGATTCGCTCTCAACTGATCCCAACAAATTTGTCGAAGACTTCAAATTGTATTCACTTGGCCAATATTCGGTAGTTTTTGTTAACCATATTGGGCCAATTTTCCAAGCGTTGTTTTCTAATAGTTGCTTAGCTGTTAGACCTCTCGTTAAAAAATCTGCTGGATTCGATTTACCATCACAATGTCGCCACTCATATATATTACTAAGCTGATTTATTTCGTTGACTCTCGCTTTGACATACGGTATACGTTTACCATTACCATTTATCCAGTTCAACGCTATAGTAGAGTCTGTCCAGAGCCAAAATGCGCTTATTTCAAAGTCCAGTGAACATCTAAGAAATTCCTTTAAGCGGGCAGCCATTAATGCAGCTGTCAACCCCAATTTCGGCAGTGATAGTTCAGCATTCTTTGTGGTTTCATTGATAGGGCGCACTCGATTTTTGGAACAAATAAAATTTGTATAAAATTCTCCGTTACCTGTTGTCTGCCGAGAATAAGCAACTGCTCCGAAGG
Organism: Sarcophaga rosellei; assembly: GCA_930367235.1. Classification (NCBI taxonomy): domain Eukaryota; kingdom Metazoa; phylum Arthropoda; class Insecta; order Diptera; family Sarcophagidae; genus Sarcophaga; species Sarcophaga rosellei. The sequence continues at coordinate 68,908,625 of OV884017.1, read as the reverse complement.
CTAACGGACTTGCATCTGCAAATATATGGATTTCCACACTACTTGCCTCAGTTGATAGACACCGCTGTATTGTATATTCTTTTAAAAATGATAACTCCTCATGCCATATTTGAAATTCATTCAATAAATCGAAACTTAGATTCACATCCCAACCAACACGTTCCTTCCAAATCCTTTGCAATAAGATTTTAATTCTTACAGTAAACGGACCAATCATACCAAGGGGATCATAAATCCTTGCCATTGTTTGTAGTACATTTCGTTTTGTTGCTCGTGCCATTTTTGCCTCGATTAAATTCTTCAAGTCAACGTTAATAGTGTTACTAACAGTGCACCAATTTACACCAAGTATTTTTTGCGATATTGGTCTCTCTAAACCATCAAATTGAAAATGCCTTTTTACCTCTGAATCGTTTGAATTCCATTTACGTAGCTTAAAACTCGCCCTTGCCATAATTTCTGATGCAGCTTCCATAGTTTTTATTGCCGACTCAACTGACTTTTCGCTGACAACCATATCGTCGACATAAAAAGACCTTTTTAATTTATTGCAAATACTTCCGTATTGTGCTTCACAATTTGACAGATGTTTTTGAATTGTCGCTGTCAAAAGAAACGGACTGCTTGCCACTCCAAAGGTTACTCTTGTCATCCTATATTCAGCAACTGCTGGCAGTTTATCTGACTTGTCTGGCGTATCTTCAAACCAAAGGAATCTATGAACGTCTCGGTCACTATCCGCTAGGAAAATCTGTAAGAAAGCTTTTTCAATATCTGCGGTAATAACAATTTTATTGGAACGGAAACTTAACAACATTGATAACAAATCTGCCACCATATTTTCGCCAATGCTTAAAAGATCATTTAAGGACGCTGTACCTGGTTCGCTGGATGACGCATCGAAAACTATTCGCATTTTTGTTGTGGCTTTATCTTCTCTGTAAACAGGTCTATGCGGCATGTAATAAAGACGATTATTATTATTAATTGTTGAAGATCGAATTTTTTCTGCAATGCCGCTTTCTAATAGATCGCGAATACCAGCATCATATTCAGACAATTTTTCACTGTTGTTCATCAATTTTAACGTTAAGCTACGTAACCGAGCCATCGCAATTTGCTTATTATCATTTAGCATAATGTTATTATCACGCCAAGGCAACGATACTTCATATCAATTGTTTTTTAAAGTTATTTTATTAATTGCTTCGTCAATGATGACTTTTTCGCTATTTGCTGCATAACTTGTTATGCCTATTGACTCTAAGTCCCAGAACTTTTCTATTTGGAAACCTTCTGCAGCTTCTCGAATTTGAAAAACACAATGAGCATTAACGCAATTATTATTCGCACCTTGTAATGTCCAACCAAAAAATGTATTAATGGCAAAAAGATTTCTTGAAATTAATTCACAACCTTGTTTGTAAAATTGCCAATAATAATCCTGTCCAATCAATAAATTAATTCCATTGACAAGTGGCATTTTACAATTGACAGCATCGGCCAAATTTGTAAATATCTTATTTAATCTTTCAGTTTTAATTTTTGGCTCCGGCAGAACATCATCACAAATTTTTGGCACTACTGTTGCATTTATTATAATCATTTTGTCGTCGTATTGATTTTTTATTATTATTTTAACGCGCTTAAATATTTCTGTTTTTATATGTTCTTGTTTTTCACCAAAGGGAATTATTTTAATTTTCGCTGTTCCGCAATATTTTAAGTTTAGCTCTCTCACCAAATGTTCGCTGACGTAAGTTCTCTGGCTACCGTTATCCATCACGATTCTAGACAAAACGCTTTTGTTGTTGTTTATGTCGCTGATTATACCTTTCGCTGTTTGTAAATATATAACGGTTTGTTCTGGTTCCAATGTGTTTAATGCTGCTGCACCGCCGTTATCGTCCTTTGGACTTCCCTGTGACTTCTGCTGCCTCGTTTCGCTGCTTCGAGCTTCGTCGGCGTTGCTGGTTTTTACATTATTTTTTGCCTTCTCACACATAGAAGTAATATGCCTACCTCTACAAAAGTCACATTTAATCCAGTTAGCTTTGCAAAATTTAGAGTTGTGGTTTTTTTTTGCACATCTAAAACATCTTGCTTCTCTCAATAAAATTTTCTTTTTCTCCTCTAAAGATAAGTGTGCTTTACAATTTTTGGTGGTGTGATTATATCGTTTGCAAAAAATACAATTGTTGTTTGTGTTGTTGTCGCTAATGAATAGTCCAGTTGCTGTACCGTAATTCGGCTGAGCACTTTTGTTCGAAGTACGCCTTTCAGACATCTCTGTTTTTTCCAACGCTTCTACCTCTACTTTTATAAAATCAAGTAAACTCTTTAAACTTTTATCTCTATTGTCTCCTTCTTCTTCACCTACTATTGTACTAGAATGAGCAACTGTACTTGATGTTTTATGATAAACTGTACGAAGCGGTGCTGGTATTGCTCCCAATAAAATTGATTTCACCATAAGGTCATATTGTGAAGGTGAAACTTTTAAAGCTTTTAATGATCGAATTGTTGAGCTGACTTCATTGTAAAGACGACGAAGATCATTTACATCACTGTTAGAATGTACTTTATTTAAGCACATAAGCTTTTGTACGAATCGTTCTATTATTTTTTCTTGGTTACCATATTCCTCTAAAAGTAATTCAATGGCTTCATCGTAACACGCTTCTGTAGGTGTAAATCCAGCTATTGTTGCTGCCGCCTTACCTTGCAAAGATTCAGAGAGAAAGTTAAATTTTGCAGTCTTAGATAATTTACGATTATCGTGAACTGCACTCTTAAATTGTTCCCAAAAGGGAAGCCAGTTCTCAAATTTTCCATCGAACTTTTTAAGCTCAAAGGATTGCAATTTTACGCCACTAAATTCGCTTGCGTTACTAGTGCCAACGCTAATGACTCTGGTTGTGTCGTTTGCATCAACGTTAGAGGCATTGGCTGTAAACTTCGTAAGGACGTATTCTAATTTTGCAATAGTACAAATTGCCTTATCATCATACTCTATGATTGCATCACACTCTTTCTGATAGTCTTCTGGCTTGATTGTGCCACTAATAGCCTGATCTGCTTTTTGTAAATTAAGATGAGCATTCTTTATTCGATGCACATAGAGGTTAATTTCAGATTCCATTTTCTCTGGGCTTCCGACATTTTTAAATTGTGTGTCTTCAGGGGATTTTAAGAAATCCACAGCCGCGTTGCATAATTTTGTCAACTGGGTTCGCCATGTGGCTCTGTACATATTATCCATTTTTGTTATAAATTACAACCGCCCGCTATTTAAGTTCTTTAATCGCTAACACTATTAATATATTTTATTTTATTATTTTTTAAGAACAATAACTGTCCCGGGTTTCGGCACCATGTATGTATATTGACTTTATATGTTCTACTACAATAGAAATAATTTTGGTTTTTAAAAGCTTTTAATTAATTAAATTATTTTTTCTGACGATTTCAATAAACGTCTTTGCCGATTTTTCTCAAATATTTGACGATTTGGTGCCTCATTTATCTGACAGCTATGGTTGTATGCGCAAAACAAATCAGTGACACATTAGAAGTGTAAATGCTTCAAATGAGAAGGTCACAATATCACATTTCGATTTACAAGTCAAACCCTTGTCTTATTACAACATTCTATATGAAAGAAAGGAAAATGAAAATAATAAACAGCAAGCCAAATGAGAAAATTTAAAAACATTTCTAAATAAACACTATCGACATTACAGCGATAGTTCTGCGTTACCTTTAGTCCCAAAGAAAGTTGACAACAATGAAGAAAGTGGAGACTAGTTGTCGATGATCGTCAATTAAATAAAAAATTATCCAATGACAAATTCCCATTACCTCCATTAGATGATATGTTAGACAAGATGGGACAATACAAGACAAGATAGGAAGATACAATCTCAAATGCAAGCCGTTCTCTTAATAAACATGAAATTTACAAGCCTGTAATAGAAAAAGCACTCCTAGCTATTCATTGGGGAATTACTAATTTTAGACCATACTTATACGGTAGGAAGTTCAAAGTAGTGACTTCATCAAGACTAACCAAGGAAAAATAGATTCCAATGACTTAAAGAATATGATGCCAAAATTGATAAATATAGGGCCTGTTCGTAAATTCATCACTGCGCTGCATAATATGATTATTTTGCGCTCACACTGCTAATCACTTGCTGCTGATGCTTCTTTTTGCTAATTTATTTGTTTGCATTTACGAACGAACAAACACTGCAGAAATGGAAAAATTATTAATAAATTTGATTTCTGAACTGGACGATAAAACAAATGACAAAATGTTGTTAAATGCACAAAAAAGTGTACTTTGTGGAAAAAAGAAGACATTTAAGGAAGAAAAAAGAAACTTGTTGTTAAAATTCCCATTCTCTCTGTCTCACTCATTCAATGCATCAGCCATTTTTATGATTAGTGTTTTGGGTTTATTTGCGCATAATATGATTTAATGTTGCATTTACGAACACTTGACGTAAGCAGTGCTGCCAAGATTTGCATTTATGAACATGATGCGCATAATATGCAGCGCAATAATGCATTTACGAACAGGCCCATAATGACTAGAAAAATTAAATGGAAATTTTAAGAAAAGTAATGCAGCCGAAGTATCTCGAAGTATCAACGAACGAATATGAATATAATAATTAAAGAAAAAGATATGAGACAGAGACTAATAACATCCTTATGTGGAATAGCATTTCGTTTTCATATATTAAAGCCTACTCAAGATTAAATTTTTGGTAACCGCGTTATAAGTAGTATCTGGTAATGAAAATGCATACTCGAATAATTAATTAAAATATATAATAGCACGCAGAATAGGCAGAAACCTATAGAAATTATATTGTTTAAACAACCAGAAAGGATACTGGAAAAGTGTAGACAGGAAGAATCATAAAAAAATATCATGAAAATCCATATGGTGGTCATGCGGGAGTACGTAGAACAGTCATTAGATTAAAAGAGAAATACATATATATAGCTGTGTGAAATATAATAGTAGCGCTGTATTAAAAATATTTGAGTTAAGTAAAAAAATAAATTTTTATTCAAGTTAAAAAAAGTTTGTTATTACATTTTATTACCACAAGTCTAAACTATTGAAAAATAAAAAAACTTCAAGACAAATATTAATTTTCCATAGAAAATGATGCTAAATTGTTAAAAAGTCAAAATATTTGGCGTGCAAAAAAATAGTAGTAGCATTAGAAAACATATCTGCAACAAAAAAATGTTGTCACAAGTGATTACTTTTGTATCTTATTTTGTTAGATATTCCTTATTATTTAGTTAAAAAGCCCTTATTGGCTATTACAGCTGTGAAACGACGCGGCATTGAGTCAACTTAAGATTTGCGCCTCTCAATAGGAATACTGGGCGTCTGTGAGGTCCCAAGCCGACCACAATTCAAAATATTGTAGGACTTGCTCCCACGGTTATTGCAGATTGCAAAAAATTTTAACAAAAGCCAGAAACTCGCGGACTTAAAGCAAAAATTTCTCCCAACGACTCAAGAAGAATAAAACACATGGTATCATCAGACCCATTTGTTACTTCTACAAAGATAAAATAGGACTTGGAGCTTGATGTTCATACCTCAACTATTCGCCGACATCTAATTAAAAACAATTTATGTGGTGGAAGTCCAAGGAAAGTGCCATTGCTGAATTCAAGACATGTCCGCAACACACTTAAATTTGTTACACTTCACGTTGATTGGCCTCCGTCGAAATGGCGCAATATTCTGTGGACAGATGACTCCAGAGTTGTTATTTTTTGAAATCCTGACACCAGAAAATATGTAAAAAGACCAAAGAGCAAGGAATACAATCCTAAATTTGTCATGAGGACCGTAAAGCATGGTAGTGCAAAAATTAACGTTTGGGGTTGTTTTTCTTATAATAGTGCAGGACCCATATTTTGGATTAAAGGCAACATGGACTCCTCAATGCATGTGGAAATTTTAAAAACTGTCATGCTACCTTATGCAGAATATTATATGCCGCTTAAATGGATGTTCTAACAGGACAACGATCCCAAACACACCAGTAAAATGGCAAAAATTTGGTTTTCTGAAAATAAAATTGAGGTATTATAATGGCCGACTCAGTCCCCAGACATAAATCCAATTGAACATCTTAGGGGCGATGTAAAAAAGGTGTTTTTAAAGATAAGCCGGTAAATGTAGAGCAGTTGTGGGCGTCTGTGAGGTCAGCTTGGGAAAGTATTCCTATTGAGAGGCGCAAATCTTAAGTTGACTCAATGCCGCGTCGTTTCACAGCTGTAATAGCCAATAAGGGCTTTTCAACTAAATAATAAGGTATATCTAACAAAATAAGATACAAAAGTAATCACTTGTGACAACATTTTTTGTTGCAGATATGTTTTCTAATGCTACTACTATTTTTTTGCACGCCAAATATTTTGAGTTTTTAACAATTTAGCATCATTTTCTTTGGAAAATTAATATTTATTTTGAAGTTTTTGTATTTTTCAATAGTTTAGACTTGTGGTAATAAAATGTAATAACAAACTTTTTTTAACTTGAATAAAAATTTATTTTTTTACTTAACTAAAATATTTTTAATACAGCGCTACTATTATATTTCACACAGCTGGATATGGAAAAATATATATACCCAGCCAGCATTTTTGGAAATTTTTAATCAAATTTGAGTCTTTTTTGATTCTTCTGCGCGATTGAAAAGCTAGAATATGCGCTCATTTTCGAATCATAAAAGACTCTTTTGTCGGGAGAAAAATGTGACTGCGGGCGACTCTTCTAAAAAAGTCATTTACGAGTCATTTTCTATATTAGTGTAGAGTAATTTTCGACTCTTTTTCTAGTAGTTTTATAATCATTTTCGACTCGCTTTCTCATCATTTATTAGTCTTATTTATCCTCATTTGTGATTCTTTTTCGAGTCGTCTTTCAGTCATCGTTTAATCGCATACGAGTCTTTTATGAGTAATTTATCAGTATGTTTAGGAGTCCTTTTATTGTCATTTATCAGTCATTTTTGTATTAATTTGGATTCTTTTTTGGGTCATTTATGATTATTATTTGAGTTATTTATTAGTCGTATTTCAAAATCTGCTTTTAGTCGCTTTTCTAAGACCTACGTTTGCTCTGCCGCGATTTCAAACATCACGTTCGTATGAACATTGAGTAACAAAGGAAGCATACATGCATACATACATAATTGGCCATTACAACCTTTCAGTCAGGTTACGGTCTAGCTTCACACACCACTCATATTGTGTACGTTAATTTTATACGTGAGTGGCGGGACCTAGAGTTAACGTTGACTCCGAACGATAGATTTTTAAGATACTCGGAGTTCTTGCCAGAAATCTGCTGAAAGTAAGTCGGCGTTTACCCAAGAAAGAATATATTTATATTTAAAAACAAATTGTACTTTATTTCATAGCCATCTTTTACATAAACGACAATTTATAGAGAGAGGGTGTAAAAAAGCAGTTTTTAATCATCTATCTGCTTAAAATATGATCATAAAATACGTAATTACAATCACTTTTCAAACACCTGCCTGATCTGTTTTTGATCAAGCGTTTTTCAATCTTCAGTATAAGTAGAATATAATAATAAATAACGGAAATAATAGTCACATTTTAAACGTCTTGATGATTAATTTCCGATTGCTATACAGTTTATTATTGTATTTGAAATCGAACTCATTTTACTCATTGGCGCGAATCATTTTTGAGTCCTTTTTTAATCGCGTAACTGACTAATAAGTTTTTGATCACCAAAAGTAGTCTTAAAAGACTCAGCAAGGTGATTTTTTTAAAAACAGTCTTCCAAATGCTAGCTGGGTAAAATGATATAAAATTATATGTTTATATGTATAAAATTATTAAACATACTAAGGCACCAAAGTAAATTACTATCAGACCTACAAAACCACTTCAATTTATACAGTTAGACACTGTAGGTCCTCTAAGAGTATCAAACGTGTATAGATATATACTAACAGCACAATGCGAACTAACAAAACACATTGATGTATTCCCAATAGAAACTGAAGAAGCATCTGAAATTGGAAAAATATTAGTAGAAATTATTTATAGGAAAATATAGATATTTTGACACGGTGAAAACAGATAGAGGAACCGAATTTGTAAAGTAACTTTTTAATAGAATATGTACTCTCAACAAAATTAGACATGTAACTTCCACAGCATACCACCATGAGACTGTAGATAGTATTGAAAGAAATTATAAAGAATTAAATGAATATATGCGTGCTTTCACGGAACAATACAATTGAGATGAATGGATTCCGTTCTATAAATTCGCGTATAACACAACACCACACACATCCACAGGTTTTTCTCCATTTGAACTTTTATATGGAAGATTAGCGTCACTGCCAACCGAACCCATACCAAATGATAAATTTTATAATTATGCAGATTATGTTACAGAATTAAAAATAAAATTAAAACATGCCCATCAGATGGCAAACAAAAAAATTATTGGAAAACAAACTAAAAGAAATATATTAAAGATAAGAGCACTAATTATATTCAAATAAAATTAGGAGATAAAGTATTTTTAAGAAAAAAAAACGCAAAGGAAAGCGAAAGTCAATACATTGGTCCTTTTGATGTTATAAACACTCAAGATGTAAATATCACAATCTTAATAGATAATAAACCAATGACTATACATAAAAATAGATTGAAATTAGTTTAAGCTGTTACGTATCTGTTAAAGTAGAACACTTTAAAATTTTAATTTTTGTAATACTTTTATATAATATACAAATAATGTTTTTTTTTTTTGAACGGTAGGGGTGTAATGTATTCATGTACATATGTATTCACCCATATGTGCATACATAATTGGCCATTGCAACCCTTCAGTCAGAATTACAGCCTAGCTTCTCACACCACTCATGTTGTGTGCCTTAACTTTATACTTGAGTGGCGGGACCTACAGTTTAACGTCGATTCCGAACGATAGATTTTGAGAAACTTTTTCATGGCAGGTTTATTTACTCTCAGAGTTTTTGCCAGAAATCTGCTGAGAGGAAGTCGAAGAAGAAATATTTTTTTTCTATTTCGTTTTTGACGTCTGGTCTGTGGCTCGAATCCGGGTTTTAATAAGCGAACACACTACCTACTAGACTGCGGCGACTACCTATATTTTGAATTAAAAATAAAAGTAACCAAAAATAAATAGAAACATAATTTAGAGTAGTATCGAAGTTTTGATTTAGCTGTCTTTTGTTTACGTGCGCGTTGCCTTTACCTGCACAAAAATTTTGTTTCGCGCTTTGAGAGAGTAATCTATAATTAAAGTAAACAATTTAATTTAGCTGCATTTTTGGCTTATCTGCACAAAAATTCTTGCAAAAGTTAGTAGTGCAGGTAAGTCAAAACTACTGTATTACAAAATGACCTCACAAAAATAAACCCGAAATATAAATAAACGATAAATTTAGCACCAAATAGCAACTTATTGGAACCAATGAGAGAAAATTTGCCAGAGAAGGGATTCTTGGTAATATATTGGCCCGAGGACAATTTGTTCTTAAAATTCAAGGTATATACATACGATAATTTGTGCGCAATAGGAAGTTAAAAGTGTTGAAAGCAAGTAATCTTTTGGAAGATATCACCGATGAGTGTAAAATTCTTGAAATAATATATGTTTAGAAACAACAACAGGGGAATAAATGTTATTTTTTCAGAAATAACAAAAAATGGTCCAAAAATGTTAAACATAACGAAAACCCCCAGGAAACACAATGAATAGTTCACTTCGACATATGGTGCCCGCAAAGAAATGTGATGTTTTTAACTAGTATCGACAAACTTACAAAATACGCAACCGCGCATCGCCTGCCGTATAGAACATGAATATCAATATCAAAGTTAATGCGATAAAGTCCGCATTCAAAATTAGGCAAACCGGAGACAATAGTTACTGATAACGAAGCAGTACAACAGTTTCTTATCGAAAACGAAATCTTTGTACACTTTAAAACGACATATAATAAAACAGGAAACTCGGATGTTGAAAGATGGCATTTAACCCTTAAGGAACACATAGTACGTCTTTTTAACGCAGATACGAATAATGAAAGCAATTTGGACGAAAAAGTCCATAAAGCAATATTAGCCTATAACAATATAATTCATTCTACTACAAACGATAAACCGATAGGATGCATTAATAGCACAATGTCAATCGAAGATCTTAGAGAATTCTCAGAAAGGCTCCATAGGGACAAACATTTTAAGAATAAATGCCACCAATAACAAACAGAAATAAAAACTACAGAAATTTTGAAAATGAATTCATTAAAAACTATAGAGTTAGTAAAACCCAACCCAAATATAAAAAAATTCCAATTACCGAATAGGATATAATTATTTAGTATCTAGGGACAACAAATTTAAAAAAGTTTAGAAGACGCAAGTTAAACGTAGGCATCTCTCACAGGATAATCACAATGAAAAACACATTCCTGACATTGTTGGTGGTGACGGCCCAAGCACTTCTGCAAGTCAGCAGGATCGACGAAAATAATGATTCCACAATGTTCCAGGTAGGAAGAGTCGAACTGGTCAATTCAAATTTTAAATTCAATTCAAATTCTAAGCACAATTACCCAGATAGAAGGTAACATAGAACAAATAGATGTAGCTAACAACGACATTTCAAGGAAAGAAATTAATAATATTTGGGCAAAAGTCAAAACCATTATGGCTTGGCACTCTAACAGGGGGGAAATGCGGGCTGATCAGTGGAATAGGAAATATTTATAAGTGGTTGTTCGGACTAATGGACGATAGTGATAAGGAAGAAATTTTTGAACATTTAAACTATGCGGAAATTAACACACATAACGCTATTGGCACCTTAAATAAAGAAATAACTATTAATACACATTTTAACGAATCAATTAAAATAATACGTAAGGCAATAGAGACGACAGGCTCAAAATAGATAGTACTTTCGAAGAGGTTAGAAAGCGAAATAACGAAATCGTCAGAAGACTATTTTATACCGATCAGATTGTAATAAATAATAATTATATTATCAATTTCAATAACTGCAAAATAAATATATTAAACAAAACTTTTGTAAACAGAAGAACTTTTGTTAGCGAAAAGTTTATATATAGTAATAGTGATTTAGCTCATGTAGTATTTAAAGAAGTAATCAATTTCGAAAAAATTAAAATTAATCAATTTGAAAAACAAATTGACGAACTAATGTACCACAAAAATGTGTCATATAGCATAATTATAATTTTGATATTGATAATAGGATTTCTAGTTACAAGGCATGCAGGTTACAAGAAGTGTTGCAGAAAGAACAAGGGATTCAATGTTAATATTAAACTTAACCCTACTGCCACACACTCAACAGAGACTGTTGAAACTGAGGGTGGAGGAGGAACGAATCCCCCTAATTAATAACTTATTTCATTATATTGTAATATATTCCTTTTTCGAAGGAACCTGCCTTATATGCGGATTCTTCACATCTTATCATTAAATACAAAATTGTAACCTGAATACTTGAACAAATGTCTACAGCCTGCGAGCAGATTCAACATAACAACGGGCATGCAACTATAAGTTGCAATTTGGCTAACGCCTTTGTTCTAAGCATGTGAATCTGCATCGTATTATTACATTTCCTTTATGTCTGAAATTTAGTTTTATTTTAGATTTTAAGAGCAAATTTATCAAAATAAAGTTTCAGTTTAGAAATTACAACCAAATGATAATATTGCTTAATTTTGAACGTTACTATATAGATACATAAAGGAATTAATTTTTCATACATTGACAAAATTTATTATAATCGCTAATTAAAGGAAAATTTTATTTATACTAGTAATATTTAATTACATTTTAATTAAAATTTTCATACTCCATATAACGAAATACCTGGCGGGTGTGCCTAAAACCTAAAGCTCTCGCTTCTTTGCCATATATTATTCACCTTTTCACGTCTGATCCCTGTAGGGCGGCAGTTCTAAAAACCTGGCAGCAGGTATAAAATGCAAAATCGTCCAAAATCTGTGGTCAAATGTAGCAACCATCTTGCATTCAGACTTCTTATGTTCATTAGCATCTACTTTCACACCTTCTGCTAACAAATATTCAACATCATTTTGCGGTCAATTTGTGTGGTGTTATGCTCGCAAACAAGTGATCAGGGGGCTAATTCTGGCAGTCGTATACGATCGAATACTTACTCGTACGTTCGATACTTTTTAGTTTTGGGATTCCGTCAGTCGATATCGATTAATATGTATCGACATTTCTAATGACAGCAGTCGATAGCGTCCAATTGTTCGAACACAACCTTGCGAGTTTTTATTCGTAAGCAAAAAACCTATCGAGTAAAACTTTTTTGTTAACGAAAGTTAAAAAAAGAAAACGAAAGTAAAAATTTCTTAAAAACTAAAGAAAAATGTTAAAATTTTAGTATTTCAGGTTAAAATTAACAAAAATAAATGGTACCCAAAAAGAGATTATGGGAGACTTTATGGCTAACCATACGGATTTTGCAAAAAATTGTCGAAAACTGCACAAGGAAAAGCAAAGGCTGTATCGCAAAGTAATTGAAAACAGCAAATATTTTATGATTCATTTGGTTGATTGTACACTATTTGATAATGAACACGTTCATATCGAAAACATTCGCTCTTGTACTGAAATTGAATTGCTTACCACTTTACAAACATATGTTTTCTGTTTACAAAAGTGTCCAGTGTTGGAAAACGTTTACTTGAGTTTTCACAAAAATATCGATTCGTTAACTATCGACTGACAGAATTAGAAGTAAGACCACTTTCGAAATTTCTATAAAATCGAAAGCCATTTCGATCACGAGTGCCAGAATTAGGCCCCAGATTTCCTTCGAGTATAATCTACTTCGGCTTAAATATTTGGAACTTTTGAAATGAAACTGAATAGTTCAAATAAAATACAAAACGTCGTAGTACTGTGAAACTTAAATCTACGACTTTATAAGGTTTAAATTTAAACCCATCATATCCGTTAAATTTGGGGCCGCACTCATACCTAAGATATCGTTCATGTGTACATTTCCATAATATTCATTTAAAACGTGGCGGCGGTAATATCGTGAATTAAAGATCATTTTAATATTACGGTTATTCTCATAACCATGCTTAATGTATCAATTCTAATGAATCTTATTAATGGAAACATACAAACTGGGTTATTTTAAATGAACTATGTATATATGTATACTTCTATATTCCTCAACGACTTTGTAGCTTGCTTTTTGTCTCTACTTGTAAAATAAACTATGCAGTGAATGATTCGTGGAGCAGATTATGTTGCTGTTTCAATGAATTGTGCTTTATTGATACAATGTTTTATCGGATTATATATTATTATTCATTTAATAGATAACCTCAGTTAAATAGCCTGTACGGAATTTGTTCATAGACTTATATAAATAAAATTGAAATACAAAAATTGAAATCTGTCAACAAGTTGCAAGACCGCATTCGAAATTGGAGGGTGAAACTTTTTAAGCTTTTAACAACTTACGAGATGCAGACAGTTATCAAGGAAGCCGGAATTAGCGGTAAACGTTCCTGCCGATGAACTAATTGTAGGCAGCTCATATTAACTTTCACCACTCAAAAATTGTTACAGTGAACTCGATGGTACTTCTGCATGAGGAGGTAAGCACTAACTGACCGTCAACCTAGAGACCTGGGGCCTAATTCTGGCAGTCGTGATCGAAATGGCTTTCGATTTGATAGAAATTTCGAAAGTGGTCTTATTTCGAATTCTGTCAGTCGATAGTTAACGAATCGATATTTTTTTTAATGTTGTGAAAACTCAAATAAATGTTTTCCAACACTGGGCACTTTTGTAAACAAAAACATATGTTTGTAAAGTGGTAAGCAACACAGCTAGCTGTGGTAAGTAATTCAATTTCAGTACAAAAGGGAATGTTTTCGCTATGAACTTCTTCTTTATCAAATAGGGTGCAGGCAGAACTAAATGAATCATTATTAGAAGTCATTATTATTATTTTTAATTACTTTGCGCCACATTTTGCCATCCTTTATTGGCGGCTCAGAAGCATTAAGTTTGCCAGTAAGCTGCAGTATTCGACAATATATTTTATTGCCAAATCCGGATGGTTGGCTATAAAGTCTCCCATTTTAATCTAAAATAGTAAAATTTTAACTTTTTTCTTTAGTTTTTTTTAAATTCTTACTTACGTTTTCTTTTTTTAATTTTTGTTAACAAAAAAGTTTTACTCGATAGGTTTTTGCTTACGATTAAAAACTCGAATTTGTTACGTTCGAACAGTTGCACGCTATCGACTGGTGTCATTAGAAATGTCGATACATATTAGTTGATATCGACTGACAGAATCCCAAAACTTAAAAAATCGAAAGTACGAGTAAGTATTCGATCGTATACGACTGCCTGAATTAGCCCCCTGATGTGATAAGTGTGTGAAATGATAATCTTTATTATACCCAAACAGATTCACTACTTAAAACACGAAACTCGTGAGTATATATGAATAACATAGGGGAACTTAGCAATAACCAACCAAAATATAGATGACATCATGCCGGATATGCAACGTATTCCGAAACTACAGTTTTCTTTCCTAAAGTAAGAAAAAAGTGGACATCAAACGAAAAAGAACTTCGCACTAATTAGTCTCACTTTAATTCTGCTAACTTCATGCAAAAAAGTACCAATTAGGCCTTAATTGGAAAAAGTTACATGTATATGTTTCTTAAGGTTTATGTTATTACATATAAATAAGCATTTATTTCTTATAGAATAATTGTTTCTGTCGTTCGGAGTCGACGTTAAACCGTAAGTCCCGTAAGTATGAAATTAAGGCACATAACATGAGTGGTGTGAGAAGCTAGGCCCTAATCCAGACTAAAGGCTTGTAATGGCCAATTATGTATGTATGTATGTAAAATAATTTTTTATTATTATTTTAACCGTCTCATGCCCAATGTTGCGTATATGCAACATCGTGTTCATGAGCGTATAAGTGCCGCAATTTTAAATATTTTGGTGAACCTTTCGCAAAAACATAGCCTCCTGTGTTGTTTAAGCTTACAGCTAATCGGTTTGTAGTCAGCTGTGCACGTGTTCAGACAACAGCAATTCTCCCGAGAGCGAAGTCGTGCTAAAAACACTAATTTATTAAATTCATCCCAAAACCAAATTCAATAACTAAATAAAGAAAGGTAAGTAAGTAATTTAAAAAAAACCGGCATGAAAATATTATTTAGTTTGTCTGTAATAATTTTGTAAGTGTCGTGTTGCGTATATGCAACATTGGTCAGTTGTGGTAATTTTCGAAAAATAAAAACTTATTTTTGTATGCACATTCTAAGATGCGCCCAAAAGGTCTGACTCAGGCTGAAATTGAAAAATTTGCCAACCGGTAAACCAAAATTTCAAACTGTTTTTTGACAATTGGGTTTCTTCAATAAGCTCGATGATTGCTCTGAAAGAAAAAGACATATTAGCCGTTGGTACAATTAGAAACAACCAATTGACAAATTGTACTCTAAGTAGTGAGAAAGAACTTCAAAAACGAGGACGAGGATCAAGCAATTTCAAATATGAAGCAACGCACAACTTGCCTGCTTGTCGTTGGTATGACAATAAGAGTGTACAACTGGTGTCAAACTATGCAGGTAAGAACCCCATGAGTGAATGCAAGAGATGGTGCCGCAAAGAGAAAAAGTTTATAACTATACCACGTCCAGGTATAGTAGAATGCTACAACACGCACATGGGAGGGGTTGATCTTGCGGACATGCTGCTTGAATTGTACAAAATCAACCACCGTTCAAATAAATGGTACATGCGCATAGTGTACTGGTACATAAATTAGAGCTTAGTAAACAGTTGGTTGTTGTACCGCAGAGACATCACACATACAGGCGGCGAGTTGAAGCATATGACGCTCATGAATTTCCAATTGGATGTTGCTACCGAGCTTTTGAACGCAAGTCAAAATACAATTATCGCAAAAAAGAGAAGTAGACCATTATCACTCCTTTTGACAATGAATTCAGGAACTTCATCACCTTCTCCATCTATTCCCTCATCACCAGCTCCTTCTTTGGGATCTAAATCAAACCCCTATAAAAGAGCATATATTGCAGACCCTGATTTTTTAAGAGCTATAGGAATTTAAAAAAAAAACACATAAAATTCAGAAAAATGCATGAAATCTTTATTTGAATCGATAGTACGGTCCATATAATTTAATGTTTGAAGATTATTTCATGCAAATGTTGACCGCGACTGCGCCTCAAATAGTTCTTCCGCTTAGTCCAATTTTGGCATACTCTTCAAAACATTTCGGCCGGTATCTCACGAATAAATGCTTCAATGTTGTCTTCCAATGCGTCAATTGAAGCGGGCTTGTCTGTATAGACATGAGCTTTAACATAGCCCAACAAAAAATAGTCTAAAGGCGTTAAATCGCACGATCTAGGCGGCCAATTGACCGGTACCGAACGTGAAATAAAATGTTCACCGAACTCGCCTCTTAATAAGTCCATTGTTACGCGTGCATATTTGAAGAAGTACGGTCCAATGATGCCACCAGCCCATAAACCGCACCAAACTGTGACTTTTTCTGGATGCATTGGTAGCTTTTGCAATGCTTCTGGCTGATCTTCACTCCAAAATCGACAATTCTGCTTATTTACGTATCGATTGTGCAAAAAATGAGCTTCGTCGCTGAACACAATTTTTCGATAAAGAAGTGGATCTTCGGCCAACTTTCCAAGAGCACATTTTTATAATAAAATTCAATGATTTGCAAGCGTTATTCGTTGGTAAAACGATTCATGGTTAAATTATAGACCAAACTGAAGATGTTTGACAGTGAAACAAAACACGAAACGTGAGTGAGCTGTTTAAACCAGTGTTGCCAAAAAGATAATAGCTAAAAAATCACCCGATATAAACCATTGCCCAATGTTGCATATACGCAACATCCTGTAGCTCTTGAACCAGGACACCTAGAACATTGAAATTTTAACTCGGGCATGAGATATGAATTCAAAAATTAAAAATTCATTATATACATGCAGCAATTTAAAAGTTTTATATAAATAATCATGAAAGTATCAAAGAGGGCATTTGTGTCGCAATGCAAGTCTGTATACAAGTAGCGTTTCGGTAAGCGTTCGGTACGTTATGTTCGACTAACTGGCACTTAAAGATGATTTACCGTTAAAATGAAAGCATTGAACGTAAAGTTTGTCTGTAAACCTCTCACTGTATCAAACAGATAATGGATAAGGTATTAGAGACTATAATATCGAGCCATAACCGCAAAAATATCTCAAGCGACAAAAACAAAATGTTAAAGGGGAAGGTTTTTATTATTTATTTCTTATGCAAACTAGGTTAGAAAATGAAACTTTTTCCTGTTATAAATTCATAACGGTACAGAGTGTGACCCTGAAATTTTTATAGATGATGTAAATGATGCCAATGAATTTATTTATTAAAAAAAACGATATTTGAAAAATATGTCGCTTGAGATATTTTTGCGGTTATGGCTCGATATGATTTTAACTTCTATGCATATAATTATAAAATGGATGGTAAAGTCGGTGTTTACATTTTCTCAGTATTCCAAGGTCATCCAAGTTTTCAAATTAATCGGAAGTCATCAGAATTCAACTGCATAACCTGTGTATAACTAAGCCCGATTAACATCGGTCAAACGATGCAAGGAAAAATTGATGTGGAGGTAGTAAAGGTACACTACAATATCGATGGAAATAACAGATGTGATCTATTTCACTGGCGACATTCAATTCTCATTATCTTGATACATAACGATATCATTAATTATTCCCAGCCAATCAACATTATTTCGACCGTCTTCTTTTATTACCTTTGTAGAAGCCCTTAAAAATATGGGTTTAGTTTAAATCGTTTTGAAATAACAACTGATAAGTTTTAACAGTTTACATTGTTGCAAGCACCGATTCCCAACCGAATTGATAACCTATTTATGAACGTAAATCGTATCTGACAACATAAAATATACATTGAATACTTTCTTTGACGATTATACGACCCTGAAGAGGGATAGCCGTTGTAATATAATCAAGACTTGAACATTATTTATTGTGCCATCATTTTAAGAATTATTTTTAAGGAAACAATGGTTTATTAACTTCCTATATCTCCTAAACATGACGTATATCTTATTCAGTGGGTAATCAACTTGCTGGTCATCCAACAGGCAGAAAATTCCAAATATTATTGCCTATGGAGTGATCAAAAATATGTCCTGATATTGATTTCAATTAAGGTTTCACTGGATTTTCAGAACTATCAGACTATCACGATTTATCATCAGCCACAACAAATACAAGAATGAGTATTGTTACTTTTTTAAGTTTTCGAAACGCTTTTTTTTTGTAGATTCGTAGATTGCAAATTTAGCAAAAGGATTTGTTTATTTTTTGTCGTTATTTATTCATTTATTTAAATAATACCTTTATGTATTTAAATAAGTCCTCTATTTACTTAAAAAAATTCCTTTATTTTTAAAGCCTTATTCAATGCGTTATCAATTTTACACACGATACTTTTCATATCTGACTCTTTTCGGTTTTTCTATGTAGCATTGTTGTTTTCTATTGTGATCTTTGTTATGTTATTATTTTCGTTGTAACCTGTGTATTTGTTTTTATAATTCTATGTACTGTAGGATTTTTGCACTTTTATTTGCTTGTTTTATTTGATTTCGCTTAGATACATTGTTTCATCCGGCGTAACATTATCGATTAACGTTAAAAAATACTTCATCACTCATTTCGCAGAAAATAAGCGGCTGAGATCACAAGTGGATAGAGATTTCTCTATTTCGTGGTCGTAGATAAGATGTAATAGAACTTTTTCTATCAAAGTACAAAAAGGAGTTCACAGATAGCCTTAACATTGAACCAGACTTAAGGAACATAGAAAAAGCTTCAGAGAATACAAGAAAAAACAAATCATTTCATTTCTTTCATGCGATGAGGAATATTATAATAGCCTTTTTACACTTAAGGCGGGTTCACCCACAGGTTTCTGAAACATTTTTGGTTCGGAGAAATTTCTTGTTTACTGAGAGTTTTCTGCAGAATGATTCTCCCATTTCAGAAACTTTGTTCGTAAAAACAGTGATGCCATATTTAATTGAAAATTACTAAATACATACATAAATATGTGCATAAACTTAAGAAAGTTAATCATATTTAATTATATATTAATTATATTACAACTTACCTAATATAAAATTTTTCAATTTTAACTTTTTCTCCAATTTTTTTTATTTTTACCGAAAATACTTCTTTTTTTCTTACGTTTTTTTCTTATTTGCTTTTTGTTTACATTGTCTCTTGTATAAATTTCATATGGTGTGGCAACCTTTTCTAAAATGGTTCGGACCAAATTTAAAATAAATTTATTTCACACTGAGAGTTGTTCGCACAAAATAATTTCTCTCGCTCTCTGAGAGAAACGTCAAACTCCATATAAAAAAAATTTTTTCCGAACCAAAAATGTTTCAGAAACTTATGGGTGAACCAGCCTTTAGCATCATCTTAGAGGAATGAGTGGAAGATGATAAAAATTAAAAAAGTTGTTTACATTTGCATCATCTCTCATCTTTCATTTTAAATACATAAAATCTGCTTATAATTAATGGAAAAAATAAAATGGAAAATTCTTCAATTATCGGATTAATAATTGCACTTGAAGGGCAAAATAAATTATTAAAACAATATACGGATCTGCTTGATGTTATTATGGACAATGATTTTATTATGGAAGATGAAGAAATGAATGAAATGAAGAAAATTTATTTCATTAATTTATATATACATTCAAAAATGTACTTACTTTGTTCAATCCCGCTCATTTTGTGACGTTTAATTTTTTTATACATATAAACAAATGTCATTTTTTTTAGTGATGACACTAAAATTATCGAAAGATGATGAGTGAAACAAAATGAGATAGGAACATCTTGTGAAGATGATGAAAGATGACGCTTTTTTCCTCTGTATATTTCTTATGGGAAGATGTTGTCATCTTGCCAATTGATGAGAGATGAAAGATGAAGCTCAGTGTAAAAAGCCTATAAGGGTATACAAACCTTCACAAGGGGAGATACGAGAAGAAGTTAAATTGAAAATTCAATAAAAAACAATGAACAAAAAGAGAGAATTAACTGTTCTTACATAACAGGGAGCATAAATCCTACAAAATTAACAACAACTTGTGTTTCGTCTTTACAAACGCTTTCTAACTCAACCTACATGTATTTGTACACCGCCACCTGCGGAAATTTTTAGTTCCTATATAATTGTAAAATGCGTACTTATACAATTCTTAAAAGTCAAAACTTTTAGGGTTATTATTACAACTTGCCGTTAAAGTTGGGTTTACTAAAAGCTAACTTCAGCTAAAGTAGACTTTAAAGTCACTTTTGACTTCTTTTCGTTATTAAAGCCTAATGACAAAATAAAGTTAACTTTTTAAAAAATATGGCAGTTCCGGCGCAATGTCGATAACATGGCTCAATTAAACACGTTTTCTTAAACGCAGTAGCAGCGACGGGTTTCTTTTTTTTTGTTGTATTTGTTTATATTTGAAGTTGCTATATTGAAAAGTTCAAACATAAACTTAACTTTAAAAGTTACTGGTAGGATGATCCTCCCTTTAGCTTAACGCTCACTTCTACCTTATTGTCCACTCATAACAATTAAAAACAAATTATCTGCCCATTAAAGTCATCCCTTTAGTTAACGGCAAGTTGTAATAATGGCCGTTAGCATTTATATTATAATGGTATTGAATGGTTGTGCATATTTGATTACTCCGACACTTACTTGAATCCATTAAAGAATCTCATAAACAAAAACATTAGATAGTAGGGTGCTATCGATGATATCAAACCGCAAATTCCATCTGCTATTAACGTTGCGATGAGGACAATTTTCCTGCCCTTTGTATCGGCTAAACAACCCCAAAAATATGAACCCAGTAACATACCAAGCATATGTGAGGCTGTTAACCATCCCTTATCCTGAGATGTCATTTTAAAGTCGCATGTAGCTGAAGGAAGGACAAATGACAAAATCGTCACACCAATAGCTGTATTTAAATAAATTAGGCCACAAATTGCTAATAACAGCAAATGAAATCTTCCAAACCCAGTTAACACCAGAGCATTTTCGTAGTCACTTGATAAATTTTCCAGGAAGTCAAGACCTTAAAGTATATATTTAAAAAAATAAAATAATTAAATCGTGTAAAAATGTTTATAGAAAAGTTCTTATAAAATCTAAACCAAATCAGTGGTAATAAGTTCATCAAAATAAATTTTGTACATTTTTAGAATAAAACTCATAACGTATAGTTTCTATGAGTAGATATTTGACTCTCTAAGTGAACAAGTCTTAGAAATACAAGTAATCAAAATTAAGTGAAAAAACTTTTCTCATATTTTTTTTTCTTTTTATTTACAAAATCCAAGTTTGATGAGCTTATAAATGATCTAAAAGATTAGCTAATGCTTATAAACATTTTTCTATATAGAGTAAGAATAAAACTACACAAAGAAAGATATATGTTATATTTTTTATTCCAATAATTATCAAAACGCTATGGCGATCAGACGTGCGATCTCTTATGTTGACGGAGAACACTGTCGCGAGCGTGGCCAAAAATGGTTAAAATCAATGTAGGAAATTCATTATTTTTTTAACTTTATCTTATAGAAAACACTTCTATTAGTTGATATATAAAATTTTTTTTTAAAACTTTTGCGTAGTTTTTTAGTTATTGTATCTCAAAGTTAAGAATTCTTATTCAATATAGAAAATTTGTGGGAAAACTTGAAATTTGACATATTTTTATCATAGTTAAAATTCAAAAATTCTTTTGGTAACGGCAAAATTATTTGTAATAGAATTGTAAGCCAGGTATTTAATTGTAATTACAACGCTATAATTGTTTACAAATATTAATCATATGTGAAATATCGTTAGCCAAATTATAGGTCTTCAAAAAATTAAGATTTTCATACATTTATTAACTTCAGTAGTGAATTAAAAAAAAACACCCAATATCACTTTTGAAATTTTTTGATATTTTATTGCCACAAGTATGTACTTTAACATATATAAATTTCAGTTGCTTCTGACTGCTTTTGTGGGCGTTATAAATGTTTTTTAGTGTCAACATCATTGCAGATTCGTGATATTTTTGAGCAATGGATTCAGCTTAAGAAAAATAATACAACAAATGTGTTGCATCATATTGACTAATTTGTGGAAAGTCATATTCAAAGACTTCTAACAGATACAGAAGGACAAACTAAAACTCATTCTTTTAAAAATTAGTAGTTATTGGAGTTGAGTACCTGGCTAGATAATAAGCTATTTTGTAAAGATATTTGTGATGTAAGCTTTTCTATTTAAACATAAATAAATTCAATTAGGAACCAAGTACAAGTGTCTTTTCACTTATATGAATAAATTTAAATATTTTAATATACATAAACAAATTTTAAGTTGTTTAATAAAATATTGTTTAGTTAGTATTTCAGCTATGGTAAAAACTTATCCTTAAAATTTTCTAAGGATATACGGAATGTGAGAAAATTAAATTTTAATGAGTTAGTAAAACATTTAAATCATAATTTGTGATTCGAAAAAAGTATATATTAAATTTTTTATGTCTTTTTGATATATACTTTTTTGAAAAAGGACATTTTTAAGGTAGGCGTATCCTTGCTCCAAACATTAACATATCTTTATTTTCGTCCAAGTTATAGCAATTTTTAATTTCAGGATATATGGGAAGCACACGAATCCTTTGACTTTAAATGACCAAATTTGAAGTACGATTATGTTTTAGCAATTAATATAGGTGTGCCAAATTTCATTACTCTACTATTACTCCTTCTATTTTTGGCCACTCGTTATATGAAATCGCGACAGTGTGCGGAGTGTTCAAAACAAATTTTGTATTAATATAATCATATCAGTATAGCTACTGTACTGAAAAAACAACAAATAGTCTTTGTGCAATTGCATTTAAACAAAAACAGCTATCATACATATTTAATGTAAATGCATTAAGCGAAAAACAAAATCAAAATATAAGATGTAATAGTACGGAAAACACGTTTCTTCGTCTGCTCAGTCTCTTTATTAATGAAATGTCCGATTTTTTCTTACAAAATGTCATTACAAATGTCATTACCGAGATGCTTAAAACGTACGTTTCTAAACAGAGTTGCTTGAAGCGTAGTTTTGTGTACATAATGACATACAGAGGTCTCTGACTAATTACAGTAAAACTAAATGAATAAATAACAAATTATAATAACCTAATATATAAGTAATATGATAACATTAATAATAATACAAATATAATAAGTAATATTTATATATGATAATAAGAATACATTACACAATATAAATATGATAGCAAGAATACATTACAACTCGGCTATCCTGACTTTTGATTGCCCTCAATCAATTTTATCTACCCATTTTCTGATACGTGATGCTTCTATTATACCATCGTATGGCAGCTGGGTAATTTGGCAATTTTCTATATCTCTAATAACATAGCGATCATTCGGTAAAACTTTATGTATAACATAAGGACCTCGGAAAATTTCATTCAGTTTCTTATTCTTTCCAACAGTAGTATCAGTATAACGGATGACGACAAAATCACCTTCATCAAATGACTTCGCAGGTTTGCTACGTTCTAAGAAATATTTCAAATTTCTTTCCTGGGATTTTATAATAGATTCGGACGCCGCTGTTCGAATCTCCTCTAGGTCACGACAATGTTCGTTTTTATTCTTCTCCTGTAGGTATTCAGTCAAAAAATCTACGTCTACACCTCGCTGATTAACTCCAAACAATAATTTACTGGGAGATTGTTTTGCCGAACAATGGACAGTATTATTCATAGCGAATTCAACCTGTACTAGCATTTTCGACCAATCCGCATGATTTAGGGGGTTAGTTACCTTGCTCAACATTGCCTTAAGTACTCTATTGACTCTCTCAACTTGTCCGTTGGCCTGTGCAGATGCAACAGCAATTCGAACGTGAACTATATTATTGGAAAGCAAATATGAACTAAATTCGGAAGAAGTAAAGCATGTACCTCGATCGCTGATTATTCTTCTAGGTCTTGAGTAGTTTACAAAATATTTATCTAAACAAGCTATAACTTCCTTTGTACTTGTCGACTTCACTGCATACAGTTTGACAAATTTTGTAAATCCGTCAATGACAACCAAAATGTGTTTTCGCTGAGAATTAACGGAAGGCAAAGGACCGAAATGGTCAATGTGAATCGTGTCGAATGGTAAAGGTTTTTTAGGAATGTTATATAAATTTTGTTCATTAACTCTTATCGGAGGCGAGCACATAATACACCGCAAACAATTCTTTATAAATTTCCCAATTTTCTCTCTCATGTTTTTAAACCAATAGTTTTTCCTAATCTGTTCATATGTTTTATCAATGCCCGAGTGGCAAATTTTCTCATGTGTTAGTCTAATAACATTCTCCTCTAATTCATGTGGAACGTAAAAAAGTAAGTTTCCCATTTTATCCTTTCGAAAGACTATACCATCCACAAGCTCAAAGTCCTCAACTTCTTCCTTTTCCAAGCGTAATCTAATAGCTATAATATCATCGTCCCTATTTTGAGTAACCTGAATTATAAAGTCCAGTTCCGCTTCAGAGACATTGATCGCCCTGCATGGTATGACACCTGGTATGTCAAAGTCATTGTGTCCTTGCGAGTCAGTAATGCTGATGTCATTATACAAAACCGCGGCCGTCGGTACATTCCTGTATTCCAAGGTAACAGGTTCACTCACTAAAACATTAGGTTGGGTAAAGTCGGTATCTATATACAAAGCATCGGAAGTTGGTCTATCCATATTTTGGGTCAGGCAGACATGTTCTGAATGCAAGGGTTCGTTGTTCGTTTCACCCAATCCTCTACACAGTCTATTCGCCATGACATCAGAACATACGTCTGATGATTCCGTTATTTCATGACATCGGCTCAGTGCATCTGCATGACCCATTGCCACCCCTCCTCTATGTACAACCCTATAGTCATAATGTTCCATCTGTAGGGTCCACCTAGCAATTTTCGGGCTAATATCCTTTTTGTTCAAGGTAAGTGCGAGAGCATTACAATCCGTTACAATTTTAAAAGGTATTCCTCTTAAGTATATATCAAAACGTTTCAGTGCATATATTATAGCTAGGGTCTCAAGTTCAAAACTATGCATTCGAGACTCAGATGCCGTCGTGGCCCTAGAAAAAAAGAAAACGGGGTGAAATTTACCGTCCGCCTGCCTTTGCAATAACACAGCTCCAAATCCTACTTTACTCGCGTCTGTGTGCAATTCCGTTTCACTCTGAGAATTATATAGGGCTAGGACTGGCGGTTTCGCTAGTTTTTCCTTCAAATCATAAAATGATTCATTTCATTTCATTTCATTTATTTCAGATGTCTCATACACAAAACTTAAGTTTTATATAAAGTATGAAACTGAGCGATCTGTAGATACAATATTAAATTTAAAATTAATTTTAGATAGAGAATTACAATCTTAAATTTAATTCGAAATAAGAGATTATGATCAGATCATTTAAAAAAAGAAGAGAAAAAAAATAAAAATATATATATATTAGTTAATTGAATTATAACACTAAAGTCCAAAAATTCCACAATAAAAGTACATTAAATTAATAATATTCATAATAGTTAAAAAATAAATAATTTACAATCTTGCAGCGTTCATTTTAATATAGTCAAAATTATCACAAACATTAAACAACAATAAAATACAAAAAATAAATAAATACAATAATATAAATTTTATAAAGTACAATTTATATATATTAACCCTCAATGTGAAAGATGACATACAATATATCTCCTGAATTGACGTGCGTTACCAATGATCTGTAATCTGTACGGAACTGCGTTCCAGAGACTGATGGCATTAATGAAAAAATGATATTTAGAAATCAATGAACGACGTTCAAAAGTAAGAATTCTTTTACCCCTATCAAGTGTAGAAAAGCGTAAGCGATTATAAAGATGTTCAGGTTGACGTGTATATATAATTTTATGCATGAACAGTAAAATACGGACCCTCAAATAATTATCAAAATTCATACCATATAGAGAGGTGACGTAGGAGGAAACATGGTCATACCTTCGCAGGCCATACACATATCGAACAATATTATTAAAGGCCACATTGAGGTTCCTCTTACTTTCACTATCACAACTAGCAAATAGTTCACAGCCATACAGCAAAGTAGGTATTAAGTATGTTTTAGCAAGGAGAATTCTAATTCTCATAGGAGTACAGTGATGAGTTTGCCAGAGATTTCTTAGCATTGAGAACGTTCGACCACAAGCTATATCAATGTGATTGGACCAAGTTAGGGTGTCGTTAAAATATATACCAAGATTTTTGGCGGAGCGTACAGTATCTATAGGTTGATTGTTCAAAATCAAAACAGGGTTATAAGTGAGACTCAATAATCTCTTCTTAATAATTAAACTTTTCGATTTATTTGGATTGATTTGTAAACCATTAGCTGTAGCCCATTTGTACACAACGTCTAATTCCTCGTTTAAGGTTCTCACACACTCAGCGACAGCAGTGTTTTTACAGCTCATGTAAAGCTGAACATCATCAGCATATAATCTGACCTTACAGTGTCGAAGTTTGCCCTGAAGATCATTCACGTATAATGAGAAAAGCAATGGACCTAAGATTGAGCCCTGTGGAACACCACGACTCAATGGTAAACATCTAGACCTTGTGGTAGGAGTTTGAACAAATTGATATCTACCAACTAGATATGAGCGTATGAGATCCGTTGCAGTTGATGAAAATCGAAACATGTATTTAAGCTTAAGACACAAAACGTTGTGGTCAACGGTATCAAACGCTCTGGAATGATCCAAAAGAACTAAAAAAGTGACGTTACCACAGTCCACCTGCTGTCTTATGTCCTCAGCAACATCCACCAGGGCAGTAATGCAGCTGTTATTTTTCCTAAAGCCAGATTGTCGATCAGTAAGCATATTCTCTACCTCAACAAACTGTGTAACTTGACTGTGCATTAATCTTTCAAAGGCTTTCGATAGAAATGGCAATATTGCTATTGGCCTAAAGTCAGAATTCGTTTTAGGAATAGGTATAACCGTAGCTAATTTCCAGATTTTGGGATAGTAATTGGTGGTAAAGATTTTGTTGAAAATAAAGGTTATAAAAGGAAGGAGTTGTGGGATAAGAATCTTCAAAAACCTTGGATCCATTCCATCTACACCAACTGCATTTGATTTAATCGACAATATACTAGACAAGACTTCACACTGAGTTACGTTCACAAAAGAAAATGTACTGTTGAAAACATCATTATCAAAATTATAGTAGCCAGAAATAGCCTGCACACTCGGTGTATTCAAGAACTGTTCATTAAGCGCATTAGCGTCGACTACGCAGGCTTCTTCGTTACTCGGTCTTGCAATACCAATTTCCCGAATCGTTTGCCAAGTTTTCTTAGAACTTAGTGCAGAAGAAAACTTAGTGGCATAGTATTCCGATTTAGCCCTCCTGATCAATCTGTTAGTTATCCTGCGTGATACCCGGTATTCCTCATACAAATCTGTAGTTCTAAAACATTTCCATCGGGCATATAAATGGTCTCTGAAATTAATAGATTGCTTTATATTCTGAGTGAACCATGGTTTACTATGTCCATTTATTCTTTTCGATTTCAAGGGAACAGTCCGATTGTACAAAAAATCCATGGTATGTTGTAGAAAGGAGAGCTGATCGTCAATAGAAGTCATGCCATATAGAACACCCCAATTTATGTTAAAAAATTCTAACTCTAGCCTTCTAAAATCAATGTTCCTAAAATCACGATATTCTACAACTTGCTCAGGCAGATTGAAATGAAAGTCATAAGTCATGAAAATTAGATCATGACGTGAAAAACACGATGCGGATAGCTGGTCATAAAGTAAGACCCTTGAAAGATTACTAACAAAAAATAAATCAAGAAGAGTGCTGTTAGTATTACTAAAATGAGTGGCAGTATCCGTGTTAGGAGATTTAAGACCGAGTGTAAGCATATTATTCTTAAGATACGGATTTACCAGAATATTGGAATTAAAATCACCTGCAATAATGACATCTTGATATGAGACAGTGAGTGACTGCAAAGTATTCATAAAACCTCTCATACAAATGCGATTGTTAGGCCTATAAATACTACCTACAAGTAACTTCTTTCCTTCCCAACTTATTTCAATAAATAAATATTCCACTAGACATCCATATTCATCAGTGTTAGCAGCCTCGCCCACAGATTTACTGATAACTTTAATTGCGAGACCCTTTCTTACATAAATTGCCACACCTCCATACCCATTTCTATCGGCTCTTCTAACATTGTATCCCTCCAAAAGAATCGACGCATCAGTAAACTCAGGTCTAAACCATGTTTCCGACACACACACTACATCAACACCGGAATTTTCGAAAATAAATCTAAACTCTTCAAGCTTAGGTCTCAAACTTTGCGCATTGATGTGGCAAACCCTAATACCCATTCTTTGATTGGACAGTATTTTTATCATTCTACCCATCCCGTCTCTAGAACGTATTATATTATCATCCAGAGTATTCATAAATTATTATGTGAAAGTTTGTAACGCACGAGGAAAGCCTTATATGTTCATCTATATTTCGCAGAGAGGATATTATAATAAAATTAGTTATAAACAAAAAAATACATATTATCAAAAAAACTACAAATACAAAAAAACGAGCAAAAAGAATAATTGATATGTAATGTTGATCAAGTTCGGTGATCGGATGATTGTTTACACGATTCATCAAAATTATAATTTTTACCATCTCTAAGCAAACGGAGGAGTGGGTGTGCAATTCTTGCATAATCTTTCACAAATTTTCGGAAATACGAGAAAAGTCCAAGGCATGACTGCAATTGTTTAAAGTTGTTCGGAGGGGGGTATTGTGCAAGAGCCCTTAGGTGTGAATCATTGGGACGAACGCCATTCTCGTTTATCGTATAGCCCAAGTAGTCTATGGTTTCATAAGCAAAGCTGCATTTTTTCAAATTCAATTCCAGGCCTAAACTTGATAACCGTTGTAAAACCTCTGACAACAAAATACAATGTGTGTTAAAATCCCTAGTTGCAATGGAAATATCATCAAGATAAACTATTATTTTCCCCGCTTCAATGAAATCGCGTAGAACACAATGAATATACCTCTGAAAAACTGCTGGCGCATTCTTCAATCCAAATGGCATGCAATTATATTCGTACTGGCCATCGGGTGTTACAAATGACGTATACTTTTTCGAATCCTCATCTAACTTCACATGAAAAAACCCGTTTTTTAAGTCAAGTGTCGAAAAATATCTGTTGCCACCTAAGTATTCCAAACAAGTTTCAATAAGAGGCAATGGGAAATTATCCCGCACAGTAATTTTGTTCAGTGCTCGATAATCAACGCATTTACGATACTCTCCGTTTTTCTTCAAGACCATTACTACCGGTGATGCATAAGGCGATTCACTTTGCCTAATAATCCCCTTTTCTAACAATTCGTTAACAATTCTCTTGAGAGAGGCGCGTTCCGCAACAGCCAATCTACCAGGCCGAAAATAAAAACGAGTATCACTATTAAGCCTAATAGACATTTTGTAATCACTAGGAATAGGTTTGAGTTTGCATTTCAAATAATTACCCTCAATTATATTTCTAACAATATTACTGTCGTGACCGTTTAATCCAGGATTAATATCTAAATCATTAAGTTCAGAGTTTAAATTAATAGACATGATCTCACCCAGAACTAACTCGCACTCAGGAAATGGTTGCCGTTCAAGATTTTTGGTACAATTATCTGAATCAGCACTTAGTGCCGATGGTAAGTTACTAACAGTTTTGGCAACAAATTGTTCGGATATATTTGCGCTCAAAGAACAAAAAAATAAATCTTTATACAGAGTCTGACTGTTAACTTCAATTTTATTCACTAAATTATCTGGTTTGTTCATAAGGCATAAACGAATGTTAAATTTATTAAGAAAATTACGCCCTAATATTAAAGGAATGGGTAAGGTTTCATTGGGAACAACAAGTAAAATTATTGAGTGGATTTGGTTTCTGAATTCAATTTGAGAATGTAATTTTCCGAAAGTACTTATGTATGTGTTACTGAGACCATGAAATTTAGTTCTCACTGCCTGACTTCTAATTTTAAACGGCACTTCAGATGCGCGTACCAAATTTACCGGGCTGCCAGTATCGAAAATAGATAAAATGATTTTACGATCAGTAAGGTGATTACTATTAGAGTCTAAAAATCTTAAACATACCATATTAACATAATTAACGGATTCTGCATCTTCATTGGTTGTCACATCATCCTTAGCAATAGCAGCAATAGTGGTTTTCAGCTGTTGCACACGTTTAATATTCTTACAGGACTTACGGTCATGTCCAACTTGCCAACAATTAAAACAAACTCCAACTGGTCTCTCTTCATACGGACACTGCGGTTTCATATGTCCCATTCTGGAGCAATTATAGCAACGTATGCCATCGTTGTTTATTTTTGGCGCATTGAATTTCACTTCATTCATATTTGGTTTAACACTCACAAAACTAACTTTGTCCCCTCTCACACTTTGTCGTTGTTCGTACATTTGTATAGCATTTTTGACATCGTCCATCGTTTTAGCTGCAGCAAAAAGAATAAAATTTGGTATACGCCCCTGCAAACCCTCTTGTACAAATGCTACAAGTTCAAAGTCCGTCACATCACTACGCATGGCAAGAGATTCCATTTTCATGACATATCGTCGGACGCTTTCATCGGGGGTTTTTACTCTGTTGCGTAATGCATTATAAATTTCTTGCCGGCTTACGGTACTTCCAAACTCTTTTATCAATTTCGCCTTCAGCTCTGCATATGACATTGCTCCCCTCCCGAGCATTAATTTCGCGGAGCCAGATAAGGAATTCCTTAGCGTTATAAATTTTAATAACTCGTCGGCTTGTACATGATCTAACAGCTCCTCAAGGTTCCGAAAGAATTCTCCTATTCCATGTGAGCGTTCGTCTCCACTAAATTTTACGATGGCATGTTCGATGTCTTGGTAATGAACAACACGTTCAGACGAAGTTAAATTATGTTGCGAAGTTTCTGCATTTTGCTCCATTTGTTGTATTTCCCTTCGTAAACGCAAAACTTCGTGGCGTCGTCGTAGTATTTCAATTTCTTCGTCTAGTTTTTGTGCCTCGGTTCTAAATACATCAGCAGCAGGGGTTGAAGTATTTGTCGATTTGATAATTTGCGTAGAGGGTAATTTAAAAACATCTTTTGTAGACGGTAAGATAGGGGCTTTCAAAGCGGCGGGGGTTTCGGCGGCGGTTTCTTTTGTCGAATTAGCAGCAGACGGTTCAGTACCTGTCGTAGCGGAGGTTATGGTGGACGGAGGATTTATGCAACTGGGGATGGTGGCATCAGCGGACGGAGGATATATAGTATTGTCGGCGGCTGCAACAGCGGATCCTAAACCAGTAGTAAACGGAGGTTATACTTTAGGTTTGGCAGAATCATCTGAGGTGGCGTTTTCACCGTCGATGATATCTGGGTTTTCTCCCAACGCTGCTTCAATTAGACTCCTGTTTTCCGCAAACATTTTTCGTAGTCCCTCTGTGGAAGTTCTGGTAGGGATTTGAATTCCAATGGCTTTCAGTGCGTCTTGTAGCTGTTTTTTATTTAGAGCTGACTCCATGTTGTTTCAAGAGAAAAAAATTTTTTAAGGTTATCCCACTTCTGACGCTGTAATAGTACGGAAAACACGTTTCTTCGTCTGCTCAGTCTCTTTATTAATGAAATGTCCGATTTTTTCTTACAAAATGTCATTACAAATGTCATTACCGAGATGCTTAAAACGTACGTTTCTAAACAGAGTTGCTTGAAGCGTAGTTTTGTGTACATAATGACATACAGAGGTCTCTGACTAATTACAGTAAAACTAAATGAATAAATAACAAATTATAATAACCTAATATATAAGTAATATGATAACATTAATAATAATACAAATATAATAAGTAATATTTATATATGATAATAAGAATACATTACACAATATAAATATGATAGTAAGAATACATTACAAAGAAGAAAAATTTTTTTTTCTTATTTTTATTATTTTGAAGACAGAAAAAAAAAAAAAACAAATAACAACAAAATAGTCTAGCCAGCATGACTACTGCTAGTTTATCTAGCATTGATATTCCTAGCGAAGAAAGTGAATGTGAATGGCAAGCATTCAATAACACAAATGAACGCCGCTAATTAAAGTCACCACGATCCTTTAAAAGTAAACACAAAGCACCAACTAATGAAAGAGCAACTTGCTAAACAAACAGATTTGCTGTTTTAGATAATGGAAATGCTGAAATTAACACTGAGCATTATTCCAGGGAACCTAGACCTCCCCATTATACATACCTAAGGTTACTAACGTGAAACAAATGCATCAACGCTTTGCCAATGTTACACCTTCCACACATTACTCTTACAAAGCACTTGGAGACGGCCAAATCAGGGTAATGGTTAAAACCATTGAATCTTATAGAACACTTGCTTCCTATCTTAAATTTAAAAATATAAGTTTCCATACTTTTCAACTAAAATATGATAGGGCTTATAGAGCCCTCAATGTTCTTTGTGGACCTAGAACCTAAAGACAACAATAAAGAAATTAACAATCTAATACATATCAACAATGCGATTGTTAATATAGAACCGCCACGTAAGACAAATAACATTCCCCAATTTCACCGCTGCCAATAGTACGGGCACACAAAATCCTACTGTCACGATCCCTATAAATGCGCTAAATGCGGAGGAAATCATATAACTGCTGAGTGTATAAAAAATTTAACTTCTCCACCTAAATGTGCCAACTGCCAAGAGTCTCATCCTGCTAGTTATAGAGGTTGTATAGAGGTTATATAGTCTAGCCCCAGGCCAGACATCAAAAACGAAATATGGAAAAAAATATTTCTTCGGCGACTTCCTCTCAGCAGAATTTTCGCAAAAGCTCTGAGAGTAAATATACCTACATGAAAAAGTTTCTCAAAAAATCTGACGTTCGGAGTCCACCTTAAACTGTAGGTCCCGCCACTCAAGTATAAAATTAACGCACACAACATGAGTGGTGTGAGAAGTTAGGCCGTAATCGTGACTGAAGGGTTGTAATCAGGCCTGCCAGATTTGCCGATTTATCGGCATTTTGCCGATTTTATACCTTAAAAATAGCGAAGTGCCGATTTCGCGATTTTTGTTCCAAAAATGCCGATTTTTTACTTAATTCTAAAAACTAGATTTTGATTATGAATCAGAATAATTTTTTGGATTACGATCAAGTTTATTTGGGTCTTCAGGCAAGTGATTTAATATCAAAAACGAAAATTAATAACAACTGTATACATTTTTATATAGAGCGTTTGAAACAAATTATAAAATGTTTTACTTTTGAAAATAACAATTTTAAACCTTTAGATATGATTAATCCTCAATTTATTATGGAAGGAAATATAAGTCATGTATGGAAATTCTAAATGAGTTTCCAAACATTGTAGATCAAGATGAAAAACAAATGTTGGACTCTGAATTTAGAGAGCTAACATTTTTGAATTTTAAGGACATTTTTAATTATATTGAAATTAATTTACCAACGGTTGGAAACCAGTTTGTGGAAAAGAGCGATAAAACATCTGTTTTCCCATTGTTAGAAAAATGTATTCAACAAATGAAACTGCCACATTCTTCTGCGAGTGTTGAACGTATTTTTAGTCAGGTCAATCTTAATAAAACTAAATTTCGATGTACCCTTGTAAACGAATCTTTAGAAGGTATTCTTTATTCTAAAGATTTTTTAAAATATAACAATATTTTAAGATTGACACACAAAAACATGTATTCTTAAAAATTTAAAACCAATTTTCATTTCATCATTATTTTTACTTAAATATTTAACAAAAAAAACTTAAACTTATCTCATATTAATTAAAGTATATATTTACTATATATGTATGTGTGTACATATGTATAAATAAAAATTAAAAATAATGAAAATTCAGACATAAAATTTTATCTTTGTAAAATATAACATAAATATGTTGATTGCTGAATTGATTTCTTTTGTTTTGATATATATTTGTTTTGATATATGTTTGATTTCATACATTTATAACAAGCGCGTTTTTAATTGCCGATTTTACTTCAAAATTATCTGGCACCCCTGGGCCCTATTCCACTAAGCTACAAGTTCACAATTACAAGTGTTTTTGCCTGTAAAATTGTGAAATTGTAAATAATAGTGTTTCATCAAAATACAATTACAAGTTTGTGGCTACAAGTGATTTTTACAATTTACAAGTCTACAAGTCATATTTCTACAAGTCGTTATGCTTCACTAAAATAAATTTTCACTTGTACACTTGTAGAATTGTAGAAAAAAGCTTAGGGTCGACTAAGACTCTCAAAAAAAAAAATTTACAAGTTACAAGTGAATGATAAATTGAAATAAAATTTGATTTTTAACTATTTTTTAATAAAAATTACTGCAAATAAACACAAATTCAAACAATTTAAATATTAATTACCATTTGTTTATTTATTCTCCTTGTTTTTATTTATTTATTTTTTAAATATGTGAATATAATAAAACAAACTATATCACAAATTATCGAAAGCGGCAACACCACTAATCATATGGTCCACCAGCCGCCCCTGTCTTTCGGGAGTTGTCTCTCTTGGCCTTAATTAAAAAAGTATTATAATATAATGTTATCACTTTATAAAGCCAACTTACCAGTGTCGTCCTTTTGATGTTTGCCCAAAAAACATCACGCACGTATTTGGCGCCTTTTCCACTTGGCACCAGTCCAAGTACAAGACACCTCATACGCACGTTTTCCCACTCTTCCATTTTTACCTGTTTGGTAAGTTTAGCGATAAAAAAGAACGAATTTGGCAGCTAAAACCTGCCGCACCACTCTAACTTTATTGTGTTGATTTCCCGTTACAAAATAATAATTTTAAATTTTTTACACGCAAACTATATATGTTTTGATTGATTAGTGATGTGATAACAATCAAAACAAATTATCGATATACATTAGAGTACCCATAATTGCAAACGTATTTAAAATAATTTTTGAAATTTTCATATATTTCATTAGTCCTCTAATATACATATATTCACACATATATTTCATTTATAAAAATATCTTTGTAAAAATAATTTATTTTATTGTGATTGTAATTGTAGAAATTGTGATTGTAGTTTACAAGTACAAAAAGCTACAAGTATTGTGAAAATTTACATGAAACACAATTCATTATCACTTGTAAGAATTAGAATTGTGATCGTAACTTGTAAACTTGTAGAATTGTAGTTTAGTGAAACAGGCCCCTGGTTGTAATGGCCAATTATGTATTGTATAGTCCACCAAGAACTAAAGAGAAAAATGAAGAACAAATTATCTAATTATCATCGTGGACAACCAATGCACAGTGTTACATTTAGATTTAGGGATACAGAATTAAATGTCTTGAAAAAAAATTATGCTAGACCTATGAATTTTGGTACAAGATGTTACTAAGCTAATGTGTACCATTGTCAAAAAAATGGGCGACATTGGACCACTGCCACGCCCACCTCCCATACAACTGCAAAGATTTATTTCTGATATTATTCGGGTTGGATAATCAAAAAGTGAAAAAGCAGTGAGTATGCATGATAATGTTTAAAATAAACAATAAAGAGGTTGAAGTAATAATTTGTTTTGTTTAATTTTGATTTTTTATAATTTTTACAAATAAGTCAGTCATATGTCGTGTCTTAAATTCGTGGCCACCACAGTGTATATAAATTAAAGAAAGAGTATGAATCAATATGAGAATTAGAACTACTGCTTATTTTTCCACAAATATTACAGCCTTTCATTTTCGAGTGTTTTAAGTCATATATCAAAAAGTTCGTGGTTTGTGGTATTATCACTCATTATTTGTTTTTTTTTGCGACAAATCTCGGCAGATACGTTAATATAAAACTAATTTGGTGTTGAAGCGTTATGAAGAAAAAAATTTAACGATTATAGAATTTTCTTTTTTTTTTTTAACAAAAAGAGTAATTGTTTGAATAAAATAGAACGGAAAGAATTTTCCAGGTTCTAAAAGTATATTCTCGTGATATTGACAGCAAATAAGTTGAGCTCCAAAACAAAACAAAAATATTTAAAAAAATTCCATTCCAATAAAAATTTACAAGCTTTTAAGAATGAGCAATTTCATGTATTTTGTTATTTTTAATTCACTCGAAAATATACGGTAATCCCTCGATTTACGTCGTAGAATGTTCCGGAAAAAGGCGACGTAAATCGAATTTCAAATAACTCATACTATCAGCTGCATGTATTTATGTATAATTTACAAAAAAAATTAATTTTTATTCTATATAACTAAGTACGTACATAAATGAGGTGGTCCATAACAAAATGCAATAATTACACCATAACATTTTTTTGGATAAATAAAAAATTATAATTTAAGTAAGTAGCACAAAATTTTTTTAAAAAACAATTATTGAGGTATTATTGTCTACAAAAAACAATATTAATCACAAATTTGGAATTATTTCGTTTTGGTCCGAATCATAGTATTTAATTCGTTTTGCTTTGAACTGTATGAAAATATTGCGTTTTGATCTGAACTAGGGTTAGAATTATTCCTTTTTGCTTTGAATAGACTTGTATTATGTCATTTTGATTTAAATTGCAACTACTTGTAGAAAAATTAAAACACGTTTTTATGTTAAACACGTTTATTAAATTAAATTTATGTAGTCCAGATTCATAGAATTTATTAAGAAAATACAAAAAATTATTATGTTATACTTTCATTTCTACGTCATCCTCCAGTCACCTAAAGTTAAATCGACTTCATCATTGCCGCTATTT
The DNA here is from genome assembly GCA_930367235.1 of Sarcophaga rosellei. NCBI lineage: Eukaryota > Metazoa > Arthropoda > Insecta > Diptera > Sarcophagidae > Sarcophaga > Sarcophaga rosellei. The sequence continues at coordinate 68,871,374 of OV884017.1, read as the reverse complement.
CCTTGCTGATTTGAAAATATATGTGCATAATACTCTAAGAGTGTTAAAAATATTCCAGAAATATGTCTTTCTAACTTTCAGTAAGGTGTCTACTGAACCGTTATAAATTTCCCATAATTTCTTTATATTAAGTTCTGGTGATTTATTTCTATTATAATGGTTCTCTTTAGCTGGAAGATTTTTTAAGAATTTTAGTACACTTTCTTTCTTGAGTTTAAATTTAGCTGTAAGCCTATCTCCACCTCGGTTCTCTTTAAGAATTTTACCATTAAAAATAGTTGTTGTAATACTATTCACTCTCCGCCCTGTAATCGACAATGCTTTCAAAAAAATGATTGACATACTCTTTTTGATATATTTTTGTGTTTCAAGAAATAGTTGCATGAGCATTTTTGTTTCTTTAATGGTGTATTTTTGTTGCGCTTAGGTACATGTGGAACAATCAAACGCGTTAGATATAGATCTTGTTCAATTTTACCTTTGTTTTTGTAAAAAAGCGCACGATTGAGTATAATCAAACGCTTACTAAACAGCTCACATTTGTAGTCACTTTTCTCTTTGTGTTTGCAAGGTTTGTTAAAGGTCAAAGCCAATGAATCCTTATCAACATACCTAGGAAAAACGTTTGTTTTAGATAAAAAAAATAAAGAAACTTTAAAACAATTACTTTTTATGACGGTTTTCTCGCTCTTTATTCGTTCTCTGTATAGGACCACACTTTCTTTTCCCCGACGTTTATATGTACATCCTACTGTTGCTTCTGCCATAAATACGTTCATCTACTTTTTTTATTTGTAAATGTTTAAATTTTAAAATTACTTTATTCACAATTTACTTAGCGAAAGCAGAAGCTATTATCCAAACAAAAATTTCTAAAGTTTTATAGTTATCTAAGAGTTGCCACAAGCCATTTTTAAAATTTCTTGTAGCGATTTATGGCAAAGATGTGTAATTACTGCATTTTGCTCTGAACCATTATATTTGATACTAGCTGTACCCTGCGCGCTTTGCTGCACTACAAACTAAAATAAATTTGAAGGAAAGACATTAGACAAATATCCAATTAAGTTTGAATCATTTTATTGATTTTGTTTCCCGTTGTCCAGATGATTCAGACGAACGGGCCTGAGTAGTACGCATTCGATCAAGTGATTCATTGTTCAAGTGATTCATGCGAACGGATCTGGGCGGCATGTACTCGAAGATTTTTCAGTCTCAATGCTGATTCTGAGGCTAGTAATGCTCTTTTCTTTTCTTTTCAACACAGGATCAAATGCACAGTTTACGATTTAATTAATTTCGAAGAATTTTCAGTGGCGCCACCTGTCGGAAATTGGTTATACCAACTTAGAAACCTTCGTCGGCTCATGCGCAACAACTTTGCTAAAGATTAAATGCATAGTTTACGATTCCATAAAGTACATTCATTTTTATATATATAGATAATTTAAACTTGAAAAAAAAAATAAATAAAACAAAAGTCTACGAATTTAATTTTGGTTATATTTTTTCTTATTTGGTAAATTTTTTCACAAATGTTGGTTACAAAATTTTTTTCTTTCCCTTTTATCTTTCCCCCCGCGTCGTTCTTTACACTTTATTTTCTTTGGTTTTATACATCAAGAATCACAGATAGCATACTTGTAGGGGTAACTACTATGCGTATGAGTAATATATTTCAAATGCAATTAAATATTAAGTATGTAGCATACGTGGGCATGGCCCCTCGCTCATTTGGAATATCAACATAAAAAGTAGCCTATAACTCCTTCCAGACATACAGGAAGATACTGTGAAAATTTCAAGAAAATCGGTTCAGCCGTTTAATCGTCTATAAACTTCAAACATACAATCAAACACACATTCATTTTTATATATAAGATTGAATTACAGAGTAATTATTGAGTTTTGGAATGCTTTATAATAAAGGCAGTATAGATTTAATGTATAGAATAGGATTCAATAAAAAAAAACAAAAAACTTGAAAAATGTAATTATTGCGTTTTGTTATGGACCTCCTCAAATATAGATGGATTTTTGATTTGTTATAAAAATTTATTTCATATGTTGTTCACAAAAAGTTTAATGAAAAATAATCCATTAACACTTATATATGTTATACCAAAGAATATGGATATAAAGAATGCGCATTATGTAAAAGTTAAATTTCTTATGGCGGGTTGTAATATCACGACCCGCTCTCACCAAAATCTTTTTAAAAAATCATTTCTTGATTCGGGGGGTGTGGGTGACAGAACGAAAATAAATACAAACAAAGAGCGTAACAATGTGTTGCTCTCATCATGAGAGCGTAAAAATGCATTCAGTTGCTTGTCAGCTTCTAAAGAAGAATGTTCATGTCGCTTTTTTCAGACAATTTTACACCCAAAGAAATATTACAGTATGATTCACTAATATCAATGAGAAATGATTTCGATTTTTGGAAGAATACTTGCCAAGTTAAATACGGTGTTTTTAGGTTTTTAGCGTAGTACAATTTTTCTATATTTTTCGCTCACATATACATATTATTGGGTTAATAAGTAGACTTGAAAATATTACTAACAATTTTCCTCTGGGTTAACACTTGTCTCTCATAATTTTTATCATGTTCTCTTTGTGTCGACGTCTGAGAATAAGTGATTTGAGAACAGTGTTGCCTTTTTTGATTATTTCTAACCAAAATTGGATATTTTTTTAATCAATATGTAGGTGTGTAGATTTTTTTGGTTTTGTTTTTTTTTTTTTTTATAAAAAAGCTATTTTTTGTTTCTTTTCTTATTAATTATAATTTAAATTCGAAAAAAATAAAATAAAAGTCAACGAATTTAATTTTGGTTATATTTTTTTTTATATGGCGATTTTTTTCACAAATGTTGGTTACAAAATTTTGCTTCGTGGCAACACTGTTTCAGAAGAATAAATAAGAAAGTAGTCAAACAACAAAAACGCACGATGAGAACAACGCATTGTTACGCTCTTGGTTTCTGTACCCTTCCCTTCTATCTTTCCCCCCGCGTCATGAAATATTTTTAAAATATTCCAAAATATGTTAAAATGCACATTCTTTATACTCTATTTTCTTTGGTTGTACATAAACAAAAATGGACAATCACGATAGCAGCGGAGTTCTTTACTCCAAATCTTACATTCAGCCACTGCATTGTTGTTGCCATTCATTTTGCTTACAATTAATGCCGTTAGTTTTTGTTTTAGATTTTGTGGTCCGATAATAAGTAATACATAGGTGTGAAAAGTTCTTTACTCCAAATCTTACATTCAGCCACTGCATTGTTGTTGCCATTCATTTTGCTTACAATTAATGCCGTTAGTTTTTGTTTTAGATTTTGTGGTCCGATAATAAGTAATACATAGGTGTGAAAAGTAATAAAGTGGCTCAAGCATTTCGTGCTTGAAATTTAAGTCGGTTTTTTTTATTGAAAATGTTAGTGAGCTACATAAACAAAGTTTCTGTCAAACATTTTGGTGACCGTGACAGGACGCTGTAATAAGAAGTGATAATCCGTGAGCCGTGAGCAGTGATTTTATTTCTCATCGAGCTACTTGAAAGAGGACAAATTTTAGTGGGTTGTCATCGGTGCTGCACATTAATTATTATAAATTTGTTGCTCGAGTATAGTGACAAATTTTATTGAAACTTTATAAGTGTGGTGCATCGTAATTTGAAGTTTGTTGCTCTTCTAATGCGCTTATCAGCTGCTGTTTTTGCAGAGATTTGGACTGTAACTTATTACAGCCGACCGAATATTTGTGGAAGAAAATTACAATTGGTAATTTTTTAAGCGGAAACTTTTATCGCCGTTAGTGATTCATAGCATTTTCAAAATTTTTCAATTTTGTTTCGAAAGTTGTACATAACCTTAAAGCGTCGCATACAATCGTGGTCGGTTAGTTTTCATATAACTGTTTCTATATATTGTCATTCAATTCGAGAAGGACAATGGCCAATAATATAACGCTGATGGTGTAACAGAGTCTGCTGCTGCGACCTCAGAGTTAGTAATGCTAAAACAACAACGCAGCAATATGAAAAGAAACATCACCAATGTGCAGAAAAAGGTAGAAAAATATGGCGACAATACTGACACCACCATTTTGGAATGCCGGCTTCAAATTTTAGAGTCATATTTTAAACATTTATGTCATATTCAAGGACAAATCGAAAAACTTAGCCCTACCGATGATGCCAGGAGTGATTTGGAAGAAATTTTTATTGTTGCTAAGGCAAAAATAATGGGTTTACTGAACAAACAATGTGGTTCTATGCAAATGGATCAAACATTATTCAACGCTTCAGTTTCTTGTTCTTGAAGGTTTACCTTCGCTTAAATTGCTCAAGTTCGATGGAAGATGTGGAGATTACAAACGTTTCATCACCGCATATAACAACATGGTACATGAAAATTCTCCAATAACTGGCGTCGACAAATTTAATTATTTACTAAATTGTTTGTCGGGTCCAGCTTTAGCAGTTGTGCAACCATTCCAGGTAACCGAGGAGAATTACCCAAAGGCACTAAAGAGGCTGGAGGACCGATACGATAACAAGGTGCAGCAATTCGTGGTTCGCTTCTATCGCTCGGGTCAGAGATGGATGTTCTTAACGGACTTTTGACTCATATTGTTTTATCACAATTGGACGCTGATTCTAAAATGAGCTATGATGAAAAACAAGTGGGATAGCTGCTATGATAATTTAAGCCATTGCTGTCAGTTCTTAGAAAGTTATGAAAAAAGGTTGAAGTACATGACAAATCTAAAGGTACAACCCCAAAGCCAAACACCTACAAGTCATCTCATACCTTTGTTATCTCAAACTCAAATTGTGCATACTGTAGCTCTTCGGACCACAATATATCAACATGTTCATCGTTTTCATCGCCTCTGTTCTAGAGAGATTTAATTTTATAAAAATTAATAATTGCTGCATCAATTGTCTTCGTAAAGGTCGTATGGTGTCAAAATGCTTATCGAATTATCGTTGTCGTATGTGCCATTCTCGGCATCATACTCTGTTGCACAAATCTTCGGGTTCTGCACATGCTGATAATTCAACATCACAAGTGTAACCTCAAACCTCTTTTGGAAATCAAAACACACCAGTCTCATTCATAGTCCGCTCATTCAAACGAGCAATCATCCCCACTGCTGTTGTTCTTTTGAAGGATTCCAGTAGCACCTTTCATCCGGTAAGGGCTCTGCTTGATTCGTGTTCCGAAATTAATTTCATTTCCGGGGAAACTGCAAAAAGGTTCCGATTGAAGTCTCAGCAATATCATCAAGAAGTTTCTGGAATTGGCGAAGTGCGCACAAACATTAAATTATCGTTTGGATAGATAATTGGTGGTACGTTTAACGTGGGACCTAGATCTTCTGTGGCTACATGCAAACTCGCCACTAGTTCTTCAAATATTGAATCCATTTTGGCCAAGTTTTGGGAAGTTAAGGAGTACGCTGATTCTCCGGTAAAATATACACCGGAAGAAGAAGAATGCGAATCAATGTAAGCCGAGTTTATGGACGAATATTTATGGCTTGAACACATGTCAGCCCACAATAAGTCGTTGAGTCGTCCGAATTATGTCATTCCACATCATTGTGTTCTTCAGCCACAAAGTACTACAACCAAAATCCGAGTCGTCTTCGATGCGTCAGCTCAAAGTTCGTCGAATCGTTCGCGTAATGATATTCAATGGTAGGCCCTACAATTCAGCAGGACCTTATTACAACGCTCTTTTCATTTCGTTTAAATAAATTTGCTCTCAAAGCTGACATATTCAAAATGTGTCGCCAGTTGATTTATCATCAGTATCAGCTCATATTGTAGAGAAGCAACAAAAAAGAAGAATTAACAGTGTTTCAACTGAACACTGTCACTTATGGTTTATCGTCGCCTACCTTTCTAGCAATCCGTAGTTTAGTTTTCATTGCAGAAAAATATGGTAGCTCTCATCCGCTTGGCTCGCAAGTTCTTCGTGATGACCTCTATGTCGATGCCCTTCTTACTGGATCGAACGACGTGGAAACGTTGCTAAAAAAGAAATACGAACTTGTGAAAATCCTAGAACTACATGGTCTGGAGTTAGCAAAATGGAACAGCAACTATGGCAATATCAGCAAATCGCAAGATGACAGTTACCCAAGGTCGTTGCCCCCACGAAGAGATCCATTTTGTCAGTCGTTGCAAAAATTTACGACTTACTTGGACTTTTGAGTCCAATTGTTGCTCGTGCCAAAATTCTACTCCAGGAAATGTGGATCCAAAATTGTAACTGGGATGATATCATCAGTAATCCCCTTAAATCACTGTGGCTACAAATTCAAGAAGATCTCAAAAATATGGAAAAAATTGAGGTACCTCGATATGTGCTTACTACCATAGAACACCGAGGAGAAATTCATAGTTTCGCAGACACCTCTCAACGAGCATACGGTTGTTTGCATTGATGGTGTTTACAAAACTGCTATCTTGATTGCAAACTCCAAGGTTGCTCCTATCAAGGCCCAATCACTTCCTCGCCTCGAATTATGTGCCGCTGTTTTGTTAAGCAAAACATGGCACAAAATTAAACCAAAAATTGAAAAATTCGTTTCATCAATCTATTTTTGGACGGACTCAAAAATAGTGCTACAATAGCACAAATTACATTCATCAACTTTACAATGTTTCGTCGCTAATAGAGTTAGCAGAACTACAAAAAAACACTAGAGGTATTTTTTGGAGACACGTTCCTTCGAAAAGCAACCCAGCGGATATCGTTTCCCGGGGTTGCAGTGCTCAGGATTTGCCCCATACAATTGGATCAAAGGTCCAATTGATTAGATTTTGTGGTCCGATAAGTAATTTTTAAAACATAATCAGTTGATAAAAATACATAGATGCGAAAAGTAATAAAGTGGCTCAAGCCTTTTGTACTTGAAATTAAGGTCGGTTTTTTATTGAAAATATTAGTAAGCTACATAAACAAAGTTTTTGTCAAACACATAGTTTCATTATACATATTTGTTTTGGCAAAATATTTTACATTTCACTTCACCTAAATTTTTAAGATAACTTTTATTCATTCCATGGTAATTCGATTTTGAATTTGAACTGTTAATAAAACTGAAAGGTAACCTCACAATATTTCATAGTTAGCATTATGTTTATAGAAAATACACGGACATGTTCCGAAAACAAAAAACGCCAAGAGGATGTTCTGGCGAACGCAAATTGCTAAAAATTTGTTTTTACGATTCGAAATCGCCAAATACGTGATTTCAAATCACAAGAGTATATTGCAATGAACTGATGAAAATATGTTCAAGCCGAACTTCTTAACAAATAATGCGATTTTAAATCACAAGAGGATATTGTAGTGAACTTAACAAAACATGAATCAATTTTACACTTTTCTAAATAAAAATACGAAGCTAAAAATTTGCTTTATTTTGAACCAATTTTTTGTGTCATTTGTTACTTAAAACTGGAGATTTAAACGAGGGTACGGTACTAAAACATACGGTTGTAGGGCATATGATGAATCGGACAGCAACCAGTAACCACGGCCTCCATTAGAATATTTTTCTAAGTAAAATTCATTGGCGTTACTTAAATTCCACACAAAAGCATCGTGACATGAACCAGGTGTAGATGCGTTAACAGCTCGTATCTTCATTTGGTGGTCACAAATCTACATACACAGTATTCACTTTGACTGTTTAAAATTGTAAAAATAATCTTCATATAGGAGTACTTACAATTAACGCATTTAAACTATAAAACCCCTTTCTGCAAAAATAAAGTTCAGAACGGTGGTTTTACTATCCTCACATGGGTGCTGTCTACCGATCCAATTACTCCTGGAATTTTAAACTTTTGATAGAAGTGCATTTCTGATGCTTTCTTTCCAAAGAAGGCATAGTCTTTCTTCAAAAACATTAAGTATATCCCATAACATTTTACACAATGTAGAACATCCCTGATTGAGATTTATGTCATTGGCAATCACGCCTTGGAAGGAACCGACCGCCAGAAATCTTAAAGCGCTCAGCAAACGTATCGTGTCTGAAATAGTACTTTTACATATATGCCCAGCAGTTTCTTCATCAGCCGGTAAAGCGCTATAAAACATAACACGAAATCCTCATATATATTACTCCTTTATATGTAGATATATTTATACTTAAGCCGGCTTTTTAAGTTTTGATGTTTTGATTTTTATTTGTAATGCTAAAACATATGTTTTATTTTTTTCGTAAAAGACTTCGAAAAATCGAAGATCGCAAGTAAAACGCTTGAGTTTCAGAACACCCTTAAATAAATTTGAAGTTTTTAAAATCACTTGCGATTTCAAATCGTGCGATTGTCAGAACATGCCTGACAATAAAAATTTCTTACCTACTCATCTCAATCTTCCTCCCTTACAACTGCATGAATTTGATAAGACTTCCTCTTTTGGCACACGGCGGCTAAACGTCCTTTTTCTGCACACACATAACATGCTCAATTTTGAAATTGACAATTGATCTTTGCTCTTTAAAATGAGCCTAAAACCAAATTGATTGCATGCATCCTTAAAGTAGCGGGTGGGTTTATGTCAAGGCGTGCAAGTAAAAATTAATCCGATTTACTTGAAAATTGTTACTCAGGGGTTTTTGAAGTCGCTGATTAAGATCTTCATACAGATTTAAAGAATTCAAAATGGCGGATCCAATATGGCTGTCGAGGCTTATAAAAATTAATCAGATTTACTTGAAAATTGTTGACAGGGGGTTTTTGGGGTCGCTGATGACAGATTTTTAGTCAAATTTTAAAAATTCAAAATGGCGGATTTCATTAAATGAACTAAGATTTTAAGAATTGATGGAATTTTCTTGAATTTTGTTATGTTAAAGGTTATAGAAAATTAATATTTAACTGTATTCTAATTTTTAACAATTTCAATAAAACAACTTTCTAAACTAACTAATAAACTTTCAGCTTTTGATAAATCTGATATAAAAAATTGTAGCCGCCGTAGTCTAGTAGGTAGTGTGTTGGCTTATTAGACGTAAAGCCCGGTTTTGTTTCACAGGTCAGGATCAAAACGAAATATGAAATAAAAATATATTTCTTCAGTAACTGCCTCTCAGCAGATTTCTGGCAAAAACTCTGAGAGTGAATAAAATTGCCAAGAAGGGCTTTTAAAAAATCTGTCGCTCGGAGTCGACTTTAAACTGTAGGTCCCGCCTAGGGGTGCCAGACGTACTGTTTTTAACAGTACATGTACTGATTTTTTTCAATTGTACTGCTTTATTCACAACACCCAAATCAGTACGCAAATGTGCTGTTTTTTACCATTTGTACTGTTTTTGTACTGTTTTTTTTCTTAAATGCTTTTTATGTAGCCATACAAAACATGTCTCTATTTTAATATTTTAGAACAAAAAATTTTGTTCTGAGCTAACGAGGAATCCAATGCCAAATGCAAATGACAGTATTACTGATATTAAACGCCATATGAAGACAGCAAAACATATACGGAATTTAGGAAGCTATCAACAAAAGCCTGTAAGTAGTTTTTTTTAACAATAGTTCGAATAAAGAAACAGAAGGAGCAAGAGAGTCAAGTTTAATGGCAGAGGCAGCTTTCGTCTATCATACCATCATACATAGCCACAACTACCAATCCGCAGACTGCAGTAGTAAGCTTCTTAAACAAATATTTCCAGACTCAAATGTAGCTTCTAATTTTACATGTGGTAATACAAAGTTATCGAAGATCGCTTCTAATATTTTGGCGAAGTATTCTATTGAAACTATGCTAAAGGACTTGAATGATGATCCTCTTTTTCTATTTCCACCGATGCGTCAAACAAAGGAAATATTAAAGGCTTTCCAATTGTCCTCCGATACTTTTGTAAGCATACGGGAGTAAATACAAAACTTTTGAACTTTTATGAGTCAAATTCCGAAATGTCAAAGAATATTGCTGATTCGTTGAAGTCTAAATTGGAAGGCAGAAATTTAAACTTGGCCAACGTCACCAGCTTTTGTGCAGATAATGCAAATGTTAAATTCGGATGCAAAAAAGTGTTTTTGTTGAGCTTAAGGAAAATAATCCAGATATCATCGGTATCGGATGTCTGTGTCATATTAATAATGCATTCAAGAATGGATTGAAACTTTTATAACTCGATATAGAGAATATTGTAATAAAAGTTTTTAATAAATTTAGCTCATCAACAAAGAAGGCTTCAAGTCTGAAAGAAATGTTCGAGTTCTGTGAACTCGAATGGAGTGAAATGCTTCGTCACGTGCCGACACGATGTGAATTAATTTTAAAAATAAACTATGAATACAATTGTAATGAATTTTACAATTTTTTAAAAACAGAAGATGGGAAGAATGGCATTTTAAAACATATAAAAAAGTGATAAATAACTTTAAAAAGTAATATACAAAACTATTTTGTACTTTGAAAAGAAAAATATAACATTGTAACTTTTTGTATACATATGTCTATCTATCTAAAATGCGTACTGTTTTTTCATTAATTGTACTGGTTTTTTGTACTCAGTGTACTGTTTTTTCGAATTCCAAATCTGGCTACCCTAGTCCCGCCACTCATACATAAAATTAACGTACACAACATAACCCAGATATGCCGACCGTACTACATGTAGTACACCTGTTAAGTTCAGGTTTCTGAGTTTACTGTGTTTTAAATTTTCAAAACTACTTGTTGTTGTGCTACAGAATATAACAGTCAACAAATCATGCCTAGATAAATTTTGTCTAGGGTAATTGCTTATGAGTATTTTTTTGGAACCAGAGATTTCAGTTTTATGAAATTGGCAAAAGTCCGAAGATGTCACGTAATTTGTAAGAAAAATTTGCATATGCATATTTTATTGTTGTTGCGTTTCTATGTTTTTTTAATTAGAATAGATGTAAAAACAAATACGTAACAAAATTATATGTAAAATATATATATATATATGTGATTTTAGCAGATGTATTTGATGACGTACTACATGTAGTACGTTCGGCATTGGTGTGTAAAAATGGTGAAAGCGAAAATTTTTTTTACTCAGATTTTTAACATTAAATGAGGTAATAAATGCCTTAGAGGAAAGTGATGAAGAGTTTTCTCAAAATTATTGCGACATCTTTATTGGAATTATGCTACTGAGTGTCTACAATACTCTTTCGAGACGCCGAACGTATTGCCAAATGATAGGATTATTCATCATTCTTTTGTGTCGAAGGCAATGAGAAGGGATGCACTTTGTGAATAACAACAGTCTTGATAAAACAGAAAAGTTCGAAAAAGTTAGGGGTACAGTAAACGTTGCCTCAAACGTCCATCCAGTTGAACCAGGCAAAAATATTTCACGTTGGTCTCGAAAAGATAAAAAGCTTTTATATATACATATATGTATATTCAACAAGCACGGCTTGTTCATGAATATAATCGCTACATGGGTGGCGCTATTCGATCAGATCAAAATATCAGCTTGTACCGTGAATCTATAGGTTTAGGTTAGAGGTCGTGTACTTGACATGTACAGTACCCGGAGGTCAAGTTGACCCATTGTACAAAAACGTCCTTTGAGTGAGAGAATAATAAGGGAATGAGGAAAAAGGAGAGGAAGTAGGAAAGGGGAAGCTTGTATCTATACGGGGTGAAAAATGGTATTTTCCAATATTCACACAACTCATTGATCTTACAGAGCACAATGCGTGGCAACTGCATAGACATATGGGAGGTAAAACGACCATTTACCTTTTCGTCGGCGCATTGCCTCATTGCTAATATCTATTTATAGGAAACGCTCAGCTACGCTTCCATAAGGATTATCATGCGACATCAGATTTTATCGAAAATATCATTTATTTACTGAGAACACACGTCAAGTCGATGGAAAATGTAAACAGATACGTTGTAATCATTGCCATAAAATTTAATTAAATCGGAAGAAAATACTGTATTTTCCTTCCATATGTGCCGAGCGTACTACATGTAGTACGGGCTCAAAATCTAATTTACAAAATATTTTTTTTTAATTTCTCTTCAGTTTTGTAATATAATCTGTCCGAATAAATCTATTTTGGAAAACTACGAAGATTGGTCCACTAGTTTGCCCGTCGGCATATCTGGGATAAGTGGCTAGGTTGAAATCCTGACTGAAGGGCTGTAATGACCAATTATGTATATGTATGTATGATATAAAAAATTAATTTTTTTATATCAAACCCAGTGTCCTAAAAAATACTGTACACTAACCATTGTGTACGTAACTGATAAAATACTTTTAACTTTAATTTAAGTGCTTGTGAACTCGTACGCAAGCACATTACGTAAACAACATCTTCACAACAAATAAACACAAACTTTAACATAAAGCACTGTACAGAGTTCACAAACACTATTTTTTAGTGTTTGTGTACAAAGTACACTAAAAAATTTAGTGTACGCGAGAGTTTGTGTTCTCTCATTCAGTATTTTTAGAGATCGCGTTGTGGTTTTTGATGACATTTATTATTCTTTAGGAATAATATACAAATTTCGCTTAAGAATGCGAAGAAAATACTGTGAATTTTTGTCATTGTAAAGGCAAGGAAAAAGTTTATCAGGTAGAAAATATCATTACGGAAAGTTTTACATACATAAGAATGTTTGGAAATTTGATGGTGACCGATTTGTGAAACAGAGGACTTTAAAATATAACCCTTTGAAATATCCCAGGTACCTGAAATATTTAATGATAGTAGGTAGTTTGTTGGCTTATAGTTGTGAGGCCTCGACTCAAACCCCCGGTCTGACATCTCCAACAAAACGAAGTATAAAAAATATTTTAATAAAAAATAATAAAAATATTTATTTTCATAAATTTATTTATTTATAAATTTCAATTTTCATAATCAAATTTTACATTGGCTTTGACCATTGTTTCGTTTCGCTGATCTGAATAAATAAATTTAAGAGATGATAATAACCGTTCCACGCTTACTTGGGAAAAAGGTACGGCCAATATTATTTCAGCTAAGCTTGAAACAATATTATTTTTGTTATGCCAGTATCCTAAAATATTACAGTTCAGCGGAAGCCTTGATTCCCGTTCGTACATCATAAAAGAGTTTTGGAGGTCAGAAAGGTAAGATGAACTGCTGTGAATTGTACAAGGATCAATAATCTGCGAAAGATTTTGCACTGCCGCTCGTGCGAGGAACACCTATAGCTTCACTATTGAAATTGCTGCTTAAGTCCTTAAATTAATTTCCCTCAATTACAATTTTATGTTTATAGAGAGATACTATAAATTCTTTTGCTTTTTGTTCCGATTGGTAAATTGCTGCAGTGAACAATTCATTATCGAAACTTTTAGATTTCCTTTCATTGATGGACTTTATTAAAATTCTCGTCAAATTGTTTGGCTACATATTTTCCAGTTGAAAAAGTATATCCATTTTAACAATACACAGTTAGCTAAAATACTACAACAAACTGTTTTATGCATATCCAATCTTCGGCACTAATGTGTAAATTGTGATTTCCCGTGCTTAATATACCAGTTATTTCCTGTACTTCCAATTGACGTGTAAGCATATTGAATGTAGAATTCCATCATATTGCACAATCAAGGATCGGTTTTTTTGAATTGCTGCTTTTTAAAATGTTAAAAAAATTTGGAGTTCTTAGTTTTTTTACAATTGACCTACATAAATCTAATTTTAATTTTATATCTGATCGAATCGAACGAATTCGCGGCGACTTGTATCCCCTTTTCAAACGAACGACGCACTAAGTGGCATTTACCCTCAAAAGCTGGCCAAAAAGGCAAAAATGAATTTTAAGACACAGTACGATAGACAGCAAAATTCTGCATTATATAGTGAATTTTCACGGCTTTAAGTTGAGGTTTGAGAATTAAAAATAAATTACCCTTTTCCTACCAAAAAACGAAACACACAAGATTTTTAAAACTGAAAGTAGCAAATGCTGTAGCTTGTTATATACCGCAATAAAATATGAAATCTCTATTTTCGTCCTTTTTACCTGTAATCTGTTAAAAAAATAATAAAATTACCTTTTTATAAGCTGCAGTACACAAAAATCGCGAAGGAATAGAAAAGCATTTTCATCAGATACTATTAAATTACTCCTTCCTGACATTGATGATGAAAATGATAACGATTTTAACGAATGTAGTTAGCTTTACTTTTTAGTTATTTTTAAGTCACATAAATAATGTAAAATAAATATTAATTATCATAGAACTTTAAAAACTTAATTACATATATCGACTGTTATAACAATATGAGATGTATGTTTGATTTTCTTAATGGGCCGTACGTGGTACCTAGGGGCACTTATGATCCGATCATAATAAGATCAGGTAAAATAATTCACATTCACATTAAACATGTTCATGTCGAATTTCATCGAGGTAATAACATTTTTAAACCAATTATAATAGCTAAACATATTTTCTTAAGGCCCTATTTTGGACCTAGGGGAAATTATGGACCGACCATAACAAAATTTGGTAATATGATTTAGATTTAAGCCATTTATAAGCGCAAACGTGAATTTCTAAAGGGGTCTTTATATGGGGGCTAGGGTCAAATGTGATCCGATTTTCACCAAACTTTACACCATGATTTCTTAGTACTCTGAACTGATCCATGCTAAGTTTAATCATGATTGTTGTCTGACTTGAGGTTTGATCCGAGTCCTCAAAACTATAAGCCAACAACTACCTACTATAATTAAATATTTCAGGTACCTGTGATATTTCAAAGGGTTATAATTTAAAGTCCTCTGTTTTGCAAGTCGGTCACCAAAAAAATTTCCAAATATTCGTATGTATGTAAAACTTTCCATAATGATATTTTCTACCTGATGAACTTTTTCCTTGCCTTTACAATGACAAAAATTCACAGCATTTTCTTTGTATTCTTCAGCGAAATATGTCTATTATTCCTAAAGAACAATAAATGGCATCAAAAGCCAAAAAAAAAAACGCGATCTCTAAAAATACTGAATGAGGGAACATAAACTCTTGCGTACACTAAAAATTTTATTGTACTCAAAAAAAGATCACTAAAACCCAATTTTTTCATTGTGTACTGACTTTTTTTTGCGTACCTTGTACACAAACACTAAAAATTGTGTTTGTGAACTCTGTTCAGTACGTTATGTTACAGTTTGCGTACATGTTCACAAACATTAAAACAGAAACGAAGAGTTTTGCTCTCGTTGTAGTGAAACTCTCGTTGATTTTATGCCTTTGTGAAAAGTAGTATGTACTATAATTTTTATGATCATTGCTTTTCGAGACATCGCAAAAAACGTCAGCATTACGACCTAACTTTTTACACCACTTAATTAATTTAATACATGAGTGGCGCGAACTACTGTTTAAAGTCGAAGAACCACAGATTTTTGAGAAACTTTATCGTGGCAATTCTATTTCCTCGCAGAGTTTTTCCCAGAAGGAAGTCGTCGGAGAAATAATTATTCATATTTGGTTTTGGTGGAGATATCTGCCATTGATTGGGTTTGAACCGTGGGCTCACGTCTAGTAAGTCAGCACATAGTTACTGGACTATTTCTTTATATTTAATACACGAACAGGACAAAATCGGCTGATTCGGAACGTAACAAAAAGTAAAAGCCCCGTTTAGTCACTTCTATGGAACGTAGTGAAACATAGCATAGCAAGAGCAATGAAAATG
This sequence comes from Sarcophaga rosellei, assembly GCA_930367235.1. Lineage (NCBI taxonomy): Eukaryota > Metazoa > Arthropoda > Insecta > Diptera > Sarcophagidae > Sarcophaga > Sarcophaga rosellei. The sequence goes on along the minus strand of OV884017.1, from coordinate 68,855,647 downwards.
CTTACCGAAATTACATTATGGTTCGACAATCGTTTTCATTGCTTTTCGTATTCTAAAAACGAACGTACATTCTGTGGACGTTTGGCTAAAGCCTAATTATACTTTAGTAATTGCGTTGAACATGTTGTTAATGTATTAATAGTTGAAAAGTGCAAGACATAAAATATGTAATAATAAAAAAGTACTGAAAATGTAGCGGGGGTACTGCGGTATTTTTGAAAAGAAAAGTAGAAAATAATTTTTCAACAGTCTTCAAACAGGCATTGTTTTGATTGATTTGAAAATGAATAATCTGAACGAGAATTAAGGCATATTTGCTCAGTTGAGTGTTTTTAGAATGCTGATTATATCATGATTGTTTTTCAATCACCGGTTCAGTTCTGCTCCATACAGTATTAGCAAAAATTGCTTCAAAATATTAACTACCACGTTATATTACCTAGTGTTGACCATAAGTCGCAGTATAAATAATTTACTTTTATTTTAGTTAGGATTTGATTAAATTTTATTATTTCGATGTAGTTAAAGATTCTATAAATATCTACATGGAAAACATATTATATATATAAGCCGTTTATTTTGATAGTGGCATAATTCACTTTTTCACAAAAATCGATTTAATAGCAACACTAAATGCAATTGAACGGTATCTTGTCATTCAAAAAAGTCTTAAGCTGCAGTTACTCACACGTAACGTAGCGAACAATGTAAACGCTTACCGAAACGTTCTCTCCAGCGTTGTCAACTCAGTGCTTTTAGCACTGTTTTTAGTGCTTTTTAAAACTTTCGACGCGGAAAATTTTCGAGTTAGTGCCTAGTGCTTTTTTTGTGCTTTTCTTTTCATGTCAGTGACACCAAATTAAAAATTAAAAAAAAAAAAACTAAAAAAATTGGTAGAAGAAATAAGATTAAGACTTCTTAAAAACTATTAAATGCTAAGCAAAATTTCAGTAATCAATGTAAATAATATTTTATCCCATACAAAAGATGAAATCATGTCATTAGCTAGAGAATTTGAATCTAAACCAGACATTTTGACAAATATTGAAAATGCATGGCGAACGATACTAAAATGGCAAAATAAATGGTTAAATAAATAACATTAATTTTGGTTTGTAAATTTTTTTACTGATTATATAAAATGGTGATAAAATTAAAATAAATATTATAATGTTTTAGTGCTTTTTTGTCAAAATTACGGGTTTTTTTTAACGAGTTTGGTGCTTTTTGAAAATTTATAGTTGACAACGCTGGTTATCTCTTTAGCGAAACGGAACGATCTGTATAAAACAGAATTCTCCCACGTTTTTAAGTGACGATTTGAACATGAGTGATGATGAGCAGTGTTGCCACGAAAAAAAAAATATTGTAACCAACATTTGTGAAAAAATCACCAAATAAGAAAAAATATAACCAAAATTAAATTCGCAATTTTCTCATCTTATTTTTCACAAATTTAAATTATAATTGAGAAAAAAGAAACAAAAAATTACAAAATAAAATTATAGTCTTACTAATTAATTTTAACAAAAGAAAAAAAGCTATTTTTATAAGAAAAATAGTAAAAAAATCTACACCATGCAAATGTCTGTATACCAATTTCTTTGTGTTGTGTTCGTTGTGTGTTACTTTGTGTTTTGTTTCGATTTTATTTACATTCTTCGTTGACATATGTCCCGTTTTAAACGTTTCTATAACTACACAAACGTTTTAAGGTGTAGTGTAATAGGCCAGAGCCTCTGGTTTGAAAAGCACCCATGACATTCACGCTAGTAGTGTTGAACACTACCCACTAGATTACCAGGACACCTTTATCTTACATTTTTATATTAAACAATTTATTCTGCAGTTCTGTTACAATTAAATTCACAATTAATATAAGTACATATGTTTGCTGTAATTTCATAAAATTCAGTTTGGTACACAATTGCCTCAGCGTCTTGCGACATTGTTGAGGCGAGTTGGCATATACTTATACACTATATAAGTTATGTAACTAAAGTGTTAGATACATATACATTTATAAATTCAAAATGAAAAATTATCCTAGAAGCATTTCTAAATTGTTTAACAAAAACTTCTTTAATTTTGTTTTAAAAGCAGATATGGTATTTAAATTTTTTATACATTGAGGTAAATTATTATATTCAGAACAACCGATATATTCAATTCTTTGCTTTGTGGTTTCAAGTCTACATCTTGATATTTAGAGTAAACGTATTGCAAACGTTCACTTCCTTTTTCTCGGCTGTGTGTGTGTTTTAAATCATTGGAGATCGTATTTTAATAAGTAATATAAAAAAGCACTTACGAGTAATTAACACTAGAAATGAATTGTTAGTTTAAAAACTTACTCATCTTGTATTTGTAGGTTAGTTTACTATTGTTCTCCTCCAGTTTAAATGAAGAATAGCTGATTTTCGTCCGGATAATATTTTATAAAATATATTTGCATGTAAAATGTCTTGTTCCTTGAAAATAATAATCATGTACTCTCATATACCAGCGAACACAAATATTATATTTCGCACTTATTAATACGATTTAATATGTCCAAATAATAATTTAATACTATAATTTTTTTTTTGCCAAAAAGTTAATTATAACGCTAAAGATATTTAACATAATTTATCTTTCAAGTCATGAAAGGATATAAAACATGTAACAGTAAACACAGAAATAAAAATGCTATTTCAGCCCATTAATTAATACTAAATATCGTTAAGATCACACTGTTGAAAAGGTTTTCCGTCTTTTAAACTGTTCGCTTCTGATTCAAGAATTTTGCCATTTTATCGTAAAAAATTCTTGCGCCCATTTAATGCTATAACCGTTAAAAAATAAATTCGCGTGCTCCCCCTCTTTACTTTCTCCTTTCCTGTATTTCAGCGCAATGCACAGCATGATTATTGGAGTCGTCTCCTGAGTGCTGGTTTCAAAAAAAAAAAATTCATCCATGATGATTTGGCCAACAGGGTGAATAATTGACAGCTAATTTGACAGAGGTAGTTTCAACAAGATGACCGTTATCGACTCATAGTTTGAATGTTCCTTTTGGAAAACCCGATATAATTGGATTACATTATAAATCGTTTTATGGTTTTAGTTTAACTTTCAAAGTTGATATAAAAATGTTATTATTCGTTATCATTAGTAATATCTAAAAAAAATCTGCACACATCAACAGTTTTTCAGATTGATTTTCAAATTATGAAATTAGTGTAAAAATAATATTTAATTTCGGTTACTTTCTCTCGCAGTTACATATCTTGTGGTAAAAGATCTGATAGTAAGTAAAATTGACATTGAAAAGCATGCAAATGTTTCGTATGGAGGTGCTGTTAAACTGTAGATCCCAGAAATCATTTTTGGTGTGAGAAACAAGGTCATAATACTGACTAAATTTCTGGAATGACCAATGAAGTAAGGAAGTTCTATAAACACAAACCACCCCTGCCAATTTTACGAATTCAATAATTCGACAAAATTTGTCAACATTTTCTCATTTTTGTTTTTGATTAAATTTGGTAGCCACCGGTTTTAACTTTTCATCATCATAAGTGGTTTAAATATGAGTACATAAAGTTTTGTAAAATATTATACTATGTACCGATTAGCTTTTACCTATAAACTTACACAAGCAAACTGGGTGTGATCATGTTAGAGTCTTATGTAAGTTCATTAAAATTTAGTTTATTTCCTAAATGAGTTCAGAGTATCATACACACTTTGTCATTTGCGCATTTCACTTTTATTTCTAATGATAAGGGAAAAAATGTTAATTTAATTTCTTAATTTGGAACTCTAACGTAAATATTAGCAGCACATTTAATGCTTGAAAATAGACTATCAGTTTTAAGTATATCTTAAAAGGCAGGAGGACTAAATCGGATTTAATTTCACTTAATTCTCATATTAACTAAAAAATATAAATAGGAGAAACCATATCTAAGTCCCCATTATAATTAGTTTCTTCTTCTTAACCTATTAAGATCTTTCAATAGACTAAGTCAAAAAAATTAATATAGTAGTTTTGACTTACCTGCACAACTAGCTTTGCAAGAATTTTGTGCAGATAAGCCAAAAATGCAGCTAAATTAAATGTTTTTACCTGCCTGCAGGTATGGAATAATTATAGATTACTCTCTCAAAGCCCAGCTAACTAAATTTAAATGTTATGTGAGATCAACCATAAAGTACTTCTTATATTTCATTTAATTATTGATATTTGCTTTTAACAAAAAACCCATTTAAATAAATTACAACGACAAAATTAATTAAGATTTTGGTTTTTTTAAATAAAAAATTTTATAAAATATACTATAGATATATGTAGTAGTATATCGTATTTTGCCTACAAAATCCACAATATGACACTAGAAAGCCTCCTGAAATATCGTATGCTAATTTTCCTACACAAAATTGTTTATTCAGGGGAATCAAATTATGTATTTAACAGACTACAATTTTCCAGAACTAACAGGGGCTATAGGATAAACGCTGTAAGGTTCCGGAAACAGATGTCTGGAAAGCACTTTTATATTAATGCAATTCGTTCATGGAACCAACTTCCGCCAGAAATTCAATTGAAAAGCAAGGTAATGCAATTTAAAACTGCAATCTCAACACACTTCTCTTTCCTTTAGAATTCACCATTTAATTTAATCCAAGTTAAGGCTAAGAAGTCGCCGTGGTCTAGTAGGTAGTGTGTTGGCTTATTAGACGAAAGGCCCGAGTTCGAATCCCAGGCCAGACATCAAAAACAAAATACAAAAAGTATTTCTTCGGCGACTTCCTCTCAGCAGATTTCTGGCAAAAACTCTGAGAGTAAAAATTGCCATGAAAAGCTTCTCAAAAAATCTGTCGTTCGGAGTCGACTTTAAACTGTAGGTCCCGCCACTCATGTATAAAATTAACGCACACAACATGAGTGGTGTTGAGAAGCTAGGCCGTAAATATATACATATATATATACAGTATCGGACAAAACATAAGCACCCCCTCAGTACATTTTTTTAAAATGATAATTTTTTTACGAAAACAAAGTTATTAAAAATGTTTTTTTATTTTTTTTTATTTATTTATATCCTTATTATTGAAAAACACAAACTTAAGGAATTCAGAATTCAATAAAAAAAAAGTTATAACTCAAAAAACATTTTAAGCCACAAATATAAGCGGACAAAACAAAAGCACCCCCAATTTAATTTACAGAAAAAAACTATTGAAATCAATATTTCGTTACGAATCCTTTATTCTGGATGACACATGCACATCTTTTAGGCATAGAGCATGTTAAACTATTAATTATTTCAGGTGATATTGCTTCCCAGGCTATTTTTGCGGCTTCAAATAAATCTTCTTTGATTTTCCAATTTTCTCGCTTGATTTTTAAGTTAACGATCTCCCACAAGTTCTAGAATGGGTTAAGATCAATTAAATGCAAAATATTCGATCAACAGATCAATTATTTCTAGGCTAATTAAAAAGTTTTTGCATACTGGTCGCACATCTCCTACTCATTCTGGAGGAAGACCACGTGAAACTTCGCGATATGAAGACTCCTGAACTAAAAGGACAATCCAAAATGATTCTACAGCGTCTTCCGATCACATACGAACCCGCGTAGATTTAAAAATTAGCGAAAGAACGATTTCCAGAAGAGTTGTAGAGGCCGGATTATTTAGTCGACGACCAGCAAAAAAACCTTTCATATCGTCAAAAAATAAAAAAGCGAAACTTGAATTCGCCAAGGCCCATCTCAACTGGAGTGTCCAAATATGGAGAATTGTGCTGTTTTCTGACAAATCTAAGCTTAATTTAAAGGATTCAGATCATACGGAGTGTGCGCAGACGATATCAAATGTTTGACGATATGAAAGCGAGAAAATTGGAAAATCAAAGAAGATTTATTTGAAGCCGCAAAAATAGCCTGGGAAGCAATATCACCTGAAATAATTAATAGTTTAACATGCTCTATGCCTAAAAGATGTGCATGTGTCATCCAGAATAAAGGATTCGTAACGAAATATTGATTTCAATAGTTTTTTTCTGTAAATTAAATTGGGGGTGCTTTTGTTTTGTCCGCTTATATTTGTGGCTTAAAATGTTTTTTGAGTTATAACTTTTTTTTTATTGAATTCTGAATTCCTTAAGTTTGTGTTTTTCAATAATAAGGATATAAATAAATAAAAAAAAAATAAAAAAACATTTTTAATAACTTTGTTTTCGTAAAAAAATTATCATTTTAAAAAAATGTACTGAGGGGGTGCTTATGTTTTGTCCGATACTGTACATATATAACTATTAACTTAATCATAACCAGTGGTGTTGTGGCATTTTTTTTACCGGAACGCGCATATATAATTATATAGACAAATCCTTAAGTATTAATTAGTTCGGGTTCACGTATTTGTTTCGGTTCGGGTCGAGTTCCGGTTCCGCAGAAAAACCCGGGTTTTGTTCCGGTTCGGTTCAAACCCTTGCTTATAAAAATACATATTAAAATTCGTCTAAAATTGGAAAAAAAATCAGCAATTCTTTTTAATTTTTTTATTTCAAAACATCAGCCAATTCTCGTTATCAGAAATCATCTTTAGTTCCTGCACGCGTTCCTGTCCAAAAAGGAAGTACCGGAACGACGTTCCGGAGCGTTCCGGCTCGACAACACCACTGATCATAACATTGTATAAACAGTACTATTATATAAGATTAAATGCTTGTTATACTGGAGTTAATCAATAAATAAAATAAAAGATTTCTTTTTTGTTCGACGCAGCTAACTTTAATTTTTGCTATGAAAAAAATTTCTAAAACGTGCGCTTAAAATAGAATTATGTGTAGAATTTGGAGAAATAAAATTTTTGTGCAGGTAAAGGCAATGCGCACGTCTCTGATGGAATCGAACCCTAAACCCTCAAGCTAATAGGCTAGCATACTACCCACTAAACTACTAGGGCGCCTTTAGACAAATATATTAGATGATCAATAATCATTTAGTTTTTGCTTTGAAATTTGTCATTGTATGCAATATTCGCGGTTTATCTTCCCAATTTTTCAAAAATTACAGAATTTTGAAACTGAAAACCGTGTTGGACAAATTAACAATACGTAAGCATACCCGAATAAGCTGTTATCCAATGGTTTTGCAAAAAACAAATGAAAGAGGAAACAAAATCACAAACGCTTCTATTGATAAAAAAATGAAAATGGGAAACAAACATAAATTAATACTGATAGTATAACAATAACAAGAAATGATCATTACACCCGAGCAATATTAATTCAAGGTTAACGTATGTCTACAAAAAATATATAAAAAAAAATACAAAAACAACATTAATTTGTTTTTGTTGAAGTATAGGCATTAGGGCGGTTAAAAGATATCAATTGTAGATTTCCATAATACATATGTGCCAATAGAGTAGAAAAAGTGATTGACAAAGTTTCAACCCAATCAAATAACCCTAACGCGATTTTTCATTAAAATTCGTAATTCTTTGCTCTTACAAGTGAAACCATTAATATTTATTAACCTGACTCGAGTGTAATCAAATCGTTGTGTATATATCAATACTAGTATTTATCTAATTTTACTACATTTTGTAGAATAGTGTTCGACACACATTTTACGAATTTGTATCCTATATTGTATTCATAATATCTTGTTGTATTGGAAAACAATAAAACAAATAAAAATGTAAATGAAAATATTTTATTTTTGTTAGTAAATTAAAAAACAACAAAAAAAAAAAAAAGAAAAAAAGAAAGAGAAACGTACATTCAAATTCAACTTTTAAAAGACACTGTAGTTGTTCTTCGTCTTTTGTAGAGGGAATTTGTAGTGTAGGATTAATTTCACCCCATTCTCTGACACAGACCTTTCACAATTTTTGGGCTCATAAATAATGATTGATTTTTTTTTATACCATACATCATACAGATAATTCATTTTTGTATCCAGCAAATTCCCCACTTTTTGGGAACTAAGTGTTGCTTTTACGTCAATGTCTTCAGAATTGAATATATCGTTTTCTACGTTGGACTTTAAGAGCCATTTTTTGGGTGAGAGTTTAAACTCGTGGTTAAGTTAATCTCCAGTTAAAGTTAATCTTCAGTTAACTGAGTTTTCATTTTTTGAGTGCTAGTTTAATCTTCGTAGGGCTGCCATTCTTATAAGCAAAAATTTTCTAAGTGTTTTACAACAATTTGCTTTTGTATAAAACAAAAACGAACAAACAAAAGCTGAATACTATTGATCCTTATTAAAAAAAAAATTATATTCTTCAAATAATAATAAATTAAGACTGTCTGTCTACTGACTGTCTATTGTCAATTTGTGTTGTATATAATTCATAGTCACTTAAGTATTTGTCTTATTCGGCTTTCCCTCACTTAAAAGCTTTTATTTAAATAAAATTTGTCAACTACTTTTGACCACCACTGCCAACGTTGGTGGTTTAAACTTAAGATTAACTCCTTAACTGTAAGGTTAAACTCAAGATTAAGTAAACTCAAAAACTGAAAACGAAGGTTAACTGGAGATTAACTTAATCTTGAGTTTAAACTTACATCCAAAAAATGGCCCTAATTGTTTAACCATTCTTGTTTTCATATTTTTTCTCAAAGTTTCAACAAAATGTGAAAAAGTAATTTACTCAGAAAAATTGTTGACTATATTAGACAATGTCATGTACACGATTTCTTCATTATCACTTCTGTATTGAGCTAAGGATTTTACTAATTGTAGGTCTTGGTTGGGGGCCTAGGTGTGTTATTTTTTTAAATAAATATTAACTATAAATATACATCTTTAATGAAGTCGCCGTGGTCTAGTAGGTAGTGTGTTGGCTTATTAGTAAAAATTGCCATGGAAAGCTTCTCAAAAAATCTGTCGTTCGGAGTCGACTTTAAACTGTAGGTCCCGCCACTAATGTATAAAATTAACGCACACAACATGAGTGGTGTTGAGAAGCTAGGCCGTAATCCTGCCTAAAGGGTTGTAATGGCCAATTATGTGTATGTATACATCTTTAATATCTTTGTTCTCTAAAACAGATAACGAAAATTGATCGTCGAAAAGATATATTTTGAGACAGTAAATAGCCTTTGCCTATCTTCAAGCATTATACTCCGAAAGTAGTTTTTTCCCTAAGCATATAAGATGAATTCTTTATAATAGTGACTTTTTAGTTGTCTAATAACGAAATTTAAAACTTGGTTTGAATTACTTATTTTTCTCAAAAATGTTCATCTTCTTTAGCTGTTATGTACATATTTCTATTTGTGTATGTACCAGAGATCAGCAATGAATCGTTTTTTCGCTACTCATAAGTACTCATGAAATTTTGAGTATGAGTGAGCCAGCAGTATTAAAATTCAACGACTCTGATTCATTCGTATTCACGACAACATTGATTTATAAATACAAGTTGCAATGAGTATGAGTACAGCGTTGACATCAAACTCATAACATTCGAAATATGTTTGATTCATACGCCTACTCATTCAGATTCATAAATTTAGAAAAATACTTAGGTTAGAGGACGTGTACTTGTCAATTAAGACAAGTACAGTACCCGGAGGTCGAATTGACCCATTGTACAAGTACTTATATAGAAAAATACTTATAATACTCACAAATGATTCGAGTGATTCGAATCATTCATCAAAATTTACAGTATTAGTTGTTGCTGCATTTACAAAGAAAGAAAAAATACAAAGACAGCAAGCAGAGCAAACACACAACCGTCTTGTGAGTAGTGTAGTGTTCGTACGCGAATCATACTTATTTTTTGATTCGTGTATGCGATGAATCATGGAGAGTCGAAATCAATAACATCATGCGTATCAGGGATGATAAAGTTGATACTTTGGTATTTTTTTGATACTTTCTGACGCTCCCAAGTACCTCGGTACCACCGTGATATACTTGATACTTTTTTTTTAACTTACCAAAATTTCACTTTCTCAAATGAGAATGTGATTTTTTCCACACATTTCGAAGATAATAAGAGGAGTTTTGTCTATTCCGCATTCTTCTGCAAATGTAGAACGAATTTTTTCGTTTCAAAATATTATTAAAACTAAAGAACGAAACAGACTTCATGTTTCAACCGTATCTAGTTTAATACAAACGAAAGATTTATTAAAGTCGACAGATTCTTGCTGTTACAATATTAAAATTAACAACAAAATGTTATCCAAACAAAAATAAAGTCATTCAAAATGATTTTTAATATCGATCTCCTAAAAATGTACCTAATTTTTATATTCTTTAACATAGTTTGTAATATATTATTATTTTTTTTTGTTCGCATGGATTGTTGTGTTTTATTTGTTTTACATGTTATCAAAACTAAAATAAAAACATTAAAAATGTTTTATAATATTGATCTCTTTAAAATGTACCTCATTTTTATATACTTAAATGAAATGTTTTGTTTATTTTTGGTTTAAATGTTTATATTTTGTTTGTTCGCATGAATTGTTATGTATTATTTGTTTTGTTAAAGCTTGAATAAATTATTTAAAAAAAAAATTAAAAAATGTTACTTTAATATAATTTGAAAAGAAGGAAAATTTGTGTAAAAATATGAATAATTCAAAATTTGATACTTTTTCAACCCGAAAAGTACTTTTTTAAAACTTTTTTGTTACCATTTCATTGGTGTCATTTATCATCCCTGATGCGTATTGTTAAGTACGAGTACGATGAGTATTTCAAACTTTGAATATGAGTAGTATGAGTATGATAATAAAATAAGTATGAATGCGTATAAGTATCAGAAATTTTGAGTATGATTCGAATCTATTCATCGTTTTGAATACTTATTGCTGATCTCTGATATCTACCCTAGAGTGACCCTTAGCTATATGGGGTGTATATATGTGTAGTTAAAGAAGCATTTTCGAAAATACCAGTCTGTCAAATACATTCATGGCAAAGACGAAACTTTGATTTTAGTAAAGTGCTAGTTAGTCAGAGAAATATATATAGACGTAAATATCAAAGATCTACTGATTTAAATTCTAAGATTCAATTAAAAAGTATTTCGAAACTTTTAAATAAATTAATTGACTTCCACATTGATAAGGACCGAAATGAGTCATGGGGAAAATGTATTGTAAATTTGCCTCCAGGCTCTAAAAATTTTGGAGGATAACAAAAACCATAAAAGGCAACAAAATGTAAATTTCTAATCTTCATGTCAATGGTGAATCTCTCTCTACATTTATTAATGATCTGAACGATAAAATCCTGGACAGGGCTAACATAGAACTTACGAATTTAGAGGAGGTTAAATCGTTTGTGTTTTTACTGAAAAATAAAATCGCTCATTTGTTGTAAGTATTGATAACTTGCATTCTAGTGATAGACAAATACCTGCGGGTCTACAGCAAGGGTGTCATGTATCACCAACACTTTATTCAATTTATATTTCTTATATTACAGTTCGCTGAAATCATGAAATAGCATTTTACGCAGGCGATAGTGCTTTTATATGTTGCGGTAAAATTTCTAATGCAATTATTAGGTGAATGGAGGATAGTTTAAAAGTTGCACATAAATATTTTGATAATTGAAAAATAAAAGTAAATGACGGAACACAAGCTATTATTTTTCCTTATAACAGATCACCTAAACGTATTCCTACTAAGCATTTATTTTCTAGAGGAGTTTTTATCCCTCAGAATGACAATATAAAATATCTGGGAATTATTTTAGATAAAAAGCTATCTTTTAAATATCATATAAATTATGTATGGGATAAAGCTATTAGATGCGGTCGAGCCCTCTACCCTCTTCTCAATAGGAGATGTAAACTTAATTTGAAATATAAGATTCTTATTTACAAAATGTGTATTAGGTCAATAATGTCGTATGATTGCCAAGTCTGGTTTCAAAAAGCTACAAAAACATATACAAGGAAATTGTAGATAATTCAAAATAAGAATCTGAAAATAATTCATAACTTACGCCCGCGATATTCAACTGACCTTCTACACAGTAACTTTGACCACAAAATGTTTAATGTGTTTGCAGGGGAACTGAATCTGTCATTTAATGATAAATACAGAACCTCCAATTTTGAAATAATAAGAAATTTGTTAAACAATCACTAAGACTCTTTTGTATCAAAAGAATGACAGATAGGGATTGTTGTTAGAATTTCTTATAACATTTAAAGTGTGGTTAAAGGTTTTTAGACCACTTTTCTTTAAATTCTGTGATATTAATAGTTTCTTTATTTAATTAATTAGGTGTTAATTGATGTAATACTTTTTAAGTAAATTCTCAAAACAATGTAAATACAAATTTTTATAAACGGTTTAAGAAAATATTACGTCTATATAAATACGACACAATCATATGTTAGAGCTGAAAAAACCTCTACATTAGTACCTTTAATGTTATGTGTTTACATTGGGACGGCAAACTATTATCAGAGTTAATTGGAAGTGCAAATGTGGTTAGGCTTCCAATTATCATATCATCATTGCGGGCACACTTGCCCAAGTCTCTGCTTTGGAAAGTGGAACTGAATGAAAACAGGCATCAGCTGTGTCTAATGCCATTCAAGAATGGGGTCTTCAGGACAACATAAACGCTATTGTTTTTGATACAACAGCTGTAAACACTGGTCATATAAATGGAACGTGTGCTATCATGGAAAATCTTTTACAAAAGCCGCTCTTATGCAAGTGGACATCATATACATGAAATAATTTTGAAAAGCGCGTTTGAAGCAAAAATTATTGAAAACGGTGGTCTCAATGTCGTCCTTTTCAAAAGAATTAAAAAAGTCTGTCTAAATTTAAACAAATTTCGATTTGGAATAGATGACAGAAGAAAAAAAATCTTATGTTGGGGATTCAGTTAGCCGTGTTATAAATTTTACTCGGCCTATGCTCGAAACAAAACTATGAGGAGATGACTTTGTGTTTTTAGGACAGCATCCTAAGAGACATAATTCTAAAGCCAATAATGTTTAATGCACTTGGTGCTATTCACCATGCGAGGTGGATTTCGAAAGCTATTTATCATAAAGATATTTCGAGAAGAATTTAAATTGACAAAACAAGAAGCAAATGATTTCCCACAAATGTGTATCTTTATAATAACTGTATATATAGAAACTTGGTTTTCGTCTACTTCTGCAATAATGGCGCCCTATAATGATTTCATGTAATTAAAGCAAATATACAATTTTAAAATCATTGACAAGGATATAGAACAGGTTGCTCTAAAAAGTTACTAAATCATTTATGGTGTCTTAATCCCGAAAGTGTAGAATATTCTATGCTTATTAAATGTTATTAATGACGAAATACGAGCATCAGAAACAGTATATTTTACAAGCTGTACAAGACTATAGACAAAGGTGTTCTGGTTGCCTAAAAAGTGAATTATTAAACACACTTTAAACATTTAATTGCATATAATTTTCTACAAGTATATAAAAGTCGCCGTGGTCTAGTAGGTAGTGTGTTGGCTTATTAGACGAAAGGCCCGAGTTCGAATCCCAGGTCAGACATCAAAACGAAAATATGAAAATATTTCTTCGGCGACTTCCTCTCAGCAGATTTCTGGCAAAAACTCTGAGAGTAAAAATTGCCATGAAAAGCTTCTCAAAAAATCTGTCGTTCGGAGTCGACTTTAAACTGTAGGTCCCGCCACTCTTGTATAAAATTAACGCACACAACATGAGTGGTGTTGAGAAGCTAGGCCGTAATCCTGACTGAAGGGTTGTAATGGCCAATTATGTATGTATGTATGTATATAAAAGAGGGCAAAACGAAGTATGTATATGTTATCGACAAGTAGGGATATGCGACGTATTGGATCTCAGATTACGGCCGATAACTATACTTTCAATATAGTCAAGGAAATCCGTAAGGAATCAGGCCGAAATCCGTTAATCTGGTTGTTAATGGCAAGTTAAGTAAGTAAGTAGATGTATATACATTGTCTACACATATTTTTAATTAAAATATAAACATTTGAAAAACTATTTCAATGAGGTGTAAGCTTATAAAATCTTGAATTATGAGTAGTTTATTTATTTCTTTCCAATTTATTTTCTCAACGCTAGGAATTAGAAAAATGTTGTCAAGGTAAAAAGTGTTAAAAACTTTACAGGAAATATCTTCCTCTTGCAAAATTTTTCAATCGAATTAATATTTTTGAAGTTATAAGTCATGAAACTTAAATTTTAGGGTTTCCCCTAAATTGCGGCACGTCTTAACCCCAACCGATTGTTCAGAAACTTTGACAATATCATTTTTTGGCCAATATTCACCAAACTGGGGGGTGAGACTGGAGAAAATGTGACTTTTAATTTTAAGTTCCACCCTAATGTACCCATTATGAATTAAATTTAAAATTGACCATTCTACATTTTACATAAGAGTTTCAGCAAAAGTATTAATAAGTTCAAAATTAATAAAATAAGGTTCCAGTCAGATTCCTAGAATAAGTGCTTTAGGCTGTAATAACAAATAAAAAGTCCCGTATAAAATTAAATTTATAAACTTTTTATAAATCATGTAAATTTACGCCCTTTTACAAATTGGTACTCGTTTCATGTATTTGTGCAGAACTACATGGAAAGAGCAGTAGCTAAAAAATGTTCATTCAGCTGTTGTTAATATTAAGGACAACGAAAAATATGCTGTGATATGGTCGAAATTACAGCGAAACAATTTTGATGCTTATGAGGAACAAATTCCTTCAACTCATTATTTTCTTATTTTTCTTTCTAAAAATGATCCATAAAACGGATGGACTGACCTTTTGATTTAAAAATTATATTTTGTGAGTTTTAAATGGTTATATCTTAAAATAATTATAATTCAAATATAAAATACGAAGTTGCTTTTCAAAACGGAATATACAAAAAACAACTCTCCTTTGATGATATAAAATGGCCAACTTGAAGATTATTAAATTTAAGGATTAAATATACAATGTTGCTCTCTTTTTATGCAATAGAAAGGGAAGAATACATAATACATAGCATGTGAACTAAGATCAAAAAATATGAATTACCACAATATGGTAGAACACCAGAGAAATTAATAGGGATAAATTGACAAATTGTTTTTAATCAATAACAAATGAAAAATCTACTATCCTAGCTTACTGTAGAACAAACAATACTTAGATGTAAAAACTTGATTAAATGAAGTTAAAATAAAGGGAGGAAGTAATTAGAAGATGGGGGTGATATTTTGTTCCTGACACATATTTCCCCATAGGAAATATAAGAAAAATATTAGAAATCTGTAAAAGAAATACAATCGACTGAAGGGAAGATCGAAACATCCATGGATAAGTGCCAAAGAAGGAGGATTTTGCAGACATGAGAAAAACTTTTAAAATATGGTGTAACTATCTTTAAATAAAAAATAAACTATAAATCTTTAATTTATCGACAATTGAAGTAACATACGAATATCGTTGCAATTAATTAATAATATTATCAGAAATAAATCATACTAAATCAATGAAAATGTAATCAAATATTGCAGTGACAATAAGAAATAATAGATGACAGTTTAATAATACCTGAAAATTCTTGGTTGTTATATTAAAATACTAGTATGAGTGCAAGAGCTAAGTTATCAGCTACGGCCATTAGACTTGAGAAATAACATGAGTCGTATTACAGCTATACTGACTTTCTGGCATTCAATAATGATGGCTAAGGTGGACGCTGCAGATAGATAGATTAGAATAAGAAATTCACCACGTGATCTTTATCACAGAACTTGTAAAGTTCGGGAGATCCGGTAACGAGGCTATTACAAGAAAGGGACTTTTCAACATTTCAAGTTAAAATAAAATTTTGTACTTTGGGTTTTAGCTAATTATAGCTGTAATGAGCAACGACAGCAATTTCATATGGATACCTAACATAAGACGAAGCCAAATGAATCTTATGTACCATATATAAACTAAACAGATATAGGATATTAAGGGCATAAATAAGTTGTAACTTCAACACCTTCTATCTGTGAACCCTAACAATTGCAATAGGTGCAAAAGAGCAATATTGTTCAAAAAGGAAGTATGTTATATAGGAAACTGTTTATGAAGCCAAAAAACAACCTTTGTCAAAGAGTCAACACTTTTAAAAAATTAGGTCCAGAAACGGTAATGGTTGAATCTGAAGATTTAAGAGGTCTGGGATCTAAGGTTGCAGTACAATTTTCCAGGGGTAGTACAACAGTCGACATCACGTCATTGTTCATAACAATCTTATAGGTAGACTAGAAATTAGGTATATTCTTGGAAAGTAGAGAGAGTAAAATTCTTAAAGTGGAAAAATCTATAATTTTACCACAAATGATTACTGACTACTTAGTCAGTCTTCGTACTTTACTGAAAACGTTACAAAAACAGATTCATGCTCATGACCAGAATGCCCTCATCTTCAGCAATTTCAGTTAGGAACAGAGCAAATAGGTCGATAACTGTGCGGAAAACCTAGAAGGAACAGGGCCTACTTTCGGTTTTGGGTGGTTTGTTCCCTTCATTTCTATGAAACCATGTTGTAAATAAAATCCCTTTTAGTCCCAATAGCAAGGCATAGCATAGATTAAAGAAATTTTTTTTATAATATTGAGCACATGGAATTTATTTATTTTATCAAAAGTGATAAAATTCCGAAGTTAAGACTACTAAAATTAAATGTCATTACTTTGGACATTGAGAAGAATGTGTACCGCCGTCAATCTTCTCCAATTGTGTTCTTGTCTAGCCGAAGCTAAAGAGACGGGTACCCAGCTCATACTTTACCTTTCTAAATTAGGTGCGTCATTAAATCAGCTCTTTTTAGGCTGCCAATCATCATAATTACTTAACACTATACATTTGGACATACTTAGAAACGCATGGGTCGGAAAATTTAAATTTATGCATTTAGCTGCAGACCTATACCATGATCTGGACCAGAACTCAGCAAAGAATATTCAGAAAGATGAGTAGAGTTGATTCATGATTCATTATTTCTTATACTTTTTCGCACTCATACTTTTCTTAATTCAGGGAACCTCAAATCATCTTCAAAGTTTGAAATACTCATCTCATTTATACTTAACAACACGTATGATATTCTCGTAATAATATTTAATAATAGTTAGTAATAGTAATAATAGTTTCCTGTATACCTGTTTTCTCTATCAATAAGTACTATTTGAGTACAGTTCCCTGCTTTACCAGTCCAGTTAGGAGTAGTGTTATCCTTAAAGATCACGGAGATTTGACGATAGAATACAGAGAACATGTGATGCAATTTGTGATTTATTAATCCCACAATAATTATATTTTGGTCTTTAGATGTGTCGTATTTATCCGTTCCGTGGACGACAATGCATACTACGGAAAGCCTACAATAAGTTTTCAAATGTCTTTACTTACACGGTTATAGTTTTTCAATGAGTACAAGGCGTTTCCATTTTTTTACTTGAAATTTGTACGGACCAGCGGCAGTAAAGGTAAATTGATTGAAATGTAAAGTGTAGTAAAGATGTGTCTCAATGAAACCCATTATCCTATTTGCAAGTTAAAGTTTACCGACCTCAACGCCCTGAGGACATATTCATTTCCATCTGTTGTTTTCGTTAGTGAATCACTTTTCATAACCAAAGAATGTTATCTCGAATGGGATTCATATCAACTAGTGCTTGCATGCAACCTTATTAAAATGGTTCCAAACAAATTTTCATGAAATGTTTAGCCCATATATAATCTAACCAGAGCGTCTAGGATTTTCATTATTTACGGGAACAGAGTCTATGAAACTAAAATTGATTCTAAGTGCCTGTTGCCAATCAGCGCTATAAATATTTCACATTTTTAAATATATTGCTTGATTTGCCTATACAAAGCATGATGCAATGTTGTAGTTTTACTATTCCTCAAAAATACTATGTTTTCTGGACTGATGCCATGGGTAAAATAATTGACAAAGTAATATGTCTGGAGATGAAAGCGAATTAGTTAAGACATAAATCTCAGAGCGGAGGAGCCCTTTACGAACAGCACCTTCGTAATAATGCTCATTCTTTTCCGAAGTAAATAATTCTGTCTTCGCGGGAAGCAATCAACCATTGAACGAATTAAAAAAGGTATCAGTAATTTCCCTATTATTATCTTTTGGATCAACAAGTTTTCTTATCCATTAGCTAACCTTCAACTTGCTGGTTGGTTGCTATTGTAACGCTATTCCCCAAACCCTATCCCTAAGGCTAATAATTTGACAATAATAACATGATTTGCGATTTATAAAACTATATAAAGTATGATTAATCACCATTAAGAAATATCAAGAGTCAAACAACCGCATCAGCGACAAGCAATACGTTTCCCGTAAGTCCCGTTCTACTGATGATATGTTGGCGTTTCTTAGAGAAAGGTAGAACCAATCTATCCGACTATTTGTTAAGAGCAAAGATGTCGTAGAATTTTGATGCTACTTCTTTTATTTGTTTTATTTTATTTAATGTCTACACAACATAACTTATGGTCTTATAATTATAGAATAAAACTTGCATTTTGTCTTGCTGCAAATTTTTAAACGAAATAAAAATAAAAATCGTAATAACAATAAAGGTAGTAATAATAATATTAAATAATAGTATTAAATAACTAGATAACAATAATAAAAATGATTTTACTAAAAAATTAATTAAATAATAATATGTTTAATCATATTGAGATGAAAAACAATATTGGAAAAACCGTTTTAAACTATAAAGCACTAGTTGGTAGTTTTGTCCCCATAGGTAATGAACACCAAAGACAATTAAAAGAGATACAAAATTTCTGTTCCGATACTAAGGTTCGGTATCTGAACTGTGTGATATTAAAGACCGAAGAAAAGTATTTTTTTAAAGAGATACTTTGGTTAACGGTTATATATGATTTTGAGTATATGTATGTATGTATGTAAAATACTCTAACTTTATTCACGTAGTTAAATGTTACACCATAAAGTTCAATTTCAAATTTATATATCGAGTCTGCTATTGTCAGTGATTGCAATAAGACGTATCATTAAAAAGTGCAGTGGCAGTGTATTTCTTTAAAAAATATTTAGTTAAAAAAAAAAAATATCAAATAAAAGCAAGTTAAGAACATCGACATTCTTTGTCACAAAAACAATTCATACATCAAAAAAAAAAAAAAAAAAAACAATAAAGCACTACTAACTATACCTATTTAAAACAAACATAAATAAACAATAACAATTAAAACGAATTCTTTCCTCCACAAACAATTATCTACTGAAAACAAAACAGAAAATATTAAAGCAATAACAAGACAAAAGAAACTTGTTTGCCTTTGCAATTATTTATTGTAAACAAATAAGTAAACAAGTAATTTTTACTGCCTACTTATATGTTGAACAAAAACAATTTATACCAGCCAGCATGAGTACTGGTGGTGGTGTAAACTCACGTGAAGAAAGCAGTGGCGATGAGATGGACCAAGTTTGGCAAACAGTGCCTAATAAACGCAAGCGTAAAGAATCGCCAATATTACACCAACAAAAGCGAGCCCTTTATTCACAGCAACCAACAACGTCATCTAACAACAAATATGCAGCCCTTGATAGCGATAATATGGAAAGCGAAGTAGAAAAAGAAACTGTACCAAAACCACCGCCAATTTACATTCCTTTTGTTGAAAATATAAGTGTTATGATAAAAAAAATTAGCTCTGTAATTTCACAAAGTGAATTTAGCTATAAGTCTTTGAAACAGGGTGAAATAAGATTAATGATCAAAAATGCAGATTCGTATAGAAAAGTAGTCAAATATTTTGAAAGCAATAAGATTTGTTATCATACCTTTCAGTTAAAGCAGGAAAGATCTTTTAGAGTAGTTATTAAGGGCCTTCACTATTCAACTCCCCCCGAAGATATTAAAGCGGTGTTATTATCGTTAGATCATCATGTGAGATCTGTTACAAATGTCAAAAGTCGTGTTACAAAGGAGCCGCTTTCTTTATTTTATGTTGAATTGGATCCCAAAGGCAATAATAAGGAGATTTATAATTTGAAAACTATTAATAATTGCCTTGTTAAAATTGAGCCACCAATTAGATCTTTTGATTTGGTACGATGTCATCGTTGCCAATTATATGGGCATACTAAGGCATATTGTAAAAGACCTTTTAAATGTGTCAAATGCCGACTGGATCACTCTACATCTGAATGCACAAAACAACTGAGCTCACCACCACGTTGCCTGCACTGTTTGGGTAATCACACTGCAAATTACAAGGGCTGTAAAATTTATCAAGACCTTATTACAAAGAGATCAAACAGGCAAGGTATATATTCAAATGAACGTAGAAATCCTAATTTTTCTATTAATAATAAAGACTACCCTCAACTTAATGGTGTGTCTAATGATGAACCTAATCACAACAGGTACAATATGTCATATTCTGAAGCTTTGAAAACAAGTAATTTAGACTATAACACTCGGCTTGAAAAACTAGAAAGTATGATGGAAAGTCTGATGACTATGCTAATGTCTAAAATATGCAAATAAATTTAAGAATGGCAGTATGGAATGCAAACGGTCTTTCTAACCATTACAATGAAGTTGAAATTTTTCTTGCTAACAATTTTATTGATATATTTTTGCTTTCGGAATCGCACTTTACGGATAGAACGTATTTTAAAATTAAAAATTATGATACCATTTATGCAAATCATCCCGATAACAGAGCTCATGCTGGTGCAGTTATACTAATAAAATCGAATATAAAATATGAAGTCCTAAATCCTGTTGCGACACAATTCTTACAATCCGCTGGTGTTAGAATCCAGTGCAACAACAACAATGTTAATATTTTTTCAATTTATTGTCCTCCCAGACACAACATAAAGTGTGAACAATATGATGATTTCTTCAAACAACTTGGGCGCCGTTTTATTGTTGGTGGTGACTTTAACGCAAAATATTCGTGGTGGGGTTCACGTATATCAAATCCAAAAGGAAGAGAACTTTATAAATGTATTACTAAAAATCACTACTCTTCATTATCTACTGGTAGACCAACGTATTGGCCAACCGATCCTTCAAAAACCCCTGATCTATTAAACTTCATAATTTTTAACGGTATACCCAGAGCTCAATTGGACATATTAGATTCTGATGACTTAATCTCTGATCATAGTCCAGTAATAGTAACATTTAGCACCCTTTATCATTCCGTTCCAAAGTGCTACAATATTGTTAATGGTCGAACAAACACTCAAGCTTTCAGCTCATAAATCGCAAATAATATAAGCTTCAACGTTTCTCTTAAGAGCGATATTGAAGTTGACGATGCTATAGAAACGCTCAATAATGTAATATATGAAGCTGCGTATTTAAATACACCTCAAAATCTACAAAAATTAGGTAGAAATGTCTAAATATCTTCAGAAATAAGAGAACTTATAAGGAACAAACGCTTATTACGCAGAATATATAAAACCAGCCGAAGTCCAATTGATAAAGCTAATTGAAATAGAGCTTCAAACCATTTAAAAAAACGTCTAAAAGAATATAAAAATGATTCCGTTGCAGGCTACTTGAAAACTCTAAATGTATCTAGAACAGATGAATACAATCTTTGGAAAGCCACAAAATACCTTAAACGCCCTGTATATCGGAATATACCAGTTAGATCGGAAAATGGCCAATGGTGCAGATCCAATAGTCGCAAAACTGATGTGTTTAAGGAGTACTTAGAGCGATCGTTTACACCTTTTAATTTATGTAATTCACCTGAGAAAGACGATATAATAAATTTTTTAGATGTTGCTTGCCAATTGGATCGTCCCATTAAAAGCATTTCGCCGTCTGAAATAATTGCTGCAATAGAAAAACTTAATAATAAAAAATCTCCGGGGTACGACTTAATTGATACAAAAGTTGTAAAATTATTACCAAGAAAGGGTATTATTTACTTGGCAACTATATTCAACGCTATATTGAGACTAAATTATTATCCAAGTCAGTGGAAATACGCAAAAATCATAATGATCCTGAAACCAAACAAATCAGAAAATGAGGTATCATCCTACAGACCAATAAGTCTCTTGCCCGTATTTTCTAAATTATTCGAAAGACTTTTGTTAAAGAGGTTACTACCAATTTTAGAAGAGAAAAACATTATTCCTGATCATCAATTTGGTTTTAGGCATAAACATGCTACACCTGAGCAATGTCATCGCGTGGTAAAAGAAATAAGGAACTCACTCGAAGGAAAATTATTTTGTTCGGCTGTATTTTTAGACATAAGTCAGGCGTTTGATAGAGTGTGGCATTATGGTCTTCTAAACAAGCTAAAAAATTTACTTCCAGCGCCTTTTTATTTATTATTAAAATCGTATTTACCGGACAGACGTTTCTATGTCCATGTAAATGGATATGATTCTACCTTTGGATTCATTAAATCTGGGATTCCTCAAGGAAGTGTGCTAGGTCCTATTTTATATACGATTTATACTTCGGATATGCCTACAGATGACAACTTAACAGTAGCAACGTACGCAGATGACACAGCCATATTATCATCGAACGAGTCGATTGTTGAAGCCTCTCCTGCATTACAAAGGTACTTAGATACAATTGAAAAATGGCTTAAAAAATGGAATATTAAAGTCAATTCACAAAGATCTGTACATGTTACATTTGCATTAAGAAAAGGAGATAGCCCAACACTTTATTTAAATGGGAGCAGTATACCAAAAGCAAACAAAGTTAAATATTTAGGACTTCATTTGGATAGAAGACTTACATGGAAGGACCATATTGTTTCGAAAAGAAAATTAAAAAATTAAATTTAAAAACTAAAAAAATGTATTGGCTTCTGGGACCGAAGTCTGAATTAAGCATTCAAAACAAAATCATTCTTTATAAAGCTATTCTAAAGCCAATTTGGACCTATGGGCTGCAACTCTGGGGAACAACGAGTAACTCTAACATTGAAATACTTCAGAGATATCAGTCTAAAACTCTACGCTCTATTACGAATGCCCCTTGGTACGTTAGCAACCGATGTATAAACAATTTCAGTTTAAAATACCTTCAAAGGCTGAGTGATCATTCTAACTTGTTAGCTATAACACTTTTAGACGACAGTGAAGAAATACGGCGACTTAAAAGATTTCATATACTCGACTTACCATTTAGGAGATAATCTTGAAGTAAAATCTAAGTTTTATCGGTTTTATTAGGTTTACTTTAACCTAATAACTAAGTAATTGTAAGTTATCATAAGATTTGCTTAATTTTTTGTTTAAATAGATCGCAAATAAATACATAATATAAAATAAAAAAATTTAGATATACGGTCGTACTTCGAGAGTCCTTAGGCATATCTTACTACATCATTATAAACCACATTTAATTTTCTGAGACCGGTAGCGTCAGGTAGCATGGAAACAAAAATTTCACATCCGTACAAAAGCGCCGGAATTAAATATGACTTAGCGAATAATAGCCGCTCATTTAATGGAGTAAAGTATTGTATCTTCCACAAACTTCTTAGCATAGAAAAAGTTTTGTGTGATCAGTCCAAGTCAAGCTATTATTAAACATAATTCCAAGATTTCTTGTCGTATTAACAATTTTTATTTGTTGATCATCTTTTAGTTTGGACAAACATTCATCTTATTTCTATTTGTACTTTCATCAATTTGTACAACATCGGCATACACATATGTAGGTGTGCTCTACTAAACGTCGGATATTGTCTTAAATCGTTAATGTATACTGTGAGAAGAAGTGGGCCGAGAAAAAAGGCATTCCCTTTGACACACGTAAAGGGTGAGAAAACTGATTGAAGTTGGTTAATGTATCTGATCGATGTAGTTACGTATTGATTCAGACAATTCTAACAAATTAGTTTTACAACTGTGTTTAGGTCGGAAAGCAGATTGTTTTTCAGTAAGAAGAATTTAAAAATTTATACATTTGCTGGTGCAGTAATTTTTCTAATACTTTTGATAGGTAAGGCAGTAATGAATGCTATTGGACGATAATCATTATTAGATTTCGGAATAGATACAATTTTAGCAAATTTCCAGTTTTGAGATAAACGCTTTTAGTTATTATTGTATTTGAAATGAAGGTAATATATTGCACCAAGAGAGGGAGCATACATACATAATTGGTCGAGTCATAAGTCCCTTAAGTCTGAATTACGATCTAGCTTCTCACACCACTTATGTTGAGTGAGTTAATTTTATACATGAGTGGGGTGACCTACAGTTTTAAAGTCGACTTCGAACGACAGATTTTTGACAAACTTTTCATGAGAATTTTATTTACTCTCAAAGTTTTTACCAGAAATCTGCAGAGAGAAAGTCACCGAAGAAATATTTTTTCATATTTCGTTTTTATATCTGACCTGGGGTTTGAACCGTGGCGCTCCGTATAATAAGGCAACACACTATCTACTTCAAGAAAGGGAGCAAAATCTTTACAAATTTGGGATGTATTATGCCACTACCAACTGCATTAGACTTAACGACCAAACAATTATAGAGGGCATCTGTCAAAACATCATTAAAAATCAAATAAATTAGAACTCCATAAATATATGATGCAATGTGGTGAATTTTTAATTGAGAACATCTAAGTATGTCAATTCCACAAATCTGAACATTATTATTTTTATTAACTCTTATATTCATTGGATTTCGCAGTTCTCCTGGCTAGACAGTATTACTCATGCAGATCATTAGTTTCAAATCTCTTCCAACATTTGAAAACAAGGTATCTTTTAGATATTGCGAGTTTTATGTCATTATTAAACCAAGGTTTACACTTGTATTTATTTGTGATAGTTTCTACTGGAACACACATTTCAAAAATGTCCTTTAGATTATCTTCAAAGATACCAAATTACAATAAATTCTTAAAATTTGATGATAAGTAGCATCGTAGTTTATATTTTTAAAATCATAAAATTTTCAACATTTTGAATCTCAAATGATATAAATAAGAAATCGTGTTAAGAAAAACAGGACACAGTAAGCTGGTCATACAGTCAAACTTTTCCTAAATCACTGGCGAAATAACATCTATCAAAGTGTCACTGATTGAAGTGAAATGAGTAGGAACAGACATATTTACTTGAGCAATGGGTGCCCCGTTAGTGAAATGTTAGCAGGCTATTAGAGTGAGGGTTGTGGGTTCGATTCCCACCACAGACCCTGATCTGTCCAAGTTATTCAGCTCGTAAATAAATAAATATAATTTGTAATTGTATTGTAATTAATCGAATAAACTTGAACAAAACCAATAGCTTTCATACTATCTACTAAATGAGATTCACAAAATGTGTTAGAATTTCATTATATTTAAAGGCTATGTTTTCAACAGTATCTGAGAAACAATCAATTCTAATTAAACTATTGGGTCTGTAGACACATCCCATAAGCACTTTGTGATAAAACTGAGAAACTTCAACGAAAATATATTCTATATGTTCATTTGGTTCCGACATGTAACACTTTCTACATACAATACCATTACCATGACTTGACTGTCACAACGAAATACGTAAAATTTGTTTTAAATTAAAAACTGATCAAATGATGACCCCAAATAAGTGGGTCATACCAAAGTGGCTTAAAACATGAGAAATGTATTATCTATCAAAAAAAGAAAATCAAAACTACACGTATCTAAAGTAAACGACTATCGAATCATGTTCTTTTTCGCCATTTTATTAGACGAGATTTTGCAAAACGATGCAGTTGTGTTGATATAACGGGCCGAACAATGAGAGATGTATTGGCGAATTTAACATACGCTGAAAAGATTAAATGGAAATAGAAGCGTTTATAATTCGATCTTTATTCAGTATAAGGACTAACAGGTTGTGATATAAATGCATGTAAAATTAAGTCAAATTAACTTATAACATTCACTTATATAACCTATTCTGATGAAAGTGAAAAATTCTGAAATTTTTCGATTCAGAACGTTTTTATCCGAAAAAAAAACCAGGACAAAAGTAAAACGAATTGACTATTTTAAGGTCACAAAAACCAATTTATATACACAATTTAATATGTTTTATATTTATGTATTTATTTCCGCTTATAATTTATTATTAGTTGGATTGTTTCAAAAATTTATTAAAATAGTGTCTTCAATTTATTGCGTTTTTTTAATCTCAAAAAACAAACGGTATCGAATATTATATTGAATTTTACTTGATGTTTTATATTTGCATAAAAAAACTGATTGATATCCGTAATATTCCATATTTTTAGTGTTTTGCAGTGTTAATATTATCAATTTTGTTATAAAATTAGCATTTAAAACAATGGTCGGCACCAATAGTCCCCGTGGGCCGAACATCTTCGGTTTTTTATAGACATAAAACACGCGATCCAACTACAGTCACGTTTTAATCATGTACACTGAGGTGCCGACCACTGATTTAAAAACGTGTAAAATATCAAAACACAGTTGTTTTTAATTATGTATGTTTGTACCAAAAACCAGTGCTGTCAACGTTAGAGATGTGCTGTTTACACAAAAATTATGTCGGTCTATGTTAATATGCAAATAATTATATTTTTAGTTTTCAATATAAATATCTGAAGGTTGAAAATACTTTTCAGTTAACTTTTGTTTGAGGTTTAGCTTATACCTAACCATTCTTCAAAATGATTTAGGAGGTCATATCTGGACTTTGTACAAGAGTATTACGCCTGTGGAAAGTTTGGTAGGCAAATCACATTTTCACATTGAAACAGTGTAATTATGTTCATTGACCCGTTGGAAGTAATAAGCATTGCGAATTCTGAATTCCTTTGAACTGTAGGTGAATTTGTTCTTCAGAATGTTTACATACTCTCTCTTATTCATTACTTCCTCAATGAATTCCTAAGTGCCTATACCTGGCGACGACAACAAATCCTCACCTCACTCGCCACTACCATGATTAATCGTTTCTTGAGATCGAGCTCTTCATTTCTCCTTCCTCCATATTAAAGTACATCCGTACGAGTTACAGTTGGATATTTTGACTCGCCTGAAGAAAACACATTTGACGTTCTGGACGTTGAGGAAGAAAAATAAAGAGCTCAATTCAAAGAACTTGCGTGACATAGTTAAGCCATCGTCTAGTCCTTGGAGCTCTTATGTACAGCAGATTGAATGGCGTCACTAACTGCAGCAAAAGAAAAATGTCTTTGGGCGCAGATGGTAGTTTATGTAATTCGAAAAATGTAAGTATGCTGTGAAAAAATGTGAGTGTATAGAGTTTTTCGCACTTATGCTTGCATCTGTAAAGGCCAGGTTAAACTAACTGTGATTGATGTAGTGAAAAAGTAAATCAAAGGAATGCATCATTGCTATTAAATTTTTCCGAAAAATATCTGTAGTATTGTCAGTTTTTATTTAAAAGATGTTTTATAGCCCGTTAACACTTGAATGAAAACTCGTTAATAAAAAAAAGTAGAATCTGACACAAGGACAAAGTAATAAACATATCTAAACGTTTTATAAAATATTTAAAATTATTGGGATGTATTTTTTTTTATAAAATGTCATTTTTCTTTGTACCAAAAAGGATAAGGAAAAGGATATCAAAAAGGAAATCAGAACGTCGATATGGCAATGGTAATATACATAGCTATATCAGATTTACGTTTTGAGGACTACATTATGATTGGCAAGGAAAACACAATTTAAATATAAAGAGCCGGAGTCGATATACGATTCACATACATATGTCGTTTAATAGATTTTAAAAAGTAAATAAATTCAAAAAAAAACGTATTAAGCATAAATGCTCTAAAATTATCGAACAATTAACATCAAAAT
Source organism: Sarcophaga rosellei (assembly GCA_930367235.1). Lineage (NCBI taxonomy): Eukaryota > Metazoa > Arthropoda > Insecta > Diptera > Sarcophagidae > Sarcophaga > Sarcophaga rosellei. The sequence continues at coordinate 68,827,786 of OV884017.1, read as the reverse complement.
TAGATGTATGCTAAAATGACTGTCGGAGATTTATCAATCTAAAGGATAACCAACCAGTAGTAAAGTTTTGTACATAATCTAATAATAATAATAAATAATATGAACACATAATTTTTTATGTTTTTAAGAACACATTTTAACACTTAGTTGGTATAAATACATATAAATAATCTAATTACATTTAAAAATGAGACGAGCCTAATTATTACACCATTTTTTCGTTTAAGCGAACAACCGAGCAACAACCTTTCTGATTAATTTATAGTAATTTAAAAACTAATAAAGAACCTTTTTGATAGGTTTTAAAAACATTCTTGAGCGGATTTTATTTTTTTATAAATTAATTAATTAATGTTACTTTTTTTATACACTTTTACTATTTACTATTACACATCTTCGCATTAACACGATTATTTACATTACGTTGCATGTACATACGTAAGCGACAAAACTCTTTCTAGCCGTTTTCTGATTCACAAGTATTTTTTTATTTTTAGTTCATTCACTCAATATTCATTCGCATCGATTCACTCTGCTAGTGTGAACTTGACTGTTGGACGACTTAAATAATTTTTTTGCTGAAACTAAAGGCAATGATTCTTTTTTGTCAGTATGTTAGTTAGTCCAGAGCATTTTATGGTAGCGGTATTTAAACAGGTCAACCTACAATAGAGAGGATGAAAGAAAGCAATCAACCTATGTCCAACCATGGTGCAGAAATACTAAATTGAAAGCATTTTTCGAAGTTGAACAGTAGAAAACGATGTTCTCATAAATGGGTTTGGCCGTGACGACCTATCCATTATTTTGTATTTATATAATCACATACACACGCATTCTTAAGGATATACATATTTCGTTTTTCTGTATACCTACATATACATGCATACATATACTTGAATGTTTGCTTGACTGTCTAAACCATTATTACAAACAAACTCATAAATGTTTGTATGTGAATAAACAGTGTTTTAGCAACATTTAGTTACTTCCTTTACTAAAGTTTGAACGGTTAACCTAATGAAATGACTGTCATCACTTGTAAAAAAAAATACCAATTCAATAATATAAAATTAATGTACGACTTTAATCATAAATACATATAAATTTGTCAATACAGAAGAAGACCTAGAAATAAAACGTTATTATATATATATATATATATATATATATATATATATATATGTATGTATGTATTATATATATATATATGTACATAAATAACAAAACACTCTTCTTAAAATGTACAAAAATAATTATATGTACGTTTATAGATATGTGAGTAAATACACATATACAGATACAATGGGAAAACTAAACCACGGGTTCCTGTATGCTAGCGAAACATTTCATAGCTATTTTTTGCTTTTTAAATTTATACACTCTATGCATTTAAAGATATAAAGAACACATACTATGTCTATCGTTTTTGTTTTTATGATGAAATAATAAAAAAAAAAATTACGAAAAACTAAAGCATTTAATATTGTACGAAATTACCAATAATTACTACTAATTTTGCTACTTTAAAATCAATTTTCGTCTAAAATAAACGTATTATTAATAAATTTTTCCGAGTTTTTGAAATGAATATTTTAAATATTTAGAAAAGTTAATTAAAATAAATATTTTAATGAGCGAAAAGAAAAAAAAAAACACGTAACGATTTTTACTTAGGCTGAAGGGATATGAGACTAGCTCCTGGAAGTCCGAAATGTCGCACAGCGTTTTCGTCATATTTTTTTTAGGAAAAATTGAAGGATTGACGCTGGTAAATGAAAATTGGTACTAAGCGTTCTATTGGTTACATTAAGAAAATATAGAATTTCATCAAAATTAGCCACGCCCATCGCACATCGCCCATATAGTCGATTTTTTTTTGCATAAAATTATTCCTATCCAATCCAATTCGGAATATATTAAATACAGTTTTTCACCGATGGTGGATATCGGTGGTTATTTTAAGTTATGTATTTTTAAAGGATAGATTTTCTCCTCTCATTCGATACCAGTAACAGCACGGATGTAGACCGTCCGGAAAACTTAACTTTAAGGCCATTTTAAATCGATCATAGCTATTACACTGCATAAGAATTGTAAACAATTTTTTTTAATTAGCAAGAAATTGCCAATACTCAATTAAAACAGCACTAAAATGTTTTATTAGTGAAAATATATTTCACATATAAGCTATTGAGTTCCTCAAAAATGTTCATCAGTTTTTTTAACAGTATTTATGTGACTTCAATAGATTTTATCCAAGATAAAATATTACTTTATGCTAAGAATGGATTCCTTTTAGTCTCACTTTCGTCGTTAGATTTTTGAAAATTTATTTTCAAAAAATTGCTTTTTTTAACACCAACCACTGTGCTCGGTTGACTTTCATGAGTTGACTTCGTTGATGAAGGATATGCATGTGATCATGCTCTAGTATACTAAGACTGCTCGCGAAATAAATCCAGCTACCCTAACGCAATAAACAAATATGGAAAAATCTAAAATAGAAAATAGAGTTACAATGTTGGGAATCTTAATGCCGGTAAGCGCCGATCTGCTCGTGAGTCATGTACAGTCATTATCCCTCGACTGGTGCAAATTTTGTATTTTGTATTTTGCGTATAAGGTAGATAAGGCAGAAGCTCAAAGCCACCTGAAACTTTAAATACAGGTGGTGGAGGAGGCGACAACCAATATCACAATCTCTTAGGTATAGACTGAAGGTTATCCAGATAAACCACCGGAATCAGACGATAACTAATGCTCTGTTGGATAAAATAAATAAATGTAATATGCGTATCTTTTAAATCCACAAACTCTGAGTTAAGTAAAACAGTGATGTTTTATTGAATCATATGAATCTTAAATGCAAATACAAGGACTCGCCCGAGGACTGGTATTCTATGACATAACAACTTATGTCTTCTCTTCTCTAAAGAGTTGTCAATATCAGATGAAACAGTACTAAAACAGAGCGATGGTAATATGTACCTTCTGTCAGGCTATTTGTCGTTCGACTCCCCATGAGTACCACTAACATCGAAGGTACAACAAAGAATCAGGGAATCTAAGCAAACAGGTGAGAAAGTACTAATAGGATGCGGTGCAAACATGGTGTATGTTTGCATGGGGTAGTACTAATGGTAATAATAGAGCGATAGCTATAATAGAATATCTTAGTACTAAAGACTCAATCACCACTAATATAGGTAGTAAAGCAACTTTTATTAACAAAATTAGGAAGCAGCAGTTAGACATAATAGTCTGGCCTGAGAAATTTGTAGGTTTGATCCGAGAATGGAGGCTGCTCGATGAATACTAACTTTCGGACAATCGATATACGAAGAGAGTTGTCAATTTCGGTAAAGAAAATCTTCTCAAGAGAAACCATTAGTAAAAGGGGATATTTGAAGGGTGGCATTCATACCACCCGAAGGCAACTATGCAACCCCAAATGTTTTTCGAACGATTAGCCTAACCTCCTCCTACTAACGTTGAATAGTAAAATATCTGATGAAAAGCTGCGTTTTAGGCAACATGCCTACATCAAAGGAAGACCAGTGGATACCGCTCTACACGAAGTCACTCTCTACATAGAAGTCCCTAACCGACAAAGTATATTCTATTCTAGAATGAATTGATATTTATGAAACCTTCAATAATACTCAAACCGATTAAATAATCCAATGCTCAAACGAATTTCATGTAAAACAGGCGCTGATCGACTGCATTGATCATTTTCTAAGAAATTATGGATCAATTGACATAACGATAAGGGAGAGTATGAAAAGTGGAACATCCCAGGGAGACATACTTTCACTTCTCCAATGAATCAGTGGCTTTAGAGGATATTAACCGTCGACGGATTTGAACCAGTCGTCTACGTGGACAACGTAGGTAATACTTCTGACGGGTAACAATCCGAACCATCTATGCATGAACACAGCATACAATTAAGCGCGCCCAAGATGTGTAAATGTGAATCCAAATTAGCCCTTGCTTTCTTAGCAAAGTGATTATGATACCCAGCCAGGTGAAATACTTGGATGTTATCCTGGATAGGAAACTGAAATGGAGATAGCATCTGGAAAATAGGGTAGCAAAGGCCCTTAAGTTCTAGTCCATATGTTGGAGAACCATAGGTTCTAAATGAGAACTCTCACTATAAAAATGACACTCTGCATCTACTGGAACGTAAAAACCTATTCTAACTTATGTTTGTAATTCAAAGGGTTCAACGCATGTGTTGTTTAGGAATAAGTGATGTCATGCGAACATCAAGCATTGGAAGCAATATTCTTCATCCAACCGATAGAGATACGGGTTCGTCTTTAGGCTTTGGGGCATAGATCAACTAGAGCTACAAATCGTATCATCAGAATATAGTTGGGACACAGGATGGTCTGTACCCAATATAACAATAACTACCGAATGAATCCTTCTAATACCACAGGGACTAATTGCTACTCGAATTACTCTAGATATGAAAATAGGACGGGTCTGGGCCTCTATATTGAGGAACCAGAAACCTAACTTTGCTTCCGTCTATAGGTTTTTGGTACGGCAGAGGTACGCGTGGTCAGGTAATATATGTATGATCTGGAATATTAATCATTTGGTAGTCAAAAAATGTGGGATTAACAAAATTACTACAGGCAAGGAACTGTAGGCATTCGTAGTCATCATGAAGTGATTGAAAATGAGCAAGCTAATGTTCCGACTAATAGCGCCAGAGTATTACATACTATTAGCATGGATAACCCAATGCCATTCAATGGATTAAAGACCAATCTGAGGATGTGAGTGGAAACGTCACACCGACTATTGTGGAATAATGACACAATATTAAAAATTACAAAAATATTTTGGGGCGTTACAGTTTTGCGTTATTATGTATTATATCTTATTTAGGATAACCGTGGTTTTAAACGAAGAATTTTGTTAAATGTTATGTTATTCAAGTTAAAAAAAAAAATAATTTTTCAATTTATTTAAAATTAGTAAAAAAAAATTCTATTTATAAGGCTTTCATACCTTTGCTTTGTATAATACATACTGTCTATATATTTTATATACAGTAACGTGAAAATTAGTGGTAAATAGTTGCACTTATCCTTGCACTTATTCTATATATCACAAAAACAACTTTCATTATGATTTTATTTCAAAATATTTATAAAATTAAAACCATTTTCTTTTCAAAATAGTGATAAAAACAGTAATACAATACATTTTCACAAATTCAAATTCTAATGTCCAGCGTTGTTTAAAACTGGTAGACATCCTTAAAGCATGTGACTTATTGAATCTAGTTTTTAATATTACACTGCCTAAATTAATGCCCAATTATCACAATTGTGGAACATTTTGTAGGAAACTTTCTTCAGATTGTTGCTTTTACTGTATTTCACTGGTTCTAGATCAGGTTTTGATTTGCAGATAGCGGTTTTATACTGTTTTGCGAGTAAAAATAAACTAAAAAAAATTAAACTAACAATGCAAATAGGCAACAACAAAAAACACACATCATACGGTAAACGGAATCACATAAATAATTATGTAGTAGTTTACGAGAATAGAAACAACACAAAGAGCGTAAACAAAAACAAATTTTATATAGAAGGCATATAAAACAAGGTAGTATACATAAACGATGCTGCCAGTCAGTCGTGAATGGTCAGTTAGTGATGAGACGTGAGTCCGCGATTAATAATTGAGTTGTATTAAAAATTGCGCATTGTGTACTTTGGTATTGAAAGTTAAAGAGTATCTTAAATAAAATTGATAACTCAGTGTTATCAGTTGAAGTGTGATATTATTTAAATAAAGAAACAAATTACGTTCTGAAGTAAATAATTAAGTTTATTTTAAATGCAATAATAAAGTCCACGATAATTAAAAGTTTTGCAAAATTTGAAAATCAAACTATACATTCTTATATTGCTTAATGAATTTTGTAGTATATTTAGGGTCATTATCCTGCTGGAACAAGCATAAAACGGGCATATTTTATTCGAAATAACAAACCATAAAATTTCGAAAGATTTAAAAATAATCCCAAGGTAACAATAACAATTTCTTCAAATTCAAATCCAATGGAGAACTTTCGGTATATAGAGAAAACTTCAAAAAGAAAAAGGTGTTTCCCAAATTGTGATAAGCTTTGAAAACTAGATCAGGTTGTGTGGTATGATAGTTTTAAATAACACCGCTGTATCTACCAAAAATGAACCACTCAATTAAAATTAAATTAATTCAATTAAAAAAATTTAATTAAGTATGAATTTCCATTTTTAATTTAATAAAAAATTTAAAACAAAGAAAAAAATTTTAAACTGCAATTATTTTTTTTTTTTTGTGAGTTATGAACTGAGAACTAACAATTTGCTCATTTTACTTACTTTCTCATCAAATCTCTGTTAGATTGGTGTTCTAATTATTTTTCATTAAATTAATCTTACAGCCCTTTCATTTAGGATTACGACCTCGTTTCTCGCAACACCCATGTTGAGTGTGTTAATTTTATCCATTAGTGGCGAGATATGCTGTTAAAAAAAATTTAAGAACAACTTTATTTTAAACTCGGAGTTTTTTCTAGAAAGGAAGTGGCCGAAAGAAATAATTTTATATTTTTGTTTTGTTCGAGAAGTCTGATGTATATATGTACTTATTTATATATATGTACATGTGACATCCAGTTTTTGTGTAGAATTAATTTTTGAAATGTGCTAATTACTTTTGATGTACGAGAATAGAAAATGTTTACTGAAACCATTGCACAAAGTAAGATTATCGAAACTGAAGGCAAAATACGTACCTGGGAGTAATATTAGATTGTGCAACGCTCATAAAGAGCATTTCAGAGAAAACCATAATGTTATGCAGAAAGCTTACAGTAAATTTCTGGAGCCATAACCTAAAAATTATTCATTATTATTCATGATGGCCTTTGCTGCTATTGTTTGTACAGGCAGAATGAATTTATACATAGCAGGTGTAATTGAATATAATACAGAGATTGGCAAGTTTTTGTACAGTTCTATAGTGGCGTTAGAGACTTCATTTAAGTCCACTGTATATTAAAGCTTCAGAGTCAAAGAGAATATTGTTTGGTTAATAGGAGACAAGTCGAATACGAGATTCATTAGAGTGCACCCTGATCCAATAAACCGAGTAACTGTCCGCTGAACGGAACCATTAGACTATGTTCTTTTGAAAAGCTTCGTAAGGAGACCATTCTGTGATAATGGATTTTTGGTCTCATACTGGAAACTCTCTTGCATCATTCTAGATCATTCTTTTATCCTCATATTTAGCCGATCGCCAGTAATTAGTTTTCTTCAAAGACCTTTACAACTCTCAGAAGGAGTGACACAGGGCTCTATTCTGTGTCCCCTTCTTTTCTCATTATATATTAATCATTTAATCAAATATCTGACTGGCATGAAGATGTGCAAATTTATATAAGAACTGACAAAAATAAAATAAGCGAGGGTTTGTCTAAACTAAACCAGAATCTTAATCGAGTTTACATCTGTGCAAGTGCAAAAGGTCTTTGTATTAGTCCATCTAAATGCCAGGTCTTAACTCCAAGATCTGTAAAATTGAATATACGACCTAAACTAGTTTTAAATAAGCATGTAATAGAAATTGTTAACTCAACGAGAAAGCTAAGTATCATATTCAATAATAACTTTAATTGAACTGACATATTATTACACATTATTTTACTCCGTTAAAGGTGCAAGTAATAGTTTAAATCATATTTAATCCCAGTACTTTTGTACGGATGTGAAACTTTTGCTTAGTGTGATTTTGGCGACTTAATAAAATTAAATGCTGATTATAATACTGTAGTAAAACATGTCTATGGCCTATCGTATATAGTACGGCCATATATCAAACTTTGCGAATAAACTTTATGGTGTAACATTTAATAATCTTTTAAATATTAGAGCACTTCTACATTTTCATCATCAAAATCATAAACACCTGTGGACCAAGATATATTTTTTTGGAAAATTAATTTTTTGTTGGTCATTATCCAAATCGGCCATCAAACTTTGTTAGTATCTGAATGGCAATTTTTTTATATCTGCTATTCGTCTTTGGAATTATTTATCTACACGAACAAAAGAACTAAGTAGTACCTTTCGATTTAAAAGGTTTAATCCTAATACATATTAACAAACATACTGTTACTTCATTAATTCTAATATTGTGCTAGTAAATTTATTTTCATTATTGTTATTATTATATTCAATATAATTATTTTATTTATTATTAATTTTTCATCATTATTATAATTTTAAATTTTATTTGCTTTATACATTTTTTACACATAATTAAAGATCATAGGTCTAGTTGTATAGAACATCAAATAAATAAATAAATCTCCCAGCTTCTATAAGGTTAACTGGAAAATAGATGTTATGGAAGACTGCTAAGTAGGAGAAATAGAGTCATGTGGAAATTTACGGAATGGAGTGGGCATATGGGTCCAGAGCTTTTCTGTGGAATGGAAGATTGTTTGAAAGGGCGTATAGAAAGTTAATATATAGAGAGTTCCAGGCACTTTTATGGATTTTTTTAAAGGATTTAAAGCAATCTCCACTTTAGTTGGGGCGTTTGAGTCGCTCATCAGATTATCCAGAAGCAACCGGAGGTTTAACATTTAACATGGCAGCAGAGGTACTTCACACCCTTTCATAACAATAATAATATTACCATTACACGAAGTAATTAAGAGGCAATGAGTAATAATATTGTGCGTTTTTCTTTTTTAGTCATAAAAAATTGTTGTTACTTACAAACAATTTTATTACAATATATTTTCATTTCTCATATCACTTATGTTGTGTGTGATTATTTTATACATGAGTGGCGGAACATAGAGTTTAATGTCGACTCTGAATGACAGATTTTTTGAGAACTTTTTAATGGCAATTTTGTTTAGTTTCAGAGTTTTTGCCAGATATCTGCTGACAGAAAGTCGTCACGACCTGACGTCTAATAAGACTACGGCGACTATTAATTATACTGTATCATATGTTTTTATTATATTCCCATGGAGCATTAAGGAGACCTTCATATTTTAGTTAATTCACTGCAGGACTCATAAACAAATATACATAAATACTGATTGTGTACAACTGAAAACAATTTTGTTTTATCAAATTATAGGGTTTAGTCCCACAATGAAACAAATTTAATTCAATACTACATCAATTCAATTATTATGTTGTCACTGCGCTGCATAATATGATTATTTTGCAATGTCGCTGTTCACGCTGGCCACCCTACCTTTTAGTTTAGCTATAAGTTTTAGTTTAAGTGTATAAACCACCCCTGTGTTAATATGAATAATTGTGAATTGTAAACAATATAAACGAAAAGAGATCACTACCCGATCAACCCCCAACCCGAAAGGTACGTTTGTGTACAAATAAATAATAATTAATTATTTAACCTAATACTTTTGTATTTTATTTTACCCCTACTTCTCGCACAATATTTTATTTTATTGCTTCCCCAATTCCCCCCGAAACATTTGGTCCTTCGAGCCGGATCATCCCCTAAATAAAATAAAATATTTGCGAGACTTTTATAGATTGTCTCAAGGATCGCCATACTTGGTTTTTTGTTGGATTAATCACATCCTTGCCTCCGCTGCATATAATTTAGTAATATAATTTGGTATTATTTAATTATTTTACGAGGTATGTAAAATACATATATTTTATTTGTGGTGCGAAACATTTTATTTATTTAAAAATAATAACAAAGTGCAGTGAAAGTGTAAGAATATAACAAAAAAGAAAAGCATAAAAAGTAAACAAACGCAAAATATACAAACAACACAGTGTCTTAATTTAATCGTGTTGTTGTTGTATACTCTTTTCATAAACAGTTGGAAGATTTTTTCAAATAAAGGTCGCCGCTTTTTTGTTGAATATATTGTGTTTTTTTTTTGCGATAGTGTTGTATATTATATTCTTACACTAAAATAATATAAATACAGTAGTTTTCCGATTTAACGACCATTCGTTTCTACGAACATCGCATTTAACGAACAGGCAAATTTTTCCTATTGAGTACCTTAAATAGCGAACAAAAGTTATTTTTTGTACTCAGTTTAACGAACAAATAAAAATATTGTTTGAAAGAAGATAAAATGACATTTGACAAATATAACAAAATACCTAATGTGTAGTAAAAAAATATACCGTTTCTTTTTTCTATTGATGTTTTTGTTTTTGATGTTGAGTTTTGTGCATACTTTTATGATGAAAACATCAAAATGAGTGGAAGAAAAAGACTGTGTTTAAAAGATACAATAAAAATTGTGGATGACCATCGAAATGGTTTACGTATTACAGCTTTGTGTAATAAGTATGTAATGAAAAAGTCCTCTATTTGTAACATTTTAAAATCTAAAGAGAATCTCATTCAAATCGCGGAAACAACAAATTTTTGATCTAAAAATAGAAGGTCTATAAAGCAGGGCGAATTTCCAATAATGGAGAACAGGCTCTTTTCATGGTTTCAAAGGCAGCGGCGATGTCATATTAATGTAACTGGGACAGGAGGAGGATGTTGTCGAAAATATGGATCCCAAAATAAGACACGAGGATGCAGTCAAATATTATGAAAGCTGCATTAAACGGACGCAGCAAAATAAAATTGATTTTTCAAAATCAAAATCGCCGTGGTCTAGTAGGTAGTGTGTTGGCTTATTAGATGAAAGGCCAGAGTTCAAATCCCAGGTCAGACCTCAAAACGAAAATATGAGAATATTTCTTCGGCGACTTCCTCTCAGCAGATTTCTGGCAAAAACTCTGAGAGTAAATAAACCTGCCATGAAAAAATTTCTCAACATCTGTCGTTCGGAGTCGACTTTAAACTGTAGGTCCCGCTGCTCATGTATAAAATTAACGCGTGTACAATGGTTCAAATTGTCCTCCGGGTACTCTACTTGTCACAGTTGACAAGTACACGTCCTCCAACCTAACCTAACCTAACCTTCAAAATCAATGATTTTAAGAGAGCTTCAAGAAGAAGCAATAAAAATGGAAATTTCTACACCAAAAAAAAAATTGTTAAATCAATTTATTAAATCGATTTGTTTCAAAGAATTTTTTTGTATGTTTTTGTTCTTTATGTGGAGAAATGTAATATGAATTATTATTTTTTATTATTTTTATAAAATAATTAATTTCTGATATGAATTGCTACCTTTTTTGTATTATATTTATAAAAAATAATTGAATTTTATAAAATACATTAAAAAAAAAAATATTTTCTGTACTTTTAACTTATTCTCATACCAAAAACCCACATTTAAGTTAGTACTGCATATAACGAACTTTTCGATTTTACGAACAGGCCTGACAACATATAGGTTCGTTAAATCGGAAAACTACTGTATAACTTTTTTTCAATATTTTTAATTGAAATTGTGATATTTTATCACAATAATATATGCAAATACTTTTTTAATTTTTTTAATTAATATTTTGATATTTTTATAAAATATTAAATATTTTTATATATTTGATATTGAAATATTTTGTAATCACCTACCCAGGGACCGAAAATAACTGTTATTTTTGAATTTTTGATTAAAAAAAGCAACCGCAAGGAAATGTCGGAGAACAAAACCAAGTATACCATTTTGATTGTCTTGGACGAAATTTTTATAAAATGCGATGATTTTTAAAAACGTGATTTTTATTTTTTAGAAAAAAAATAACAGTTATTTTTTGATTTTTATTTTTTCGAGCAAAAATAACACTTATTTTTGACTTTTATTTTTTCGAGCAGAAATAAAAGTTATTTTTTGACTTTTATTTTTTCGAGCAGAAATAAAAGTTATTTTTTGACTTTTATTTTTTCGAGCAAAAATAAAAGTTATTTTTGACTTTTATTTTTTCGAGCAGAAATAAAAGTTATTTTTTAACTTTTATTTTTTCGAGCAGAAATAAAAGTTATTTTTTAACTTTTATTTTTTCGAGCAGAAATAAAAGTTTTTTTTGTTTCAATTCATGATGAATTCATAATATTTATTAAAAAATTCTTTAAAAAAATTAAAGTAATTTATGTCAGAAAATTATTAGAATTAAGTTTTGGGTATATTAAACACTAATCTTTGGTTTGAAAAAACTAAAATAACTTTTATTTCTGCTCGAAAAAATAAAAGTTAAAAAATAACTTTTATTTCTGCTCGAAAAAATAAAAGTTAAAAAAAAACTTTTATTTCTGCTCGAAAAAATAAAAGTCAAAAATAACTGTTATTTTTGCTCGACAAAATAAAAGTCAAAAATAACTTTTATTTCTGCTCGAAAAAATAAAAGTTAAAAAATAACTTTTATTTCTGCTCGAAAAAATAAAAGTCAAAAATAACTGTTATTTTTGCTCGACAAAATAAAAGTCAAAACATAACTTTTATTTCTGCTCGAAAAAATAAAAGTAAAAAAATAACTTTTATTTTCTGACTTTTACGATAAAAGTTATAACAGTTACGGTCCCTGCACCTACCCTACCATTTTGAATATCGGTTTGGAAGTTGTCGCTAATCCTTTTTTACGATTTTTGTACCCTTTTAAATATCGCGAATATTTCTTTTTTTATATTAAAAGTGAAATTTTCATTGAATCGTGTTTGAATATTATTTTTTTTTCTTCGAGTAACTCCTTTTCTAATTTGGACTTCGTCGTGAAATTTTTTGTTGAAATTTTCTAACCCTTTTTTGATTTTACTCGCTAAAACCCGAAGTTTGAGAAGAAAAAATGGCCACTTTAAGATATTTTAATAAGAATTTCAATCGCTTAGATCTCGAATGTTTTATTCGGGCTATTCCGCAGGAAGAACATTCCGTTCACACATTAGATATCCGTCGGCAGGAGTTGACCCGTTTGTGGGAAGCCTTTCGCGATAGCTACGATGGCTTATTAGAGAATGCCGAGGATACCAAGATATCGACACAGGACGTCAAGGCCAAGTATATGTCGGGATATACCTTATATTTTCAATTAGTATCGTTTATTTATGGATTAATTGATAGCCTTAAGAGAAAGGCCACGAAACCACACAATCCCCATTCACCTTCCCCCATGTGACACCCCGACCTTTTCTGGCGATTATGCGTCATGGCCAACATTCCGAGATATGTTTTCGGCCATTTATGGAACCAACCCCCACATTAGCAACATCCAAAGGATGTACTATCTTTTACAGAAAACTGAAGGTGAGGCTAGGGACATAACACGAACGTGCCCCATGACGAATGATGGTTTCGACATGGCTTGGCAGAATCTCGTCGATCGTTACGAGAATAAAAGAGTATTGGTAAACTCTCAATTGAAAACTATTTTTAACCTCCCTTCCATATCAAAATAATCTGGCCCGTCCATTAAGAGTCTACAACGGACAATTAATGATTGCATTTCTAATTTGTCGTTATTGGACATAGAAACTAAGAATTGGGACATCATTTTTGTGTACATTTGCTCCACGAAACTCCCCGAACACACCCTAGGTCTTTGGGAGCAATCTCAAGGGCCTTGCTCAGACCTACCCAAGTGGAGAAAAATGGATGAATTCCTGACTGCCAGATATCGAACTCTGGAATCAGTCTCGGACATTATCGGCAGCCATAATTTTAACCAATCTGCAGTTCGAAATGATAGCCAAGGCATTTCTTATAGCCCCCGAAAATTCAGACCTTATGAGACTGTTGCACCGAAATTACCCCAGAGAAAATGCCCAGTCTGCAATGAAAATCACCCTATTCGTCTTTGTTCAGATTTTTTGAGAATGACGGTTAGTGATCGTTTATCAGCCGTTAAAAGACATATGTGTTGCACGAATTGTTTGGCTGTTTCTCATGAGTTCAAAAGATGCCAGAGCTCAAATGTTTGCTACATTTGCAAACAAAAACATCATTCGCTACTTCACAGTAGCGAATCATCCACCCGGGAGGGACCGAGAGCTGAAACCAACCCCGTTAAACCATTTTCCCCAGATCGCTCTTTAGAAATTCCCCGGGTTCCTGAGCAAAAGCGAAATGAAGTGGATTATTGCCCATCGACACCCGCTACTACCCGTTCTTTTCAAAACTTCGCTACCCGTCTACAGTCCACCCCGTCTTCAACAGTTCTGCTAGGAACTGCCCAAGTAAACATAGAATCAGATCATGCCATATTTTCTGCGAGAGCTCTGATAGACCCAGCGTCTCAAGCTACTTTCATCTCTCGAAATTTGCAACGGAAGTTAAATCTTCCAACCTATTCGGCACCTGCTGCCACTGTTGTGGGCCTTAATGGCGCAGTGGTAGCAAACTCTACTAAAGTTTGTATTATTTCGCTAGGATCTCCTATTGATCCCTCATTTAAATTGACCACGGAAGCATATGTTGTTGAAAAGCTCACTGGTCAATTACCCACATGCTCATTAGCGGAGCATGCTGATGCACCCGAACTTTCGTTGACAGATTTTAAATACGCCCATATGGATTTGCTATTGGGTGGAGATGTATACTCCCGAATAATGCTTTCTGGAGTTCGAAAAGACACCAGAAACCCTTTCATTGCCCAACAAACCGTTTTCGGTTGGGTTATGACTGGCAAAATACGTCAGTCAAATTCTTTTCCCTCTAAGTCCAAATCCCCTACGAACTTGAGTCTTAGACCCTCTCATAAAGGTGAATTTGCTCAAAATTTGAGATCCGATTGCTACCGAGCCCCGAAATTAAAACCCAAATCGAGGAAGTTATTTTGGAATACCCTTCCCTAGACCACTCTATTTTATTATACTCCCAACCAGTTACTCTTTACCCCATTATATCGTTTTTAAATCGCATCATTCAACTTTTCTTTGAGCTATCCGAATATCCACTAGATTCCGAATTTTTGTAACTGTCAGACGCCAGCACCACTAAAACTCTGGGTTCTCGTTGGTTTGAGTTTGTCGGTGATTACTCGTACATCGACAGGATTAACATCCCCCGTTGGGTTAATTTTAACCCTCAGCGTGAACTAATTCATGCAAGTTGTGATGCTTCGGAGAAAGCATATGATGCCATTCTGTATAGTAGAGTCCTAACCCCATATGGTGAATTTGTCACCCATTTGCTCGTTGTCAAAACAAAAGTTGTGCCTGTAAAGTGTAAACTTTACCCCGTTTAGAGCTCTGCGATGCAACTCTATTGGCAAAAAATGGTATTTTCACTTTGTAAGAAGCAGAATATTACCAGATTGGAAGCCTTTGTGGGACAGATTCGGCTATCGTTCTGTCCTGGTTTTTAAAAACCCCCGTGCCATTGGACAACTTTTGCGGCAAATCGAGTATCGTTTATCGTGGACCAGGTAGGCACTGACATTTGGAATCACGTGGATTGTTGTTGTCATTCCTCATGACAAATTACCCCTAACGATCGGCAATTTGGTCGCATCCAATGGATTTATTTCGTCCCTGTTTCGAAGCGCGAGTGGCTGCAAATGGCGTTCTAATTCGGCCAATTGTGAAGCTCGTTCCGCTCCTAGTCAAGAGCATTACTAATTCGTTCTTTCGTTTCCTGTTGTGTGTTTGTCGTTTTATTTACAGAGAGTCTAATACCCCGTAGGCTAATTTTCGAACGCCTAAGAGACAAACTCATCGGAAAAAGCTGGCAACAAGAAGGAACCCACTCACATCAAACGGAAAAGAAGAGCGCAACCCACAACCATGCTCTCATGTTCAGCGCCAGCTAAAAACTATGTTTTTTATATATATTATTCTATATGTTTATGCTCAAAATTTTAATATACATAAATCTATATCGATATATACTTATATACCACTGAAATGTTAATTTTGATCTCTGGCCAGGTGACTTCTCGGTCCTCTTGTTGCAATGTTGCAAGGGGGCGGGATGTTCACGCTGGCCACCCTACCTTTTGGTTTAGCTATAAGTTTTAGTTTAAGTGTATAAACCACCCCTGTGTTAATATGAATAATTGTGAATTGTAAACAATATAAACGAAAAGAGATCACTACCCGATCAACCCCCAACCCGAAAGGTACGTTTGTGTACAAATAAATAATAATTAATTATTTAAACTAATACTTTTGTATTTTATTTTACCCCTACTTCTCGCACAATATTTTATTTTATTGCTTCCCCAATTCCCCCCGAAACAGTCGCTGTTGATTGCGTTTTGCCGATGCGTCTGCTTATTTTATTAAGAATTTATTTAATTTCTAAATTTGACGATAAAAAAAGTGATAAATGTTTATTAATGACTATAGAAACCAATATATTCAAAGAAAAAAAACAAATTTATTATATTTAAAAAGAATTCTACAATTATTGGAATATTTTTCTATCACACTAATATCTACCGTATATTTAATTACTATCATTGCGTATAAACGATATAACAAAATATATTTTTTCTGTTTCATTCATGATTATTCTGTTAAATTTTGTAAAATTTATATATTACTAGTTCGTTTTGTTTTTTGCAGCATGCGAACCGGAATGTGCCGGAGAATATCGTGCCATACAAATTAGTAAAAAGAGGTTGTGGTACTTCTTCCAGACTCTTTACTCCTTTGCATAATTATTCTACATCTCGTTATAAGATTTAGAAATACCCTTTGGAATATTCAAAATTTGGATAGACTCCTTTCATATTTTTAGAACACAACCCTACAGAATGTTCTTTTCTTTCTTCAAGCTAAAAAATCTCTTTTCATATCGTCTTTTCCTTAACAATAATTTGACAATTTTTCTTCACCTTCGATATTAAAATATTTTAAAATAAAATAAAATGACACAAAAATCACATGTATTTTACACATTAATTTATTCATCAGCTATTTTTATGATTTGACGTTTTGGATTGTTCGCGCCTAACATGCTTTTGAGTTGAGGTTTTGAACAGTCGACTTCTGCCATAAAGCCGTTGTGTGTATTTTTCAACATAATGCACATAATATGCAGTGCGGTGGTGCATTTACGAAATTGCGTTGCTGTTATTTGATTTTATCACATGTAATTTAGAGGGCTTGAAATCCATCACTAATGTGTGGCTGCTGTTCATTATATTGCCCCCATTTTAAAATTACTTAGAATTCATGCATATGGGATCAGCTTTTACTGTCAAATTCTCTATCTACATACTACCAGAAGTATGTTTAAAATATGTGGGATGTTTGCTAAAAAAGTATGCGAACATTTCAACTTTCGATGTTTTAAAAAAACATGAAAATAACACTAAAATTTAGCCCAAACGTACAGCACAATATAATTCCGTGTACTTTAGGCGCTTTTTTCACTTGGCTATTGTTTAATTCTACAAATATATTTTATTCTTACATCCAACAATTAGACACAACGTCATTAATTTAATTTTGCTTACAAAACAAACGTATGCATAATAACGTACGTTTGTATATACATATGTATTTGTATATAAATAACAAAATTTAACAAAAACACAATTAAGTGCACTGGTTGCATCAACTAGCGTTGCCAAAAATTAAATTCCTCAATAACAAGATTTTCTATCGAGCGCGTTCAAGTTTAATGTCACTTGCCGTAAATTTTAGGGTATTTAATTTTATTTATGTACATCTATCCCAATGAACATTTTAGTGTGAAAATCTTAAAAATAGTATTGAACGCATTTAAAAAAAAAATTTATTAAACAGTTATTTCGAATCTGATCTTCTCAATTATTATTAATTTTTATTGAAAGGTAACGTTGTACAATTTTTGTTTATTTTTTTCCCAGGATTGTTATTAATTGGGTACGATGGAGTTAAATATCTGCTTTTACTTTATTTAATCACTCTGTTAAAACTTCTGTTTTCAACATATGTACATGTATTAATGCACCGAATATATATTTTCATAATTTTATATTACATAATATCATATCTTATGTACAGAAATTATATTATTTTTGCATAGACACTCATTATATTAATTTGAAAATATCACTTTTTCCAGATATGAATACTTGGCTTATTCGGAGTAAAACAAATTTTTATTCATTAATAAATTTGATTTCACAGCACGCACTTATTACAATAGTGTTTTATTTATCTATATATTTATATATATACTTGTAGCGTTTTATGTATTATTTCGTATATAAATATTCTGATAGATAACGAGAACAGTCCGTAATGACAAAAAGTTTGATGTAAACTGAATGGTATTTTAAAAGAAACGGAAATATACATAAACTGTATTTACATTAATACGAAAAAATACTATTTGTATTTTTATTTACATATGTGTGTGTGGGAAATAAACAAATGTATAACGATGTACTATGTTGACAAACCTTGCCAACCCGATTTTTTCGTATTCATTGTTGCTGTGATAATATTTCTGAATTGGCTCAAAGTATGGTCGAATTTTTGTTTTCTTGGTCACTGAAAACGTTACATGAATTTGCATTATACATTTGTTTGTATATATGCATGTGCAACCAGGGAAAGAGTATGTTAATCTCTCTTTTTCATATACACTCGCACACATCTACTTCTGAACACATCTAATGTTGCAGTTAAAAACAAATGCAAAATTTCTTTAAGATTCCTATACACTTGCTATGTTAAGTTTTTGTATAACATTGAAATAAAACAACAGTTTTCATGAAAAACGAAAGTCTATCCCACATGGATAACCAACATGTCAACTATACAAGTATGCATAATGTTAACAAAAAAGGGATAATCGAATAATATTTCCTTTTCGTTAAAATTGGAATCATGAATAATTCCCCTGATAGTAAATGGTTTGTTAAATTTAAAAGAAAAATAATATATTTTTTAACAACAACAAACAATTCGATGTTGCAATAAAAATGTTTCTGTAATTTTAAAAATTTTTGAACAAAATGTAATAAAGCACAGCTAAAGGGGATAAGCAGTTTTTCAAGTGTACAGAAGTTTCACGTATTAATTTCAACTTATATAATGACTATGTCTATAATAAAAAAATAAATATGTAATTATATTTAATACACGATTAATATACGTATATTGGTTGGCCAAAATGTTCTGTTACAAATTTCACCAAAAATGAAATTCCTTTTTCTTACATAAGAATGAGATTTTAACATTCAATGCTAAAGGGTCCGCCAGATAACTTTTTTTTTAAATGCTTTAAAAAAAACTACTGAATATTTTCTCAAATTTCTTTTTTTATTTGAAAGTACAATCCTTCCGGTTAATAATGGAAAATAATTTCATTCAAATGGCTGCCTCGGCTGGCCACGCAGTAGCCTACACGATCGGTCCAATTTTGAAGCACATTATTGATTGTGTGCAGCTGTATTTCACCAATGGCTTCACGAATATTGTCCTTTAAAGCGTAAATTGTCTCTGGCTTGTCGGCGTAACACTTATCTTTGACGGCACCCCACAAACAATTGTCAAACGGTGTCAAATCGCAGCTCAGAGGTGGCCAAACGACATCAGCTCTGCGGCTGATAATGCGATCTTCAAAAACAGGGCGCAAAACATCAAGTGTGGCTTCGGTTGTGTGGCACGTAGCGCCGTCCTGTTGAAACCAAATGTTGCCAATATCCTCCTCTTCAATTTTTGTGAACAAAAATTCGTTCAACATGGCACGATAACGATCGCCATCGACTGTAACGGCCACTCCTTGCTCATTTTCGAATTATGCCTCTGGACCAAAATCCACACCAAACAGTGACTCGTTTTGGGTGCGTCGTCTTTTCAATGTATGCGTGCGGGTTTTCTGTGCCCCAAATGCGGCAATTTTGATTGTTTACATACACGCCAAGATCAAAATGAGCTTCATCTGAAAAGATGATTTTTTTGCCAAAATCGGCATCTTCTATAGGCTACTGCATGGCCAGCCGAGGCAGCCATTTGAATGAAATTATTTTCCATTATTAACCGGAAGGATTGTACTTTCAAATAAAAAAAAGTTATTTGGCGGACCCTTTATTATCTTTTTGAGTCGAACTTTTGCTATTCCTGAGCGATATGGTGTTACTATGGTTAAATTGTTTTCACAATTCGATAAAATTATCAATTGAAATCTATTTCAAATTATCTGTAATATAATAACAAAATTCCTTTAAGGCTAAATTCTATTGGTAAAAAAATTTGTATTAATAAGAATTTGATTTCAAATAATAAAATGTTAAAAGCGGGTGTTAGCTTCAAAAAGTAAAAAAACTATACGTGGAATGGTCTATTTGATAGGCGATAGAAATTATTATTATTTCTAGTATTATACCGATTTCTTTATTATTACAATCAGGGCGAACTCAGAAAGGTGATAGCAAAATTACAACAATACAATGCGCAGTGTTTCTTAACAAAAACAACATGTATTTTTTGTTTCTTTTTGGTGACCTAGATTGTCAAATGAAATTCGCCATGTGGCTGACATGACAGAGGCGAATTCATATAATTTTTTCATATAATTGCTATTTTCTGTCATTTATTGCCTCGTTTCTTTTATATGGCATTTTTAAAATATGTACAACATTATTTACATCCATAACTTGTTGTTAGAAACAGAAAATAATGTAAATAAACGTGATTGTAATGTAAAAGAAACGTGATTGTAATGTAAAAGAAACGTGATTTAACTGATTTTACTTATAAAGTTGGTACAGAAAAGTGAACAGCTTGTTTTTAACTTCGGCCACTTTTGACGATTTGAGACACTGTGTGCCTGTTTGGAAAGATGGCCCAGCCGAAGAAATTTTTATAAAGAATAGAAGTAAAGAATGTAATTCCAGTTTAAATCATGTTTGGCACGGACCATCAATATGTATGTTAAAAGAAATTATAAAAAATGTAAATTAAAAATAAAGAATAAATAATAGTGCAAACATGTGATTGTTAAATGTTATTTTTTTTTTGGCGATAAGAGAGGTATTCAGTGTATAATGCTTGCATAGACCAAAAAACTGGTCAACCCATGGAACATCTAAGCACCAACTAAAGGCACAGACCCCTTAACGTAGGTGTATTACTATACACAGACGAACAGAAAGAACAATAAGTACACATACAATGTGAAGTCGCAGTGGTCTAGTAGGTAGTGTGTTGGCTTATTATACGAAAGGCCCGAGTTCAAATCCCAGGTCAGACATCAAAACGAAAATATGAAAATATTTCTTCGGGGACTTCCTCTCAGCAGATTTCTGGCAAAAACTCTGAGAGTAAAAATTGCCATGAAAAGCTTCTCAAAAATCTGTCGTTCGGAGTCGACTTTAAACTGTAGGTCCCGTTACTCATGTATAAAATTAACGCACACAACACGAGTGGTGTGAGAAGCTAGGACGTTGTACAATGGGTCAATTCGACCTCCGGGTACTGTACTTGTCACAGTTGACAAGTACACGTCCTCTCACCTAACCTAACACATACAATGAGTAGTATTTTATTAACTATTAAACGTTTATTATACATGTTTATATTATAATCAAATCATTATCCCTTTTAACATGTATTTAGTGGTCCTGAAAAGGTTGGCCGAAGTAGAATAAATTGTTTTTAAATATTTCATCTCTTCCGATATATATTCGGCGGTCCTGAAAAGGACCTAGTATTTATGAAAAGTGGAACTGCACCTGTGTGAAAAAATATTGCATTTATTTATTTAATCTATATACATATATATATTTTTATTATATTTACCTTATAGGTTTACTTTAAGCATTTTTTTTGTAGCCCATTACCCTCTGCTTGGCTTTCTGCGCCCTCAATCTTGTATTCAAATGTCGCACACGAAAGTAAATTCGACATTTGAGAAACAATTTCTTCACGCATTCGGACAGTTTTACTGATGAATAATTCTCAATCAGGTGGTTGTGAAGGTTTCTCTTATGGGATATTTCCATTCCATTTACCTTATTAAATATTAATTCCAGGGATATCATTGTTTCGAGGAAACAATTTGATGGTTTTTTAGAGAGCCCTTCGACACTTGTTCAACCCATGTGAGCGAGTTTTCATAAGATTCATATCCTTCAAGATTCCGCTTCCGCATAATATATCCCGATAGCATTGGCCGTTGTATTTGAAAAAAGTTGGGCCGCCAATTTCACTTTTTGCCTTCCTGTAATTAAAATGAACTTGGAACTACTAAGTTAAAAGGATTAAAAATAAAATATTACCTGCGCCTTTCACGAATATATTTCCGTGCTTAACTTGAATAAAATTGAAGTATAACTTCTTGAAGTGTACTTCAATCTTCTGAAATTGTGACTGCAGTCAGTAATTTCCCATTGTACAATAAGCCGGTATCAATGAAAAGATTTCGTATTAGTTATAGAAGATGGGGAGCATCGACAAACGTAAATATTTTATCAATTTCATTGACCGGACTTTCGGACCAAAGTTTTCCAAAAATAATAAATAAAGTTAAATATATAGATATATAGAATGTGAAATAGACATGCTTTAGTGTTAGTTGAAATGTTTTAAGAATTAGATTTTTTAATTATTTTTTCTTTATTTACCTTATTTGTTGTTCTTTCCTTGTCAAGCCATTAATAGTCGTCATTGGAGGAATAAGAAAAATATGTCAAGTGTAGCGTGTTGTAAACATATCGCGTATATGTCACTTACCTGGGGAAACTCCTAAGTCCTTCCACAACTTACGGTTAGACGGGCCCATATTCCAGACGATTGCTACTACTGGAAATCTAACTGTAGACAATCGTCTCATTATTTTGTATATAATATATTTTGACATTTTGAAGTCGAAGTCATAAAAGGCCGGCTGTTTCCATGACTTCTTTAAGCCACGTGCCATAACCACCTGCACGTAGTTACTTTACTTCCTCACTTTGTCCAGCTTGGTGTCGAATTCGAATTTCATTTCATCAAAGGCGAGTACACACATCGGATAAATTGGTGATGTGCCTCATGAAGTCTACTGATGAATCGATAATGCCCTCCTCGACCCGCACTTATCGACACCAACGATGTAAAGTGGACACATGTGGTAATGGAAAGCCTTTTACGTACAGATGGTTCTAGGCTCTCGGTCCTGAAGCATGCAGACAGAATGCGTTGGAAATATCTGTCCATTGCCAATGTATTGTGTCTGGTGTCATCAGTTATCTGACTTGGCCTTCTTCAAATCCTCTCCTCACGTTAACCAAGGTAAATATAAAGCTGAAAACGAATGAAAGAAAATATTTGTTTTTTAATTACACAATTATTCATGAATATATATATACAATTAAATATGATAAATTACGTATGATCCAGAAGTGGAGGCAGAGTTGGGAATTGTATTCTAAAAATTAGAAAGTACGCTAAGTATTAAATTATATATTTAATATAAACATTTTATATTCAAGACAATTTACTCCGTTTGTGTCCTCCGATCTACAAGCTTTATGTTGTCACTAATGTCCATGTGATGGACTTGTTCAGGTAAAATTAATCTGAATGAATTAATAATAAAATATATACTTCTATAAATATATAAAATTTTATGTACTTACGGTGTCACAGGCAGAAAAGTGGTCATTTGGTTTAAAATTGACCTTATGCGACTGACTCCACTTTTGTCTCTTCCCACATAGCTTACACATACGCATTTTATAAAATTCACGAATGAAGAAGATCTGCAGAGAGGAATCCGCCGAAGGAATATTTTTTTATTTCGTTTTTTTGGAGATGTCTGACCTGAATTTTGATGCGAGGCCTCAAAACTATAAGCCAATAAACTACCTACTATCATTGAATATTTCAAGTACCTCTAATATTTCAAAGGGTTATATTTTAAAGTTCTCTGTTTGGCAAGTCGGTCACCGTAAAATTTCTAAACATTCTTATGTACGTAAAACTTTCCGTAATGATAATTTCTACCTGATAAACTTTTTCCTTGCCTTTACAATGACAAAAATTCAAAGTATTTTCTTTGTATTATTAAGCGAAATATGTCTATTATTCCTAAAGAATAATAAATGGCATCAAAAACCACAACGCGATCTCTAAAAATACTGAATAATTTTTTCGTTTTTTTAGTATACTTTATACACAAACACTAAAAAATAGTCTTTGTGAACTCTGTTCAGTACGTTATGTTAGAGTTTGCGTACATGTTCACAAACATTAGAATAGAAGCGAAGAGTTTTGCTCTCGTTGTAGTGAATGTGTTTGAGTTCTTTACCCACGACATTCAGTACAGTATATAAACGTTGCGTACTTTAGAGTATTTTTTCGAACACTGGATGAAACCATCCAGTGGTTTTATAAAATACAACCTTATTTTCGATGTACTAAATCAGAGCTACCAACTTTGAAATGTTAAAAACAGCTGAAAAAAAAAATAAAAACAAAACAATTTTAAAAATATAGAAAGCTGGTTATATGAAAAAAGCATAATTTTAAATAATGAATGCTGCCACAATACTTTTTATAAATATATCCACTATTTTAAAGTATTATTTAAAAATATATAGAATAATTTTGAATTTAGTGTTCATTTCTTTTTTTTTATTTTTTCTTAAACAAAAACAGCATAAATGTCGTATATGTATGTTAAACTTATGTATAGTGTGAACGCAAAGCAGCTGATTATTGTTTTAATGCTAAAAGCAGGTTTTAACTTTAGGTGTGAAAATATACATATGAACATGTAGATTCAAAATGGCTTAATTTATATTTAACGATTTTTGAAATAACTTTATTAAGTTTTAACAAACGTTTTTCTTTTTTTACAAATAATAATTTAAAACAATTATATTTTATTTAAATTCAAAATTGAACTGCTTGGCTCAGCTGCCAAATATATAATAATTTAGTTGTCTGTTTTTTATGTTTAGTGCAACTGTTTGACAAATTTCCTTTGTCACCACACTTGAAACATCGTTTTTCATCCCTAGTCTCCCACTTCGTCACTATGTTTTTAAATAAATTTCTACGTGATCCTCTCAAATTTGATGTCCTCGACGAACAAATCTTTTCGTATATCGAAATTTTGTCCCTTAACTCATTGATACTCTTCGCTTTCAGAATCTACACCTACTGGAGACCCAATCTCCATAAAGCTATACAAATATTCGCGGAAACTCTCTTTAGCCCGTTTTCTTCGACTTTGCAATAAACGATGAAAGTTCCCAATTCTCGTTTTAAAGAATCCTTTTCCATTCCACTCACGAACGTTGCCCCGACTTCTAATGAAAATTTTAGCAGCCCCTGTTAGCAATTGCCTGGCGTAGATATGTATATTTCTGCAAATCATTCCATTTCACTGTATATGCGCATTCTTCAAAATCTTCAAGCCCCGGCTGACCCTCGCCTGAAAATTTCGAGATTGTCTCTTCTATGTCCCATAAGGAAAATGTTGATCAAAGCTGTCTTGTAACATCAATCTGCCGAACAACTGAACCGCTTCGCCATACTCGGAATCTGCATCGGCCCTATTGTTAAAATTTTGATAGTATTCTATTAAACGTGCCTGTAAAATTGTCTTCGTTCCATCCGTTTGTAACCCTAATTCTGTCAGTTTTCCTTGTAAACCCTTTACAATAAGCGCCAAAATGTCAAGCATCTATTAAAATTTTAAAGCACACAAGCGAATGAAAATTCTAAATAAAATTACAATATGTGAATTATCAAACACATATTCAATTATAGCCCATTTACACTACAGCGAAATCTAGACGATTAGATTTCAAATCTTGCTCAAAATCTAGATCGTTTACACTGGATTTATTTGACAGTAGCAAGATTTCTTTTTAATAACAAAAACAGCTGACTGAAATTTAAAAGAAAATAATATTTCCAAATTTAGTTTAATACCAAACAAAAATGAAAAATATAGGACATTTAGTATCGTTTTCATCAAGACCAAATAAGATCCAATCAGAAATAATGTTTTAGAATGAGCCACCAAACTTTTCAGTTGTTATGCTTAAAGCTAACATCCATAAACAAAACTGATAAAGGGTCCGCCAAATAACTTTTTTTTTTTTAAATGCTTTAAAAAAAACTACTGAATATTTTCTCAAATTTCTTTTTTTATTTGAAAGTACAATCCTTCCGGTTAATAATGGAAAATAATTTCATTCAAATGGCTGCCTCAGCTGGCCATGCAGTAGCCTACACGATCGGTCCAATTTTTAAGCACATTATCGATTGTGTGCAGTAGTATTTCACCAATGGCTTCACGAATATTGTCCTTTAAAGCGTAAATTGTCTCTGGCTTGTCGGCGTAACACTTATCTTTGACACAAATAATAGTCCAACGGTGTCAAATCGCAGCTCCGAGGTGGCCAAACGACATCAGCTCTGCGGCTGATAATGCGATCTTCAAAAACAGGGCGCAAAACATCGAGTGTAGCTTCGGCTGTGTGGCACGTAGCGCCGTCCTGTTACAAATGTTGCCAATATCCTCCTCTTCAATTTTTGTGAACAAAAATTCGTTCAACATGGCCCGATAACGATCGCCATTGACTGTAACGGCCAATGGCCCAATTATGCCTCTGGACCAAAATCCGCATCAAACAGTGACTCGTTTTGGGTGCGTCGGCTTTTCAATGTATACGTGTGGGTTTTCTGTGCCCCAAATGCGACAATTTTGTGATTACATACCCGCCAAGATCAAAATGAGCTTCATCTGAAAAGACGATTTTTTTTTTGCAAAAATCGACATCTTCTGTAGGCTACTGCATGGCCAGCCGACGCAGCCATTTGAATGAAGTTATTATCCATTATTAATCAAATAAAAAAAGAAATTTGAGAAAATATTCAGTAGTTTTTTTAAAGCATTTAAAAAAAAAGTTATTTGGCGGACCCTTTACAACATTTAGAAAATGTATTTTTAAATTGAAATGTAATTTTTTTCCTGTGCAGCGTTGTATTTTTAAGTACTATTTGGCAAAACACATAGTTGCATTTCTATTTTTACTAGATTTTGCCGAAATCTACTAAATAAGTAGATTTTGTTTTGTATGGGAAATCTAGTTAAAATCAACTACATTTGCCTCGAAATCTCATAAGTACTAGATTTCGCTGTAGTGTAAATGGGGTATTAAATAATAATTTTAAATAACATAAATGTTCTACGTTTACAAGTTTAAAAATATTCCTACAAATTTTCATAAGTTTCTTCGTTCTTTTATATTCTTCAATGTTTTCTATACACTTCAATAATTATATTCTTTCATAAACTTCCACATTCTTCCGTAAACTTCTATGTTCTTCTATAAGCTTCAACTTCTTTTCTCTTCTGTACACTTCAATTCACTTTTTTAAACTTTTATTTTCTTCTATAAACTTTTAACCTAGGCGAATTCATGTAATAGGTGGGATCGGCTAAACAGCTGACACCCCTCTAAATGTCAAAATTTGTGTGTGTATGTTGTGCGTGTGCGTGTTGTTATTAATTTTTTTTCCTTTTCCATTTTTTTTCTTCCTTTTTTGACATCCAAATGGAGGTTTAACAAAAACAAAATGCCTGTTGTTTTTGCATTGTTGTAGAGTTACGGCTACCGTATATGAATTTGCCTTGCTTTTAACCGTTCCTCACATTTATACGTTTCTCTCGCAAACATCAAATTTCTTGAAATTATACATATATTCATACTTTAAATGATTTCATCGGCTTTCATCTTTGCATGGATATGGACATTGAGTAACTCACCGAATTCTTCCTTAGTTGTTGTCCTTCTTGATATTCGATTAAACTTCCAGTTTATTGCACCGCACTTTTTGGTAAATTCTAAAATTGACACAAGGGTTATCTTTTTTGCACAGCAGGGTTGAACCCCCATTTGTAGATTCAAAATGGCTTAATTTATATTTAATGATATAAATTGATTTTCGAAATAAATTTATTAAGTTTTAACAAATACACGAATCACAAAATAAGTACGATTCGCTTACGAACACTACAATACTCACAAGAAGGTTGTGTGTTTGCTCTGCTTGCTGTCTTTGTCTTTTTTGTTTATGTATCTTTTTTCTGTCTTTGTAAATGCAACAACAACTAATACTGTAAATTTTGATGAATTTATGAATCTGAATGAGTAGGCGTATGAATCAAACATATTTCGAATGTTATGAGTTTGATGTCAACGTTGTACACATACTCATTGCAACCTGTACTTATAAATCAATGTTGTAGTGAATACGAATGAATCAGAGTAGTTGAATTTTAATATTATTGAAAATTCATTAGTACTCATGAGTAGCGAAAAAACGATTCATTGCTGATCCCTGATACATACATAATTGGCCATTACAACCCTTTAGTCTGGATTACGGCTTAGCTTCTCACATCACTCATGTTGTGTGACTTAATTTTATACTCGAGTGACGGGACCTACAGTTAAATGTCGGCTTCGAAAGACATATTTTGAGAAATTACAACAATATAAACTACATATTTAATAATAACTGGAGTTGGACTATGGAAAGCACATCATTTTACACTACTAAAGGTCCGCCTATTACTTACTAAGTCATATTTATGAAGCTATGCTAGTAAATTTTATGGTGCAACATTTACCCCTTACTGAATTGGCAATTAACAATCCGATTAACGGATTTCGGCCTGCATTAACACATTCTTCCAGGCGCTTATGCTTCTTGCGCGCCAAGGCCAGTTGGTCACACCAATCGATGACAGGGCTTCCCCGCATACAAGGTCGTAATCTTTGCCGACTTCCGAAAATTAGAGCTGCCAATGATCTTTCAGTTGTTTACGGGTCATCAAAAATGTGCGGGGTCTATTGTTGCTATGATGGAATGCAACACCTTTTTTGTTAATAAATTCTGGAATTCTACGAGACTAGAGCCAATCGGTTGACCATCAATCCCGTCTTTACCACCGACAGCCAAGCTTCGCTTTACTCCGACCATGATTATTAGTAATTTTAGAAATGGTTCGATTTCTTTTCGTTTGAAGTATAAATTAGAAGCGAGAATACGGCAAATGCAATTTTTCAAGTCGAGCCCAGCATTGTGTTTCTTCGTTTATTAATATTTTTTGTAATGTTTTACATATAATTGTTTAATGATGAGTTCATATTTCCATAGCAATTTACAAGCTGACTATGTGCTGGTATTTTAAAATTTTTTTTGTTAATAATTTCATAAAAATTTAAGCAATTGATCAAAATGCATCTTTAATATCAAAATTATGGTTTTACTTAAACTTCCCGTATTTTTGTCAATAATAGAAAAAAAATATGATAACAATGTTCCGAATTTTTACCCATTTTTTAATGCAGATAACTTTTCACAGAACAGTATGATTTTAGTAATGTAAAGTTTAAAATCTAACCACAGATATTATGGTGGATTTGATATTTGCGATTAAAGCAAAGAAACTTTTGATCGTTACTTGCATTTAAATAAATCCTTTATGTATATAAACACCTACTGATAACACTGCGCCAACAGTTTTATTCACGATCCTTGTCAACAACGATCAGCCTTTCGTTGTGTAATATCACTTTGCTTAACGTACAATTTTTAACACAGCTTTCGGTTACAGATTCAGATCTTAGCACTGACTAATTAAACCGAACTGCCTTATGTCACGACTGGTTGTTACTAAAGTATTTGGTCTCAAAGCCAACATATTAAACAATATTGCATGACTAAAGTTTTTGTATGTAACTTCTTTGTACTTACCATAGCTCGTTGCACAAAGTTTTTCAAAAGAGATAATACTTTGAGTTAACTGATCTAAAATTAATTACTCATCAAACTAATCTCTCAATAGATTCAGCGTGGCCTGTGACACCATATTTTTAAATACTACGTCAATAAATCCATTAACTGCAGCGTTGTAATTTTCAACGTACAGGCCAAAGTTCTATCATTTATCTATTGTTCACATGAGTGAACAAATTTACATTCCCTTCCCTGACAAACATCAAACATCTCTAAAAATAATAACGATAACATCACCAACACATATATACATTCAGCAGGCATCAACATATACACACATTCATCAACAACTTCAACTCAATTAAATTTATCCTTGGTCAAGCAATTGATTAACGATCTCCGATCCTTCACACATTGAATAGACAAAAACATTTGAATTTCTAATAAAACAAACAAATTGTGAAATAATACATATAAACATATACATACATAAATATAAATATATAAAAATATTACAAATAAAATATTTTATAAAAGTAAAATATATATGCATTTTGTAACATATAAATAAAATATTATTTATAACGTTTTTTAAAAATAAAACAAAACAACCAATATTTATTGTTAACACAGAAATACACATCTATATACATACAATAAGGTTTGTATATCATACATCCTAACCCCTCTTACCC
This sequence comes from Sarcophaga rosellei, assembly GCA_930367235.1. Taxonomy (NCBI): domain Eukaryota; kingdom Metazoa; phylum Arthropoda; class Insecta; order Diptera; family Sarcophagidae; genus Sarcophaga; species Sarcophaga rosellei. The sequence goes on along the minus strand of OV884017.1, from coordinate 68,797,463 downwards.
TTAAACTAACCCAAACCCTTTAACCCGTATGTACATCGATATTTCTCTCATGGTGCATTGCAGGTTCTTGAGCCTTTGTACTATATTGGGTAATTTGGTTTGTTAACGTAGTTAATAAGACAAAAATAGACCCAACTCTTTTTTACAGTATTTCTTTTTACACGGATTTGAAGTTACACGGTTGAAAAAAAAAATTTTGTAAAAAATTTTTAATCTAGTACGGTTTCAAAATCACTGTCTTGTAATTAATTATGTTTGCTTTTACACACATATGGAACAGCAATGTCTTGATTTTAAAGTGCTTTTGCTCATAGATAATGCGCCAAGTCATCCCGTTTTAGAGCATCCAAATGATCAAGTAATATTTTTGCCACCTAATACCACTTGCTTGATTCAACCATTAGATCAGGGTATAATTGCTACGTTTAAGCTTTATTACATTCAACGAGCATTCCAACATATTTTAGATGCAGTAGAGAAGGGCAACGACGAGGAGACCGAAATATGTCAACTAACTACTAGTTTAATTGATGACGGTCTAACATTTGGTAAAAGTGTGGTGAATCATTTCTTAAAGAATGATCCTAATATGGAACGTGCCCTGAAATTCGAACGAGATATTAATAGTTGTATTGCTGGGTATAAAGAGTTGTATAAAGAACTTAAAAAACCAAAAGTTCAACTTTCTATAAAAGATTTTTTAATAAAAAAGTCGAGGTCGCTAGACCTTTCGGAAAGTTGTCAGACAGTTCAAAACTCTATTACCGGACGAAAGTCACCATTGGATAATTTGATGGATATCTCCAGTGATGATACCGACTTTAGTCCAGTTCGTCGCAAACAATTGCGCTTGTTATCAAGTAGCTATGTAAATATTTTTTTTTTATTTCTATTCTAATTTTTCTGTTCTTAATTCTGGATTAACAGATTTCTTTTGTTTTTTGCTTCCTCTGCCAATTTTTCACCTGTATGAATTATGTATTTTAAGTTTTAATGCTCAATAAAATACCATATGAACATACAATTTGTATGCATTTCTGAAATTTTATAGTTTTCAACATTTTTTACAAGGTTTTTCGAAGTAAATATAGTTCTTTATTTCATCTTACACGGTTTTTAGATGCCATGGAACGTATCCTCCATTTTACTATAGGAATCGTTTTTTTTATTAAATGGTTTTTTTTACACGAATTTCTGAGGAACGCACAGAGGGGCATTTTGCCTGAAGACCTGGCCAAAATTAATAGAAATGTTTTATGAGTTAATGGCTGGAATTTTTTGATAGTGTTAGTGATAATTAGGCCCAAGGATGAACTCAACTGATTTTTGTTCAAGTCAGTCCGTGATTTCGCCTATCCCCCCGAAAATGCACTAATTTACACATAATTATGGTAATTATGCAACAATCATGATAAAATTTAGCATAAATCAGTTCTGATTACTAAGAAATCATGGTGTAAAGTTTGGTGAAAATTGGATCACATTTGACCCTAGCCCCCATGTAAAGTCCCCTTTAGAAATTCATGTTTGCACTTATAAATGGCCGAAAAACATCGGTATCGTGTTGAAATTCGATATGAACGTGTATTTTGTAAATCTAAATCAAATTACCAAATTTTGTTATGGTGGGTCCATAATTTCCCCTAGGTCCAAAATAGGGCCCCTTAAGATAATATGTTTAGCTATTATAATCAAAGTATAACAAGTAACGAAAGCTTTGACAGTTGAAAAGTGTTCATAACATAAAAACGCAGGACAGCTTAGAGGGAGAAAAAAAATGTTACAATGTATTGCGGAGCAAATGTGTTAGAAGCAACAGATATACAGAGTGAAAACTGGCGGATAAAGTAGAAAGATTAAATGTAAACAAACATTTATTTTGTGTTAAAAAAGGGAAAATTTGGAAAATTTTTTAATTTTTTCAATGAAAATTTTAAAGATTCTTAAATATTTAAATATTAATCGAAATGTGGTTGATTTTCGGTCACAATGAATATAGTTTCATGTACAAGAGGTTATTAACAAGCTAAATATTACAAGATCAAAATAAGACGTACTGCTCATAAAAAAGTTTCCTTGTTGAAAGTTGCCAATATTTTTTAATTTCTTGAGAGAAAAAGTTAAAAATTATTAATGTTATTAGTTGTTTTTATTATTTATTAATAGTTTTAGACAAAAATTAAATTTTTTATTAACTCTCGCCAATATAAAAACCCACCCCGAAAACTAAAAAAACATAAGTAAACAAAAAAGAGTTGCAATCAGAGAGGGACAGAAATACTTTTTTGTAATATTTGCTGTCCCTTTCACGACTGGCCTATGAGCTGTCAAATTCCGTTTCGTTACTTGTTATACTTTGATTATAATTGGTTTAAAAATTTTATTACCTCGATGAAATTCGACATGAACATGTTTAATATGAATGTGAATCATTTTAACTGATTTTATTATGATCGGATCATAAGTGCCCCTAGGTACTACATACGGCCCATTAAGAAAATCAAACATACATCTCATATTGTTATAATAGTCGATATATGTAATTAAGTTTTTAAAGTTCTATGATAATTAATATTTATTTATAATATTTATTTTACATTATTTAATACTTATGTAACCCAAAAAGTGAAACCAAATACAATCGTTAAAATCGTTATCATTTTGATCATCAATGTCAGGAAGGAGTAATTCAATAGTATCTGATGAAAATGCTTTTCTATTCCTTGGCAATTTTTGTGTACTTCAGCTTATAAAAGGGTAATTTTATTATTTTTTTACCAGTTTACAGGTAAAAAGGAGAAAATAGAGATTTCATACTTTATTGCGGTATATAACAATTTTTCAGCACTTGCTACTTTCAGTTTTAAAAATCTTGTGGGTTTCTTTTTTTGGTAGAAAAAGGGTAATTTATTTTTAATTTTTTTGAAAAAAGTAAAATTTTCAAAAAATCGCGAAAAAAATTGCGCAAATTTGCGCAAACTTTTTTTTTGTTCCAGAATGTAGAGAGTTCATATTTTCTTGTGGTGTATAACATTAAACTACTAAAAACTACTTTCGCCTTTAAAATCCTTATCTTTTTTTTGGGAAGGGTAAAATAATGTGAAATTTTTATTATTTTTAAATTTTGAACGAATAATTTTAAATTAATATATGAGATGTATAAATAAAAAAAAATGCTGAGAGTAGCAGTCGCTCATACCTTTCAAATAAAAAAAACAATATAAAATCTCTATTCGTTTAGCCACAAAAAAATATCAAATGAACCTATTAAAATTTAAAAAAAACACCAAAAACGCATTTAATTTTCTTAAATTTCCTGACTTTGACATCGTCTCAAATCTACAAATTTTAACTTAAGATCGTGAAAATTCACTATATATTTGTTGTCTATCGAACTGCATACTCAGTTTCTTAAATTTCTTAAAATTCATTTTTGCTTTTTGGCCAGCTTTTGAGGGTAAATGCACCTTAGTGGAACGTATCTACCGTGTAAAAAAAGAGTTGGGTGTAATTATTGAAAGTTCCATAAAATCGACGTATTTTTCACACATCCACTATGATGATATAAACAAAAATCCTTGATTTTTTTATTCTAAAGGTTTTTACAGATCAAAAAATTGATGAAGAAATTCCTTTGACGTCCGTCGAGAAACAAATTCTTGAGGTAGCCGGCATTGATGTTGTGGTTGAAGGATTATCCAATATAAAATCGTTCGGTTGACGCGAGAATACCCATGCAACTCCTCCTAATGACATAGATCAGACAATACAATATTTAAAGGACAGAAAGCCTTGCATCGAAATATGACAGCGAACATGAATATTATTATTAAAATCTTATTTGTCATGAACTTACTATCATAGTTTTTAGGCTATGAAACCCTTTCCGATTGAAGAACATGTGTCCGTTGTGAGAAGGCTTTTGGAGTCATATATGGGAACGTCAATGCATCCTATAACTAATGAAATAAATACTATGAAGGATAAAAAACAATTCATTTGAAGGCTATTACCTCCAGGAATCCTGTACTTTTTCATAAAAGTTTCCTTGCATTCTTTTGATTGATCTGGATAAAATTTTATTAAATTAGGACATAGTTTTGCCTTCATTTCAAACGCCCAGTAGCTCATAACGAAAGTGTTCCGGCCAACTGGATCGTTGGTGGTACTGCTGTTGAGATATGCCCGGCAAATTCTAATTGGAAGAGGACATAATTGAATGCTGCTTTTGATAACCTAAACCGCTGTTTAAATCTGAAAAACAAATTGATAACCAATAAAAAACTTTCTGCTTAACCCGCCAATGGTGACGTGTTGGTCTGTGAGACCGGTTGTGTTAAAAAATTCGTGTAGCTTTATTCCCCGTTATTGTTTTTTGTTGCGATTTTGAGTGGCTGCAACATTGCACATCCCCCACCATCAGTTCATGACGAAACTTCTTCGTGAGTACAACTTCTGTATTTTTTTTTCTAACCTGTATGAGACCGTGTATGTAAGTGAAATAATCAAGAATGAATTTTTTATTATTCGCTTATTTTATTGTGTTTATTATAATTTTTTGCTGTTTTATTTTATTATATACATATATATGTGTATTTGTCTATTTATATGAGTGTGTATGAGAATTTGGCTATGAAATTAATTGAACCACACATAAGATATCGGCAAACAAACTCGAACTTGCCACGATCAATAAGACTAAGACTGTCAGAGATTTTGCATATAGATGATGCACCTCGGACATCTGGTCCTTCAAGAATTGGTCGGTGCTATCAGTGTGGCTGGGAAAAAAAAGAAAAACCAAGTACTCTTGCCAAAAATGCTAAAAATATTTGTGCCTTGAACACGTAGTACCGTATTGCAGCGGCTGTTTGCCAGAAGAAATTTAGTTTTTGAGATGGATTTTTTTTTTTTTTGTTGGAAGGAATACCAATTTTTGTTCTTTTATTAAAGTTCCTATTGTCGAAAGACTAATTAATATTATTTTCCTTAATGAGTATGTGATTTTTTTTATTTTTTATTAATTTTAAAAAATGTATTGTTAAAACATTGTTATTTTTAATGCTCTATTTAAAAACATTTGTGAATATTAGTATTGAAATAAAAGAGCTTAAAATGATTAAATATCTTTGTTTTATTGTAAAAGTGCATAAATAAAAAAAAAAAAACATTAACTATTAGTAACACGTTTCGAAATATCTTCAGTTGAAAACCCCGGTGCATGAGACCGGCGTCACCATTAATCAAAGTCAAATTTGCGTCACCATTGGCGGGTTAATAAAAATTGTACTTACGTTTTATCTGGCAAGGATAGTTTGTCACTTTTATTCCGCAATTGTATTAAATTGTCTTCATTTTCAGATTCCTTTGAAGATAGAAATTCAATATTTGTTCACTCATTTTATATTAAAAATTATTGATTCCGAGTTGCAAAAAAAATTTCCTTTCACAGCTTTTATTATTATTTTATTTACAAAGATAAACATATGTTCTGAATCTATTACAAATTCAATAAAATCTTTTACAATTAGAATTGAAATTCGATAGCTATCGAAAGCTATAATTTGGCAATTCGATAGGTATCGTATTTTATTTTTTTGCGATAGGTCATTCGATATCGACAACAGTGATTAGACCCCAGGTCTTTATTTGGTAGCACAAATAACGGAAACAGCGCGCAGACCATTCACTGATCACCAAATCTTTGATAATATTACGGGTGTTGCTCAGATAATAAATTAATATTAAATTAATACTTGTTTATCAAGCCAGTTTCCTCTGTACTCCACAAAATTTGAAATGTTCTGCTTTTAAACAGTGGATTTCATCCAAAAGCTTTAACGCCTGCCTTTTTGCAAGCAACGCAAAGATTGAACTGTTGATGATGGGAAAAAAGTTATATGGTCCGACGAGACAATATATAGATTATATATATATATATATTATATATATATAGATATATAGAATATTCCATATATAGATTCGGCGTTTGCTCACTTAGTAGAAGAAAATAAAATGAATGACGAAATATCTGTAAGCGTCTGCCCTAAAGAATTCTATAACATAGTGTTGGAAAACGTTATGTTTCAATTAAAATAACGAAAACAAATACACTGATAAATATGTGTCCTTACCTTTTTTTAAAATCATCTGCAATTCCGTATCGGACTGCTGCTGTATAGTAATCTCGTCGAAGTTTTTTTACGTCCTTTCGAATTACGTAGATTCTTGTGATCTATCTATAGTGCTGAATAGACGTGTTCAAAACTGTGCTAAATTATGAATTTATGGGCCATTTTTAATAGATTTATTACTTATTTTATTTACTTTTGTTTTTGGAATAAATGTTGTAAATTTAAATATAATCTAATTAATTCTTACTTTATTAAACAATCGATTTTTCATTAAAATCGAATAAACAAACTCAAAAGAATCTAAAATAACAACAAACAACAATTTATAAAATCTTAAATTTTACATCCAACAAGGAATTATTATTACAAAAAGTATATTCCAAATTCAAACGAAAATTAAAATCTGTAAACAAACAACAACAGTGTTCCACCTAGTAACAAAACCTTTTTGGGAGATAAATATACACATAAAACAAACACAAATAAACTTCTCTTCGGTGGCATCGCTTATCTTATAAATACACAACAACATTATACCATACAAAATAATAGACAATTGATCAATTCACACGACTTTGTATCGGGTATGTTGTATTGAATACATTTTTTGTTTGTGAACGCTCAATGCTATGCTGTATTGTGTATTTCGTGGCATTCAAACAATTTGATGGACCGAAACCAACACAACATATGAAAATAGATACACATTTTTTTCATTCACACAATTTGATAGCACGAAACCAATACAACTTTTAAAAACATATGGAAAAGATATGTATAAGTGTATCAGATTTTTATATGAAAATTATCAACAACAATCATACACTGTTGTATGTTTTTCCAACAATACAATGAATACAACGGCTTGTGTGAATTGACCAAATAAAAGATAAAGTATATTGATTGCAAATACTGCTTACGAAAGTGCTGCCAAGTTTTTATTGAGTATTGGCAGTTAATTTTAAACACGACATTAAAATCGAAATTATCGTTCCGGTGTATAACATGAGAAAAGATAAAAAAAACCGGAAAAAACAATAACAAATCTAAAATTAGAAATAACAATAATAAAATTGTTGAGATGGTAACTCTGAAGTTACAATGCAACCCTTTCTGACTACACATTTATCGATATTTTTTCATTATCTTCGCTTATTAATATTTATGTATATACTGTCATTCTCTAACTGAACTTCTGATAATAAACATCTTTTTTGTAAGAATTATTTTGTGCAAATTATTTCCTACGCTTCGGGCAAGAAGAAAGAGTTTTTTTTTCAAATTTCACAACAGGTTATGGGCCCAGATATAAAGGAAATAAGAAGAAATTGTGAACATGAGTAATACAATGTCTAACATTGTAAAATTGGATGAGTCCAATTATGACTCACGGAATCTTCAGGTGAAGAGTGTGTTGATACACCAAGAGCTGTGGTCTTTAGTTTCGGATGGTACTAATCCAGAGGGTGATGCTGCACTGGCAACATGGAAAGCCAAAGATGAAGAAGCAATGGCAACTATAATTTTAAGTATTACGCCAATGCAAATTGCGCCTGTGAAGCATTGTGCCACATCTAAGGACCAGTGCGCAAGGTTACGCTATTTAAACAAATATTGAATATGCGTATGGTGGATGGTGAGTGCGTTCAGCGTTGTCTGAAAGTTTTCTTCAGTTGTTGAAAAGTTGGCGGAGACGGGCGTCGCTCTACAAGAGGAGTTACTTGTGATAATGCTCCTTGCAAGCTTACAAAAATCTTATGAGCCGCTGGTTGTTGTCTTAGAATGCCGTGATGAACTTCCTTCCCCTTTAACGCTGAAGGTAAAATTAATGGAAGAAGGCGAACGAAGAAAATCTGAAAATAATGAGGAAAGCTTAGTGCAAGAGTTTATGGTTCGTGACTGTACCAAAAATCAAAATTCTCAGGACAAGAATGTAAGCAACGCAAATAAGAAAAACAACAACTTGAAAAACATAAAGTGCTATAACTGTAAATGGAGAGGTCATTATGCCGCTAATTGTAGAGAGCAGAAATAATAAAATATGAAACAGAACAACAACAACGACAATAATAATAAAAATTCGTTATTTTCAACACACACTAAACAACAGCGGTCTACATTCCGACATATGGTGTATCGATAGCGGGGTGTCATCACATTTATGTTGTAATCGAAACATGTTTGAGCAGACTAGACTAGAGAATTTTATGAAAGCTGAAGGCATAGGCAAAACACGTTTGACTGTTGGCAACAATGTTGACATTGGTGGATGTCTCATATGTGCTGGATTGCAGTGTAATTTTGTTTCTGTGTCAAAAGCTGTTAATTTTGGTAATATTGTGGTGTTTGGTGCTCATAAGGTACGTGATCTATTTTTATTCAGGTCCGATAGTAAAAATTTGTTTTTTGCGAGGAAATCTGACGAGGTCATGAAGTGGCATTGTCGTTATGGTCACCTAAATTTTGGTAGTATGAAGGAACTTGTTGACAAGCAGCTGGTGCGTGGTATGAATATTTCTATACCATCGGTTATCCAATGCTCAATATGTATGAGGAGCAAATGTACTCAAAGAACGTACAGTCCTTCTGAAACTCGGGCTGATAATATACTGGAAATCATTCAATCAATTGGAGGTTTTTTCCAAATTTAGAGAATTCCATACCATGATTGAAAGTCAGACTGAAAATGAAATTAAAATTCTGAGAAGTGACAACGGGACTGAATTTGTGAACCATGCCTTTTATAACTACCTTAAGGACAGAGGTATAATACACCAGTTAACTGTGCCATACACGTCATAGCAAAATGGCGTTGCTGAAAGGTTCAACCGGACTTTAGTCGAAATAGCAAGGTGTATGCTGCTTAATGCGAATCTTGGTGAGCACTTGTGGGCAGAGGCCGTAAATACCGCAGCCTACTTGAGAAATCGAGCCCCTAATCGTGCATTAAATAGTGCCACACCTTACGAAATTTTTTATGGTAGTAAACTTTTTGCGGGTCACCTGAAAATTTTTGGTTCTACAGTAATTGCATTAGATAAGCGCCAGAAAAGCAAATTCAGTCCAAAAGGTACACAGTATGAGATGGTTGGTTACTCTAATACCTCTAAGGCTTACCGATTGTATAATCGAAAAACGCAACGGCTTATTGGGAGCCGCGATGTTTATTTTATCGAACAAACTGGTAGACAAATTATGGAAACAAATATCCTACTACCAGATAACATTAATAATAATGATCTCCCTGATGGTTCACTGGAGGTCCAGGCAGACCACGTATTGCGAGGACAGGAGGTCCAGGTAGACCTAGAAAAGAATATAACCTAGAATTATATAACCTAGAAAATATAAGAATATAATATATAAATTCCTACCTCTGTTTTTGAGGCTTTAAACAGCTGTTTTGCTGATGAATGGTGGAAAGCAATGCAGACCGAATATAACGCATTATTGAGTAACAATACATGGGAATTAGCAGAGCTTTCTACAGGCAAAAAGGTGATCACTAACAAGTGGGTCTTTGCTATTAAGAAAAATAAAAAGGGCGAGATCGAGCGTTTTAAGGCCAGATTAGTTGCAAGAGGTTGCGCCCAAAAATATGGAGTTAATTCCACCGAAACATTTTCGCCTGTGGTGAGATACGAGACCATCACAATGATTTTTGCTATGGCAGCCGAATATGAGTTATACCTGAACCAAATGGACGACTCATCAGCCTACCTAAACAGCGAGTTGGACAATGATATCTATATGACTCAACCATAAGGTATTGAAGACCCAAGCCATCCCAATCTGGCCCTCAAATTAAAGAAGGCGCTTTATGGATTAAAACAATCAGAACGACAGTGGTACTTACAATTAAATACTACTTTAAAGGGAATCGGTTTCCAGTCATGCGATAGTGAACCCTGTGTATATACCAAGAACAATGGTGAATCAATTAATATAATTGCAGTTTTTGTCGACGACTTGTTGATTACTTGTTCCAAACTGGAGGACATGGAGGAAATAAAAAGTTCGATTGCCAAGGAAATTAAGATGGTAGATAAAGGTCCTGTGAAATATTTCTTGAGTTTAGAAGCAAACCGCGTTGGTGATAAAGGTGAGTTATCAATAAGCCAGAAATCCCAAATTAAGCGACTATTAATGGAACAGAATATGACAATGTGAAGAACACCTTTAGACCCTAAACATCGAGTAAAGTGGGACCTAGAGAGTTGTAAAAAGGTAGACCGAACCCAGTTCCAATCCCTTATCGGCTCGTTGATGTATATCGCTATTAATATTGCATTCTGTGAGCAAGCATTCTCAAAGAAATAAAGATCCCCATTAAGATATTTATTTACAACATTGGACCATCAACTAATGTACAAAAGGCTGGAAGGCCCATTGAATGTTATACGAATGCAGACTGGAGTAGCGATGCCAGTGACTGCAAATACTATACTGGCTATGCAGTTTTATGGGCTGGAGCAGTTTTTTAAAGATGCGCGAGGAAATAAGTTACCTTAAAATAAAATTAAGGCAACATGAGGATTACTTCATTTCATCTGGACTTAGGATCAATGGAATCCTGTATTCCCAAGATGAAAACTTACAGGAAACTATTCCTCAAAATATGTAACACCATAAATACCCTTGTACCGAATATTCAATATATTTACCACCTAAGGAATCACAACAACAAACGTAGAGAGAACTCTAAGGATGCTGCTATTATCGTGAAACTGTGGTCTGCATATGACAAGAACTTTTTCTTATAGTCGTTGGCAAACTACACGAAACTTAATAATGGTTCCGTCCTCGGCCTGAGGAATATTGGTCTGACCTCAAATGAAAAGTTTTATAGTTACGCGAACTTAACTTAGACCAACTTCGAAAAAAAGGCTCTATGTTCAGGGTTTAATGTGAGGGGTTGTATATATATAAAAAAGATGTGAATGATAACCGTATTCAAATAGACGACATGGATAATTTACGAGGTTTAAGCTTTTCCTGTCGGATAGGAGAATCTTAATTAATAGAATTGTGACCAGGGCCAGGGGTGGTAGAGTTGCGATTTATGTTCGTAACGCTATACAATACAAGGAAAAATTATTAACCCACATTGGGAGCGCAATTGAATATTTATTTCTAGATATTTCAACTTGCGATAGACAGAAGCTTCTTCTAGGTAGTGTTTATAGACCGTGTTGTAGTTTGAATCTTGAACCTTTTATTTCCATTCTTGAGGATATTACAATTCGATAATCCGCTAATTGGGCCACTTCATCTAAATCGTGTGAATATTTCAACACCTACACATTTCCATTCAACGTCCATTAGCCTGATTGACCTGGTATTTGTAAATCACAGTGAAAGAGTACTGTTATATGTCAAAATTTCTACTTCCGGTTTTTCTAACCAAGATCTTCTCTTCCTGAATTATAATATGTATGTAACTTGTGCTGTAGACACATACATATATCGCTTATCGTGATTTTAAGAATATAGATTATGTAACTTTAAATACTGAGAATTACATACATAATTTGACATTACAACCCTTCATTTAGGATTACGGCCTAGCTCATCCCACCACTCATGTTGTGTGCGTTAATTTTATACAAGACCGACGGAACCTACAATTTAACGCCGACTCCGAATGACAGATTTTTTCATGACAGGTTTATTTACTGTCAGAGTTTTTGCCAGAAATCTGCTGAGAGGAAGCCGCCGAAGAATTTTTTTGTCATATTTCGTTTTGATGTCTGGCCTGGGGCTCGAACCCGGGTTTTGGTTGACTGTCATGTTCATATGCATCGTGCTGATATGCAGCTTTATACCAGTACTCGTACGGATAATATTGATTCTTGTTTACGCTTTATTAACCGTGATTTGGAGAGAATTGACAGTTGAGGCTCGGCAAATGGACTATGCATCAATCCCTCAAAGTCCAAATGTATGATGCTTTCGAAAACTAAAGAGTCGTTTGTCACACCTGAATTGAGTATCCAATGAAATTGAATTGACTTTGTCAAGTCTGCAACCAATCTGGGCATTGTCTTTAATGACAGATTATCGTGGTCTAGCCATATAAGTGTTGTTGTTGGCATAATTTACAAAATGCTTCGAAATTTATGGGCGGTCATTGGTTTAACTCCTTTTGCAATTCGTATGCAACTTTTTAAAACGTATTTAGTTCTCGCGGTTTTGTATGGGTGTGAAATCTTTGCAAACTGCGATAGTAATGATAACCGGAAACTCAACTTGGCATACAGCAATATATGTCTTTCTTAAAGATTGCCGGGATCATATTTCTCATTTAGCGTACCGGATATTTAGTGTTAAATTCGATAATCTTCTGAAAATTAAATGCCTCATTCTGTTCCATAAAGTTATTAACACGGGACACCCGGAATATTTATTAGGCCCGATTAAGTTTGCTAGATCATTCTGGGGCATGAAGATTGTTCAACAACGGTACAGGACTCTTCTGTCACAGCGACAGTTTTTCATACACACCACAAAACTTTGGAATTCCCCACCAAACTACATCCAAAAGTTAGGCAATGCAAATGCGTTCAAAAAGGAGTTATTTAAATTGTTCTCTTAATGAAAAGTTTTTTACGTTATTAGCTCGGTTATTATATCGGTTAAATATTTATTCTTACATTTTTATACCGATTTTTGTAAATACTTCTTTTTTTATATTTTCATAATTCTTTATCTTTTAACTTCTTGATTTATTTCTGTAGTATTGTAATTTGTTATTTATGTATGTTGTAATTTGTGATTTTCATTTAATTTCTTATATTTAATTAATGTTATTTTTTATTGAGGGTGCCCTGGTAGTCTAGTGGGTAGTGTGCTAGACTATTAGTGTGAGGGTCGTGGGTTCGATTCCCACCGGAGACTCTGGTCTGTGACACTACACCGAGCATATGGTCAAGTTACTCCGCTCGTATATAATTAGAATATAATTTGTAATTGTATTGTAATTTAATAAATAAAAAAATAATAAAAAATAAAAAATATTTTTTATTGATTCATATCTTATTGATCCTAAGCATAGCACTATAACTTAAATTAGATTAAAATCTTGTTGTGTTACGTTAATTCTAATAAATAAAAAAAATTTACAGCGCCAGATCCCTAGAAACAACGTATTTAAATTGACAAATATCCTTCCAAAAATCGAGAGCGCTTCTCATTGTTATTAATGAGTCTCATTGAATATTAGTGAATCCTACCGTAATATTTCTTTGGATGTATAATTGAAACCTGAAGGAAAGCAATATTAGAAGCTGACAAGCAACTGAATCCATTTTTACGAACTTGGTAGATGTCCTATGTGTGTAAAAATCCGAATATGTTGGTGCCGACCACTGATTTAAACATATGTATATAACATGCGTTTGTTACTACAAGTTACGCACAATTCGTTATAAACGACAGGTTTTTGTTTCAAACAGAACAACAACAACGACAATAATAATAAAAATTCGTTATTTTCAACACACACTAAACAACAGCGGTCTACATTCCGACATATGGTGTATCGATAGCGGGGTGTCATCACATTTATGTTGTAATCGAAACATGTTTGAGCAGACTAGACTAGAGAATTTTATGAAAGCTGAAGGCATAGGCAAAACACGTTTGACTGTTGGCAACAATGTTGACATTGGTGGATGTCTCATATGTGCTGGATTGCAGTGTAATTTTGTTTCTGTGTCAAAAGCTGTTAATTTTGGTAATATTGTGGTGTTTGGTGCTCATAAGGTACGTGATCTATTTTTATTCAGGTCCGATAGTAAAAATTTGTTTTTTGCGAGGAAATCTGACGAGGTCATGAAGTGGCATTGTCGTTATGGTCACCTAAATTTTGGTAGTATGAAGGAACTTGTTGACAAGCAGCTGGTGCGTGGTATGAATATTTCTATACCATCGGTTATCCAGTGCTCAATATGTATGAGGAGCAAATGTACTCAAAGAACGTACAGTCCTTCTGAAACTCGGGCTGATAATATACTGGAAATCATTCATACGGATGTCCGATGAATAGATTATCAATTGGAGGTTTTTTCCAAATTTAGAGAATTCCATACCATGATTGAAAGTCAGACTGAAAATGAAATTAAAATTCTGAGAAGTGACAACGGGACTGAATTTGTGAACCATGCCTTTTATAACTACCTTAAGGACAGAGGTATAATACACCAGTTAACTGTGCCATACACGTCATAGCAAAATGGCGTTGCTGAAAGGTTCAACCGGACTTTAGTCGAAATAGCAAGGTGTATGCTGCTTAATGCGAATCTTGGTGAGCACTTGTGGGCAGAGGCCGTAAATACCGCAGCCTACTTGAGAAATCGAGCCCCTAATCGTGCATTAAATAGTGCCACACCTTACGAAATTTTTTATGGTAGTAAACTTTTTGCGGGTCACCTGAAAATTTTTGGTTCTACAGTAATTGCATTAGATAAGCGCCAGAAAAGCAAATTCAGTCCAAAAGGTACACAGTATGAGATGGTTGGTTACTCTAATACCTCTAAGGCTTACCGATTGTATAATCGAAAAACGCAACGGCTTATTGGGAGCCGCGATGTTTATTTTATCGAACAAACTGGTAGACAAATTATGGAAACAAATATCCTACTACCAGATAACATTAATAATAATGATCTCCCTGATGGTTCACTGGAGGTCCAGGCAGACCACGTATTGCGAGGACAGGAGGTCCAGGTAGACCTAGAAAAGAATATAACCTAGAATTATATAACCTAGAAAATATAAGAATATAATATATAAATTCCTACCTCTGTTTTTGAGGCTTTAAACAGCTGTTTTGCTGATGAATGGTGGAAAGCAATGCAGACCGAATATAACGCATTATTGAGTAACAATACATGGGAATTAGCAGAGCTTCCTACAGGCAAAAAGGTGATCACTAACAAGTGGGTCTTTGCTATTAAGAAAAATAAAAAGGGCGAGATCGAGCGTTTTAAGGCCAGATTAGTTGCAAGAGGTTGCGCCCAAAAATATGGAGTTAATTCCACCGAAACATTTTCGCCTGTGGTGAGATACGAGACCATCACAATGATTTTTGCTATGGCAGCCGAATATGAGTTATACCTGAACCAAATGGACGACTCATCAGCCTACCTAAACAGCGAGTTGGACAATGATATCTATATGACTCAACCATAAGGTATTGAAGACCCAAGCCATCCCAATCTGGCCCTCAAATTAAAGAAGGCGCTTTATGGATTAAAACAATCAGAACGACAGTGGTACTTACAATTAAATACTACTTTAAAGGGAATCGGTTTCCAGTCATGCGATAGTGAACCCTGTGTATATACCAAGAACAATGGTGAATCAATTAATATAATTGCAGTTTTTGTCGACGACTTGTTGATTACTTGTTCCAAACTGGAGGACATGGAGGAAATAAAAAGTTCGATTGCCAAGGAAATTAAGATGGTAGATAAAGGTCCTGTGAAATATTTCTTGAGTTTAGAAGCAAACCGCGTTGGTGATAAAGGTGAGTTATCAATAAGCCAGAAATCCCAAATTAAGCGACTATTAATGGAACAGAATATGACAATGTGAAGAACACCTTTAGACCCTAAACATCGAGTAAAGTGGGACCTAGAGAGTTGTAAAAAGGTAGACCGAACCCAGTTCCAATCCCTTATCGGCTCGTTGATGTATATCGCTATTAATATTGCATTCTGTGAGCAAGCATTCTCAAAGAAATAAAGATCCCCATTAAGATATTTATTTACAACATTGGACCATCAACTAATGTACAAAAGGCTGGAAGGCCCATTGAATGTTATACGAATGCAGACTGGAGTAGCGATGCCAGTGACTGCAAATACTATACTGGCTATGCAGTTTTATGGGCTGGAGCAGTTTTTTAAAGATGCGCGAGGAAATAAGTTACCTTAAAATAAAATTAAGGCAACATGAGGATTACTTCATTTCATCTGGACTTAGGATCAATGGAATCCTGTATTCCCAAGATGAAAACTTACAGGAAACTATTCCTCAAAATATGTAACACCATAAATACCCTTGTACCGAATATTCAATATACTTACCACCTAAGGAATCACAACAACAAACGTAGAGAGAACTCTAAGGATGCTGCTATTATCGTGAAACTGTGGTCTGCATATGACAAGAACTTTTTCTTATAGTCGTTGGCAAACTACACGAAACTTAATAATGGTTCCGTCCTCGGCCTGAGGAATATTGGTCTGACCTCAAATGAAAAGTTTTATAGTTACGCGAACTTAACTTAGACCAACTTCGAAAAAAAGGCTCTATGTTCAGGGTTTAATGTGAGGGGTTGTATATATATAAAAAAGATGTGAATGATAACCGTATTCAAATAGACGACATGGATAATTTACGAGGTTTAAGCTTTTCCTGTCGGATAGGAGAATCTTAATTAATAGAATTGTGACCAGGGCCAGGGGTGGTAGAGTTGCGATTTATGTTCGTAACGCTATACAATACAAGGAAAAATTATTAACCCACATTGGGAGCGCAATTGAATATTTATTTCTAGATATTTCAACTTGCGATAGACAGAAGCTTCTTCTAGGTAGTGTTTATAGACCGTGTTGTAGTTTGAATCTTGAACCTTTTATTTCCATTCTTGAGGATATTACAATTCGATAATCCGCTAATTGGGCCACTTCATCTAAATCGTGTGAATATTTCAACACCTACACATTTCCATTCAACGTCCATTAGCCTGATTGACCTGGTATTTGTAAATCACAGTGAAAGAGTACTGTTATATGTCAAAATTTCTACTTCCGGTTTTTCTAACCAAGATCTTCTCTTCCTGAATTATAATATGTATGTAACTTGTGCTGTAGACACATACATATATCACTTATCGTGATTTTAAGAATATAGATTATGTAACTTTAAATACTGAGAATTACATACATAATTTGACATTACAACCCTTCATTTAGGATTACGGCCTAGCTCATCCCACCACTCATGTTGTGTGCGTTAATTTTATACAAGACCGACGGAACCTACAATTTAACGCCGACTCCGAATGACAGATTTTTTCATGACAGGTTTATTTACTGTCAGAGTTTTTGCCAGAAATCTGCTGAGAGGAAGCCGCCGAAGAATTTTTTTGTCATATTTCGTTTTGATGTCTGGCCTGGGGCTCGAACCCGGGTTTTGGTTGACTGTCATGTTCATATGCATCGTGCTGATATGCAGCTTTATACCAGTACTCGTACGGATAATATTGATTCTTGTTTACGCTTTATTAACCGTGATTTGGAGAGAATTGACAGTTGAGGCTCGGCAAATGGACTATGCATCAATCCCTCAAAGTCCAAATGTATGATGCTTTCGAAAACTAAAGAGTCGTTTGTCACACCTGAATTGAGTATCCAATGAAATTGAATTGACTTTGTCAAGTCTGCAACCAATCTGGGCATTGTCTTTAATGACAGATTATCGTGGTCTAGCCATATAAGTGTTGTTGTTGGCATAATTTACAAAATGCTTCGAAATTTATGGGCGGTCATTGGTTTAACTCCTTTTGCAATTCGTATGCAACTTTTTAAAACGTATTTAGTTCTCGCGGTTTTGTATGGGTGTGAAATCTTTGCAAACTGCGATAGTAATGATAACCGGAAACTCAACTTGGCATACAGCAATATATGTCTTTCTTAAAGATTGCCGGGATCATATTTCTCATTTAGCGTACCGGATATTTAGTGTTAAATTCGATAATCTTCTGAAAATTAAATGCCTCATTCTGTTCCATAAAGTTATTAACACGGGACACCCGGAATATTTATTAGGCCCGATTAAGTTTGCTAGATCATTCTGGGGCATGAAGATTGTTCAACAACGGTACAGGACTCTTCTGTCACAGCGACAGTTTTTCATACACACCACAAAACTTTGGAATTCCCCACCAAACTACATCCAAAAGTTAGGCAATGCAAATGCGTTCAAAAAGGAGTTATTTAAATTGTTCTCTTAATGAAAAGTTTTTTACGTTATTAGCTCGGTTATTATATCGGTTAAATATTTATTCTTACATTTTTATACCGATTTTTGTAAATACTTCTTTTTTTATATTTTCATAATTCTTTATCTTTTAACTTCTTGATTTATTTCTGTAGTATTGTAATTTGTTATTTATGTATGTTGTAATTTGTGATTTTCATTTAATTTCTTATATTTAATTAATGTTATTTTTTATTGAGGGTGCCCTGGTAGTCTAGTGGGTAGTGTGCTAGACTATTAGTGTGAGGGTCGTGGGTTCGATTCCCACCGGAGACTCTGGTCTGTGACACTACACCGAGCATATGGTCAAGTTACTCCGCTCGTATATAATTAGAATATAATTTGTAATTGTATTGTAATTTAATAAATAAAAAAATAATAAAAAATAAAAAATATTTTTTATTGATTCATATCTTATTGATCCTAAGCATAGCACTATAACTTAAATTAGATTAAAATCTTGTTGTGTTACGTTAATTCTAATAAATAAAAAAAATTTACAGCGCCAGATCCCTAGAAACAACGTATTTAAATTGACAAATATCCTTCCAAAAATCGAGAGCGCTTCTCATTGTTATTAATGAGTCTCATTGAATATTAGTGAATCCTACCGTAATATTTCTTTGGATGTATAATTGAAACCTGAAGGAAAGCAATATTAGAAGCTGACAAGCAACTGAATCCATTTTTACGAACTTGGTAGATGTCCTATGTGTGTAAAAATCCGAATATGTTGGTGCCGACCACTGATTTAAACATATGTATATAACATGCGTTTGTTACTACAAGTTACGCACAATTCGTTATAAACGACAGGTTTTTTGTTTTGATCAGCTGTTGTGGTAAAATAATTTTTTAATTTTTTTTTTTGTTTTATTTTTTTATTTCATTTAATTCAGTTAAAAATTTATACAAATTCTAGCAATGCCTCAGCGCCAATAAGCATTGTAGACGATAGTTAGCAACATTTAGTTCAAATTAATAAATACATAGTAATAAAAAAAATAGCATAATAAAGTTAACAATAAAAGAAAAAAATATAAATAAATAAATTATATTGAGAATAAAATGAAAACAAAGACATATAAATATTTACTTGAAAATAAAATATTTATAACAGAAGCTGAAGTTTATATCATATTTTCGATATTTGATTTTAAAAATTCTTTTAATAATCATTCAAAATGCGAAAGTGTTTTATAAATTGCGGTAAATTGTTAAACTCTTTACTGCCAGAGTACTCAATTTGTTGTTTTGTTGTCTCTGTACGGCAAAAGGCTACTCTCAATTGTCGACTATTTCGAGTATTATAGGGGTTTAGTCCTTGAGCGAAACGTATTGTATGGTGGCCTATATTGTGGAGGCATTTGTATACATACTAAAGTATTTGTAACATGTTAGTGTATATCTTACAAAAAGAAAGGTACCCAAAAGACTTCCCTGTAGTACCCCAAACTTAAATGGTCCTAAACTGATTTTCTGATTATGGACTTGAACGAACTGCCTTCTACTTCTTAGTTTTTGGAAAAATGGAAAATCGAATTGTAATTTTAAAAGAATTTATGGCATTAATTACATGTCAATGAATTTTCATATATGATATTTTGTGTTGCTAAGGCCTACGAAAAGCTTCAAAAGAACAAAGAAATGACTCAGGACATAATAACAGTAGGTAACTAGTATACAAAGTTTTTTTCATGAATGAAATGTGTTAAAAAATATATTTTAATGTATTTTATTCTAAAATTATTAGTAAACTTTATTATAAAAGATTTTTTTTTGAACAAAAAAGGGAAAATAGTAATGCACTATACAAACATATTTATCGATATCATTGATAATATTATATAATTTGTCATCCCTAGTACTAAAAAATTACAGCAATGCATGCAACGCATACAAAAGTCAACCTACTTTAAGCCGAAAGTCCATACCATCCGTTTCATTCGACCTTGCGTTACATGCGTATACCGAAAAAGTAGAAAAAGTGTAGTTGTTTGTAACAAGTTACAGACGAAAATGCATAGAATGCATAGACGCAAAGAATGCATTAAGTATGCATTTCTACTTTTCTATGCGACTCATGCATTGGTAAAGCCCCCTTCACACTATCACACAAGTAATATGTAAAGTCTGATGAAAAAGTGAAATGAAATTCCATCCGTATTTCAAAAAAGAGAATAATAGTCGTATGATTATTTTTTTTGTGTTTACACCATTGGTATAAGACAATAATAAAGTAAGACGAAAACAGCTGTTAAAAAAACATAAACAAACAAAGTGAAAAAATTTGATTAAAGTTTCTATTAAAGTTAAAAATGCCAAATATTAAAAAAACAAACAAAATGCACTTGGTGTTTTACTTGCTATTGCCATAATTAAAAAATATGAGTGCAGAGATAAGAGAAGGATTAAAAAAGTAAGACTGACCAAGCGCATTTGGAGCCGGGAATGGCTACTACGGCGTTATAGCGGAAAAGTTATGACGCACATTGCTATAAAGGAATTGCAACTGGAGAACCCAAAAAGCTTTATAAATTTTGTTAGAATGTCCAAGGAATCATTTGAAGGTTTGTTACAGCTTATTGGACCCATAATTTATAAGCAAAACACAAGTATGAGGGAATCGATTTCAGTAACAACACGGTAAGCAAATTTACAAAATATTGATCTAAAAACTAACCTCCATTTTAATTTTTCAGACTTTTAATAACACTACGTTTTCTTGCAACTGGAAACACCTACACAGACTTATCTTATGCATTTCGTGTTTCAGTTTCTGCAATATCTGCTATAATTCCCGAAACCGCAAAAGCAATATATAATGCTTTACATAATAAATACTTAAAAGTAAGTTCACATGGTTTAATAATTTTATGAGTGTATTTAACGTAAAACTAATTATTTAAGGTTCCCAAAACTACTTCAGAGTGGAAAACAATTGCGGAAAACTTTTACCACAAATGGAATTTTCCAATGTGTCTGGGTGCAATTGGTAAGCTCAATGTATATCATGGTTATAATATATAATAAACATTATTTTCAGATGGCAAACACATAGCATTTAGGCCAACTACAAAGGCTTTAATAGCATTATATTGATGGCGGTTGTGGATGCCAATTATAGGTTCATAATGATAGATGTTGGATCCAACGGCAGAGCCAATGATTCTGCTGCATTCAATGCATCAGAAGTAGGTGATGCAATAAAGGAAAATTTACTAAATTTTCCGGAAAATGACACTCTTCCCGGATCTAATATAAAGGTATATTTCATTTGTAAACAAAGTTTATATTTAGTATTAATGTTTTCTTATTATTTCAGGTACCTTATGTGTTTGTATCGGATGATGCATTTCGTTTGACATCTAGGATTTTAAAACCATACAGCCAAAGAAAGTTGCAGTAGAACAAAATTTTCAACTACCGTTTATCAAGGGCAGGACGTGTAGTTGAAAACGCCTTTGGAATCCTGTCCAACAGATTTCAATTGTTTCAACGCGAAATAAATGTGTCTGTTGAAAAGGTAGAGCTATTAACATTGACCTGTTGTGCTCTTCATAACTTTTTGTGTAGAGAAAGGGAAGAAGATCCACATTGGGATGTTATAAATTTAACAGAATTGGAAAGATCTTCTGGTAACAGAAGCAGTGATGAGGCTTCGGACGTAAGAAATTCCTTCAGAGTTTTTTTTTAATAATATAGACACTCTTCCTTGGCAGAATGAGGCAATAAGGAAATTCAATTTTTAAACAAGATATTGTTTCTGTAGTATTTCATAAACTTGTTCAAATAAAAAAATATGTATACTTTTTTAAAAAATTATTATATTTATTTGTACTTTTTGACTAGACTGCTTTTTAATTAAAATAGTAGATCCAGCTATTTCGAAATTTCTCTTTGTTTTTTTTTATATTCAAAAATAATCAGCATTATTTTGGATATGACTTCATCCTGCAGGTTCTTGTCGGTAATTTCCCGAATATTTGTCCGAATGAAATTAACAACAGAATTTTCAAATTCCTGTTCTGGTTTTTCAGGTTCTTCTGGCTCGGTTAGTTTCATGATATAATTTTTTGCAACCTGCAAGATATCGTCCGCATCCGATACTGATGGCATGCTTTTAGATTTGTTTCTTTTTGACGTTGAAGGCTCTTCCAGTTCAGATTGTGAACTCTCATCGCATATCTGAAAAAATAAAAACCCTGTTATAAACGCTAATACTACTTTTGAAGTGTACATTATATTATAGGTCCTCAAGTTTGAAAATTGTGGACTATTCTATTGACTAGTCTATGTATTAGTCAATCGACTACTCTAATGGTTAGTCTAGTCAAGAGATTATTCTGTAGACTAATACATAGTCTAATCAATAGATTAGTCAATTGACTAATAGATAGACTAGTGAATAAATAATTGTGTGCCTACCTTTCTTTTCAAAGACTGGGGTAGATCATCAATTTCTGATGTGGAGTTATCATCTGTCGTCTGTAAAAGAAATACATATCAAGAAATTAACTTTTTGAATGTATATGTAGCTGTCAGAAAAGTTCTGAAACACAGCTTATGTTAAAAAATTTAAAAACTTACCAAAACTTTATTACTATCAAACCAATATGCTGATGGAATATAGACATCATCAGTCCCAGCTCCACTTCTTTGGCTCTCCCGGATTTTAAGCAGCTCCCGTCCGTATTGAGAGCGAAGATAATTTATTTTTGTCTACAAAAAAATACTTTACTAATTTCTATAAACTGAACTGAACACAATCCAAAAGTACGAACTTCGTCTTTGACAAAGCCGATAAAATAAACACACCTTTACATCATTTGGTGAAATATTTGGAACAATTTGCTTTAAATTTTTAGCAATTGTGTCCAACGCAGCTGCTCGTGCATGCTTATTGTGATAAAACTCATGCTTTGGATTATATAGGCACTATTTGGATTTCCAAGTATTCACCAATGCCAATACCGCAGCTTGACTCCACTCCATCTAATAAATAATATGAAATAAATAAAAAATATTTAGATAGCTTGAAACCTTAAAATAAATTTACTTACCTTTGGTAAAACTGGAGACAAATCAAAACCTTTTTCTAAATCCATTGAAATTTTCTTGTTTTTTAAAACATTTCAAAAAATGAAGAGAGCCATACGACTGTCAAAATTTTCATCCGTATTTTCTCTCAATGTATGATAGTTTCATTACATATTATGTTTAGACGATCCCATCCGTACTCTCTTACATAAAATTTTGACAGATCATATTACTTGTGTGATAGTGTGAAGGGGGCTTAAAAATTATCAGCTATTGTGTAGTATTAGAGATGACAAATTATATTCTATTGTGAGTGGTTTCGATAAATATGTCGTATTTTTCATTTAAATTATAAAAATAGTAATAAAAACATATTTTATAATAAATTTTACTAACAATTTAAGAGAAAAATATATTAAAATAAGTTTTTTAATACATTTATTTCATGAACAAAATTTGTATACTAGTTATCGATTGTTTTTATGTATAGAGTGCCATCTCTTTTGAATGTATTTATTTGTAAACAAGAAAAATGGAGGATAAAATAACTGAAAACAATTGACTTGGGTTCTTTTGAAGCCTTTCGTAGGCCTTAGCAGCACAAAATATCATATATGTAAATTCATAAACATGTAATTAATTCCATAAACATGTAATTTGAACCAAAATTGTTTTTTCCATTTTTCCCAAAATTGCTAATTATTTTACCACAACATGAAACGGGTGGTATGGACTTTCGGCTTTAAGCCGTAATAAATATTATTATTATACTTACTTACTGAACTGGTTATTACAACCCTTTAGCCAACTGTACGACCTTGCTCCGCACACGGTCCATGTTGTGTGTATTAATTTTATCCATGAGTGGCGGGACCTACAGTTCAAAGTTGACTCCGAACTACAGATTTATGAGAAACTAGCCGTAGAAGTATTTTTTATATTTCGTTTTGTTCGGGAAGTCTGGGCTGGGGTTTGAATTAGTAAGACAACTCATTGTGTACTAGACTACGGCGACTACAGTAAGTATTATAATATGCATGTTTTGGTATTAAAAGCATAGTTCAGTTTAAGAGCCCAATTTTCGCCTCTTAAAGAGCATAATTTTTCACTTTTTAAATTAAAATTTAAAACAAAAACCATTAAAAATATATTTCTTCGTTTTGATTGCTGATATTAAAGTAAATCAATCAAAATACGTCAAAACTATTTATGAAAACTGCTTGAACAATATACGCAGTTGTGTAAAAAACCAATACCTTTGGACTTCGAAAAATGGAACACTGCAATACAGGCCCTTTACATTAGTTGAACAGTACGGCGTACAAACTGACGCCGTCCAGAATATTGATAAATTGAAAAATTTTAAAACAAAGCATAATATTAAAAATATGTTTCAACAAATTTTAAAAAGAGATATAGGCATCTTCGTCAGGAAGTAGTTTTAAAAATGATTTAAAGGAAATGATTTCTTGTAAATATACGTCCATTACATCAGTAGACGTTGAATGAACATTTTAAATGTATAAAAGTTTATTTTGATGTAACAGATGAAATCATCATCGCCAACTCGTACTGGACCGAAGATCTTACGTAGTACTTTTCTCTCAAGGCTGCTGCATCAGTGCTTAATAGGGTCCATGTTTCTGCGCCATAAATAAGCACTGGGAGGAAGAGCGCCTTGTAGAATATTAGTTTTGTCGTACGGGAGATATCTCTGCTACTCAATTGCCTATTAAGACACGCTGTCATCATTTTTGGTGGTAACGGCGGAACCAAGATGAATATATTCATTGACTGTATCAAAAGCCATAATCTGAGAATCAATATGCCACACGTCTCTACTTGACGATAACATATACTTTGTTTTGCCCTCATTCACTGCCAAATCATTCATTGTCATCTTAGTAGACTCTTATTCAATAGCACTAAAGCCAGCATGACGCCCTATGATGTCAATGCCGTACGCAAGCAACTGGAGAAATATGGTTTTAGTTCAATTGAGCTAATGGTTTATAAGTCGGATTCCCGCGCTGCCGCACATCCCGCAACAGAACCCATCCCCGAAAATCCCGTCCCATCGCAACCCATGCCACAGAACTCTACCCCATCTGACCCTACTCCATCCGACCCCACCCCTGGACCCCTCGAACCCGCCGAAGACGTCGAATGTAGAAGCGTGTGCAGTCATTCTTCTCGACGCTCCTCATCCAGCAAGAAGTCCAATTCTGAGCTGGTGGGGGAATTCTTCGACGGCATTGATATTGACGCGGGCGCAACCTCTCCGTTGTCGGACGAAGAGGACGCTGATATGACAATGGTTGATTCTTTGGCCAATGCTGAGAGTCATCCAAATTAACTTGCAACACTCTAAAACTGCCAATGCCGCTCTGCTCCTCCGACTAGCAGCCGAGGATGCAGAGCTCATTCTGGTCCAAGAACCGTTGGTTGTAGACGGCAGGGTCTGCGGACTAAACACCAAAGGATATCGCTTAGCGCATATCCAGAACTCAGGTAAGCCTCGGGCTTGTGTCATGGTTAAGAATAGTATTAACGCTCTTCTCCTCCACAGGTTCAGCGACAAGGATACCGTCACCATGGTCGTCGAAATGAACTTGATGACCCTCTGGATCACATCATCGTATCTGGCGCATGACTATGGGCTCTCTCCCCCTCAGGAGCCCATCGGTCGACTGGTAGCGGATGCGAAACAATGCGGAGTTCCGGTCATAATCGGAGCAGATGCCAACTCCCACCACACGATGTGGGGCAGTTCAGGTACCAACGAGCGGGGTGAGTGCCTCTTTGATTTTATTATTAGTAATAACCTAGCTATAGCTAATCGGGGCGATGAACTAACCTTCCTCACTTCGAACAGAAGGGAGGTGCTGGACATCACTCTGGTCAGCTCAGGTTTCTCTACTAACCTTAAGGACTGGTTTGTATCTCATGAATGCTCCTTTTCGGACCATAGATACATTACCTTTACTATTGACACGAACGAGCCTACTCCTTTCATGACCCCTCCGGTCAATAGGAGGAACACGAATTGGATCATTTTTAGAGAGAGACTGCCAGGCCTTTTATCAGGTTAACGAACCACCATCTGGGAACTATTCCCCCCTGACCCTTACCCTTGGCCAAGTGCAGTGGGCTGTTAGGTCTTTCAAACCATTCAAGTCACCAGGACCGGATGGTATTATCCCGGGTGACATTCAACATGGGGAGGAGATAATCCTCCCTTGGTTGCTTGCCATCTATAACGCTAGTCTCAGGCTCCTTTACATCCCTTGGAGCTGGAGAATATCTAGGGTTATCTTCATTCCCAAGGCTGGGAAACCGTCTCACACTGGGGCGAACGATTATAGACCCATAAGTCTGTGTTCCTTTCTTCTGAAGACGCTGGAAAGAGTTCTTGATGTTCATATCAGGACCTCGATTGATCCAGCGCTTCTATCCGCTTCCCAACACGCGTATACGAGAGGTAAATCAGTGGAGACTGCACTTCACTCTCTTATCTCTCGGGTAGAAAAGTCCTTGCACGTTAAGGAATACACTTTGGCCATTTTTCTGGACATTGAAGGTGCATTTAACAACGTCGACCCGGACGCCATAGTTAGGGCTCTTAATTCTCTGAACCTGGGACAGAATCTGGTCAGGTTCATTGAGCTTCTCCTCAAATCGAGGATAGTAACCTCCACAGTGGGGGCCACGAATTGTCAGAGAATGGTTCGTAGAGGCACACCGCAAGGCGGTGTTCTATCACCACTTCTCTGGAATCTTGCAGTCAACTCACTCTTGAGGGGGCTGGAACACTCTGACAATGGGGCCATAGCTTACGCTGACGACATTGCCATTGCTGCGTCGAGAATTTGTCCGCAGGCACTGTCGGATAAGTTGAACTTGGCGCTGTCAATCGTGCTGGACTGGTGTAGGGATTTTGGACTGTCTATTAACCCCTCTAAGACCGATACGATTCTTTTTACGAGGAAATATAAAATTCCGACCTTCTCCCTTCCCAGCATAGGTGGCACCAGACTCACGCTGAGTCGCGAGGTTAAATATCTGGGCCTGATCCTAGATCCCAAACTCGACTGGAGGACGAATCTGGCTGCCAGGGCACGCAAGGCGGCATGTGCTGCTTACTGCTGCAGTAGAGCGGTCGGAACCAGATGGGGTCTTCGCCCAAGGATCATGCGTTGGATATATTCCACGGTCATCGAACCCAACCTCTTATACGGTGTTGCTTTCTGGTGGACTGCCCTGGACAAGAAATACAACGTCAGACTTCTTGACAAGGTCAGAAGGTCTGCTGCCATTTATATAACTGGCGCTCTTCGCACCACCCCCACGAAAGCCTTGTTCGCAATGCTAAACTGGCTTCCTACTGTGCTTCTCGCTAAGCAGGTAGCCAAGTTTGCTGCGACTAGACTTAACGCTCTCTCTCGTTGGCACATCGTACAATCTGGTCATTCCACTATTCTGGAGGCTGATCCAGTGGCCCCAGTGGACATAGACTATTTCCCCGCTGAATATTGTCTTGACAGATGTTTTCACTCTCTGATTCCAAGTAGGGATGACTGGAATCCTGATACGGTCGTCCCCCCGGAAGTTCTGGATATATATACCGACGGCTCTAGACTCGATAATGGGGTTGGGAGCGGTGTCTACTCTGGGAAACTGGACCTGAATATTTCTCTCCATCTGCCGGACTACTGCAGTGTGTTTCAGGCGGAGGTGATGGCGATTTACCGAGCCGCGCAATGGATCCTCGTCAACGATGCTCCTTTCACTCGCGTCTCGATCTTCTCTGATAGTCAGGCCGCGATAGGATCTCTATCGGGTTCCGTGATTAACTCTAGGATCGTTAGGTATTGTCGCCGCTGTCTTGACCTTCTTTCTGGGCGCTTCTCCAGTGTCTCTCTGGTGTGGGTCCCCGGCCATAGTGGAATACCGGGAAACTGTAGGGCAGACGAGCTCGCCAGAGCTGGTGCGCTCCTTCCGGAATCCTCTTCTGTTGAATTGGGTATGCCGCTTGCCTCGGTCAAGTTGACCATTGCGCGGAGGTTCTTTCGGGACGCCGACCTATCCTGGGTCAATGAGGAGTCCTGCTCCACCGCTAGACTCACCTGGCCCAGGATGGATAGAAGGCGTACCAACCGATTACTTGGTCTCGGTCGTGATGTCATCTCGACTACAGTGGCGGTGCTTACAGGCCATTGCGTCATGGGTAGACACGCGGAAAGAATGAGGCTCCCTTTCAACGACTTTTGCCGTGGATGCAGGTCCACTGAGGAAGAGGAGACTGTTGTTCACTTTCTCTGCATGTGCCCGTCTCTTACTAGGTGTAGATATAGGTTATTTGGCTCCCCATTCCTGATTAGCTTAACGGAGCTATCATCTATTGACATCAAGGATATAGCTTCGTTCATCAAACCTTCTGGCTGGTTTTCCAGTGCGGGGTAGTCGTGCTTTTGTTGTGCAGACCTTGCGCTGACCAACTTCCTCCTTTTCTCTGATTTTGGTGGAACTTGGTTAGTACAGGGCCTGCGTTCACCCGTGGCATCACAACGGGCCGCTATGCGTGCTCAAGTGAGCTTTGTGATATCAGAGCTACCACTCCGACCTAACCTAACCTAACTGGAGACTTTTTTTTGAAAAATAGTGCCATTACGATGCACTCCCGCCTATCGCCACTCTCCACGACGAAGTTGAAGAGGTCGCATAATAAGGGGTCACCCTGTCTGAATCCGCGCACGGTATCAGAAGGTTCGGAGAGGTCCATTCCTACCTTGACGGAGATGCAGGAATTGCTCAACGTCATTCGGCATAGCCTTATCAGCTTCGCAGGTATACCGAGCTCAGACATTGCGCCAAAAACACGATCCCTTATGGGGCTATCGAAGGCTGCCTTATAGTCGACAAAAGGTTGGTTTGTCTCTACTTGTTTTTCGTGGATCTTTTCCAGAATTTGGAGTAGTGTGAAGATCTGGTCAATGGTGGACTTGCCAGGTCTGAAGGCGAACTGATAAGGTCCAATCAGTGTTTTAACGAGTGGCTTCAATCGTTGACACAATACGCCTGTAAGAACCTTATATGCGATAGGCAGAAGCTTACACCCCTGTCGTTGGCGCATATAGTAGGGTCTCCCTTTTTAGGACAGGACAGAGGATACCGAAGTTCCAATCGTTGGGCATACTTTTTTCTAGCTATATTTTGTAAATAAGCTAGTGCATGCGCCCTACCAACTCATTACATCCGGTCTTAAACAATTCAGCAGGGAGGCCATCAGGACCCGCCCCTTTATTGCTTTAAAGACGCATTATTGCGTCTGTGACCTCTTCATGGCTAGGCGGCGGAATATCCACGCCATCATTATCGATCGAGTTCGCCATCATTCATCGCCTTGTATGAGAGCAGAGAAGTGTTTCCTCTACAACCTCACCGTGTGAAGGGTGCGGACGTTCCATGTGCCTATTCTTAAATCGTTGTCCTTTAAACGTTTGCCGTGGTCGTTAACTTTTGAGGGGATCTTTATAGGGGCTTGCGTATTGGTTCTCATAGAATTTTTGATTTTACGTGGTGGGTTCCAAGCCCTACGCACAACCCAAATTTAACATCCAGGGGACGTGGACTTCGCTGCACGCATTAGTTAAATCTAGCGGGTGCTAGAATTCCATCCAGGAGGGGCCACGAGGAGGTTGCGTGTCAACTTGAATACAGCAAGACAATGATCGTCCTGGTGGACGCCAAGTTGACCGCAGTCAGAAACTTTACCTTGTTTGCATGCATTCCATCCCTTCCTATTAGGTATCCTTTAAAATTAAAAAAAATTTTAGTTTTTTATTTATTTTCAGGCTTAGATGGTAAATTTATACCATTGTAAATATTTGCCGTTAATTGTGAACGTTTTTTTGTTTAACTTTGCAACACTTATTGCAAACTTCTCAACACACAGCTGACTAACATATAATTTATTATTTTATTTATTTATATTTATAATTTATATTTATAATTTTATTTATTTCGTCCTCTGTCCATTTTTAATCGGCTCTTCTCTTTTAATTCGTTTTTTCATGTTGTATTTTTCCATTTTTTGTTCATTTGCTCAAGTATGGCAAATATAAACTACGGGTTTGAGTGTGGGATATTTGCCAAACCATGGCAAGGATATTTCTGTGTATTTTGTTAGTGTATGGTAAAAGAAATACCCAACATTTGCAAATGCCATGATGCCAGACCATTTGCCCAAGATTATTAACTCCGCTAATAAAAACGACAGAACCAAAACAAAAAAGAAAAAGGCGATAATACAAAAATTTTAATTGAAATCAAAAATTTAAAAATTGTATATGAAAAATGTAGGGGATTTCAAATTGTTGTGTTGTTGAAGACAGGAGATGACAAATCGTTGTTAAAAAGTACGCCGAAATGCATTGAGGGATTCTTCGGATCCTCTTTCATACCCAGATGAAGTGTAAGTTTGTACATATATGTAACTCCTACAATGAACTGTATTTCACAAAAACGTTCTTTCGTATAGTTTTGTCAGTTATTATCGGCTCAACAAAGAATCATTTTTAATGGTTTTGGATTAAATAGCTTCACATCTAAAACGTTGTAGGTAAGTAATGCATACACATACATATCTATACATATGTACATCATTCTCTCTCAGCTAAAGATATTGATATCAGTCTACATTTGGTATATGAGTTAGGCAAGAAATTTTTATTTTAATAATTCTTGCACTGGAAATAAATATTGCTGGCTATTAGGCGATTCCGGCTATGGTTTAGAACCATATTTAAAAGTCCCATACAAAAATGTAGTCGCTGAAACCACAGAGCACAAATTTAGTGTAAAACGTGCATCAGTTCACAACATTGTAGAACGTACCATTGGGGTTTTAAAAAGTCGGTTTAAATGTTTACAGGATACAATGAGGTACACACCTTTTAAAACTGTCCAAGTTATAAACGTTTGTACGAAGAAGTCATAACGTTGTACGTTACCGAAGATGAAGCACAAGATGACGAAGAACATTCCGAAAGGGAAATGTTCAGAATCGGTCAACGTATACCGCTCAATTAAATTAACAAATATTTTTTAAATATGTAGTTTATTTTATTAAAAAAAATTAAAATATGGTACTTCAATTTAAAAATAATTAAAAAGCAAAAAGGTTAAGCATCTAGACGAAAACGGAAACTTGGTAACAGATCCGCAGGGGGCGCTGAGGTTATGGAGGAAGCACTTCTCTGCTACAAGGCGATGGCGACACCAATTCCGCCTTTAGAGATGATGCTCCGAACCCAATCGATGATGACGGCGTGGAGATTCCGCCGCCTAGCCATGAAGAGGTCAAAGACGCAATAATGCGTCTTAAAAACAATAAAGCGGCGGGTCCTGATGGCCTCCCTGCTGAATTGTTTAAGACCGGAATGAGTTGGTAGGGCGCATGCACCAGCTTATTTATAAAATATGGCTAGAGGAAAGTATGCCCAACGATTGGAACCTCAGTGTCCTCTGTCCTGTCCTGAAAAAGGGAGACCCTACGATATGCGCCAACTATAGGGGTATAAGCCTTCTCCCTATCGCATATAAGGTTCTTACATGCGTATTGTGTGAACGAATGAAGCCTCTCGTCAAAACACTGATTGTACCTTATCAGTGCGGCTTCAGACCTGGCAAGTCCACCATCGACCAGATCTTCACACTACGCCAAATCCTGGAAAAGACCCACGAACAACAAGTCGACACACACCATCTTTTTGTCGACTATAAGGCCTATAAGCCTTTGATAGCCCCATAAGGGATCATTTGCAGAATGACGTTGAGCAATTCGTGCAGCTCCGTCAAGGTAGGAATGGACCTCTCCGAATCTTTTGGTACCGTGCGAGGTTTCAGACAAGGCGACCCCTTATCATGCGACCTCTTCAACTTCGTCATGGAGAGTGTTTTGCGAAAGGCGGGAGTGCATCGCAATGGCACTATTATTCAAGTGTCCAGCTGCTTGTGTACGTTGACGATATTGACATCATAGGGCGTACCAAGCGAGATGTTACTGCTGGCTTTAGTGCTATTGAACGGGAGTCTACCAAGATGAGTGTGGCAGTAAATGAGGGCAAAACAAAGTATATGTTATCGACAAGTAGAGACGTGCGGCGTATTGATTCTCAGATTACGGCCGATAACTATACTTTTGAAACAGTCAAGGAATTTATTTATCTTGGCTCCGCCGTTACCACCAAAAATGATGTCAGTCTGGAGATCAAGCGTAGGATCACTCTTGCCAACAGATGCTACTATGGTCTCAATAGGCAATTGAGTAGCAGAGACCTCTCTCGTGCGACAAAACGAACGCTCTACAAGACACTCATCCCACCCGTGCTTCTTTATGGCGCTGAGGCATGGACCCTATTAAGTACTGATGCAGCGGCCTTGAGAGTGTTCGAGAGAAAAGTCCTACGTAAGATCTTCGGTCCAGTGCGTGTTGGCGATGATTTCCGTATCCGATTCAACAGTGAGCTGTATGAGCTCCTCAACGACATTGGCGTTGTACAGCGTATTAACATCCAGCGGCTGCGCTGGCTCGGCCATGTCGGTCGAATGGATGAGGATGCTCCGGCGAGACGAGTATTTGATGCGGGTATCTGCGGAAGTCGGCGAAGAGGACGACCTTGTATCCGTTGGAAGGACCAAATCGAGGAAGCCCTGTCATTGATTGGTGTAACCAACCGGCGTAGGCGCGCAAGAAGCAGAGGCGCCTGGAAGGATGTGTTGCGGCAGGCCGAAATCCGTTAAACGGCCAATTAAGTAAGTAAAAAGCATTTGTACTCACTTGTTTTTTTTTTTCATTTTTGTTTTTCGAGTTGTAAGCTTAGAGTCTCTATTTTTACTAATTTTAATTAAATTAACAAATATTTTTTAATAGTTTATATTAAAAATAAAATAAAAATAAGGTACTTCATTTTTAAACTAATTTTCTAAACTACATAAAACAATTGTACTGACTATTAGGTATCGCGTTTTTGTTTTTCCATTTCTAACTTTAGTGTCTCTATTTCTAATAATTTTGTTTTTATTTCATTATTTTCTTTGAATAGTTTTTGAGTTTCCACATCATTTAGATGTCAATATTTTAAGAAGTTTTCAATAACTTCACAAAGTTTCCGCATCGTTCTGCTCTGGCTCCTTAATTCATCACGCTGCTCTTCTATCAGCTTAACAATGGATTTTAAATGTCTGGTTTCTTCAAATAGAAGCTTATTTAGATCGCGTTTTGATCAGTGTGGGAAGTGCATGGTGTACTTGGTCCTCTGCGTTTAGGCTCCAGCGATCGTGTTGGACTCAGTCGTTTCTTTGAAATGGTGGATTTTTTGTTGTTTATTTTATTTTAAATTTTTTCACTTGCTTTTAAAGCACTTTTAGGTCCTGGAGGTACTAAGTCAAGAAGGCATTGATCGTTTTTGTCCCTGGAATCGCTGGGGAAAAGTATATTCGGATCAATTTCGGGAAATGTCTGAACTCACCACCTCCGGCTTTTACGCTTTCTCTTTTGTTGTGGCTCAATTTATTTTTTACATACACCTTCCAATCTGCCCAAGTTTTCTTCCAACCGCTGCAGTCTTTAGTTGGTAGCCCAAACGAATTTAACTTTTCCATCAATTGTATCCATAACGACACTTTTCCTACTTTGTCGCCTTTAATATAGCCTCTTGCAAGGTCTTGATTGTTTTCCATGAAGTCTATAAATATAATTTCTTGTTGGGGATGTTTGGCCTTTAAAAAATATAAGTTAATAATACAAACAAATTTCAATAAATCTGTACTTACATTTTTATACAACTGAGTTAAATGCAACGTTTTTTGCATTTTCTTTTGTTAATCGTTTGTGTTGCCACCGCTTAAATTTGTTCTTCTTAATAAATTTTTGTTTTCAAAAATAAGCGGTTTGCTCAAAAAAAATAACGTGGCAATACTTCAATGAAAATATACAATACTTTTCATCAAGTTTACAGAATTAACTTTCTTAAGTACAAATATTAACTAAATACTTAGAAAACATATTGTTGCGAAAATGAAAACATCGTTTAACATTAACGACAAACAAAAGCCACACAAACACATCCAACGATGCTTGCTTACATATACCAACAACAGTATACCAGTATAAGAAAAGGAGACAGACAAGTGTGAAAGAAAGCAACAACAAACAACGTAAGCAAAATACACAAACAGCAATGAAGTAGCGATAGAGTTCTCGAGAAGGCGAAGACACGAACATTCCATTTAAAGAACCGTCATCAGACTGAAGTAGTAGTTACCCAACCGTAACGTAACGTACCGTAGAAAACGTTCTATTTTTATCATATGGAGAACAATGTAAACGATTACCGAGACGTTCTCTCTCGTTAGCAAAACGGAACGATCTGTATAAAGCCCTAGATATGCTACCGTAACGGAACGTAACCGCAACAGTAAGAAACAGCTGATCGTTTTTGTTATGTATAAAGCAATACGAATGGTTATAGAAATGTAATGTAACGTAACCGGAACGTAAGAATCTGTAAAAAATAGAATTTTCTTACATTTTTACGTGACATCTGCTTAGCAGTGTTAACAACATGTCAATATTAAAAACCACTAAAACTGAAAATTTACATTTTGTATGTATTTTATGTTTGTCTGTATGTGGAATTCTCTTTAAATAAGACTTCACCTATTTTAAAAACCCAAATTATAATTTATTTCATTATTAACTTTTATAATTTAAAATAAAAATAAACACTATTTTACTATAATATTATGTATGTAGGTAGTGTTTATTTTTATTTTAAATTAGAAAAATGTAGTTATCGATATTTAACTAATTAAAGCGTTCGAAAAGCATTTCAGTTTGCATTTTACTTTTATTGGGGAAGATGAAAACGTTTTGACATTCGTACAAATTTGGTTTCAGAAATACCTGACCTGTTTCTGTAGAATAAACGATTTCACTTGCTTGTCTATTGATATAGAAAATTCAATCAAAGGCACTTAACTGTGTGTTTTTGTTTTCCTCAACAAACAAACATAAACTAAATTTAGTGTTTTTGTTTGAGTGAAAGTGAAATAGTTTGGCTTACAGAAACAGTACATAAAACTTTAAATAAGCACCTTTGAATAAATATAAAATCGTTTAAAATGAACCTAAAAACCCTGTGTTG
Organism: Sarcophaga rosellei; assembly: GCA_930367235.1. NCBI lineage: Eukaryota > Metazoa > Arthropoda > Insecta > Diptera > Sarcophagidae > Sarcophaga > Sarcophaga rosellei. The sequence continues at coordinate 68,762,032 of OV884017.1, read as the reverse complement.
GTGACATTGGTTAACAGCTGGATTAAAGAGAAACAAAAGGCGCCATATTGAAAGTGATAAAAGGAGTGAAAACAAAGTTTTCAAAATTTGGAATTAATATTAAATTTATTTAAAAAACAATAATAAAATATAAACTCAATCTAAAAAACATGTCTTTTATATCCTTATCTGAATCTCTGTCTTTTAGTTTTTGCAATTTTTATTTGCTTATTTGTTTTTGTTTATTTCTTTTTTGTTTTGTTTACATAAAAACACATGACACGTTTTTACGATCTATAATTGCACTTACATTTTTACGTTCCGTACACATTACATTACGTTACTGTTACATTCCGTTACGGTAGCATAACTAGGGCTTAAAACAGAATTCTCCCACGTTTTTACGTGACATTTGAACATGAGAGAGGATGAGCAGTGTTGCCACGAAAAAAAATATTGTAACCAACATTTGCGAAAAACTCACCAAATAATGAAAAATATAACCAAAATTAAATTCGCAGTAATTGAGAAAAAAGAAACAAAAAATAACAAAATAAAATTATAATAAATTAATTTTAACAAATTAATTTTAACAAACAAAACAAAAGCTATTTTTATAAGAAAAATAATAACCAAATCCGAAAAATCTACACATTGAACAAAAAACGGCAACAACTGATGATGAGTCTGTATACCAATTTCTTTGCATTGTGTTGTGTTCGTTTGTGTGTTGCTTTTGTTTTCTTTCGTTTTTATTTACATTCTACGTTGACATATGTCCCGTTTTGAACGTTTCTATAACTACACAAACGTTTTTAAGGCTACGTACGTTACGATTTTACGTTTCTTACGGATGAGTAACCAGCCCTTGATACGTGCGCATATAAAAAGGCAAAACAAAGCAGCCAAGGACTCAGTAAGAACTGGGTCGATCTTATGTGAAGACATGTTCCGTTCGAAGTAAAGAGTTAGTTTGAAGATCGCTGTTGTGAAGATCTCCGCTACACAGATCTAACGTACAAGTGTTATTGCTTACAAAAAGGTTGTAAGTAGAGAATAATAACGAACAGGCAAGTTGTTGTTGTATCGTGAAGTTGTATACTATACTGTGGCACACAAAAGTAGTGTGAATAATAAAGAGTAATAGAAACGAAACACATATTTGTTTTTACTTTGTTTGCAATCAACGAACTCATATTCTAAACGTTTTAGAGAGGTAAAAACGTAACAATATGTAATAATAGAACATACCATTTTGTCTTTCGGTTTGACTAAGTTTCATTAATATTTTTCATTAACAAATCATCAAAAATATCAAAACCACTTTGAAAATTTAAAGTGGTTTCATTCCGAGGAAATTATTCGTTTTCTAAGGACTCGACTTTCGGAATTGAAACCACTTTCGATCGGAATTGCCTTCTGTGACATTGCAGTTTGTTTACTTTATTTACTTAAAACATGTATAAATACACAAATGACATTGAATTCCTAAAAAGGAACTTTAAGCAACTTTTGCTTTTTTAAGCGCATATATTTAAATTTTTTGTACCGTTTTTTCTGATTTTGTTTTCCATGCTTATAACAAAACGCCTAATATTATGTTCAGATATGCATTTTTATTGAGTCAATATTCGTTTTATTGAGTACAGCATTTTAAGTGTTCATACATAATAATATACGCAGTTCAGCTGCTTATCCAATATTCATTTCACAGCTGGTTGTTTCTAGAGTTACACAATAAACGGGAGCGGATGATTCATTTCGGTGACGATATTAAATACAAAGGGTGTTGTAAAAACCTAGAGAAACTAGGTCGTAAGCCAGACTGAGGGGTAATGACCAACTACGTATGTATGTAAGTGTTGTAAAAAACAGAAAATGAATCCTTAAAAATCAGATAGAAGAGTCATACATTAAGACATTGAAAACGTGGAAGACCTTATTGCCTCTGATTAATCGTATTACGAATTAAACAAACTAAATGTCTCAAAATTATTTACAACAAAAGTTACAGATACCCTACATCACTTCTTCATCGCTAAGCAGAAACTAAAAATTTCAGATTTCGTAAAAAGAATTAACATAAATAAATTAAATAAAAATGTAAATTCTTTTTATTTATTGATAAGAGATTAATTTTGGCAAAATATTTTGCAATTACCAAAATAAAGCGTTGTATTTTACAAAACTATTACTTTTAATAGTTTTGTGTCAAGGGATTTTCTTTAATTGTACATTTTTAATACAAGGTTTTTATTTTCCATTTTCCTTAAAAGTCAAGATTTTATATTTTATAACGTAATGTAAATATGTATATATCTACAATTAAAAATGCCAATACCATAACATTTATAGAATTATTTGTATGGTTTGAAGCTTTTACTTTCATAATTCGAAAACTATGAACTTCTGCGGCGTATCAGTATTCTGAAAGTTTGTAATACGTACTACACCATGCCACTTTCCCCAGATCTACCGCCGGCTTGAATCACTTGACAAGCGTTGCCAGTAATTGTTTTGTAAAAACTTTTTATTTCTGGGAGAAAAACTTTCTTACCAAAAAAAACTTTAAACAAAATGTTTTAAGGAAACACCGAAGACCAGTACCCTCTATTGCTGTTTCTTTGCTACTTTTGCCCGGGACTAATAAAATGCACAATATTTTATTTAAAAATGCAAATATTTCGTGTTATTATTGAATTCATTAAAAAAAAATAAATTGAATTTTGTCGAAAAAACTTGAAAAAAAGGGAAAGCTTGGTAAATGGCAACGCTACACTTGACTATACCCACGATAAGTTCGAAGAATCCCTAAACAAGAAAAATGAAGGATAAATTAACTGAAAGCACTTGTATTTGACCAAACGAAGTGTCAATCTCTTCACATGATAATGCACTTTCTAAATATCATCACTTATTTCAATTTTTTTAATTAAAGTTTGCTACTATGAACGGACAAACATAAAAAAATATTAAACAAATTCGCATTTGTCAAGTTTACCTCATTAAACCTCATAACATATTACGTCAAATAATATATTTAGGTATATCGTTTTAAATGCCCATCCCTTTACTTTCTAATAATGTTTAAAATTTGGACATGGGTTGGGAAATGTTTGTGTAATCAATAAATTTGTGCGTAAAGTCCTATAAAACAGTTTTTGCCAAATAAAACAAGTTTGGAGGGTTCGAGAAATAGAAAAAAAGTATTTTTGAGTTCTACCAAAGGAAATAAAGTATAAAGAATGTGCATTTGGAATATTTCTCAAAAATATTTCATGACACGGGGGGAAAGATAGAAGGGAAGGGTAAAGAAACCAAGAGCGTAACAACGCGTTGTTCTCATCGTACGTTTTTGTTGTTTGACTAATTTGTTATTTATTTTTCTGAAACAGTGTTGCCACGAAAAAAAATTTTGTAACCAACATTTGTGAAAAAATCACCAAATAAGAAAAATATGTATAACCAAAATTAAATTCGTAGACTTTTGTTTTATTTTTTTTAAGTTTAAATTATAATTAATAAAAAAACAAACAAAAAATAGCTTTTTTTATAAGAAAAAAAAAAAAAAAAATAACCAAAACCAAAAAAATCTACACATCTACACATTGATCAAAAAAATAACCAATTTTGGTTAGAAATAACCAAAAACGGCAACACTGTTCTCGGCACAAAGAGAACATGATAAAAAATTATGAGAGGCATGTGTTAACCCAGAGGAAAATTGTTAGTAATATTTTCAAGTCTACTTATTAACCCAATAATATGTATATGTGAGCGAAAAATATAGAAAAATTGTACTGCGCTAAAAACCTAAAAACAACGTATTTAACTTGGCAAGTATTCTTCCAAAAATCGAAATCATTTCTCATTGATATTAGTGAATCATACTATAATATTTTTTTGGGTGTAAATTTGAAGTCTGAAAAAAGCGAGATGAACATTCTTTTTTAGAAGCTGACAAGCAAAGCAACTAAATGCATTTTCAAAAGGCACCAAACTCGTTAAAAAAAACGCGTAATTTTGACAAAAAAGCACTAAAACATTATACTATTTATTTTAATTTTATAACCATTTTATATAATCAGTAAAAAAAATTTACAAACCAAAATTAATATTATTTATTTAACCATTTATTTATTATTTAACCATTTATTTTGCCACTTTAGTATCGTTCCCCATGCATTTTCAATATTTGTCAAAATGTCTGGTTTAGATTCAAATTCTCTAGCTAATGACATGATTTCATCTTTTGCATGGGATATAACCAAGGCAAATGCAATAAGGTAGCCTTATCTCCACAACAAATACAACAATGCAAAAACAACAGGCATTTTGTTTTTGTTAAACCGCCTTTGGGATGTCAAAATAGGAAGAAAAAATGGAAAAGGAAAAAAATGAACAACAACACACACACGCACAACATACACACACAAATTTTGACAGCCCAAAACTCGTCAGCTGTTGACTTGAGGCCACTTGTTATGAATTCGCTTTGGATAAAACATTATTTACATTGATTACTGAAATTTTGCTTAGCATTTCGTAATTTTTAGGAAGTCTTAATTTTATTTCTTCTACCAATTTTTTAGTTTTTTTTTTTTTTAATTTTTGATTTGGTGTCAGTGACATGAAAAGAAAAGCACTAAAAAAAGCACTAGGCACTAACTCGAAAATTTTCCGCGTCGAAAGCGGAAAACACTAAAACAGTGTTAAAAACAGTGCTAAAAGCACTGAGTTGACAACGCTGAGTTTTACGCTCTCATGATGAGAGCAACACATCGTTACGCTCTTTGTTTGTGTTTATTTTCCTTCTATCTTGCACCCTCCTCATCCAGAAATGATTTTAGTGAGAGCGGGTTGTAATGTTTGGTGAGAGCGGGTAGGGATGTTACAACCCGCCATAAGACATTTTACTTCTACATAATGCGCATTCTTTATATCCATATTCTTTGGTTCTACTCAACAAAACTCACAACCTATATGTACTATGTCATTAGCTGGGTGTATTTTGACTGTCGCACCGTGCAATTAGGGCATATTTTATTTGATATTTGCTAGGATCTAATTTCGGATCATAAATTTCCTCTCCTACTAACCAACCTTTTAAATTTTCTAAAAAAAAAAATTGTTTTATGTCAGTATCATTGCCTATGTCCCCTTATCATTTAAATTATTTATGAAAATAATCAAAATACTTTTTAAGAACATATGTATTTCCTACATTCCTTAGGAGTATTATAACATGTAAAGCATTGAATTTTATCAAAAGCATTTTTAACCATAAAATATTTTTTGAGTGTAGGTCTTAAAAAGTATTGAAACATACTCTGTACCAGCTACAGACTGCAATTTACACACAATTATATTATATTATACTAATGTTAGCGAAAAATAATACATTTAACATTTTTATCGGCTAAGAACGATAGTCTAGGGTCCATTATTATAACTTGCCGTTAACTAAAGTTGGGAATTTAACCGGCAGATAAATTGTTTTTCATTATTATGACTACCCAAAAAGATAGAAGTAAGCGTTAAGCTAAAGGGACGATCAGCACGTCGGTAACGTTTAAAGTTAAGTTTATGTTTGAACTTGCCATATTATATGTTATTTTCAATATGGCAACTTCAAATTTAAACAAAATGAGTATATACATATATAACAAGTGGCCCCTCCTGGATGGCATTCTAGCAACCGCCAGATGCTAACTATTGCGTGCAGCGAAGTTTGATCCCCTGGACGTTAAATTTGGGTTGTGCGTAGGGCTTGGAACCCACCAGCTAAAAACATTCTCCGATGAAAACCAAAACAATAGCCTTTAAAAAGATCCCCTCCAAAGTTGAGGATCACGGCAAACGATCAAAGGACAACGATTTAAGAATAGGCACTTGGAACGTCCGCACCGTCACAGGGTAGGCGCTCCCGCCCAGTTAGCGGATGCCCTCAAGAAATGTAGGACCGACAACACTGCCATACAGGAAATACGATGGGTAGGAGAAGGATGCAAAAGGCTGGCATTTTGCGATGTGTATTACGGGTTGATAAGCACGAATTCGGATGCGGATTTGTGGTTAATAAGAGACTTCGTCACCTTGCCTTTGGATTCACGACTGTGAGCGAAAAAATAGCCACAGTCCGCTTCAGAGCAAAATTTTACAACATCAGCCTTATTTGTGCTCACGCCCCGACGGAAGGAAAGGACGATGTGGTTAAAGATGCCTTCTACGCTAAACTCGAAGACCCGGCCCATGACGCCAAAATCGTCCTCGGAGATTTTAATGCGAAACTCGGGCGGGAAGGTATCTTTGGCCCCACTGTCGGACAGTTCAGCCTCGACGCGAATACTACCTCCAATGGTATGAGGTTGATCGATTTCGCTGCGGCGCGTAACATGGTAATATGTAGCACCAAGCTCCAACATCTCGACATTCAGAAGGTCGCTTGGATGTCCCCTTGGATGATCGATCAACATCCAACCAGATTGATCAATTGTGATAGACGGAAAGTACGTATCCAGCGTACTAAATGTGCGCACATTCAGAGGTCCCAACATCGACTCGGACCACTACCTTGTCGCAGCCAAGTTTCGATTGCGCATTAGCGCCTCGAGGTCTGCGCGCTCTAGTGCATTGCGAAAGCTTTACGTTAAGATGCTGCGATCACAAAGGACAGCTGAGGCTGTCTTCGCTCAACTCTCGGATAAGCTCCGTCGCTCCCCATCTAATCTCAACGACTATAGAAAGAAGAGATGGGACGAGAGACGCCTTTTCAGATGCAAGAAGAGGGAGCAGAAAAGCGTGAGCGTGAAGAACTCGAGATGTATAGATGTAGGAATGACGCTCGAAAATTCAATCAAAAGGTTAAGCGTCTAACCGAGGGTTATAATCCCTGAGCGTTTTCCTGCAAAGATGAAAATGGAAACTTGGTAACAGATTCGCAGGGGGTGCTTAGGTTGTGGAGGAAATACTTCTCAACTCTGATACAAGGCGATGACGACACCAATACCGTCTTTAGAGGTGATGTTCCGAACCTGATCGATGATGACGGCGTGGAGATTCCACCGCCTAGCCATAAAGAGGTCAAAGTTGCGATTATGCGTCCTTAAAACAATAAAGCGGCAGGTCCTGATGGCCTCCCTGCTGAATTGTTTAAGACCGGATGTAATGAGTTGGTAGGGCGCATGCACCAGCTTATTTACAAAATATGGCTAGAGGAAAGTATGCCCAACGATTGGAACCTCAGTGTCCTCTGTCCTGTCCTGAAAAAGGGAGACCCTACGATATGCGCCAACTACAGGAGTATAAGCCTTCTCCCTACCGCATATAAGATTCTTACAGGCACATTGTGTGAACGACTGAAGCCACACGTCTAAAAACTGATTAGACCTTATCAGTGTGGCTTTAGACCTGGCAAGTCCATCATCGACCAGATCTTCACACTACGCCAAATCCTGGAGAAGACCCACGAAAAACAAGTCAACACACACCATCTTTTTGTCGACTATAAGGCATCATTCGATAGCCCCAAAAGGGATCGTGTTTTTGGCGCAATGTTTGAGCTCACTATACCAGCGAAGCTGATAAGGCTAAGCAGAATGACGTTGAGCAATTCCTGCAGCTCCGTCAAGGTATGAATGGACCTCCCCGAACTTTTTGATACCGTGCGAGGTTTCAGACAAGGCGACCCCTTATCGTGCGACCTCTTCGGCGGAAGTGCATCGCAATGGCACTATTTTTCAAAAAAGTGTCCAGTTGCTTGCGTACGCTGACGACATTGACGTCATAGGGCGTACCAAGCGAGATGTTACTGCTGCCTTTAGTGCTATGGAACGGGAGTCTACTAAGGTGGGTATGGCAGTAAATGAGGGCAAAGTAGAGACGTGCGGCGTCTTGATTCTCAGATTACGGTCGATAACTATACTTTTGATACAATCAAGGAATTTATGTATCTTGTCTCCGCCGTTACCACCAAAATTGATGTCAGTCTAGAGATCAAGCGTAGGATCACTCTTGCCAACAGGTGCTACTTTTGACTTAATAGGCAATTGAGTAGCAGAGACTTCTCTCGTACGACAAAACTAGGACTCTACAAGGCGCTAATCCTCCCCGTGCTTCTTTATAGTGCAGAGGCATGGACCCTATTAAGCACTGATACAGCAGCCTTTAGAATATTCGAGAGAAAAGGAGGAGGATTATCCGGCGAGACGGTTATTTGATGCGGGTATCTGCGGAAGTCGGCGAAGAGGACGACCTTGTATCCGTTTTAAGGACCAAATCGAGGAAGCCTTGTCATCGAAAGGTGTGACCAACTGGCGTAGGCGCTCAAGAAGCAGAGGCGCCTGGAAGGATGTGTTGCGGCAGGCCGAAATCCGTTAATCGGGTTGTTATGGCCAATTAAGTAAGTAAGTAAGAGTATATACAACAAAAAAAAACCGAAGTCCATAGTTGCCACTGCGTTTAAACCAAACTTGCTTAATTGAGCAGTTTTAATTACATTGCGCCGGCACTGTCATAGTTTTGAAAAAGTTAACTTTGTGTTATCTGTAAGTTGTAATAACGAAAATATGTTAAAGGTAACATTTCAGTTCCCTTTAGCTTAAGGTGGAATCAATTCCGAAACGATGCAGACAATTGCTAAGTTACTCAGAATAATTATACATACATATCTATAAGAATTTCATTAAAAACTAAAATTACGTCTTACGTAATCAATGAAATAATATTACATTTTTATTTATTTTTGTTTTTCTGTGTTATTGTTTAAGTAAGTGAAATAAATACATACTACATATATAAAGGGTCCGTCATCTAACGTTTTTTCTTTTTCAACTAGTGCTTACTTCGTGAATGGTAACACTTAGCTCATGTCTGGTTTGACAGATAATTAGTTGTATCCTTCCGCTGAACGAATATGGTTGTGTATACGCTTGAACAACGCTGGGATCTGGGCCTGCGATCGACTTACAGAAGATGCCGATTTTGGAAAAAACAATCTTTTCAGATGAAGCTCATTTTGATCTTGGCGGGTATGTAAACAAGCAAAATTGTCGCATTTGGGGCACAGAAAACCCGCACGCATACATTGAAAAGACGACGCACCCAAAACGAGTCACTGTTTGGTGCGGATTTTGGTCCAGAGGCATAATTGGGCCATTTTTCTTCGAAAATGAGCAAGGAGTGACCGTTACAGTCAATGGCGATCGTTATCGGGCCATGTTGAATGAATTTTTGTTCACAAAATTTGAAGAGGAGGATATTGGCAACATTTGCTTTTAACAGGACGACGCTACGAGCCACACAGCCGAAGCTATACTTGATGTTTTGCGCCCTGTTTTTGAAGATCGCATTATCAGCCGCAGAGCTGATGTCGTTTGGCCACGTCGGAGCTGCGATTTGACACCGTTGCACTATTATTTGTGGGATGGCGTCAAAGATAAGTGTTACGCCGACAAGCCAGAGACAATTTATGCTTTAAAGGACAATATTCGTGAAGCCATTGGTGAAATACTACTGCACACAATCGATAATGTGCTTAAAAATTGGACCGATCGTGTAGGCTACTGCATGGCCAGCCGAGGCAGCCATTTGAATGAAATTATTTTCCATATTAAATTAAGGATTGTACTTTCAAATAAAAAAAGAAATTTGAGAAAATATTCAGTAGTTTTTTTTAAAGAATTTGCAAAAAAAAGAAGTTATTTGGCGGACCCTTTATTTGTTAATTATTTAATTAAAATTTGAATTTATGCGGTTTTTCAGGATTAAGGATTATGGAACGAATCATTAGTTTTCATATGAAACTAGAGTATCGCATTTATTACGTAAAACGAGACTTCAGTGTATCAAAAGAATTTTTTGGAAATGTACAATGTTTTTTCAAAACATAAATGTTACATATCTTGCGAGCATATTATTAATAGGATTCTGTTCTATATAACTTCAAACTTTGACTTCATAATGAATAATTATAATTTGAATAATGATTTGAAAGTAAAAAAACAAAAAGAACAACACATCACATTATTTGCAAATAAATATAATTTTTATTTAAAAAGGGATAGCAATTAAGATATAAAACAATAACGTTAATATTATTTTAATATAAGCTAAGGTTAACAAAACTTTGAACGAACAAAAAAAATTTATTCAAAAACTTCAGGTTATGATGGACTTGTATTTGAAATGAGACTGGTCGTTGAGTATGAATTTTTTGTAGCATTTTGTGTTATATTTAGATTATGATTACATTGAGAATTAATGGGGGAATAATTGATAGGAGCTGTGAGGTTTTTGGGAAATAGTAAGTTGTTGGCAAAATAAAATGCTGATGCATAGTATGGAGGAAACATGGCTGGTATACTAGTAGAAAAGGTTGATGGAATTGCACTTCCTTGTACTCCCAAGCCATTAGAAGAATTTGCAGCATTTGTTATATAGAGGTTATTTTCATACACACTTTGACGCTGAGCGATCTTTAAACGCGATGTCAATTGTTTTTTCCACTTGGTCCGCCGGTTTTGAAACCATGTCTTTATTTGAACCTCTGTTAAGTTCAATGACTTGGACAATTCCATACGCTTGCTGACACTTAAATATTTATCTTGCTTAAATTCACTTTCCAATTTCTCAAGTTGTTTTGCACTATAGGCTTGGCGTGGCTTGCGGTCTACTCCTTGTCTTCGAAATTTTTTTGCTACAAAAAGAAAAAAGATATTACCAAAACTATACACACTTATTTCTCAATTTTATTAAATTGATGGTCAAATTTATTGATGACTACGGGATTCCTGTAGAGTTGTTAGTTGCCAACTCTCTATAAATTGGCAAGACAGTTTGCAACGACAATACAATCTTTCTACAAATAGGAATTTATAGTGAATGAAAATCGATTGCCATCCATAATATAACTATTAAATCGCTTATTTTATAGAGGACTAAAAAGACTAAATTTTATAGAAGACTAAAATTTTATAGAATACTAAGTAAAATAACGTATAGATGTCGATAGTACTTAAAAAAATACTTATGAAACATAAAGTTTGAAGGGGTCTCTTGTTTTGTAGAACTTTCAAATATATGCTGTCTACGTGAGTTAGAAACATGGAAAAAATGCTGTGCATGTAAAGAAGACATTCCTTAACGTGAATAAGACAATGAAGCGGATTGTTGGTTGGTACGAAAATTACGTTATGATTGTGCAAAATGAGGACTTAATTGTAAAAGCACTGAGAAATTACGTTTACTTTTGTCCATCTCGTTGGTCAAGCTGTAGAAATCCGTTTATATTGGATTTCTTGTGTGAGTGTTAAGTCAGCGTTAGATACTACTTGTAACTACTCTTCTCTCTGAGCAGTTTCCTTGCTTTACACCAACGTTGGTATGAAATAAAAGACTGATGATACATACATACATAATTGGCCATTACAGTCAGGATTACGGCCGATCTTCTCAACACCACTCATGTTGTGTGTTAATTATACACATGAGTGGGGGGCCTACAGTTTAAAGTCGACTCCGAACGACAGATTTTGAGAAACTTTTCATGGCAAAGAGTTTTTGCCAGAAGTCAGCTGAGAGGAAGTCGCCGAAGAAATATATTTTCATATTTTGTTTCGATGCCTGACCGGGGTGTTGAACCGTGGCTTCGCGTCTAATAAGCCAACATACTACCTACTAGACTACGGCGACTTCAGACTGATGATCCTATTGTGAAATATTGATTTTTCCATAAAGATTGATCTATTCTACAGATTGGTCTACGGTAATGCTTAGAGTATTGGGCTTATTATTTCTTAACTTTTCGATGGCCACCCGTGTTTTCAGCTGAGATGACGTTGTAAATTTTTTCTATACGCCCTTCCCACATTTGCGTATGTGCGTCATTTCTTGGCTTCTGATATTCAAGCAGTTCAATAAATTCATCTTTTTTAATATCTTGAACTGTACTATGGCAATAATGTATCGCCATTTTCATGTAAACAAATGTTGTAAATGACATGTGGTTACAATAAAATTTAATTCTACTATATATGTATGTATATCTAAATGAAGCACAAACGCGAGTGATGTCGATTTGTAACGATCCAGGTGGCGGATAAGGAATGAAGCTGAAAGCATTGAATGGCATAACCATCGTGCTTGGTAACCAGAACAGGGCACTGTAGAGAAATGGTGTTCCACAGAAAAGAGGAACCGGATAAATTCGTGTTGGGCATAGACCTGGACTTAACTCGCAGTCTTTTAATAACGAAGAGTATAGCTTTCTCTGTCTAAAGCTGTCTTCTTCTTGGCTAGATCGGGAGGGACACTAGTCTCTTAAAAACCAAAATTGTTGTTTATTGTTTTAAGTATAGTACGTAATAGGCTATTCTTTTCTTCTGATATATATGATGAATAAAGCATCAAATCGACAAATATTAGAATAAAATCGTCACAATAAATATATTAAAAGTTAAAAAAATTCTAGTGAAGCATATAAAGTTAAGTTAGTATGCATATTTTAGTTCAAAAATAAATAACAAAAAAATATAACAGGTCCTTTTAACGCTTTAATTATAAAACAAAACTTTAAAAACGGGTGTTTTATACAATATATGTACATATTTGTATGTTAAAAACATATAGGTACATAGCTGTATATGTTTATATATATATATATATATATATATATCAGAATGAAACATATTAATTAAATCATATACAATATTAAAGTAGAAGCAGTTACAACGGCTAAGTTTTAAATAATCGTTTGATATAATATTGTTTCTAAGGAATTTAGTTTAATTTAAATTTACTTGGCTTAATACTCTTTCTACATGAGCTGATAAATGTGATAATATTAATATTTTTTAATAAATTTAGTCAAGGCTAGAAAAAAGCTACCATTTCTTATTTTCATTTCTGTTTTTTTTCTTCCAAAAATCGAGAAGTTTGACATTATTTTCAGGAAAAAATTGTTTAAAGTTTAAACAGTTGTTTATTGACACATAACCGCAGCAATATTATTGCATCATCTAAATCTATAGGTGGTATAAATATTAAGGAGACAGAAGCTCTTTACGTTCTTAGCATGAAAATTCAATGTGATGTTCGGTGCAAGAAATACCTCATTTATCTGATATTCTTACTGTTTACACCACTTATGTTCGAAAGAGAATGGAATACAACTCTTATGTGTAGGCTGGCGCCTTAACGTCTATTTTGAGACTTCTCGATCGCGTACAGGAGAGGGCGAAGTTGCTCATTAAAGATGGTAAGGTATCGAACTCTATTCATTCATTGGGGCATCGATGCAATATGTCTTGTGTTTGACTGTTCTATCGGTATTACAACGGATTATGCTCGAGCGAAATAAGGGATTTGCTCCCGAGAATCATGTATTGCCCTTCTCGGCGAGCTCATTTGGGTCGAAAAGCATGCATGTAAACTTCCAGTAAGAACTCAATAACATTTGTTTTATGGATGATTCAGTTGATCATGAAATAAAAATGCGTTAAGGTAGGGAAGTGTGAAAATACGAAAATTAAAAAGACAACAAATAAAACTGTTGACGAATATTATTAGGAATTTCTGAAAACAAAAAAAAAGAGGATGTCGAGAAAGACGACACAAAGAAAACATGGACTTGCCAAAAAAGTTCTTAAAAAATAAAACTAAGCAAATACTATACCATATTGCTATTAATTTTTGTCAAAATGTTTTTCTCTTAGTTCGTTCATGAGCTACACGGCTTTAATGTTCTACGAGTATTTCTCACACGTTTTTTAACTCCCACAAAAATTAAAGTATCTGAGTCTCAACATTTGTCGACAGCCATCCTCTTTGATAAATCCTTGTGTGGAAGGAATGAGAAATCTTCTTTATTAGAGAGGTGGCAACTAGTCCGGCTAACACGGATGTTCTTTTCGAACTAGATTAATTAAAACGTAATAAAACGAAATATCCTCCAATACTTAAATCAGCATCTGCATAGTTATTGATTACATTTTTCAAAAACATTTTGTCTGTTTTGCAAATACAAAATGAACTTCTCATCAATAGATGATGAAGGTGATTCCAACAGTTCTTTTAAAAACAATGCTTACCACACAAAAAACCACAAGGTAAACAAAATATTTTCATAAAAAGTTAAATAAGGATTGTACACTGGAATATAATTGATAGTGAAATATGTAAATGTTTACCAATTATTTGAAAAGAAGATAAAACTTTTACTCGTTCTTGCGTGTACTTTTGGAGCGGAACAAAATACCACGGGAATGGTAGCATATGTAATATTTTTGTCAGAAAAGAACATTAGTGAAAAAACCCAAAATTATGTTTTCGGATCATGAAGAACAAAAAATCTAAAACACGAAAAAATTTCTAAATTTAAAAAGATCTATTATATATGTATATTAGGCATTTTGCATGTTAGACCTCATTTAGACATTTTAATTTTCTGTGGAAAATCCTTGCAAGCAAAGTATTTTAAATTGCATATAAAGACCGTTACAATAAAACCAATGTTGCGGAAAATACATATGTATACAGTGAAAGCTCCAGTGGCGGACAGCTCTAATAGGTGCGCATCTCCGCTAGACGGACGATTTTCTAAGTCCCATCAATTAGGTCGTATTTTTAGAGCAAATCCATCTCCCATAGTCGGACAAATATGCTTCACTGGAATGCTAATGGCATTACTACATTTTCTAATCTGCTTCAATTTGAAGCTCTAATTGAGAGAGAATATATACACATTGCATCTATAAATGAAACACATCTAAACGAAAACCACAAAACTTATTTCAAAAATTATTTTATATATCGGAACGATAGGCAAAACTCGAGAGGAGGAGGTGTAGCCTTATTAGTTCGTAAATCGATCAAACATAAATTACTTTCTATTGCGGAAACTTCAGGAATTGAAAACATCTCAATAGAAACAAAGGTCAATAATAGAAGCATTATTATAATTTCTGCTTATTGTCCAAAATATAAAAACAGCTTTGCAAACGACATAATCAAATTAACCACATCTAACAAAGATTTTATTATGTTAGGTGATTTAAACTCAAAACATACGGCATGGAACTGCGTCAGAAACAACACAGCAGGAAACATTCTTTTCAATCTTGAACAATCAAATAATTTCTTTATACACTATCCTAATAGTCCCACTTTTTATCCATCACAAAGGAATAGGAATGCTTCTGTTATTGACTTGATATTAAGCAACACGTCTTTGAATATCCACTTAAATGTACTTGACTACGAGATCCCATCTGATCACAGACCTATTATATGTGCTATTGAAAATGCCTCCGTAGATGAATCAGTATCTGTATACTACAACTACAAACTTACAGATTGGACGGCTTTTCGTAACATTATTAATAACAGGATCAATCTAAATCCAATCACGTATTGTTCGAAAGCAGAAATTGACTCTGAGATTGAAAAATTTGTTGCAATGGTAATAGAAGCAAGAAATAACTGCTCTCCAATGTTAAGTCGCTCTACGAAAACATACTTACCAGCGAGCATTTTAAACTTAGTAAAATTGAGAAGAATATTTAAAAAAAGGAGCCAACGTGCAGCTAACTTATCGGATATCAATTTTTACGAGCAATGTATAAAGTTCTTAACTACTACGATCAATAAAGGTTCAATTAGTCGTGACTTTGTCATAACGCCATAGCCATAACATAATCCATAACCATAACTTTATTATTAGCAACAATTATTCCTGCCATAGCCATAAACAGCTGTTTACGTTTTAATTGTGTATATTTTTCAAAAGTACAAAAAAAAGTAAATAAAAGTAAACAACATGAGCAGCGACGAAGAAATAGATAATTTATTTTTAAATATTGTGTCTTTATACGCTAAAAGAAAAGTTTTAAAGCGTAGAAGACGGTGGAAAGTCCGACCAATTAATAGGGATTGGTATCAAAATGGGTATCACCAAAAAACGTTCCTGAAAATCAAAGATATGGACGAGGATGAACTGTTTGCACACACAAGAATGCCTAGGCATTTATACGATATTTTTTTAAAATTATTAGCTCCTTCCACGCACAAATTTAAGGAAACAATTCACGCCGAAGAACGCATTTCGATCACACTCCTGTAAGTTCTGATATTTTTATTAAAACCACTGTAAAATTAATGTGAGGAATTTTTAGGTACTTAGCATATGGAACTTCTCTAAAGACACTGGCTTGGAGTTATAAAATTGGAAAATCTACTGCCAGAAGCATTGTGTTGGAGACGTGTGATGCTATTTGGGAAAAGCTTTCGCCGACATATTTGAGTGAACCCACAGAACAACAATATAAAGACATCGCCAGTGACTTCGGCAAAATTTGGAACATGCCAAACTGCGTACGCGCAATAGATGGCAAGCACATTGCTATCAAATGTCCCCCAAGATCCGGCTCCATGTACTTCAACTATAAAAAGTTTTTTAGCATCGTATTGTTAGCGGCATGCGATGCTAAATACACCTTTACAGCTGTCAGCATAGGAGCATATGGAAGCGAAAGTGATGGAGGCATTTTTCATATAACGAAATTTGGGGAAGATCTGTTGGAAAATCGGTTGCCGCTACCCCCTTATACTCCTCTTCCGTTATCATCAGAACCGTTTCCACATTATTTCGTTGGAGATTGTACCTTCCCTCTAAAAAACAATTTAATGAAGCCGTACCCAGGCGCTAACACGACAAGAGCTGAACGTATTTTTAATTACAGGCTTTCACGGGCTCGTCGTGTTATAGAAAATGCGTTTGGGATTTTGACGGCCAGATGGAGAGTCCTTAGAACAACAATGGAGTTTTATCCAGAAAATGCAGAAAAAATAGTTCTTGCATGTTTGGTGCTTCATAATTTTATAATGTTGCATGACTCAGATCGGTGGTACTGCCCAGAGAACTACATGGATAGCGAAGAAAGAAACGCAGAGTGGAGAGATGAATTAAGACCACATGGAGGGCCATTGCAGTCCGTGACAACATTCAGACGTAGGGGTACAAATAGTGCATATGACCACAGAGCATTCCTAACCAGTTACTTCATAAATGAAGGTGCAATAACATTCCAAAACCACGTTGAATGAAACAAACTTATTTTGTATTTTTATAACATTTATAACAAAACAAAAAAAATATTTTTGTACTTTAGTTTTAATTCATTTTAACTAAAAAATAAAAAAAAATTATAATTAAAATCAATAAAAAAATAGTTTTCATTTTATATAATCTAATTCATAAAGAGATTGAGATAATTAATGACTTAAAAACAAACAAAAACAAAACCTAATTCAAAAAAAGTTCGGCAAAAAAAAAAGTCTACTTCACAAAGAGATCAATATAAGGGCCTGTTTTTATAAGACAAGCAATTGACTTGCCTATTGAGTGACCTGTGTATTTATACGTAAGAAACCAACAACAATTGAGTGTTTTGTTTGTGTTTTATGTATAAATCAAAAAGACAAGGGCCTGTTTTTATAAAACAAACAAGTTTGTGTTTCAAGTATAAATAGACAAGTCAATCAGTAGACAAGACGATTGCTTGTATTACAAAAAAAAAAAAAATATTTAAAAAAAAACCACAAAAATTGCAAAAAATTAATTTTGCTCGTCAATTTGAGCCTGCATGACGATTTCAGTGCAACGTCTCATTACCTCCACCTGCGTGCTTTTTGTCATTTTTGAAATGGCGGAGCAAATCATTGTGCTAAATCCACTTATTTCTCCACTTAATTCGTCACGACGAGCTTTACGGGCACCAAAGTATAACAAGTAGTGCTACCTTTGACAGTTGAAAAACGTTCATAACATATAAACGCAGGACGGCTTAGAGGGAGAAAAAAAAATCTTACAATGTATTGCAAAGCAAATGTGTTAGAAGCAACAGATATACAGAGTGAAAACTGGCGGATAAAGCAGAAAAATTAAATGTAAACAAACATTTATTTTGTGTTACATACATACATAATTGGCCATTACAATCCTTCAGTCAGGATTACGGCCTAGCTTCTCAACACCACTCATGTTGTGTGCGTTAATTTTATACATGAGCGGCGGGACCTACAGTTTAAAGTCGACTCCGAACGACAGATTTTTTGAGAAGCTTTTCATGGCAATTTTTACTCTCGGAGTTTTTGCCAGAAATCTGCTGAGAGGAAGTCGCCGAAGAAATATTTTCATATTTTCGTTTTGATGTCTGACCTGGGATTCGAACTCGGGCCTTTCGTCTAATAAGCCAACACACTACCTACTAGACCACGGCGACTGTTATTTTGTGTTAAAAAAGGGAAAATTCGGAATATTTTTTAATTTCTTCAATGAAAATTTTAAAGATTCTTAAATTTTTAAATATGAATCGAAATGTGGTTGATTTTCGGTCACAATGAATATAGTTTCATTTGCAAAAGGTTATTAACAAGCAAAATATTACAAGATCAAAATAAGACGTACTGCTCATAAAAAAGTTTTCTTGTTGAAAGTTGCCAATATTTTTTAATTTCTTGAGAGAAAAAGTTAAAAATTATTAATGTTATTAGTTGTTTTTATTATTTATTAATAGTTTTAGACAAAAATTAAATTTTTTATTAACTCTCGCCAATAATAAAAATCCACCCCGAAAATAAAACATAAACAAAACAAAGTTGCAATCAGAGAGAGACAGAAATACTTTTTGGTAATATTTGCTGTCTCTTTCACGACTGGTCTATGAACTGTCAAACCGATGCGTTACTGGTTAGCTGTGACGGGCACATACCTCTTGAAAAGTTTTAATGGATTCCATTATAGTAGTGTCCAACTCGTCAAGCTGTGCGGCCTTTCGTTTTTTTGTCCGGGAAGTGGATGTTGCTGTGTCAATGGGCGGTACTAAGTTAGGGCACACTGGAACAGTCTGTGCCGGAGAAATTGAATCTTGTGATTCACAAAACTCCTCTAATACAGGAGCACTTTGTCTCATTCTAAAAAAGTATAAAACTAATTATAATCTTTTTATTTAATAAAACATTTTCGTGACTTACGGTCGGGGAACAATGTGTGGTTTTAAAAATTGAAGGCTTTCCAACAGCGACCACTCCCTACCAACACTAGCACCACTTCCAGAAATGTTGCGGCAGCCTCTTATTTCTTTAGAGAACCTCTCTCTTAAATTTCCCCACCGTTTCATTGCTGTATTTTCTGTTCAACAAACTTCGTTAAAAAATAACAAAACTAACAAAATTGCTACTTGCCATCAACTAATAAATTGCTTGCGACTTCGAACCAAGCTCGCCTCTTTTTTCCCGGTCCTTAAAATCTTTGTGAGCTTTATCGTAAAAACACGGCCAGTTTCTAACACACTCTATAAGTTTCCCGTCATCCATTTTTTAACTATAAAAATAATGATATTAATTTAAAGAAATTAAAAATAAAAAAACTTACCAAGCAAAACAAATCTGAAAACTAACTAAAATAAAAAAGCAAAACATGTAAATTCAGCAAACAGCTGTTTATGGTTATGGCACAAAACCAAAATTCAATTGGTATATATGGTTATGGTTATGACTATGGCGTTATGGTAAGTCAGCTATAATCAATTACAGTGATGCCCATAAAGTTGGTTTAAACAGCTGATTTATATGGTTATGGTTAAGTCACGACTAATTGAACCTTAACGACATTAACTCTCACCGCAATGAGAAGTGGAATAAATTGTTGTCAAAACTTAGAGCTGGTGACAAATCCTTTTGGAAAATCAGTAGGTGTCTGAGAGGTAAACAAAATCGAAAAATCCCTCAACTTTTACAGGGAAATGGAAAAATTGTAAATGACCTTGAGAAAGCACAATTATTTTCGGACACATTCTCAATCTCACATACCCTCACATCTACTTATACACACTCTATTGACAAAATTGTTAATAGTAGTGCCAAAAAACTCACATCATTGCCTATTCAATCTGAAAATTTAACTTTTGTTTCGTTGGATGAACTCAACTCATTAATAGCATCACTAAAATCTTTTAAATCGCCTGGTCTAGATGATGTTTCGAATATTTTAATAAAAAATTTACCACCTAAGGCAGTCAACTTACTAATGTTAATATATAATAGCTGCTTAAAATTAAACTATTTTCCAAATCATTTCAAAAATTCAAAAGTTATAGCAATTGCTAAACCAAATAAACCCAAAAATAACCCTAACAGTTACAGGCCGATAAGTTTGTTGAGTAACTTAGGAGAGCTATATGAAAGGGTTATTCAAAAACGAATCATTGACATAATGGAATATGTACCACTAATAGTCAGCGAGCAATTTGGCTTTAAAAGTCAACACAGTGCCGTGCATCAAATAAATCGCATTACAAATATGATTAAATATAATAAATGTAATAAGCAATCGACAGGTCTTGTTTTATTAGATGTGGAAAAAGCATTCGATACCGTTTGGCACAATGGCCTCATATATAAATTAATGCGCTCTAATATGCCAAGGTATTTATGTAAAATCATCGCTGATTTTCTCAAGGACAGAACATTTGTAGTAGAAGTCAACAACACATTATCTTCTCCTAAACAAATCACAGCAGGCCTACCGCAAGGATCAGTGCTATCGCCTTTGCTGTATTCCATTTTTACTTCGGACTTTACTCCACCTAAGTATATGAAAGTGGCATACTATGCAGATGACACCGCTCTAATAACATCCAGCAAGCTTACAAAGGCTTTGTTAAAGAAAATGGAAAATGGTTTCGCGGCATGTGCTAAATACTTTACAAATGGAAGATAAAAATTAACACGAAGAAAACTCAAGCCATCATCTTCCCCTATAATAACTCGCCCAAACGTTCACCAAACCGCCAGTTAAGTCTAAGTAGTGATCAAATAACGATACGCAATAATGTGAAATACTTAGGCCTAAGCTTAGACAAAAAACTGAACTTTGCGAAACATATCGACGAAGTTTGTAAGAAATCTCTCAATGTTATAAGGGCTTTATGGCCCATTATATGCCATCGTTCAAGACTAAACATAAAAAACAAAAATTTAATTTTTAAGAGCGTTATAAGACCCACCTTAACTTATGCTTGCCCAATATGGTATAAAACAGCAAAAACTCATCTCAAGAAACTCCAGGTTATTCAAAATAAATGCTTAAACATTATTAACAAAAAACATTGGAGATACTCTACTCAGTTGCTTCATAAAGAAACAGGTTATGACCTAATCGTGGACTTCATAACGAAACTGAAAAACAAATATTTCGAAACAGTACAAAATTCTCCTTATCAGTTGATAAGAGAATATAGTGAGTTGGCTTAAGCTTAGCTTTAAAACAAAATCATCAAAGCGGAAAAAATATGTATAGTCGCATTTTGCCTTTATATACATAAAAAAATTTCCGGCATAATTTGATTACTCTTCCTTTCATATAAAGGTTTTCCTATTTTTCCTTTAAGAATTATTTAAACTAAACATTGTAAATAACTTGCAGAATCTGTGATAAATATTGTAATATTCGTTGTAGTATCCTTAGATAGAATCTCGAAACAAAAATGTATATATGTATATATAATATTTGAATAAAGATGAAATTTTAAATAAAAATAAAAATAGTCGGACAAATAAATATTATAAAAGGCAAAGCTGAGCAATTTTATTGTATTTCGGTTTATCCCCCTTTATACTATGCGCAATGTGTAGAGATTACATAAATTGTTTCTTTGTTGAAAAGATTATGTAACATTGCGTAGTGCGGTAATTCCCCGGTTTATTCTTTTATGTAATGTGTGATGTTCATAGACAAAATCTAAATTGTGATTCCCCTTTTTATTTTGGTTTATGTGATAACTGATGGATGGTCATTAAATATGACTTGCCTTTATCAACATTAATAAATTTCTATAAACTATCCGATGTAAATGAAGATAATTTTTAAGATTTCGTTAACATTGATGAATATGCTTCAACTGAAAAGTATTTCATGGAAAATATTTTGGAAGATCCAGAAGAATACTTATTAGTGATGAGGACCAAGAAAGAAGCCACTACGAGGATATGTGAAAAAAACAATCAAGCAAACTATAAACTAACAACAATACAACAATTTTTTAGGTCTTAATAATATTTCTTGTCGGTTAATTAACTACTCTGAATATAAATACATATCAACGTATGTACAATGTATATGAATCAGGGATGATAAATGACACCAATGAAATGGTAGCAAAAAAGTTTTAAAAAAGTACTTTTCGGGCTGAAAAAGTATCAAATTTTGAATTATTCATATTTTTACACAAATTTTCCTTCTTTTCAAATTATATTAAAGTAACATTTTGTAATTTTTTTTTTTTTTTATAATTTATTCAAGCTTTAACAAAACAAATAATACATAACAATTCATGCGAACAAACAAAATATAATAATATATTAAAAACTATATTAAAAAATATAAAAATTAGGTACATTTTTAGGAGCTCGATATTAAAAATCATTTTTAATGACTTTATTTTTGTTTGGATAACATTTTGTTGTTAATTTTAATATTGTAACATCAAGAATCTGTCGACTTTAATAAATCTTTCGTTTGTGCTAAACTAGATACGGTTGAAACATGGGTTACCATATCACATTCTCATTTGAGAAAATGAAATTTAGGTAAGTTAAGAAAAAGTATCAAGTATATCACGGTGGTACCGAGGTACTTGGGAGCGTCAGAAAGTATCAAAAAAAATACCAAAGTATCAACTTTATCATCCCTGATATGAATATAAGAAAAAATAAAAGTTAATGAAAATATTTTTAAAGGTTAGTTTTTACCACAGTTATCGTTGGCAACGAATAATATACAGGTAAACATGTATTTATTAAATTTTTCCCGAAGTATTTTAACAAAATATCCCTTGGACGGACAAAAATGCCTCGACGGTCTGTGTCCGCCTATGGGAACTTTCACTGTATTTGACAACAGAATTAAAATTTTTTGAATCTATTATTGGTAAACACAATTTTTTCATATTTCTAATGAGTTAAATTAAATGTAGAAAACCAGTTTAATTTTTTTGTCTCTTATCTGATTACATTTTTCGTGTATTAATTAAGTATTTATTATATCTCTCATTACTACTAGTTCAAGTTTTAATAAATACGGTTTAATTAGCTTAAATAAAAATAGAATATATCTTGTATTAAAAAAATTAATTTCTTTGCTTTTTCACTTTCTGTTTTCAATTACTTTTTACGTCATTTCTTATACATAATTTCGTTAAAATTGTTTTTGACGCCGAATTTTAAAGCCGAATTCATAAATAAAACTGAACTATTTAAAATTTTATTAAAATTAAAACTTTATAAATATTAACTATTATTTCTTAGAACTTTGAACATAATTTTTATGAAGAATGAGTGAATTAGACGTCATAAAAAGGGAACAAAGCCACATGCTGAAATTATTAATTAAGCTGAAAACTAGTTTCAATCAAAAAGAAAAAAGTGAGAGAACAAGCGGTTTCTTAAATTCTTTAGTCCAACAAATATATAAAATATTTGGTAAGTTTGAATCTCAACATGGTAAAATAGTACGTCGAATTCACGAGGAGTCTATAAACGATGATAATGTTCCCTACATGAACTAAAATTTCGTAGAAATATTTGTGTTTTAAAGGAAAAGTACTTGTGTCCCAAGCAGCGGTAGCTCTGATATGACGGTCAATTGCGACGCTAAGCTACCGAATATTTCACTGCCAAAGTTTTCTGGAAAATATATGAAGTCGTTTATAAAAATGATTCGCTAATCAAGGTTCAAAAATTTTATTATTTAAAGGGTAAGCTTTCTGGCGAAGTATTTAATTTATTTTTTTCAATCTATTTACAAATAAATATTAAACAAAACTTAAAGCTACTACAACAATTCCACAGAGTGTTAGGTTCCTACGAATCTAACTATTTATATACGTTCACAATGATTAAAATAGTCATTTACATTTATTTGAAATGGCAGATCTAGTATGTGGAACCTTTTTAAGCGTATAACTTCAAAAGTATCATCTAACACCGAGATCGCAAGTAAATTTTGGTAGTTTCTCAGTCTTTGTTGGTATCTTTTACTGTAAATTTTAATTTCCTCTCTAATAAGGCGTATATTAAGATCACGATGTTTCTCATAAACCACTGTGCGTTAGTTAAAACTCTAAGTGTTTTAAACTGATATTTTTGAATAATATCAATATTTGAGTAAGATGCAGTTCCCCATAGCTGTATTCCGTAAGTCTATATTGGTACCGTTTTATAAAGCAAAAGTTTGTTGTTACGACTTAATTCGGACCTAGGACCAAGAAGCCAATACACCTTTTTTGTTTTGAGTTCAAGTTGCTTTCTTTTCTGTTTTATATGGTCAAGCGTTTATCCAATTATAAGTCCTAAATATTTTACGTGATCGGACTTCGGTATAACAGTTCCATCAAGGTTAACGGGGGGACAGTCCCCTCTTTTTAGTGAGAATGTGACATGATTGGATTTTTCCGCATTCACTTTTATATTCCAATTTTTTAGCCAATTGCTTGTTACATTAATCTGTGTTTGTAGTTTACGTTGGATTTTGCGATAAGATCTCGGTATGATGCCTTACAAAGTTCAATTGGTTCAAGAGTTGAAGCCGCATGAACACCCGCTTCGTTGTTACTTCCATCGATGGGCCAACGAGAAACTGCACGAAGATGTCGATATTGCCAAAAAAAAATCATCTTTTCTAATGAAGCCGATATTTCTGTGAAAATGAAGACGGCGCAATGGAGACACCTATAGCACCATGTACACACTCTTTTTGGTACTGATGTGAATGATGTTTAGTTTTAACAGGATGGTGCAACTTGCGACACATCTCATGACACAATCGATTTATTGCGTCAAACGTTTGATGGCCGTTTAATTAGCCGAAATGGTGATGTCAATTGGCCGCCAAGAAGCTACGATTTGACCCCATATAACTATGTTAAAGAAAAGTGATATGCCGACAAACCAGAGACAATTGAGAATTTCAAGGTCAACATTCGTGATGACATTGTCGATATACGACAGTCTTCAAGCCGTTTTTGTTTTATTGCATTTTTAAATTTAAACTTTTAAATGGCCCACATTTTAGCTTAATAAAGTTCATGTTAATCACATAAAATTAAATACTGGTATAAAAATCATATTGTACCTTGTAGGCCTATGAAATGATGATGATGTAGATGGTTGTAATGACCTCCAATAATGGGTTTCGATGGCAAATCATTCCAGTTGCTGTATATAATTGAACTTGAACCTAACTCGGCATAATTCTCAAATCTATTAGCTAATGGATTAAAGCTCTTGAAATTTTTTCCAAATCCAGTGTTCAATGCATCGGCGCAGTTTTCCAGTATACCTTCAATTTCAGTAGAAGCTAAAATATAAATAAAATACAAAGTGTTAATAAATTGTGGTGTTTTTAATGTGTTCAGAATATTGTTTTTATTCGATGATAACTAGTAGTTCGTGTACTAAGTTCACGCTAAGGAGAAATACTTAACGTTACCAGTTTAATTTATCGAAAAAGTTGACAAACTATTTCTTTTATGATCATAAACATCTTTCAGTACTCAAATCGTATGTTAACAGATGCGGGGTTGCTCCCCGAAATGTTTGTTGCTGTAAGCACTATTTTGGTCGAGAAGTATGAAGAGTGATTCATGTGTGAGCATACAGAATCCTCATCATAGATGAAGCAAGTGGCTATCGAAGCCTGAGGAGCAGCGTTGCCAAATGTGCAGATTTATCTGCATTTTGCAGTTTTTCTGAGCATTGAGCAGTTTTGAAGTTTTTTGTTTAAAAAAGTAAGTTTTTCTGTAAATTATGCAGATTTTGCAGTTTTTACATTTAAATTTTTTAATTTCAATTTTGTTATTTTAATTCCAATTTCTAAAGCCATAATTGTGAAAAATAACAATAAAAGTATTTTTAATTATGTCGTTTTGTGCCAAATGTAGTAGAAATGAACTACATTCAAGAAACAGATGATGAGTGGCGTGAACTACTGCACATTAACTTTGAAGACTTGCTTTATTAGAAGTAGAAAATATTGAAACTTTTTGGGAAGTCATATTGAAAACAAAACGTGGCGACGGAACTAAAGCTTTTCCTAATTTAAAAAAACTGGTATATGCAATTTTTTCAGTACCTGTTGCAACTGCTAATGTTGAAAGAATTTTTTCACAAATTAATATTAATAAAAATAAAACTAGGAACAGATTAGAAGTGCCAACACTTTTGCAAAT
This sequence comes from Sarcophaga rosellei, assembly GCA_930367235.1. Taxonomy (NCBI): domain Eukaryota; kingdom Metazoa; phylum Arthropoda; class Insecta; order Diptera; family Sarcophagidae; genus Sarcophaga; species Sarcophaga rosellei. The sequence goes on along the minus strand of OV884017.1, from coordinate 68,735,771 downwards.
ACACGCAGCAAAATGTTTAATGAAAATTGATTTTTTTTATAGAGAATATGGATGGTAATGCAAAATGTATTGTGTGTTATCGCACTTTATGTCGTAGTTTTTTTTTTATAAAAAGACATTACGAGGCTAGCCATGGATTATTCGACAACATTAAAGCGAATGATAGGACTTTAAAATTATTGCAATTAAAAGCAGATTTTTTTTTTAAATTCATGGTTGACGAAACGGACGTACCAAACTACAATAATTTACCATGTAGTAACGAGAAATTGTCGTTGCCTTTTAAAATGGCATCATACAGTTGCTTTGGCTTTAGCAAAGCAGGACCGTCCATTCGATGATGGAAATTTCTTCTTGAATTTGACGACAGACTTATTGAGTTGTTTTGGCGAAAAATGTGCTTTGTTTTTCGTAATATCATACACACAACACAATAAACTAAATTTTTTTCTTTTTTTTATTATTTTCCCAGTGTACGATTCTCAAAAATTAAGTTGAATTTTGTTCTCCGCTGCTTTACCAACACAACCAAACCTATGATAGTATGTGTTTGAGCACCACTGGTGTAAATAAATAAATTCTCTCAACTTATTTTTTCTCTCTTACTCACTAATACATAACCAAAAAATTTTTGGTAACCTATGGTATAAAAGCAGTGCACTCAACGGAATCAGTCTTTTCTATTGTTGCAGGTTAGTGAGAGTGGTCGCACAACCAATTGCAAATGCACTATAAGCTTCGTGGCAGCGATGATTGCCGTTGCTTATTTTGTATATGCAGTTGGTTGACAAATCCTAAGTAGATGTTGGTCGCGATGGTGGCCGCAAATACTTGGAATTTTTGTGACTCTCTCTTTTCTTTTCTATTGTTGCAGATTTTTTTAGTAAGTATTTGTAAATAAAGAAACGTTTATACTATTCGTTTAGCCACAAAAAAATATCATATGAACCTATTAAAATTTCCAAAAAACACCAAAAATGCATTTAATTTTCTTCACTTTCCTGACTTTGACATCGTCTCAAATCTACAAATCTCAACTTAAAGTCATGAAAATTCACTATATAATTCTGTTATCTATCGAACTGCATACTCAGCTTCTTAAATTTCTTAAAATTCATTTTTGACTTTTTGGCCAGCTTTTGATGGTAAATGCCCCTTAGTGCCACGGTTAGATCTAGCAAATTTCATTCTGCTAAAGAAATATATTGGTTGTTTTGAGTTAATAATTTTATGTATATTGCATATTTAATACTCAAAAGATTATCAAATTTAATTACAAATATATGATAAAAGAACTGTTAGATAAAGTCGCGACGTCATTTAATAAATACATGTCTTCCTATATTATTGTGGTATCACAGTTTGTGAAAATCTTAAATCCGTATAAAAGTATAGGAATTAAGTACGTTTTAGCCGAACGTTTGGCAAAGGAAGTCGAATATACATATAATACCAAATAAATTTCACAGTATACTATTATAAAAAATTATTGAAAATTGAAAGAAGATTCATTGACAGTTTCTGCGGTAGCTTATTTGTAAATTACTAATAAAAGGAAAGATAGAATAACAAATACGTAATAAAAAATGACTTCGAAATTAGTATGTACATAACTGTAATACATAATTGATTTACATAAAGAGAATAAGAGAAAGAGTACTTATAAAAAGATTTATGTTGGCGATAGTCGACTTGAGTTCATGTTATATTTTTCACAACTGTAAACTCTACCAACGGTGATATTAATATGGTTGGACCACGTTGGCCGACCATTAAAGACAACACCCAGATTGGATGCTGATTCAACAAAGTTTATTTTATTCCCACTAATAATTATATCTGGCACAACAAATGCTCTCTTAGTTCAGGAAAGCAATAAACATTTAGATTTGGAGAAATCCATTGGCCTTAGCCAGGTATGTCGTTTATGTATATGTTACATATATGTATGTATATTAAAGTTATATTCAGATTTTCCAGCGAACATACATAATTTAAATACCAGTTTGTATTCTTTCAATTATTTATTCAAGATCTTTATCATTCAGTCCATAGAAATAATCATAAAACTTATATATATGCACAAAATAAAAAATATGCATATCTCATACGCTACCTCAAATAAGTGCCCGTACACCACACATTTTTACAATACACATATGTATATTTCAAAAACTAATTACAAAATCTTAATTTGTGCTTATAATAAATACAAAAATTTTATTTAAAGATTTAATTAATTCTTTATATAAAAAAAACCAGAAAACAATAAAGTTGTCCCTACAGCTTAGATAGATATTTGATTTCCTTCACTATTAGTAATATTTTCAAATGATTGCTCAAAAAATATTACACCCCGAGCAATAACTATTTGCCTGGTACCAGGATTGTACATGAGATATCCTTTGTATGCGGTTGATAACCAACAAATTAAAATTTTTCGCCTTTAGGTAAAAATTTGCTAGCCTTAGGCTTTGGATCTTTTTCAAAACCAATGCATCGCAATATGTTTTTAAATATGACACCGAAGATTTTCTACCATACCATTTTTCATAAGGTGTAACATCGTCGAGAACTTTAGTCGGAGCTCGATTCTCCGAGGTAAGTCGCAGTATCAATGGCTTCACCCCACAAACTTTATGGCAACCCAGACGACTACAAAAGGCATCTCACCATTTCAACAAGCGTTCTATTCGCCCTTTCCGAAACACTATTCTCTTGAGGAGAATAACCAACTGTTTGATGCACAATACCTTTCTTTAAAGCAAAATGCTGCTTGAGTTTACAATTAATAAACTCTTTGGCATTATCGCTGCGTAGCGTTTTAATTTTCGGAATGTCTGTTTCTCCGCGAGCACAGAAAAATTATTGAATGCATTAGAAGCATTCTTCAAAAAATATGTTGTTATATAACGAGAATAGTTATCGATGAAGGTCATAAAATAAGATGACCCACCGACAGATTTAACACCAATTGGCCCACATAAAGCTGTGTGTATCAATTCTTAACCACTTTTAATTTGAATACCTGTAGGATATATGTATTCATATACGGTGTAGCAGAAATTTTGTTCACAGTACATGTAAAACATTCAATACTGTTTGGCATTTTAACATTCATACCTTAAACCATGTTCTTTGAATTTAATTTGTTAAGATTGTTTACATTTATGTGACCAAATCGCTCATGCCTCCTTACAATATTTTCATGAATAGCCCCATTTATTTTTTCACAATTTTAACATTTTCAAAGTTTACAGTAAACATATCGTTTATAATATCAGCTGTAAAATAATTTCATTTCTTCTACTCCTCATCACAGATTTATTCTCGGCGAAATGAACAATATGGCCAGATTTAACTATTTTGTTTATTGATAACAAATTAGAATGCAATTGAGGTACATACCATACATTTCTTAATGTTAGCCTGCAAAACTTTGTTTTTATTTTAACATCACCAATTCCTTGAGCATAAATATTCTCACCAGGTGCTAAAATAATTTTTTGCTTTGATTCCGTTAACTTCTCAAAACACTCTTTGATTCTGCACATATGCGATGTCGCTCCGCTGTCGAATATCCCCAATTCTCTTAAGTCAATATTATTATCTATTATTGAACAAGCAAAGTCATCTTTTCGATCATGATCTTTACACTGAGATCTTATTTGTCCCTTTTTACCACATCGGTAACATTTAATGTTGCTGTTATTATATACATTACAGCTTAGATTTTTCTTTTCATTTATTTTAAATTGCATATGCTTATTATTATTTGCATTTCTGTTATTGCTGTTATTAGGAATACTTTTCTTATTTCTTTTAAAATTATTTCGCGAATTCTCCGCAGAAAAAGTTTCATTTGTTAAATTATTTTGCTACCTAATCAAGTAGACAGCAGATCATTATTTAACGTGATCCCAATTTCCTGCAAATTATCGACCGTACAACAAAAGTCATTGATTTGTGAAAAAAAATTTTCGCTTGCATTTAATTTAAAATGTAAAATTTTTTAAAATAAATTTACCTTTCTAGATGCGATCAAAAGCTTTTGACGAAGTACAATATTTTATATGAACTAATTCAGTTGTTTTAACACTGAGCGTTATTGTAGATATAACTTTTCTGTCATATACAAGCCATTTGACCTTCGTTGGTCGTTGTCCTAAAACTGCGTTATACATATCCAACGTTATTAGCAAGCTCTTCATTTGTGAGCATCATGTCGCTTAGTTTTCACCATTTAGTTTACCCTTTTTGCGACTTCTTAACATAGCAAAAACCAAAAACGACTCCAATCAGATGTAACCACACTTTTCCGATCGCTTACTTCTTCAAGTAAGCTCTAAATAGATATCTGATTTTCTGGGCCCATAACCTGTGTTATAATCTTTGTTCCAATAAATATAGCGTGAAATTCAAAATCTAAGATCTTCCGCTAAAAGTGAAAACACGAAGTTTTATTAATTCAACAACTTATGTATGTAAGTATACGAAATAATATGAAGTTTAAAACAGAGGGTGCTTTGCGTCACAGAATACACACAGAATCGATACCTTTGGCGTTTAATAAACGCTCAAAGCAGTAGCTTAACCTGCCAATTAGAGGGAGAACAAAATATTAAAATGTGTTAGAAGCAATAGATATACAGAGTGAAAACTGGCGGTTAAAGTAGAAAAACTAAATGTAAGCAAACATTTATTTTGTGTTAAAAAAGGGAAAATTTGGAATATTTTTTAATTTCTTCAATGAAAATTTTCAAGATTCTTAAATATTAATCGAAATGTGGGTAATTTTCGGTCATAATGAAAATAGTTTCTTGCACAAGAGGTAATTAAGAAGCTAAATATTACAAGATCAAAATAAGACGTACTGCTCATAAAAAATGTTTCTTGCTTAAAGATGCCAATATTTTTTAATTTCTTGAAAGGAAATGTTAAAAAGGTTATTGTTATTAGTTGTTTTTATTATTTATTGATAGTTTTAGACAAAAATTAAATTTTTTATTAACTCTCGCCAATATAAAAAACCCACCCCGAAAACTAAAAAAACGTAAATAAACAAAAAAGAGCTGTATTTAGAGAGGGACAGAAATACTTTTTGGTAATATTTTCTGTCCTTTTCGCAATGCTAGGTTAACTGTCAAAATCTCGATTCGATTCTGTGCTTTGTGTAATAAAAATTGAAAAAGAATGAACAATGAATGATCTACAATAATTTAGCGAAAGAAATAAAGTAATTCAATAACATAGAATACAGTGTTGCATTGTTAATAACAAAACTTAAGCAGCAAAAATAATTTTTTTCTAATTGGCATGATTGTTACTTTTTAAATTTTGCATTACCGTAACAACACCCATCACTGTTCTGAACAGCTGACTTCGTGTAAATGTCAGCATATGAAATTTTTGTTGTATTGCTCTCAGTTGTGCTCCCACAATCTTTATATGGCGTTGCCACTATCAAAAAAATTTTGTAACCAAAATTAAAATAAAAAATAACCAAATAAGGAATAAAATAACCAAAAATTTTTTTCTATATAAATGTATTTGTTTTTAAAGTTTAAAGTTAAAGTTTTAAAGTTCTTTTTTTATGGCTTATATCGCCATTAAAAGTCACTTGTATTTTTTGGTAATCCAAAGTTGATAATTCGTTAATAAGTAGTAATCGATGCAGGTTTGCAAAAATTTGTAGCTCTAATTTGTAGTTCATATATATTTCAATTTTATTGAGACTTTTAAGTAAGTTTACATAAGCAAAAATTGACAGATTACACTAAAGATAAAAAACTTAAAACTATAAAGTATTGTTCCAATAAACATTAACGACATAGTCACAAGCTTAGTTGAACATATAAGTATAATATTTTACTTCAATCGATAAACATGTAAGTTATATTGCTCAAAATATAATAAAAGATTACATTGCCTGAAGATTAGTCAAAAACAAGATCTTAAAATAATACGTAAAACTAAATAACAAATATACATAAAAACATAATAAACAATAGATAAATATTAGCCTCTATTCGATCCCGGACTTGCTTGTCCATAAAACTGTGGTAAACGGTATTCATTTGCTCTTATCAAGGCCTCAATATCCTCATGTAAAATTCCTATCGGTGATAGGTAAATATCATCCGACCAACTAATTTCGGATTGAACTCGAAGAACACTTGTCAACAATCGGTTCTGATGGCTCCCTAGACGATCTATGTATTTTCTAAGTAACGATAGTGCGTACAAGGAAAATGGTTTTACTCTGGCCTTTCTGTAAATAGTTGTATTCGAGAATTTTTTCACAAAATTTTCATAATTTGCATTTACGCAGAGTCTCAGACAGCTCCGTTCCAAAATTTCTAGCTCCCTCATTACTGTTGGCGAGACTGAGAACCATATGGAAAATCCATAAAGCATTGTAGAACGGATACACACCTTGTAAATTAAAAGTTTGCACCTCTGACTCAAATGTCGATTCACCAATAATTTCGAAAACATGCCCTTAATACGAATGCCCTTATCTCTGGCAATTCAGCCATGTTGATTAAATTTAAATAACTTATTCATAGTTACCCAAGGTACTTTATTTGATTCTTGAAAGGAATATTCGAACCCCGAAGAGAGAAATTCAGTGTTTTACTCTTTTTAACCACATCATGGGGGCCTTTACCCGATGCATTTCGAAAGCATATGGCCTCTGACTTCGCTGTGTTTATTCTGATGCCCCAATTCTGGTAGAAATCATCAATTATTAAAAAGTGATTTCTCACTAATTCCATTGCCTTCTCTGGGTCCGAGTTGTGAGCGTAAATAAAAGAATCATCCGCATATAATATACTTTTCGAGCCATTATATACATGCGGAAAATCATAAACTAAGGTACTATACAGTAGTGGGGCCAAAATTGCCCCCTGTGGTACACCGCATAAAATATTCCCTGTGTCCGATCTTGTGTCGTTAATCTCCACAAAAAATTTCCTATTTTCAAAATAGCTCTCAAGGTAAATTCAATACGGTAACCGCAGCTCTACAACAATGCAAAAACAACACGCATTTTGTTTTTGTTAAACCTCCATTTGGATGTCAAAATAGGAAGAAGAAAAAAAATGAACAACAACACGCACACGTACAACAAACACACACAAAAACAACAAAATTTTGACATTAACAAAGTGCTCAACTGTTTAGATGATCCCACCGGTTACATAAATTCGCCATGATTGCTCTTAAGCAGTTTTACAATAAAAACGTCGCATCGTAATTGAATGAGCTTATAAAGAATACCGAAATGATATGTTCTAGTTCATATATAAAAAATGTGTAATCAGATGTTTAACTTACAACACCCTGTTGAGTTTGTACTTTTGTACTATTATTACACACTTTTACTGTACTATCAATTGAACGTTATAAAGAAATAAAACGCTTTCCTAACGATTGCAAAGTTTATAATGCAAATTTTCAAATAAAATTAAAGAAGTGATTGCTGTATTAACGATAATAAAAAAAATTAACCAAAATGATGAATAAATACACATTTACACATTAGAAAAAAAAATAACCAAATTTGGTTAAAAATAACCAAAACGGCAACACTGTTTGTAAACAACACTCACGTAGAAGCTACATATTATTCAAGTTGAGTTTAGTGATTTTTTGTTGTCTTTTCGTAGTTTTCGCTTAATTGCTTCGTCTATTAATTTTTATGCTAAATTTGATTTCTAAGCGTTAAAATTTATTTGGATTTTTAACACACCTGAAAATGGAAAAGTGGATATTTGACGGATTAAAATAACTTAATAATATCGGGTTATCCATTTCGTGGTTTCAAAAGTAAACGCAAATAAAACACATATAAAATATTTTTTTCATGATATTTCTTTTTTATTGTAAAGTTTGAACGTTGCCATTATCTGTGAAACACTACATCATTAAAATGACCTCCACGCGAAGTGTGTAATTTTCGACCACTTTTTGACACATATTGGGCGGTATCTCAGCCATAACTTGACGAATGTTGGTTTTTAAGTGCTCAAGAGTTGAAGGTTTATCTGCATAAACACGGTCTTTCGCGTAGCCCCACAAAAAAGTCTAATGATGTCAAATCGCATGATCGTGGTGGCCAGTTGATATCGCCATGAAGAGAAATTACGTGGTCAGGAAATATCTCTTGCAATAAAGCCATATTCGCTCGAGTTGTGTGGCATGTGGCACCGTCTTGTTGAAACCACATATTCTCCACGTCGTATTCTTCAATAGCAGGCAAAAAAAACTCGGTTATCATATGACCATAACGCTCCGAATTGACGGTGACAGTCGTTCCATCGTCGTTTTCGAAGAAGTAAGGTCCAATCAATGGCCTCTCTCCACTCCAGTCTCTTCAAATTTCTTCACAATTTTGCCAATTGCTTGCGTAGTTGGACGACTATGTAAACCATAATCTCCTCTTAAAGCACGATACGTGGCTGTGGCAGAATCACCATTTTTGTAGTAGATTTTGATAATTTTTATGCGTTGTGTGATAGTTAAGCGATCCATTTTCGTCAATGTCAGACTTTCAACTGAAAAGAAAAAAATTGGTTTCACAACTTAATTTGACAGATGTCGAATTCCAGTCCCATACTTTTGAAACCACGAAATGGATAGCCCTTTATTTGCCAACATTATTTTGAATAAAGAAAACCCAATTTTAAACAAATTTAAATTTACGTTTTATTGGTTTTCTTATATTAAAATTCCTATAAACAATTCGGTCCTATTATTAATATTCTTACAGTAATATATCCAGTTTAATAATTTTCACTTGCTTTTTGGTATAGAAACCATTCGAAATTAATTGTATATTATCTACCGTCTGAGCACCACCACGCGAAGTCAAGTAGTAATAGATGATTTTATTAAAAAATATATTGCATTAGAAAAGCCGTGGCGTTAATCCGAAATGCTTCCTGATGATAAATTCTATTACAAAATACATATTTTACAGTTACTTAAATTTAAGCCTTTTTCCCAGTGGTAGCAACTTTTCCCACTCCCCCCGCAATATGGTAAGAAGGTTCTTCATGGGAAGCCCCATCCAAAACCACAAGCTTGGCTACAGGCCTTTCTAAAATTCCATTTGATGTTAATATTCCGGCAGTTCTGACTTACCCATCTTATGCCATCCTTGTTTCAAATGCCTTTCGTTTTGGCCAACTATTTCTTGAAAAGGAAGGATCAACTATTTTAATCAAGTCCCCCTGACATATTACATTTTACTTTTCATGCGACTTAGATCTTAGACATATAAGATAGAGTTGACCTCAATGCCAACCGGCAAAAATTTCAATGTCCTAGGTGTCCTGGTTCAAGAGCTACAGGATGTGGCGTATAGGCAACTTTGGGCAATGGTGTTATAAATTTAAATACAAATTGATTTTTTCAAATGCGGTTAATTTCAATTTATGTATGGTAGGACACAAAACAATGTGTTTGAGGATTGTAGCACAAGTGCACATTGCATTTACATACATACTTCCATACATAATTGTCCATCACGGCCTAGCTTCTCACACCACTCATGTTGTATGCGTTAATTTTATGCGTGAATGGCGGGATCTCCGAACGACCGATTTTTGAGAAACTTTCAATGCAGGTTTATTTACTCTCAGAGTTTTTGCCAGAAATCTACTAAGAGGAAGGCGCCGAAGAAAAATTTTTTCTATATTTCGTTTTGATGTCTGACCTGGGGCTTCAACCCGGGCATTTCGTCTAATAAGCATACACACTACCTACTAGGCTACGGCGGCTTCGAAGATACCAGTCTTACGTTGGGCTTATTGATCACATTTACTGCATTTACAGCTTGGAATCCCAGTGTTGCATAGTTTACATCTGCTCCTTGTTCCCCGTTCTGGCCAATAGTAGGGAATTTGCAGGCACTGCAAGATATGCTCTTTTATAGGGGTTTGATTCAGAACCCGCAGAAGGGGCTGGTGATAACGGAGTCGATAAAGAAGGTGATGAAGTTCCTGAATTTATTGTCAAAAGGTGTGATGATGGACGACCTCTCTTTTCTGCGACAACTAAACTTTTGCGTTCAAAAGCTAGCTGTTTACTAAACTCGAATTAGTTCACCAGTACACTAGAATGCGCATACAAAAATAAGTTACAATAGACCAATGTTGCATATACGCAACACTACATATACAAAATTATTACAGACAAACTAAATAATATTTTCATGCTGGTTTTTTTTTAAATTACTCCCTAACCTTTCATTATTTATTTGTTTAACTTGGTTTTAGGGTGAATTAATTATATTAATGTTTTTTGGCGTTTTTTTAAAACATCTGCAAATATAAGTTTGAACTGCTTCTGGTAGCAAAAGTTGATTGATTACGCGTGAAAGTTATTGTGCTATGGCTAATGTTATGTAGAGATTTAAATATAAAAAGAAGTAATTGCTTTTTATATATTCCGTTTATAGGTAATATACATATTTTTGGTAATTTCCTGATATAATCTTAAGGTAGGGTACCTACGGGGAAGGTTGTAGACATTTTTGAGTGCTTTATTTTATATTCTTTAAAGAGATTGCAGCTCCATACTATTCCATTCCAATCCATTACATGGATTTAATGCCTCATATATGTATAATCAGTTTTGTTTTTTTTGTTTATTAAATTTGTACAAAAGTCCAATTACTGGAGATATTTTGATTTAATATCTTTATATCTTTGCAAAGTCACACCAAATATTTCATTTTGCTTAAAAAAATTCTTCTCCATCTACGAAAAGACTAAATTTTGGTCCATTAGGGTTTATATGTCGTTTAAAACTCATAACTTGGGTTTTTGATGAATTAAGATTTAATTTCTTTACCTCTCTCTTTCCATATACACTTTTAAAACGGTTTCATGTTTGTAAGAGTAAAATAGTGAGATGACATCGGCATGCATATACAGTTTTCCAAAAAGCTCAAGGTTATTGATGTCATTAATCAGCGTTGCCGTTTTGGTCCAATTGGACCAAAATTGGTAGTTTTTATTTAAAAATGCTACGATTGGTAGTTTGGTTGGTTTGTTCAAATTTCATTTATTTTTTGGTAGGAAAATACAATTAATATCTGTAAGATTTAAAGTTGGGAGTATTATTTATTTTTAGGTCTCAAAACGAAAATCAAATGTTTAAGTAAGAAAATATTGATGGCTTAAAAACATTGCTAAATAGTGAAACAGTTATGCTTGAAAAAAATTACCTAATGATAGAGAACAACTTTGTAGAGGTATTTATAGTTTCTTTTCCAATAGTCCAAAAAGAATTACAGAATTCAATGAATTTCAAGATTATTGTTCCGTAAGGCCCCATAAAATTTTAGACTTTTGTTCAAAAAGATGGCTTTCATTAGAAGATGTAATTTCTAGAATCATCGAATAATGGGATATTCTAAGACTTTATTTTATTTCATGTCCATTTGAAGTTAATGGCATTCGATCAGCAGTATTAGCAAATTCAATGGGAACCAACATTAAAACTTATTTCCTGTTCTTATCATATATTTTACCAACAATAAACGCGTTAAATAAAGAATTTCAATCAGAAAGCTCTAGACTTTATACGAATATTAAATTGAATTAATTAAATTTTCTATTAATTCTGAGTAATTCTTTTAATAAAAGCGAATCCCTTGACGTAAATTTTCTTGACAAAACTAACCATGTAGATATAAATACAGTTTTTGTAGATACCACAGCCGAAGTATTTTTGGAAAATAATTTAGATCAGAAAGATATAGTGGAAATTAAATCAAATATTCAACAATTTTATATAGAATATTTAAACCAAATTAAAATAAGATTTGACTTTGGAAGAGAAGATGTAAAATTACATACATACATAATTGGCCATTACAACCCTTCAGTCAGGATTACGGCCTAGCTTCTCACACCGCCCATGTTGTGTGCCTTAATTTTATATTTGAGTGGCGGGACCTACAGTTTAACGTCGACTTCGAACGTCAGATTTTTTGAGAAACTTTTCATGACAATTTTTACTCTCAGAGTTTTTGCCAGAAATCTGCTGAGAAGAAGTCGCCGAAGAAATATTTTCATATTTTCTTTTTGATGTCTGACCTGGGATTCGAACTCGGGCCTTTCGTCTAATAAGCCAACACACTACCCACTAGACCACGGCGGCTTCAAAATTTGCTACAAATAATAACACCCAGAAATGTTCTTTTCAAAGAAGAAATAAATATCTTGCCCTTGATACAGAAATTTAAGAATTTAGTGGATTTTGATCCAGATAAAATCCTAATGCAATGGAACTTACTTCGATTAAGTGATATGTCCTTAGATATAACACTTAGCATAAATGAATTTTGGGACAATGTAAGCACATTTAAAAATGCTTTAAATGAATTTTATTATGGTGATTTATGTAATTTTATTTTTAATTTGCTTTCTCTTCCACATAGTTCTGCAGCTGCAGAACGAAAATTTTCACAATTAAGTTTAATAAAAACAAAACTAAGAAATAAGTTAGGTAAAAGCACAATAAACAACATAATGACATGTAAAGAAGTTCCATGCAAGTCTAAACCGCATTATGTGTGGTCTGCAAAAAAAGATCTCAATGATACCTTAATATAAATATAATTTTTGTTTTGTTAGCATATTAAACATTTTTAAATAAATTATTTATGTTTATTTTATATATATGTGATATATATGAAATTCTTTTGTTAATTTTAGCAATAAAACGTTAATTTTAGATTATTTTGGTAGGTTTTGGAAAGAATATTGGTAGGGAAAAATTTTTCTTTGTGGCAACGCTGTCATTAATGTAAATTGCAAATAAATGTTTAGTTCGGCTCCTTTAACACCATAGAATTGAAGCTTTTTAAACATTATATCATGATCGATAAGATCAAAGCTTTTGAAAGATTGAAAATACCACCAACAGCATTATATTCTTCGTCCAGTCCTCGACATATGAAATATTACAGCATCTTCAGTACCGCTACCCTTTCTAATCAAAACTGCCAATCATACAGTACGTACATTATTATTTTCTAGATATGTTGTGAATTAGTTTCTCAAAAAATTTGATGCATTATAGGCAATGGGTCTATACATATCTTCTTTATGCGCATTAACAGCTTTTGGTATTGCAACTATTTTCGATATCTTTAAAATATTTGGATATTCCGATGTTAAAATAACATTATTAAATAAGTGTAATAAAAATGGTCTGATTCCATTATTTAAATTTTTCGTCGACAAGCTGACATGACCAGGGGATTTACTATTTGGAAGGTTATACGTATATGATTTCAGATATTTCTTCAGTTGTGCTTCTGAAATTAAAAGTCTTATTACAGTTGCTTAGAGTTCGTAGTCCATTACGTGAATCCGCGGGAGAATAATCAGTTTGTTCTTTCATGGTTTTTGGGAATTTATATAAAGTATTGGTTTAAGCGCTCACATTTTATAGCATCCTCCATTATTATTTCGCCATTTGAATATTTTAAATTTACTTTGGTTTTAGCACTCCTTCCTAGACTCCATCTCCAACACTTTTCAGAATCTTTGCTGAATGCTGACTAAGTTATGATATCATGAGATCATAACATCGATTCATTGATTCCTTATAAGCAACTTTAATAACTTTACTTATTCTTTTTTGGCTGTTTAGTACATTCGCATCATTTGGGTTTCTCCTTCTTTGTTTTAAAATTCTTCTTTTGAATTTTGCGCAAATTTTCATTAATCCAAGGTGCTGTTTGTTCATTTAATGATGTTTTTCTTTTTATCGCAGTCCTAAAATTTTTATTTCCATCTGACAGACATTTTATCAAATTAGACGCATCAATTACACATATAATTTAAAAAACATTCGTTAAGTTTGTTATAGTTACATTTATTTTGTACAAATTCAGTGTAATCACAATTTTGTAGGTTCTTTTTAACTTTACAAGAGATGATATTGTGATCACAAAATTCACATTTAATAGCATCTATAAATAAGGAATGGGAGAGATTTGTAAAAGCCTTGTCTATAGATGTAGCAGATACTGGACGTGTAATTAAAGTATGCCAATACATATAATAACTTTTAAGCAAATTCAGAAAAGTATTAGCCACTTCATTCAATAAATCAATATTTGAATCCCCAACAAAAATACAATAGTCTCTACCTTATAACTCAGTGAATAGAATTATATCCAGGTATATTATAAATTGATGATAGCGTTGAATGAAATCATGTTTCCTGAATTGCAATTATATTTGGTAATTGTGGAATATTTACAATTAATATTTTAACTTGATTAAATTTGTCAATTGACGAAATGCTTCTAAGGTTTACAGATATAATATTTAGATATGGGAAATTTATTTGTTTTAAATATTCGGTGAAGCCGCCGTAGTGTAGTAGGTAGTGTGTTGGTCAGACATCAAAACGAAATATGAAAAAAAAATATTTCTTCGGCGACTTCCTCTCAGCAGATTTCTGGCAAAAACTCTGAGAGTAAATAAACATGCAATGAAAAAGTTTCTCAAAAATCCATCGTTCGGAGCCGACGTTAAACTGTAGGTCCCGCCACTCATGTATAAAATTAACGCACACAACATGAGTGGCGTGGAAAGCTAGGCCGTAATCCAGACTGAAGGGTTATAATGGCCAATTATTTAAGTGACATATGCATACCATAATTCATTTACTATTGTAATATGAATCTAAAATAAACGTTTCTTATTCTTTGTGTTGCTACATTCCTATTTTCTTAAGTTGAAAATTTAAAGAAACTAAACACTTTGCTAATGCCAGCATATTTTTATGAGAACGTTTATAACATGAATTATTATTAAAAGAAAAAACATTCTTTTTTAGACTTAATGCAAAATAAGCATTCTTTTTGTAAGAACCTTTATAACGTTAATCATATATAAAATGTTTTTAATAAATAAAGAATTTAGTTTACGAAAAATACTCAAAGTACAAACACTGTATTTTATTGGCGCAGTCGGTAGGATCTGTGAAAAAGATCCTTAAACGAGCCTCAACGTTTAATAACTTAAGAAAATAAAAATTTAAAAGATTTTATATTGTTAATACCAAAACGAAAAGTGTGTTTTTGTGTTTGTTATAAAATTTGTGTTGAACAAACAGAAGAAAAAGAAAATATAAATAAAACTTTTTTCATCGACCTATGGATGAAGTGCTCCGTAATTTAGAGCAACTATCAATTAACAATAGAAGAGAAAGTGCTAATAGTGATAACGATAACAACAGTGCAAACAACAATATGGATCACCAAAAGAACTTTATCACCCAAAACATGAAATTAGTCCATCCTTCCATTGGGGAACGAGACAAATTGTGCATCTACATTAATAGCATAGAAAGTATACTACCCAACATTGCGGTTTTGCCTAGAGATGACAGGATCTTATTCTTCAATTGCATTGACGGAGAAGCCCCAAATTTAATCAGAAGAGAACAACCAGAGGACTGGAGCGGATTGAAGCGACTACTGATACAAGAGTACGGTGAGCAACAACCGATTCCAACACTAATTTTAAAATTAAGTAATATTATGTTTAAGGGTAACTTAAGAAAATTGTGCGATGAAATTAACATTAGCTTGTGTAGAATACACGATACAATTAGATTAAGTGATAAAAGTAATGAAACAAAAAAACATTTTATAAGAATGAAGCTAACTCTCAAGCTTTAAGAATACTGAAAAAAGAACTACTGAATCATTTAACCGCTCTCGTTAATGCGAATTTAGCAGCAGATTCTAAATCGGCGGTAGATATTCTCAGACGAAATAATGAACTAGATGACAGACACTTTGAACGAAGATCGACAAAATTACTCAAAACCGATCATTCCCGCCATTATCCTCAGGTAGTGGACAACGAATATAGAAACATATATACCCCAAATCGGAGTAGAAACAATTTTAATTTAATTTTTAATTACCCAAATTTTATGAATAACAGCAATAAAAACTTTCAGAGTAATTAAAGAAATAACGGACAAAATATTAACACACACAGTAACAATAATAACCCAAACAATAATAACTTTAACAATAATAACAGATTTCCCAATAATTCACGTCCTTTCAAACTCCAAAGAATAAATGACTCAGTTCAATCTCGTATTAGGCGTTTTGGCCCTGCCGAACCCATGGAGGTCGAAAATTTTCACTTAGCGGTCTCAAACCCCTTCCCATCATCTCAATAATAATACAAGGCAAAGCTTATAAGTTCTTGGTTGATACGGGATCATCAATCAGCCTTCTTCGCCCGGACGCTTTGCCCCTTTCTCCAAATAGAGTAGATTCCGTTTGCATTAGAACAGCCACTGGGGACATAGTTCTTAATGAGACCTTAGAACTTTTTAGTCCCATAACAAGAGTTAGATTAATGTTTTATGCGTATAGGTTTAGTAACAATTATGAGGGCCTTCTAGGCTTTGATAATTTAAGAAAATTTAAAGCAAAACTGAATGTTCCATAGGGATTTCTTTTTGAACGAAAATCAAGAAGAAAAAGAAGATATAAAAAACCTCGCAGTTAATAAAAAAATATTAACCCTGATTCACAGCTCAATCAGCCTGTGTATAAAAAATTCGGAGTGGTGGATTTGATACCCCACAGAATGGCCATCCAAAATTCTTGAATTGTATTGATCGCGCATACAAAACTTCGAAATTTAAATTCGATCACCTCAGTCAAGAGGAATTCATAAGCTTAAAAGTGTTGTTACAGAAATACGACAGAATTTTTTATAAGGAAGGAGATAAATTAACCTTTACTAATGTTGTCAAACATAAAATCAACACTATCCATGAAGATCCAATATATTGCAAAACGTATCGTTACCCTCAGATCCATAGGGACGAGTTTAATAGACAAATTCGGGAAATGTTGGACCAGAATATTATATGCCACAGCCAGTGTCCTTATAATGCACCAATCTGGGTTGTACCTAAGAAACTCGATTCGACTGGTAAACAAAAATGGCGCATCGTTGTCGATTATCGAAAACTAAATGATATAACAATTAGTGATAAATATCCAATTCCGGTTATGGATGACATCTTAGATAAATTGGGTAGGTGTTTATATTTCACTACCCTCGATCGTTTCATCAGATCGAAATGGAACCTTCTGATTGAAAAAAGACAGCATTTTCCACACAAAATGGGCATTATGAGTTTTTGAGAATGCCATTTGGCCTTAAAAACGCGCCCTCAACTTTCCAACGATTGATGAACACAATCTTGGGAGACCTTGTGGGAAAAGAATGCTTGGTCTACCTGGACGACATCATTGTCTTTAATACTTCTCTCCAGGAGCATATCAGCTCAATAGAGAAGGTGTTCAGGAAGCTTTCGGATGCCAATTTGAAGGTAGAACTTGATAAAAGCGAATTTTTAAAAAGGGAAACCACCTTTTTAGGACATATCATCACACCTGATGGTATAAAGCCCAACCCTGACAAGGTTAAAGCCATCTTAGAATATCCAATTCCTTGAACTGAAAAGGAAATTAAACGATTTTTGGGATTGGCCGGATTTTATAGGAAATTTATCCAAAATTTTTCCAAAATAACAAAACCGTTAACACATTGCAAGGAAATAAAATTAACCCAACAGATAAAAATTATATTGATGCAGTCGATACTATTAGGCTCTTGATCGCTAATGAACCAATCTTGGGCTTCCCAGACTATGAGAAGCAATAAACTCTGACAACAGATGCTTCTAACTCTGCCCTTGGTGCCGTTCTTAGTCAGAGCGGACACCCAATTTGGTTTGCCAGCCGCACTCTAAACGAGCATGAATTAAATTATTCTGCTACTGAGAAAGAGTTACTGGCCATTGTGTGGGCAACAAAGTATTTCCGCCCCTATTTGTACGGCAGAAGATTCCTGATCAACAGCGATCATAAACCATTACAGTGGTTACAAAACCTCAAAGAGCCAAACCAGAAGCTTCAGAGGTGGAAAATAAAATTGATTTCGAAATCAAACATATTCCCGGAAGGGAAAATCATGTCGCAGACGCACTATCTCGTGCAAGAAAAGAGAATTGTAACTTCAATGAAGAAATTGAAGACAACGGTGGTGAGCCAGCCGATGAGGCTAACGGAGCGGAGGACATTTCATCTGTAGCCGCAACAATTCAATCGGCTGATGAAGATAATTCATCATATATATCAATAACTGAAAAGCCCTTAAATGTGTTTAAGAATCAGATCAAACTTATCAGAGGGAATCGAAATGGAGTCTTAGCAGAGAAAGTGTTTTCCAATCACGTTACAACGATTGTTTATACGGATCTGGACACCGAATCAATTAAGGACGTAATTAAAACATATTTAATAAAAAAATAACCCTTTACATGCAGAACGACAGTGATTTCATTGAATTTCAGAGAGTTTATGTTCAGATTGTTTTGAATAAGAAAAACAGGGTTCTAAGATCGACCAAACTTCTGGAAAATTTGACTAGTTACCCTGATTTTAAGACAAAAATTTTAGAAATTCATTTGAACGGTTTACATTAGGGTATAGAAAAAATAGTCAGGGCATTTGAGACAAAATATTATTTCCCGAACTATTTTAGGGAAATATCTCGTATTATAAACGAGTGTGAACTTTGTAACCGTTGTAAGGCGGAGCACATAGATTACAAATTGCCATTTAAAATCACACCTCCTGTGATAGACTTTTGGCAATGGAATAAAGAATGCTATCTAACTTGTATAGATTTGTTTTTAAAATTTGCCACAGCTGAACCAGTAAAGTCATTAAACTGGATCGAAACCAAGAAAGTTCTTTTAAAAATATTTAACACAATGGGTCCTCCAAAGGTTTTGAAGATAGACCAAGATCAAGGAATGAACAGGTATTTCTGATATTGAACGTTTACGCAAAACACTTAATGAAAAGCTTAGAATTATTAACACTTCAAATGACAAGGAATTAATTTACATGCAAATTAAGCAAACAATCTTTACGTATAATCATACCATAGTTCATTCTACTACAGGAGAGACACCGTATAATATATTTTTTAATAAACTCCAACCTCAAAGAAATCCGCAGGAAGTTAAAGAAAACAGAAATTAATGTGACTAGGGTAGAAAAAGCAATAGATTCTAGGTACTTGAACGCGGATAATTTAAGAAAACGATTAAAATAGGTCGAAAACCCATTCAAGAGGGTCACAGTCGTACGGGCCGAGGAAGATAATGAGCATTATATTGTTAAGTGCAGGAGTAGGACCGTTAGAAAATATAAGTCGCAGTTTAAAAGAAAGAAGGATCATGTTCAAAACTAACAGGAATCAATTTTATTTTTTTTTTATTTTATTTATTAATGCCATTTTTTCCAAAGCCTGGAAGCTCTTGAAAGTGCAGACCTTGCGCTGACCAACTTCCTCCTTTTCTCTGATTTTGGTGGAACTTGGTTAGTACAGGGCCTGCGTTCACCCGTGGCATCACAACGGGCCGCTATGCGTGCTCAAGTGAGCTTTGTGATATCAAAGCTACCACTCCGACCTAACCTAACCTAAGCTCTTGAAAATTGTCTTGTTGCTGCTTATCTCAGTGAATACAGGAGTCGGTGGCCAGACGATCGAAATAAACAGCATAGAAAATGACTATGGCTTCGCAGTTGTCGAGCAGGGTACCTTAGATTACCCAATAGAGTACAAGTATCATATTTTGACTGTTAACAAAACTTATCTTGATCTGAGTTATGACACCCTTATCGAACACTACAATTCAGAGGAATACTACCAAACGGACACAGTTAGAAAATACCTTACATTAGCGTTTAAAGAGAAACAAATATTTTCAGTTAGACATAAACGTGGACTGGCAAATGTGGTGGGCGACGGTTTATAGTTTCTTTTTGGGGCTATGAACGAGGATGATATAAGGGAGATAGAGAGCAAGTTTGATGACTTAAAAGCGAACATAATAACAACCAACGAATTCAACGAACTGATAGATCACGTGAACAATGAAAGTAGACTATTGCACGAACTGGAGTCAGACGTGTCAAGGGTACAGAATAAGATCACGGAAAGAATCTGCACAGACATATTTTTGGACAATGTAAAAAGATACCTGGAACATATCGAGGATATCCAATTAGCAATGTAGTTAGCTAGACTGGGCATTATAAGTCCAAAACTAATCGATTGGCAGACTTTGACGAATTTAACCATGCTGCAGTTCGAAAACATAAAAACTTCAATTTGGCAGAAGGGAAATTTAATTTATTTCATACTTTCTATTCCTGTTGAATTCGATAAATATAAAAGAATAAAGATTATCCCAATGCCAGATGAAAACAACGATGGTTGGTGCTAGACGAAAAAATAGACTATGTAGCCAATCATAATGTTGTCTACCAATTGCTAGATTATAAGGTAATAACAATAGGAGATGAAAGTGTCAGAAATTTAATAAATAATAATAAAACTAACTGTCAATATAAAGAAAGTAAAGAATCAAACTTTTTGTATTTTGTCGAACCAAATATAATAGTTACAAAGAAACAGAAATAAATCAGAATTGTAATGATTTGAATATAAAAATAAAAAGAAATAATATCATAAGATTGAATAATTGTAAAGTAAAAATTGGTAATTTTCAAGTCATTGTGAAGCAAAAAATAGAAGAGCAAAACATACTACCTGCTGTAAAAGATGTAGAAAATTTGATAAAGGAAAATGTATCGTTGCCAAAGTTGCAGAAGCATATAGATATTATAAATACTAAAACTAACAACTATTCTATAAGTCTATTTACTTTTGTTTTAATAATATTACTAGTAATTATAGGCTTATGCATTAAATTTAAGAAGAATGTCTTTATAAAAGAACAAACTAATAAAGAAAATGTCAATGAGGACATCGACTTATCTAAAGGAAGGAGGAGTGACATATGCATACCATAATTCATTTACTATTGTAATATGAGTCTAAAATAAACGTTTCTTATTCTTTGTTGAAGTTGAAAATTGTTGTTGAAGTTGAAAATTAAAAGAAACTAAACACTTTGTAATGTCAGCATATTTTTATGAGAACGTTTATAACATGAATTATTATTAAAAGAAAAAAACATTCTTTTTTAGACTTAATGCAAAATCAGCATTCTTTTTGTAAGAACCTTTATAACGTTAATCATATATAAAATGTTTTTAATAAATAAAGAATTTAGTTTACGAAAAAGACTCAAAGTACAACAACTGTATTTTATTTGTATGTATGTATATGAAATATTCGGTGAAATTTTCAAATTTAGAAAAATATTGTTTACACAGGCTTCCGATGGTTTTCCCCTTAAAAAAACTAATTAGCAATTTGGATACGTATTAGGTACTAAGCTACAAAAAAATACTAAAAAAACTGGTACTACTAGTGTTCATTTTCAATTTCTTTAATAACGGTATATGCTAATAGTACTAATGATATTTACATATTCATTTACCAAAAAAAGTCACCCTTTGCCGCGATTAAAATCATATTACGATTTACATTTATAGACTGTGTCGATATTTTTGTGATTTTTATGTGAAAATAAACAAGGCAAATGGCTTCTCGCAAATGTAGTAATTCTGCAGATAACTTCTGTTACATATGTGGAAGTTATGTAATACGGAAACAATTATAAATTATTTCTAAGTCTATCAAGGAATTAGAAAAAAGTTATTTTAAAATCAAGATAAAAACCAACACAAAAAATTGGTGCCGCATAAGATGTGTTCTACTTGTGTTCGTGAACTACGTAAATGGTCACGGAGAGATAAACATACTTTTATTTTGAAAACTCAAATGGTTTGGATGGCACCGCAAAACCATATAGGCGATTGTTACTTTTGCTGTACAAACACAAAAGACTTTAATGGTAAAAATAAAACCCTAGTTCGATAAAGATAAATGCATAAAGTGTAAAATTTGGTACTCTGTATTGCTCACGCAAATGCTTTCGCAGAATAATTTTAAAAAGAAGCAACACTGGCACCGCAAAATAAAAAATAGCGAAAAATGACTAAGGGCCATTATTACGATTTCCCGTTAAGTTGCGTTTAGTTAGTACAGGTAACTTTAGCTGAAGTGAACTTTAAAGTCACCTTTAACTTCTTGTAGTTATTACAACCTAATAATAAAATAAAGTTAACTGTTTTCAAAAATATGGCAGTGCCGGAACAATGCTCAAGTTTTGGAAGTTTAAACATAAACTTAACTTTAAAAGTTACTGGTAGGATGATCCTCCCTTTAGCATAACGGTCACTTCTACCTTATTGTCCAATTATAATAACGAAAAACAATTTATCTGCTTGTAAAAATCCTGCCTTTAGTTAACGGCAAGTTGTAACAACGGCCCTAAATGAAATAACAAAACTTTCAAACAAAAACCTTGTAAGCAAATTTTTTGTACAATTCGTGTTGTTCGTTAAAAATAAAATAACAGAAAATAAATAGTAATCGATAACGTTATGGTTTGAAGAACATGAATAGCAATACAAACAACGGTAATCAAACATCTAACGTAAAGGACATAAGGAATAATATTAGAAATTAGTAGTCGCCGTAGTCTAGTAGATAGTGTGTTCGCTTATTAGACGTAAAGCCACGGTTCAAACTCCAGATCAGATATCAGAACGAAATATGAAATAATATTTCTTCGGCGACTTCCACTCAGCAGATTGCTGGCAAAGACTCTGAGAGTAAAGGAGTTTTGCAAAAAACATAAGGTGAGGCGGGGGATATAATTCGCTCGTGCCCCTTGACGAATGACAGTTTCGACATGGCTTGTTAGAACCTCGTCGATCGTTACCAGTTAATTCTCAATTGAAAGCTCTTTTCAACCTAGATTCTATATCCAAAGAATCTGGCCACTCTATAAAAAGTTTACAACGGACAATTAATGATTGCATATCAAATTTGTCGTAGTTTGAAATTGATACTCGATATTGGGACATAATTTTCGTATATATTTGCTCCACAAAATTACCCGAACACACCGTTGAACTTTGGGAGCAATCTTATGGCTCTTGCTCTGATTTACCCAAATGGAGAAAGATGGACGAGTTCTTGACGGCCAAATATCGAACGTTAAATATTACAGGACAATTTTACCCTATTCGTCTGTGTTGTGATTTTCTGTCGGTTAGTGAACGCTTAGTATCTCTAAAAAAGTTTGTATTATTAGGGTCTCCTATTGACGTTTAAATTGACGACGGAAGCGTATGGTGTGCTCATGCTCGTTAGGGAAGTGTGCTGAATTTGATGTACCTGATCTCCCGGTAAGATTTTAAATATACCCTCATGGATTTGCTATTGGATAGAAAGTATACTCCCAGATAATGCTCTCTGGAGTTCGTAAAGACTTTAAAAACCCACCGATGGGCCAAAGATTTGTAATCGATGGGATGGTGGTTGGCAAAATACGTCAGTCATATTTGTTACCCTTTAAGGTCTTATCCCCCAAAGGACTTGAGCCTTGGTCCATCTAGTAAGAGTGCGTTTGCTCAAAATTCAAGATCGGATTATTACTGGGCCAAAGATTAGAACCTAATACGAGAAAGTTATTGGGGAATACCTTTCCCTAGACCACACACTGGAAATCGACCACGACTCTATTTTATTCTCTCCCAACCCTGTTATATGTTTTGGTTTTTTTTTTGCCATCCAAACACTAAAACTCTGGGTTTACGTTGGAATGCGAGCCTTAATACATTTTGCTTCAGTCCAGCTCCATTCACAAAACGTTCTTTCTTGTATTTGACCCCGTTGGGAAATCGGCATCTAGAATCGACGAATGTTAGAAACCCATCACATTTAAGAGATGGTTTGAGTTTGTCGATAATTACTCGTACATCGAAAGGATTAACATTTCCCGTTGGGTTAATTTTAACCCTCAGTGTGTAGTACAACTACATGCAGTTTGTGATGCTTCTGATAAAGCATATGCTGCCGCTCTGTATAGTCCTAACCCGTCTGATGAATTTATCACCCACTTCCACGTAGCCAAAGTAAAAGTTGTGCCTATGGCAGTGTAAACTTTTGGCTGTTTAGAGCTCTGCGCTGCAACTCTATCGACAAAAAATTATATTTGCACTTTGAAAGAAACTGAATCTTACCAGATCAGAAGCCTTTGTGGCACAGATTCGACTATCGATCTGTCCTGGCTTCCAAAAACCCCCGTGGCATTGGCCACCTTTTGCGGCAAATAGATTATCGTGGACCAAGTAGTCACTGACAATTGCAATCACGTGGAATCTCTATAAAAGATTAATACCCTATGATGACCGTTTTTATGCGTCAGAAAACCTATCAAAGACCTTTGTTGTCGTAGATTTTGTTGTCATTACCGTTCTAACACGGCTACTTGAAAAGCTCTTGCTGCTTCCTAACCAAGAGCAAAACTAATTCGTCTTAATTTTTTCCTCTGTTGTGTGTTTGTAGTTTTTATTTACATATAACAAATCTAACACGCCGTGGGCTATCTGCCGAATGCCCAACTAACGACAGCCTCGATGTAATTATTGTTGCCTCTAGCCCAAGATGAGAGCACAACCTACAACCAGGTTCTTATTAGAACCAATGCCAGACATCCAGTGCCAGCAGTGGACTAATAATATGGGCTTCAAATCTACTTTTATTATTGTATTGCATCGAAGAAACCATCGATGTTTCATATCAATCATCTAGACTACTACTATAACTGCAGATAATGTGCATACGTATGCACTATGCAATGCGAAAGTTGTTTTGTCAAATCATAACGTAAAATTCAAAATTTAGTCGTCGAAGCATTGACGCACGAGATGATACACCGCTACACCAATTAATTAATTCCAGTAGATTGGGCAAATTGGAAACGGTTTAAAATTTATGATGATAAATTTCATGTTAAAGTCCCAAAGAAGGTAAAAAACCGATATGCGAGATAGAATAGTAAAACTGCCTTAATAACAGACAACAACATTATTAACTGTTGAACGAAATGTCACAACGTCATTAATTGTGATCTATAAATCACGAATCGTCGAATTCTAGAACTTTAGAAATTACTTACAAATAACGAAACTTGTATTTCCTCTACCTTTCTTGTTTGTTGACTTATACAGATATTCCTTAAATTCGAGACATATGTACAATGTACATATGTATACTGAAAGACTTTTGTTTAAAACTATTTGCCTTTAAACAGTTTGGTGTTATAATTAACTAATTTGCATGAAATAACACATCAAGTACACAAATGCTTTATTAACTAGTTGAGCATTTACTACAATCATATCTTACTTAACACTTCGATAGCCAAATAAATAAGCCGTTGGGATTCGTCTCAGTTAACATTGTAAACATCGATTAAAAAATGTTTACTCTAGAGGAACGTGAGGGTAAACTGACCTTTTTAAAATGTGTTAAAATTAATACCTTAAAATTTACCTGTAACAGGTTTTTTTTGCTACATCTTCAAATACACGAAGCATATGTGTGTAATTGTATCCTTATGTGCTGTCTTAGATTTAGTAAAATTATTACTTCGCTACTGGCAGTGATTAATTAAAATTAAAATATAGCTCATAAAATTCAAGTAAATCTAGAATTTTTGAGTTACTTAATATAACACAATTTAGATTTTGGAATTCAAAAATTATTTACTAAGCAAAAGTGTAGTTTGGAATTGAATGCGTTGATAAGGGCGCTGACAACTGTAGAGGAGTAACGATGTGGACACACAATATTTATTGGATTAAGGACGCGGCTCATGTTGGGCAACCCACTAATAATCGTGGCAGTAATAATATAATGTGTACCAAATACATATGTATGTATAATCAAACTAAGTATCAATTTGACCAAACAACCTCATGTTCCACATTTACGAGTATGCATTGGTTGCTAGTTGCAACAAAATCACTGCATTTCTGAAAAGATAAATAATGATGAAAAGTTCGTAATTTAGAAAATTGTTTATAAAAAACTGATGCAATAGAGCCATGTTGTATCAAAGCGTGTAGTGGCCATGTTTAAATTGCAGGTATCTAAGGTAAGCCATCAGTCATAAGCGACCAACTTTGAACAATAGCCACACTTACAAGGAATTTGATTAGATGGTTTTTATGGATTAAACTTCTAAACCAGACTTGACACCATGTTAAAGCAACGAATTATGCCGTTGACGAAGTCATGAAAAAAGGTGTATGTTGTACTGCTTAAAAGTTAATCAATCTAAAAACTATAAGAAATTTCCATCAAATTTGGTAACAGTATTGAACACAAAAATTGTTTACAAAATTCTGCATGTATTTCTATATTTACAAATCAAGTTAATAATTTATTGGTTTACTTATGTGTATATAATTAATTAGGATATGATAATGAGATATCTTTAGTCTTCTTATTTCATTAGTGCCAACCAGTAGAAATAATTACCAACCTCTAAAAATAATTAGCGCAATAGGTTTCAATTTTTTTCTTAATAATCGAGAGTGGTAAATCGTTATGAATGAATTATTATTGGATGGTTATTAATAACCTTAATGTTTTAGATTGTCGTTGATATATTACAACACCTTATAGTGTTTTCACACCTAAAGTTAAAACCTGCTTTTAACATTAAAACCATAATCAGCTGATTTTGCGTTCACACTATAAGTTTTCTTAAATCTGGTTTCAACATTCATGACATTTACGACTGCGCAACAGCTGTTGTGTTTAAGAAAAAATAAGAATAACTAAGAAATGAACAATAAATTAAAAATTATTCTAAATTTGCAAAAGAATGCTTTAAAATAGTGGATCTATTTATAAAGAGTGTTGTTACAGCATTCATTATTTAAAATTTTACTTTTTTCACACAACCGGCTTTCTGTATTTTTATATTTGTTTTGTTTTTATTTTGTTTCTTTCAGCTGTTTTCAATATTTCAATGTTTGTAGCTCTGATTTAGTACATCGAAATCAAGGTTGTATTTTATAAAAGCCTACTTAAAACCAATCCAAAAAAGGCTTTAAGATGGTTTTTTCACACAATAATTTTGTATGGTAAAACCAGGTTTTAATTATGGTTTTAACGTTAAAACCACTCAGTGTGAAAACACTATTAGCTTGTTGTATGCGGCTAATCAATAAACTCAACTATGTACACCCTTAGCTATATATGGATTTTATTTTGTCGTTTTTTTTCAGTCGCACCCCCAGGTGCCTATTGATGAAAAAATTATCCTGTAACATTTTCAGACCTATCAGTTGAGGTTAAGACATACATACGTACCTCAAGCCCGATCAAATTTAGAGGAAACCATAAAATTTATTTTCTGGCTTCATAACTTCAAAAGTATTAATTTTATGAAAATATTGTTGTAAAGAAAAGTGTTTTTTGTAAAGTTTTACACATTATTTTACTTTGAGAACTTTTTTCTTAATTCTATATTTAACATAATAAGATCAATATTTTTACGAAATCTTCCTATGTACACTGTAGATGTACGTATTATCATTACATAGTATGCTTGCTTTAGGATCACAAACTATTTATTACCAGCTTTAACTGGAAGCTAAAGTGAATAGCGGGACCATTGAGGAATTGTCTCCCAAATTCTTTCAAGAATGGCACCTACAAGACAACATAATTCCTTTGGTTTTTATACAAAAGCTGTAAGCACTGCTCGTATAAATTGAAATTTTGGAATTTTTTTTAGAAATTCGGCTCTTGTAGATACCACACAAACGAAATAATTTTGAGGAGCGTGTTTGAGATAAAAATTATCCAAAACGTTGGTTCCAATGCAGTAATTTTCGAAAAATTTAAAAAAAGGCCTGACCAAATTCAAATTTAAATAAATCTCCATTTGAACTCCATTAATTAATCAATCAGTCGTGTTATAAATTTTGCTCAGTCTATGCTAGAAGCAAACCTGACAAGACATGATTACAGACTAACTTTAGTATTTTATGGATAGTAACTTTAGAAATAATTGTAACGCAGTAATACTTTATGCACCTAGTGCTATTCAATGTACGAGATGGATGGCGAAAGCCATCTATGCAATGAAGATATTTTTATTACGACAATAACTTCAATTGATGATTTGCGGCAAGTATGTATCTTTATAGTGCAAGCAACAGCAGTCTAAGGGCCATTACTACAACTTGCCTTTAACTAAAGAGGGGATTTTAACGAGCCGATAAATTGTTCTTCAATAAGATAGAAGTGAGTGAGTGAGTGAGTGCCACTAACTTTTAAAGCTAAGTTTATGTTTGAACTTGCCATATTATATATTATCTTCAATATGGCAACTTCAAATTAAAACAAAATGAGCATATACAACAAAAAAAAACGAAGCCCGTCGTAGCCATTGAGTTACGAAAAGACTTGTTTAATTGAGTAGTTTTGTCAACATTGCTCCGGCACTGCCATATTTTTGAAAACAGTTAACTTTATTATATCTGTAAAACCCTAGTTATGTAGTAAAAGTAAAATGCAAACTGAAATGCTTTTCGAACGCTTTAATTAGTTAAAAATCGATAACTAAATTTTTCTAATTTTAAATAAAAATAAACACTACCTACATAATGCTATAGTAAAATAGTGTTTATTTTTATTTTAAGTTATAAAAGTTAATAATGAAATAAATTATAATTTGGGTTTTTAAAATATGTGAAGTGGTCGCCGTGGTCTAGTAGGTAGTGTGTTAGCTTATTAGACGAAAGGCCCGAGTTCGAATCCCAGGTCAGACATCAAAATGAAATATGAAAAAATATTTCTTCGGCGACTTCCTCTCAGCAGATTTCTGGCAAAAACTCTGAGAGTAAAAATTGCCATGAAAAAGCTTCTCAAATCTGTCGTTCGGAGTCGACTTTAAACTGTAGGTCCCGCCACTCATGTATAAAATTAACGCACACAACATGAGTGGTGTTGAGAAGCTAGGCTGTAATCCTGACTGAAGGGTTGTAATTGCCAATTATGTATGTATGTATGTGAAGTTTTTTTTAAAGAAAATTCCATATACAGGCAAACAAAACATACGTACAAAATGTAAATTCTGTTTATAATTTAAATTTTCAGTTTTGGTGGTTTTTAATATTGACGTGTTGTTAACACTGCTAAACAGATGTCACGTAAAAATGTATGAAAATTCTATTTTTTGCATATTCTTACGTTCCGATTACGTTGCCTTACATTTCTATAACCATTCGTATTGCTTTATATATATGTATATAACAAAAACGATCAGATGTTTCTTAAGCAGCACAGCTCCGATCAAACTAGATTGATCAATTTGCCATTTTTGTGATTGTATTGGTAAAACTGTACTCACTCGTACAGAAAACTGTACCACACGTACAGGCTGAGAAGAATTTGAAGAATATCAAAATACTTTTGATTTTCGCTACCTGCTCCGCAGAAATTGGAAGCAAATTTGATGTGTGTGCGGGCAATTTCATTTTTCTGCAGATTTCGTAAGAGAAACATCACTCTTTGGTTCGCGGATGTTTCGAAAAAGTGTAGCAGAAAATGATAATAAAAATAATAAGAAGTGGATGTTTTGTTTTTTATATGTATTTTTGTATTTATTTATGATCGTTCCTTTATTTTTACTAACTTTGTTTTTAAAAAAAAATAATAAAAATTATTTTATTTATAAAAGTAAGTCCACTAATAATTTGTTTTAATTGCTTTTATATTATATTTTAAAATCTTGTTTATTTTTCCATAAGTTTCTATAACAATGCGACCAATTGCTCGTTCCGAAATAGCGCTAACAAATTTTAAGTCTGAAAATGAATTGCCTGTAGCAAGAAAACGCAATGTTATGGATAGACGTTGATTCGCAGAGATGGGGTCACGCATTGGAGTATTTTGTTTTTGAATTTTCGAGCCAAGCAAATTTGGAAGTTCCTCATATGTTCCTTCATCCATCCGTAAAAAGTTTTGAAAATCATTTGGAGGACTCAATTTGAGTTCATTGAGAACATTTTGGTGCGTAAATGCATCCCTTTTCTTCAACCACTCTTTCATCCAAAGACCCTTCGCAGTTTCCTTTTTTTGTTTTAATTGCCTGCGCCAGGGCAATGACTACG
Source organism: Sarcophaga rosellei (assembly GCA_930367235.1). Classification (NCBI taxonomy): domain Eukaryota; kingdom Metazoa; phylum Arthropoda; class Insecta; order Diptera; family Sarcophagidae; genus Sarcophaga; species Sarcophaga rosellei. The sequence goes on along the minus strand of OV884017.1, from coordinate 68,705,656 downwards.
AAACAATCATTTGTCATATTAAAAGAAAAAACTAAAAAAACAAACAAAAACAAAACAATCTCCCAACCAAAAGCCCATATGTTCTTTCAGAAAACCTAAAAAAAATGTTTGCAAAAAGAAAAAGAAAACCATAAAAGAATTTTTTCCGATGAAAACCATTTGATGTTGTCTTCTCCACGACATTTTTAAAATGAAATTTGAAGGCTGAAATTTGATGTGTTGCTGTGCTGAGTCAAACAAATATTACCAACACATATGCAAAATTTGAACGTGGCCGAGGCACTTTACTGTTGCGGTTACATTCCGTTGCAGATTCATAACTGGGGCTTAAGTTGTAATAACGAAAATAAGTTAAAGGTAACTTTACAGTTCTCTTTAGCTAAAGATACCTTTACAGGTAACTTTACAGTTCTCTTTAGCTAAAGATACCTTTAACTAAACCCAAGTTTAACGGCAAGTTGTAATAATGGCCCTAAGAAGACTAATCTTCATTGTGAAATCTTCATTTATGTAAAATCCGCATTTCCAAATGACCAAAGACGTAATGAAGCCCCATTACATTTATTTAAACAGTGATTTTGCTTTAAGGTATACTTTTTGGCTATCATTGCTTGAGACTACAGGTAATAAAAGCTTGGTTTTCGTTTACTTCAGTAATTATGGTGCTCTATAACAATCCCATATTCCTGCAAGAAATATCGATGCAATCCATGAATATATGTACATAAACATCATTGTGCATGCGGCGTTGGTAGACTCATTGTTTCCACCCGTGCTTTGAGCACCGTGGGGTATGCCATCATGGCGAAACTCACGTTAAGCTCTGTACTAATGAAACTAATATACACATAATTGGCCATTACAATCCTTCAGTCAGGATTACGGCCTAGCTTCTCAACACCACTCATGTTGTGTGCGTTAATTTTATACATGAGTGGCGGGACCTACAGTTTAAAGTCGACTCCGAACGACAGATCGAACTCGGGCCTTTCGTCTAATAAGCCAAAACACTACCTACTAGACCACGGCGACTTCAATGAAACAAATATACAATTTTGAAAACATTGAAAAGGATGTAACGCAGTTTGCACTTCAAAAATTACAAAAATATTTATGGTATCCTAACTCTGAAAATGTTATTTTTAGAATTCCATATTCTACAAACGGAAAAAATTGTTGAAGTCTTGAAATACGTGTTACGCAGAAAAAAATGTGAAAAGGCCAACAATGAAAAGGAATCAAAATATTTCAAAGACAAGAGACGGTATTGAGTTAATTTCCAAAGAAATAAAAATGTTTTTTTTTAAAGGTTTCCAATAAGCTAAGAATTTTTGGAAGAAAATCCCGAAAGTTTGTATAAAATAAACGCTTTAATTAATATGAATTAATTACCAATTTTTTCTATTGCTTTAGTTTAAACGTTTAATTCATCGAAACTATCTACAACTAATATATATGTATATGTTACTTAAATAAATGTCATAAGTATATATTATTTAAACATATTTTTTCTATTAAAATATAAGCATTTAAAAAATATTTCAGTAACATGTATGTTTATAAAATCTTAGATTACGATTGGCTTAATTATTTATTTCCGATTTAATTTCACAACGCTGATGATTAGAAAAAGTTGTCAAGGTAAGAAATGGGTAGTTGTTATCATGCAAGAAAGTAAAATTTCACAGTTTGCTCCAAATTTGATCTGAAAATTTGACGGAATAATTTTTTTGTCTATATTCACCAAACTGGGGGTGAGACTAGAAAAAATCTGACTTTTAATTTTAAGGGTCACCCTAATGTACATAGTAAAAATGCTATTATTCACGATATAGAGTAAAGCAGTGCTTCATTTTCCCTTAAAAGCTGTGAGCTAACTAAAAATGCTGTTGATATACACAAAAATACCTTAAACTTTAAGGTTTAAAGAGTCTTCCCTTAACTTTTCTTCAAGAAATCTTTTATTTCTCTTCACGAGATTTTTAATTTCTATTTAAAAATATACCTGCTAGAAATTTTGATCTTGATTCTCTTATGGAATGAGGTGGGGAATGACCGACTTTTTCTGGGGATTAAAAATTTTTTGTGTAAACAAATTGCTGACAATTCCGTTTGTTTCACGTCGAATGAAAAGTACCGACTATTTCTCAGCTCTGGAAGTGTGTTTATTGCTCTGTATATCACAATACTCCAAAAATATAATTTTAAATTATCAGCACAGCACTATACACAACAAATTCGTTTTTAGCAAAAAATACTAAAGTAATGTACTGGCTAGCATATTCGAATGGGAAGTACATATGTGGTAAATTTTACCTAGGCTTATTTTCGTCAGAAATTCCTCATTTGATGATTGGTCTTCACTCAAAAGTTCAATTTTAGGACAGTAGGAAAAAAATTGCTACCAAAAATTTAGTCAATAACATAAAATATGGAATAATTCTCCAGAAGCAACCTTATCTATTTAAGTAATAGTTTAAGAAAAATAGAAATGAGCGTATAATTGTGAGAGACATTAATTGTATTAGTAGTTCATATACATTACATACATACTTAACTTTGGTTAATTTAAATAAATTACAATAATATTATGAGTGTTCTGAAACACTGGCTTGCTGCTCAGCTCGTACTAATTAGAATGTTGCTATAAATGTATTGTAAGATATAAACAAATAAAAGTATTTCTATTTTCTTGCTGACAGTCCTTTAGAGTATTACACAGACATCTGAGTTTTCTCAAATGAACTTCTGTTTGGACTTATGACTTGACTGATTTAACCGTTCAGCACCGAACTCTACTGACTATTTTAATTATTTTTAGATACTTTCTTTCTTTAAAAGCAAAAACAATATACGTTTTTCAGTTTACCATAACATTTACATCCCCATGGAGTAGAAGTTTGTAAATTTAAATAAATAAATATCTTATTTTTAACCAAAGATTTATATTTTATTTAAATAAAACCGTCCTTCATTTAAATAAAGGAAGACTTTACTTATTTAAATAAATCTTTTATTATTTAAATACATCCTTTACTTATTTAAGCAATTCCTTTGCCTCTTTTTAAGTTTTAATTTTTATTTGCTTAAATAACATTTTTTATTTATTTAAAGTACAACATAATTTTACCTGATAGTACTGAGCCAGCAACTGTATTCATTACACTTCATTTACAAAGAATAAACTTTTAGTGCAAAATATCACTGCGCTTAACTTCGCACTTTTTATCATTTCACTATTTACATTGCCTCTAACTTCTCAATCTTGTTCTGTACTGTTGTTCTTATTCGTATTTTGAATTTTGGTTTGCTCTTATTCCGGCAGTCTTTTACAGCTTCATTTCAGTTTTGTTAGTTTGTCTGTACCCCCGAAACACTGCGGGCCAATTTAGCCCTCTATTACCGTTATCAGAATTCGCCAATCTATCCAAATGGGCTATTCTTTCTTTCTTTTGAATAATACAGATCCCGTCATTTAACCCTCCGATTTCTTTGTATGGTCCCTCTCAGTGAGTGAGTAATTCGGAAGAATAAAATTTCTTTCTGTTGTGGAGCAGAAGCATTTGACATTTTTTGAAACCTCCGGTATTGTTTGGATTTCATTTTGTCATTGACAATTTTAATTCGATTTTACAAATATTTTGTATCACGTCTATGTATTTTTGTTTTCGCGTAATTATACCTGTGATTTGTTGCTGGGGCAGGCCACTATAATTCATTTCCGAAGAAAATTTTGCAAGAGCTAATAAGATTTTTGTGTTTTTTCAGGATACGATTAAATCGTTCTAAAAATATAATCTTAACGATATACCCAGTTATTCACAAATCCATTCCCACCTGTTCGCACTTCCTAGTTGCCTAAAGAAAATATTTCTCACTATTTGCTGAAGTAGTTCATTATTACAAGAACATCGCCCTACAAACTGCAATGCTTGTTCGCAGCCAATTCAATAGGACCTTGGATTTAGTTTTTCCAGTGTTTACTAACTCCAGTACATCCATTGCGGAACTTATTTAGACTTTATTTCATCTAGGAGAGCGGTAGCACTATTAGATGTGTTGGAGTTTTGCGTCTTCACTTTTCCATTTGGGAGTATGCACCCATTAATCCGTTTAAAGCTGTTCCATTAAGCCTAATAAGTTTCAATAAGACGGCTTTTTTTTCGTCGTTATAACCATTGGCAGTACGGGGCGTTCTTCTGTGCTGTCGACTTGTCCACTTCGATTTTGTTTCTTGTAAGTCAGATATCAGCAATGAAATCCTTGGTCTTCGTCATAACGTAAGGTAAAAGCTCCAGACTGCAAGGACGCAACGAGGGGGCTCCGAATCAAAGATACCAGTAGCCCTTCTGTGAAACGCGACAGCGTCTAAGCATCGAATAGCAGTGCATGCCAGCACTGGCGTAGTGCTTTATTAATACACATAATTCCAGTAGCTTATTCATTTCATCAACATCATCGCAGCACAATCTCTTTCCCTGGGCTTTTCAGTGTATGGAACATCTCATCTTGTGAATACTACATTGATATGATCTTGAATTCTTCGTCATAAAGCGCATGTAGTACGCATGAAGTTTCCGAGGGCAGTAATTTTCTATATGCCCTTATATTCAACTTTGTTGATGTCATCTGTCGTAATGAGGTGACCCAAATACTATAGCTTTTACTTCATACTGAACCTTAATCCGGCCGTGGATAGTCGCTGAAAAACTTCAGCCAAATTTAAAAGGAGCGCATCGAAATTTCTATTCATCACGATTATATCGCCAAGGTACACCAAGCATTTCTTCCAATGAAGTCTCTTCAGTACAAACTCTGTAAGTTTCAAATATTGCGAGCGCATTGCGGACTTTGTTCTGCCATAGTAAAAACTGCGACATGCTTCTTCAGTCATTATTTTGATCTATCTCCGCTAGCTTTCCACCCATTTTCTTACAATATTCACGCATATCTATCGATTTTTGGCTTTCATACTGGGCTGTCCAAACTGTTCCTCGTTGTTTATTACAATTTCTACGGGACTAAATAGGCCCATATTGGTGTTTTCGACAATAATCCTACCATGGCTTGTAGGGACTATGCCGTTTATATTGCTTTTGAGGGCTTTAGCTGTTAAAGTTTCTGGTCCAAATTCCTCCGGATCAGTTATCCACAAAAAATTGTCCGTATATTTTCTTTTTACGCGCCCATATCAGGTTTTTAAAAATGTTAATAGCTTCTGTATTTGTAGTTCTTACGTCCAAAAACATGTCCAGATATCGCCAAACCATTGTTTGTTCACTTCACTTAATTCTATCTCTTGGTGGTAAAACAGCCTATCTTAAAGAGCAGTACAGGTTTGAATTCAACACTGTGGTCAGAAGAGTCGAAGTGGTAGAATGATCTAATGTGCGGAAGGTGGCAAGAGGCCAACAAAAAGATTGGAAAGAAATATTCCACGATTACTGGTGGCGACTTAGAATTTATTGTCAAACATATACCAGCAAGTGAATGGGCTGACTACGCGGAGGAACAAGAAGACTTGAACCGACTATACAACTTCTCACGTTCCCGAATTAAGATGGTGAGAGTCCAAATGGAAGCCATGTATGATCGAGCAGTTAATTCCAAAGGATTCAAGGAAGGCTTACTAGTTAAATTTAAATTTTTATTTAAAGTAGAATCTGATAGATGTGTATTTGGTCACCTCTGTTACTCGGAATTGGACTGTACTAGTTTATGCAGAAATACCAAGTATCATTACTTCACTATAGACACCCCTACTATGTACGTAACCAATAACGCAAGATTATTGCAAATTATAACAAATTTAAAATTAAGAATCAAAATTTTGAGGTATTTGTAATTACCTTGGTTAAGAGATTAATATGTACGTTACTTTTATATATTGGTGTATAATACAATTCAATAAATTATGTTTTATATTATATTCAATAATCATTTTTTACTCTCATCATTTTATTGGGATTAAAGTAACAGTTGATAAAATTAGCTGACTTAAAAAGCACACATTAGAGAAAATTTCATTATTGTCAAAGTTGTTAACGCTTAACGCATATTTTTTAAAAAAGTGCTTTTTTTAGCTCTTTTGTATGTGTAGTTTCATATTTCATTGAAATCCATTCGTAAATTCGTACTTTATTCTTATCTATGGCATTATTTTTTCTGTGTGGGAGGGAGGATTTTAACGGGGAGATAAATATGTTTTTCGTTATTATAAGTGGACAATAAGGTAGAAGTGAGCGTTAAGCTAAAGGGAGGATCATCCTACCTTTGACTTTTAAAGTTAAGTTTATGTTAGAACTTGCCATATTATATATTATTTTCAAATATAAACAAAATGAGGAAACACAACAACAAAAAAGAGGCCCTTAGTTGCCATTGCGTTAAAAAAAAATTGTTTGCAATATTTATAATAATACAATTAATTTATATTTGTAATATTTGGGGAGTCAAACGTAATGTTGAGCTTAATTTTGTATGAATTTTTTTATTATCAAAGTAAATAACATCATCCAAAATCGTTCGAATATTGTTTCGAAATTATAAGCGTCCAAAAAACTCTAAGAAGCGCTCCTATAAGTTCAAAATTTTTCCATACGGTGGAAGGAGGGTTATCTAAATCCTTACACAAATGGTACAAGTGGAGAAGGTCATTCTCTACCATGCAAGTGGGAGATTTCGAAGCACATCGACGATATACAACTATCATGTAAATGGCGGTTAGCCTGATGCTGATGGAAATACACGTACTGCTGACGAACGTACAACCTCAAGAATAATCACCCGAGCCATCGTTAAATTATGTTTCCTACCGTTTATGAACGATAAAAGTAGTCGCTAATAAGACCTTTTAAAAATCATTCCTAATTTTCTAATCTCTATTTCTGTAACCATTTTATCTCCTCTACCTGACTAAAATAAATATTAATATACTAAATAATATAATAAACAAAATAAAAATTAAAATTTACAAATTAATTTTAAACTATTTTATAATTGTGAATTATATAACGGAATTTTAATATATACGTTAGCCAACACTAATTTGATAAGTACTAAATGTAGTCGCCGTAGTCTAGTAGGTAGTGTGTTCGCTTATTAGACGTACAACCAGACATCAAAACGAAATATGAAAAAAAAAAATATTTCTTCGGCGACTTCCTCTCAGCAGATTTCTGGCAAAAACTCTGAGAGCAAATAAAACTGCCATGAAAAAGTTTCTCAAAATCTGTCGTTCGGAGCCGACGTTAAACTGTATGTCTCGCCACTCAAGTATGAAATTAAGGCACACAACATGACTGGTCTATGTATGTACGTATGTATAGATAATTTTTGAATTTTTTGAAGGATTAAATTCTTTTGTAAATCCCTCGTTCTTTGCACTTGAAACTAATATCATTTGTTCTTGTAAATATAATACACCTACAAAAACACAGTAAATCTGTGGCATTAAATAATAATAGCTCAAGTCGAAATTTCGTATTTAGAAATATTAAGGGATTTGTCTAAAATAAATTGTGTTTGGTAATTGTGTTTGTCAAATATAAATGCGTATAGTTTTATTAATAATGACATTTTATACATGAAATTTAGCTGAGTGATTGATCTTGAAGAAGATAATAAGAATATGAATAAAATGAAAAAAACACTTAAGTCAACTTAAGCCATTATCATTTACTGCCACAGAAATTACTAATTCGTATGTTTTCACTTTCCCAATTAATACCTAATTATAACTACTTCGAGTAATTATAATGATTTCGAGTAATTATAATAGCAATTCTCTCCGAAATATTGGTTCTTTTGCTTTCAACCCCTATTTAGCAATCTTCCACAAGAGAATTTACTTTAAAATAACACCCATTAAGAGAAATATTTAATTTCTAATTTTTTGACTTTTCATTAATTACACCATCACCCAAAGTGATTATGAAGTAGCTAAAGTTCGAAAGAATTTATAGTCCAACATGCCATCCTAATTTGTGGTATCGAGCATGACAAACACAGATGCTCATCAAAATTGAGCCTAGACTGTTACAACCATAAACGCGAAGGGTACAAAGACGACTAAAAAATAAGTTGGCTGGAGGAGAAGCTGGTCGGACCTCCAGCTCGAATTGTCTCGAAATTATTGACCAACAGTCGGCTTTAAATGTTGGTTAAATGTTTTGGATAATACGAATATTAAAAAGGTTAGGTCTTCTGATTATCGGTAGAGACAGTCGCAAGAATATAAGATATCTAAGGGTCTGGGGACTAACTTTCAAATTTAGGTCATTGTGTGAAGGAAGCCTGTGCTCCAAAAGACAGCTGAATTAATGGCATAAAATAAAATTGTATATCAGTAAAGCAATGTGATCTTTCACTATTGAGAGATAGGCACAATAGTTGCATAAACTAAATCAACTAACTTAATATTTGAACATTTCCATAGCAATATTGTAAAAAAAATTGAGAATTTTTAAAATTGTTATTTCAAACTTGTAATTTTATATTAATTTATGTAAAAAAATTATTAAAATAATTGTTAAGATGCTTAAGAAAGTTTAAATGTTTGGCTTTAGTTTTTGCCATTTAAATATGAAGCACTTTAACTTTTCTGTTATTGTCTAACCATGGTAAACAAATTTATTTCAATAATTTTTTTTATCTACAAATTAATATAAACCTAAAGCTTTGGAATAGCAATCTTTAAAAATTCGCATTTTTATTTTTACAATATTGCTGTGGATATGTTAAAATATTAAGTGAGTCTGTGTAGTTTAATGGTGACGACGGTCTTCAGAAATGAATGTAGATCGTTCAATATAAAAGCCATCAGTATCATTTACAAAAATTTATTATCAAAAATACAATGATGCCATTGGAATAAATTTATTACGTTATGCATACATACATAATTGGCCATTACAACCCTTCAGTCAGGATTACGGACTAGCTTCTCAACACCACTCATGTTGTGTGCGTTAATTTTATACATGAGTGGCGGGACCTACAGTTTAAAGTCGACTCCGAACGACAGATTTTTTTGAGAAGCTTTTCATGGCAATTTTTACTCTCAGAGTTTTTTCCAGAAATCTGCTGAGAGGAAGTCGCCGAAGAAATACTTTTTGTATTTTGTTTTTGATGTCTGGCCTGGGATTCGAACTCGGGCCTTTCGTCTAATAAGCCAACACACTACCTACTAGACCACGGCGACTTCCTTATTACGTTATGGCCAATAAATTATATTGATTACTGTTTAAAAAATGTTGGTAAACGTTACAACAAAGTCCTCCTAAATTCAAATCCTAAAATGTTGTTAAACTCCTGTAAAAAATGTCAAATCAAAGCAGGTCAGTCATCCGTAGGCTGTAGAATTTGAAATAAAATTATCTTTGCATATTCGTAAATGCATACATACACTTTCGCATTCTGGATTGCAAAGGTTTTATTTAAATATTAGATTTTAAATTACCTTCAGATAACTGTATGTGACTCTCTGGTATTTTCTTAATTGATGCGGTGCTGCCTACAACTGTAGTATCCAAATGATTCTTATGTAACTTATTTGATTGTCCCAATATACTATCAATACTAAAGGTGCAATTTCTTTCGGCTTTTGAAATTATTTTTGGACTTAAGTTTTTATTTGATTTCTGGGATTGATATGTTTTCTGAGGCATAATTTCACTTTTTTCACTATCCGTGTAATTTAATTCCGATACAAAAAATCTTTCTGTCTCATCTTCGGATGTAAAAACTTCTGTTTCTTCGTCACTTAAATGGCTACGAATCATTTCTTTTATGTCGTATTGTTATTGAAGATTACCTGCGGCAGTTTTAATAATTCTTAAATATATCCTTAATGACTTGATTCGTGATACTGAAGATGTTTAAATTAAGCTGTTACATTATAGCATTTCATATGCCCATTTTAGAACATAGTATTTTTTCACATATCTAATTATTTGAATTTTCTTTGTATTCGTGTGCATCTCATTCACTATACACAATGTTCACTATTCACAAACAACTTGACAAGCACCGCCCTGGTAAAACGTAAACTCTCGAATACCATTGTCACAGTTAACACTTCGCATTCATATACAAAGTCTACGTGCTCATAATATATTTTCGTTTTCTTTCTCTTTACTTAGAGTAAAAGAGAACACAATAGTAGTTCAGCAGGGATGCTGTTTAGTTACCAATTGAATTCATTTTCACATTATACATATGTATTTATTATCAAGCAATGGTATGAGTATGTATGCGTATATATACTAAACATTTCATAAACAGGCGTTACGTTTCGAAATCTGTAATACCAGGTGACCACTTTTAAATTAATGTTATAAATTGTTTATATTAAGTTCAATTAACTTGTTATGGCTCTTTTCGAATTCAATTAGCATTAGTAAAAGGTGTTAATATACTATTTCGTTTAATATTTACTCCAATTAGAGAATTGAAGTAACGTGATTGTATGTATGTAAGTCTGTACATACGTACAGTGGCGACAATTTAAATAGCCCATTTATAGAAAACACTATTCCATTAATTTCATTAACAGTTATTTTTTAGCTTTGTTGTTTGTTTTAATTTTATAAAGCAACAAGCCCAAAAATGCCACATAAATTTAAATTAAAACTCTTGCATATTGTAAGCGGACATTTTAAATAGCACTGATAGGGCGATTGTTTGAATGTCACGAAAGGAGTGCATCTGTGATTGGCGAGTTAATTGAAAACACACTTGGAGTGATATTATTCGAAAATACCGTTAGAAATAATTACGTGAAAAAAGCTGTTTAGGCGTTTGCAAGGCATAAATCATAGTTTGAGAAAAAATAAATTGGAAAGACTAGTCTTAATTTTGCCAGAGAGTATTTAAAAAAAACCGTAATTCTTGGAATAATTCACTTTTTACAGATGAATTTGAATTTCATTGCTTTGGCTCCGATGGTAGGCTCTTGTTCACAGAAACCATAACCAAGAATTCGATCCAAGATATACAATTCAAACTATTAAACATGGCTGTGGTAGTGTAATGGTTTGTAGAGGATTCTCGTGGTGCGGAGTGGGACCAATTGTACGAATAGAAAGTACAACGAATGTGGTGCAGAGTGTGAGACCAATTGAACGAATAGAAAGTACAACGAATCAAGAAGTTTACAAAGAAATTTCATTAAGCAAAATTATACCTTCCGTGGAAGAATGAATGCTTTACTTACTTACTTAATTCGCCATTAACAGCGGATATCGGCCTGCCTTAACACATCCTTTCAGGAGCCTTTGCTTCTTGCGAGCATTTTCCATACGTTCTGTTCGACGACTTCCGCAAATCCCCGCATTAAATATCAATCTCCCCGGAGGTAGACCCAGCGCATTCGCTGGATGTTAATACGCTGCCCAACGTCCATGTCGTTGAGGAGCTCATTGTTGGATCGAATACGGAAATCATCGCAAACTCGCACTGGATCGAAGATCTTACGTAGGACGGCCCAAAACGTACAGCCTAGTCTTCTAGGAAATTTTTCAAACCAAAAAGAAATTGATGTGATATCATGACTTTAATATCACGAAAAACTTGTGGCACGATGTCGATAACCAATAAATGGAGCAAAAATTTCAAAACTGCACCAGTTATGCGCGTTGCACCCTAATATCATCTATGCAGAGAAGAGCTGTTGAAAACAATATGGGGTGCCCAACAAAGTGTTGGTGCCAATAATACATTTAAATTAATTTTTTTTTTTTGTAATGTTATGTTATTAATTTCTGTTAAACCTTTAAATAAACATTAAAAATAATATTGTGCTATTTAAATTGTCTATAAAAAACTCGAATAAAATAATTATAACTAAACAATAAAATTATTTTTAAATATTTGAATTTTGTTATATCCTAAATAAAAACCATCGATTTAAGATAGTACGAAACTTTCAGAAAACCTAGTCCAATAAACATCAATTAAGTAATTTATAAGGTTAATGTAGTGGACGACCAAATGGGCTATTTAAATTGTCGCCACTGTATCTACGTATATACGTTTGTATATAAATACTTTAAAACGTCAATGTATTATTTTTTATTTAAAAGTAGGTATGTATAAAGAGAATACATCTTATATTTTCTCTAACTCCTTATTTACAGTAATGCATTATTATGTTATTAATTAGGAAAAAGTAAATATGTATTTTCACATTTCCTTTTAATTCACAGAAAACATTCAAAATTCTATTACACCCAAACCGGGAAGATTCTACGTTATGTTGAAAGCCGTTTTTGGATTGTGAATTAGGCGAATTACAAAAATAATAGAATGTGATAAAACAAAATTATTTGCTTAAATTATAAATAAGAAAAGAAATATCACAAACAACACCCATCAAACGATTGAAATTTCAATTTTAACCCGTGCCTCTTAGCCATATTTTAAAATTGGTATCTCTAAAAACGTTCGAACACAACGAACAGATATCCACCTACAACGATTGCTACTAGAAACATAACTAGAACTAAATGAAAAGTATTTAATTTAATGCCAATCATTATGTTGTGGCTCCTACAGAAGACCATCTGCAGAATCCATACGAACTTTCTTTATCGGGTAAATGGGAGATGTGGTATTAAATAAATATATGTAGTAGCAATTTTGCTGACCAGAGTTGAAAATGCTGTGTACATTAATCTTCTCGAAATGTCACTTTCCGCAATCCAATTATCATTGGATTTTACTTTTACGCTTGCAAGTTGTGGACATAAGTTTTGTAAGCACAAAATGCAGAGTGTAAAGCAAATAAGTGATTTTCACTGTAATCGCGGAAAATAATAATATTTTGAGGATGAAATTTGCTCTACTAAATAGAAAAGAATTCAGTTCTGAATATACTCGTGCTGTTTGCAAGGCCCTGAAAACTGATGCTTTTGCGCCAAAAAACGAGAAAGAAGATGACAAAACTAGTGGTGGAATGTCGATGCATTGTGTCAAACAAAGAGCTATAAGGTAGTATTTGGAAAAGACTGTCACCAGTCCGGCGCCGTGGAGGTTAAATTAAAAATACAGAGACAATCACAATTGTGGCCGCAGTTCCACTTTGTTCTAGGATCTTTTATGTTGAACATTATGATGATGAAGTAGACGGACTCATCATATTACATTAAGCAAGGTAAAATCAAAAGCTGTCTTCAAAAATTGAAGATAGAGAAGAGAAACTCCAAAGATTCTAGTTGGTGCGGTGCATAGAGTTAAATTCTTTCATGTGCTTAAGATACTAAAACGCTTGTAGTAGATTGATAATTGTCTAAAACTCAAGCGTCACATGAATAGTATTCGTAAAAAATTATGGCAAGTGAAGAAAAATATAAGAAGAGTAACCTGTTATTACTCAAAAACATACTCTGAATTTCTGTGCGGTTAAAATTCAGGCATTGAAGTGAACGTAGTTTATCATCGAGATTCTGATAGCTGTCTACATAGCTGGTAATACTACAAGATTAAGAATATTGCAAGGCATGCGGTCGCCAAAATCCAACAACAACAACATATACACATCATATCATTTTACAACATTGCCTAATTTACCCATGGATCAAATTTTCTATCTAAACCAATCATCATCAGTTCCAATCATCTATAAGTTCTGATGTTCACTATACTCTAATTGTTAGGCCATTAAGTTTAATCAAAGAAAATAAAGTATATCAATATTCTTTGGTTTAATGTAGTTAGTTGGTACTAACAAAATTCATCACATATTTTGAAAAATTTTGCTCTCTTGTTGCCACAATTTTTAACACTATAATAAATAAAGTCGTTTATTCGAAAAACTGAAAATTTGCAAAAGTTGTACCTATTCCGAAATTTAATAATGATTATCGCACAATGGCAATACTGACTTGTTTATGAAAAAGATTTAAAAAATTACTTCGCCGAATGCTGTATGAATTTGTAAATGGGCTTGTATTCTTATTGAAAAACAGTCTGGTTTCTGACCTAAACACTGTTGAACAACTCCTTTGTTAGAAGTGTCTGAGGCAATACGTAGCTACATCAATTATGGAAATACTAGAGTCTTGGTTCATTCGAAAGATATCGATATGGTTGACAATATAATCATTCGTAATAAATTAAATCAAATATTTTCCCATACATCAAATAGACTCTTATCCTCATATCTATCAGATCGCTATCAATCAGTTTTCCTCAGAGAACAGTTCTATCGCTCTTAAATGACTTAAAAGGAGTGCCACTGTCAGGGTAAGTGCAAATGGTCTTTTTGTTAATCCATCAAATCCAAATGCCTGGTTATAACTCCTAGATCTGTACACACAACCTGATATAGTTTTAAACAATCAACAAATAGAAATATTTGATTCGACAAGAAATATAGTGTATTAGATTTTATAATAACTTGACTTGGAACGACCATATAAACTATGCTTCACGGAAAACTTTATCTATGGAAAGAATTTTGTGGAAAATGCATTACTTTACTCCATTAAAGGTGCGACTATTACTAGCCAAGTTATATTTAGATCCGATACTTTTTCACGGATGTGAAATTATTGCCTTCTGTGATGCTACAGGTCTAAGAAAATTAAATGTAGCTTAGGATGCTGTAGTAAGATAAGGCTATGGATTATCAAACTAAGAGCATATATTTTAAAACTTCATGGCGTAACATTTTACAACTTGCTTAAAGTCAGAGTACTAAATGATATTATCCAGATCAGACACCGAATTTAAGTATCGGAATGGAATCTTAAGTCGGAAACTAACACAATCGACTACATTGGAAAAATTCAGTCTGTTATATGCGCTGGAGTCATGAAAAATTTGACATTTCAGGTGAGGTCCACTCAGAGAAGCCGTGGTGCACATTGTAATATTCCACACATAGTTGCATGAATAGGTTTTTCAAGCGAATAAGAAATTTTGATGATATCTCACACACTATTTAATTTGAATTTAAAGATAGAAAGCGTTGGAAAAAGACCCCATAGAGACATATTTGTATGTTACAAATCCATACACATACTATTCGTGGATATTTCATGAATTGGAAAAAAGAAATAATTTGTTGTAAAAGAGTTCTAATATCTCAATTACTGCAGTCAATATTTAATAATGAACGTGTTAATTGTTTGAGTAAATAAAAAACAGAAATTGTTTGTATAAACAATGTGCTTGTCAAATAATAAAGAATGTTTTCTCTGAATAAATAATTTTGGTAAATTTGATGCGCTCTTATATTTAAAAAGTTCCTGAAACTGCCTTAATAAATTTTGATGCTATTTAACCCTACTACTACACAATGGACTCAAATGGCATCTTTTGTATAAAGATGTCTGTAATATTTAAACATTTTTTACTCTTCACATAACTTAAAAAAAAAAGTGAAAATGAAATTAGACCTTAGATTTTTCTGTAAGTGGAACTACGAGTTTTTCTGATAAAATTTTTGCATTATAGTATATAGAATAAGAAGTTATAAAATAAAGAAGTTTCCATTCCCATTAAATTTGATATATTAACTTGTTGAATAAGAATTTGCCTCGAGTAGATTCAGTACACAGAGAAATCATTCAATTTTTATATCATTTTTTCTGCATCTTCTTCGCTCAGTGGAGTATGTTTTTTTAATTGTTTTATACAGCATGGGTTATTTGACTATTGGGAACTTTTTAGCCAATTTGTTTGTCTTAATTGGGTGTGTTGGGCTTTCATTCATATTTAAACTTTATGTAATAGCACCGACAATTCTTGTTAAACGATATTTTGATCAACGGCTTAAAAATTGAGCTTGGGATTTTAATAAGTGGTCCCTATGTTTGGTAAGTTAGCTTACAAGGCAGTACAAATCTCAGCCCCAGTGTAGCCAGAAACAAAGTCTAATTTTTCTCCACAATAAAATAATCACCCTTATCGTGAAAAAAATGTGAACATTTTTTTCGCCCGGATTTCTTTTATCACCCGAACAAGAATTTTCTATCGTGAATGTCACGTGAATTATTTTTCCCTTCGAATCATATGTGTTTGTTCGAAATAAAACTGACTTTTAAAAAAATAAATAAATTTGTAAAAACTACAATTAAATTTTTAAAACTAACAAAAATGTTTAAAATTTGTGCAGTTTTGTTATTAGAACTGGAAAAAGAAAATGAAAGAAAATTAAAAGAAAGAAGTATAAGTATAAGTAGTAAATACACCTGCCATGAAAAAACTTCTCAAAAATCTATCGTTCGGAGCCGACGTTAAACTGTAGGTCCCGCCACTCACGTATAAAATTAACGCACACAACATGAGTGGTGTGAGAAGATAGGCCGTAATCCTGACTGAAGGGTTGTAATGGCCAATTATGTATGTATGTATAAGTAGAACATTAGGGGATGCTTCAAATTTTTTGGAATCGGGTCCAGATTTTTTAAGCATTATAGAGTCAACAAAGCTGCGTTTAGTTATCTTTTGAAAACTCTAACAAATGCTCTACCGGTTCCAAAGAAAAGTACAGCTGTACCTCCAGTTATTAAACTTTGTTCGTGTTTGCGGTTTTCCGCTGAAGGTGGACACCAAAAAAAAGTAGGAGGGAGCGACTATCATGCCGCGATAGCACAATCAACATTCATCGAGGTGCTTGCAGAATTTCTGGATGTCATGGAAATGCAAATATGTTAAACATGGATTTGCTATCCATCTCAAGCACAGAGAAGTATGACCGCTCAACATTTTTTTTAGAAATGTTGGTATACCGAGAGTTTTTGGATTCATAGATGGCACACATGTTAACACTATAGCTCCAAAGCAAGCAAAACATCTTTACTATAACAGAAAGGGACAATTTAGTCTAAACGCTACACCTTCTTTTGATTCTTTGCTGTAACCACCAGTTATAGAAGGATTTTCCCGCATTCTTTGCAACAAAATCTCAATTTGTTTTTTATTAGTTGAATTGCTCCTTCAAATTTAAATTTGTACTTAATTATTATTAAAACCAAAGATTTCCAATACAACTTACATTTTCCTTTTTACTATTCGCCTCTAAAAATCAAAGTGAACAAATATTGAGAAAATGTCGAACAAATTCACGTGAAAAATCATTCACGATAGGAGGAATTTTTTTCGAAGTTACTATATGTTCGGGTGAAGAAAATTCATGATAAAAATATTGTAAATAGTGAACAAAATTCGGGCGAAATTTTTTTCACGATAAGGGTGAATATTTAAAACATGTTTTTAAATAAAAAGGGAAATCTAAACATCACTTAAATTAAATTCATGTATAAAGAAGAAGTGAATTAAAATAATTCTTTGGAAATATTTAAAATCAAAAGCTTTCATGTAATTCAGGTATAAAGGTAATAAAGATATTTTTTAATTAATTTCGCAGTTCTATTGAACTAAATCTTTAACTAAAATTATTAATTTTAATTATGTTCAAGTAATATAGCATGAATAACTTCTTTTTACTTAAAATATCATTTAATATGTAATGATATTTAGAAAAAACAGTTTCATATTAGTGTTGTCAACATATTAACCCACAAATATGTTTTTCGTAATATATCTTTTACGATTTTTGAGAAAACAAAACTAAAAACTACAATATTTTTCTTTCATAAATACAGTGAACATACATGCACAGTGAAAAAATAATTCCTATCTTTTGGCAAATATAAAAAATCAATCCGATTTCCCCTACTTCTGGCAGCACTGCTCAACTCAGACATCTAAAATAATAGTAAAATATATTTGTGCAGCGCCCTCCCAAAACTCTTCTGCTATATGCTCTAAGAGTTAAATAATTGCCATGGAAAAGCTTCTCAAGTATTTAGTTCGGTTTCGACGTTGAACTGTAAGAGCCCAACTACATATATATGTACATACATAATTGGTCACTACAACCGTTCCGTCAGGATTACGACCTAGCTTCTCACACTTCTTATGTTGTGTGTGCTTATTTTATACATGAGCGACAAAGTTTTGAGAAACTTTTTTCATGGAAATTTTATTCATTCTCAAAATTTTTGTAAGAAATCTGCTGGATGAAAATTTAATGGAAAATCTGTCAAATGCTTGGATTTTTTTTCAAGACGTTTAAGTGGCTATTTATACCTTTTTGAATTAGTTTTCTAAATAAACAAAAGATAAACTTTTACGAGTGTTGTGTTTTTGTTTTTTTCTTTACACAACGGGTACTCTAATTTTAACGCTGTACACAGCAAAAAAGTAAATCTAAACTTATCTCTTTAAACTAATTTTTTTTTATAACTGTGCTGTAAAATTAATGTTATTATTATTATATTATTAATATTATGTTAGCAATATTAAAATACAGAAAAATAAGTAGCTGGTATTTTGGCCTTCGCTTAATAAAATTAATATAAATTGTGCGTTGTATTTTATCATGTGTTGTAAACACCACGGCATTGTTTATCATGCTGTTTATGAGAAGGTGTCATTTCTAGGCCACGTGTACCATTTTCGGTACACGATAACTACTTTTATAAATATCTGTAAATACATGTACTATTTTTATTTTTGAGAAAATGCATGTTATTTTCATAATTATTAATATTCACGACAAAATGCACGAAATAACAATACGAAACTAAATTTATTTCACATATAAAGATGATGTACATAAAAGAATATATATTTTACTCAAGTTTGATTACACTATTATAATTTTGCACACTTTCTGCATACCATGGCTTGCAGCAGTTCCTTTTTACTGCTCTACCATTACAGTTTTGTAATTCATGGTGTACTTCTAGAAGTTGGAACATCATTATTTGTATTACATAAATATGAAGTTATTAACTTTCTATATTTTAAAAAGTGCATTTATAGCTGCCACGCCACATGTATCGGTACATGACTCTAAACATCATTACGTTACATAAAGTAGTCCTACCAATAATTAAATTTTAGATATAAACACTTTAAATTTAAAAATTCAGCTTGGCGTAGAAATGAGGTTTAGTGTGCGCCGAAAACGGTACACACAAGGCCTACAAGTCGTCGTTGATACCTACATATGTTGATACAAAAGACGTGCTATCTCACTTCATAAGTCAGGATTTAAAAATATTTAAAAAACGCTAAATTAAAAAATAACGAAAAGCATTCTGTGTTTAACGTAGGCAGCGTTGCCAGGTGCCAAGTTTTCCCTGTTTTTCCAAGTTTTTTGAGATCGAGTAAAGATTTCATTAAATTTGTTTTCTAACAAAACAAGTTTTTTCATCAAATTTCAATTTCTACTTTTTTCAATAAATTTAATAACGACTCGAAATATTTACTCCAGGGCAAGATATCAAAGAAACAGCAACAGAGAAAGTAACAGAGTCAACGGACTTCGGTACTTTCTTTTTAAAACTTTTGGCACTTTAATAGAAAAAAAAAAAGTTTTTCGTGCTAAAAAGAAGGTTTTTTTTCAGAAATAAAAAGTTTTTAAAAAAAAATTACTGGCAACGCTGAACGTAGTGTAAATATTAAACCACAACTATAAAATACGTCTTTAACCATCCATATAATACCTTAACTATCAATGATACGGTAACATGAGCACTAATTGTAAATTTACCGCGGTATGTGACAAACCCAAAGGCGAAACATAACATAAAAATTTGTCTCCAATGGTCCTTAACACTAACTATCCCTAAGTAACTCCTACAATCTTCAGTCATTTATATCATATGTTAAAACTGTACAGAATACATCTGTTTCTATACACCAACTGACAACTGAGGATTAAAAGTATGCATAAAACGCCTAAAAAGGGAACACACATACATACAGCACACGTTACAAAATACTGGTTAGTCTTAGTGATACATCAGAGTCAAGTAATTCACGGAGGGGTGCAACAAAAAATCTTAAAAACCCTGTTAATTTTAAGCTAGCTTTATGAAAACTTACTGGTAATAAAGTGAGTAATAACTTTGTACATTTTCCATTTGAGAACCTTCTTTATGTAACGGCACAATCTGTTTATAGTTTCTTTACCTTGTCTACCACTATCATAATTCGAAAAAAGTCTTTAGTATTATTTTAATTTTTAACTCAATTTTTGGTATAATTCAAACTCGAAAAGTACAATAGTACACCAATGGCTTATTCAATAATGTTAATGAAATTTAGAAATTTTATATGACAACCAGTGGTGTTGTCGAGCCGGAACCCTCCGAAACATCGTTCCGGTACTTCCTTTTTGGACAGTAACGCGTTCCGGAACTAAAGATGATTTGTGATAACGAGAATTGGCTGACGTTTTGAAAAAAAAAAAAAAATTAAAAAGAATTGCTGATTTTTTTTCTAATTTTTGACGAATTTTTATATGTATTTTATAATTTGTTAACTAATTTTTATTCAACGTTCCTATTATTGTAATAAACAAATATATATATATATATACATATACACAAAATGGGTTTCGTAATGATTTTCGTTTCCTTTCCTTTTTATGCTATATACAGGGCCGATCCTGGCGACGGGAGAAAATTGGGTGTAATCTACTCCCCCCCCCTCCCCCCCCCCCCCCCGGGGATATGAGACCGCACAGAGCGGCCGCCTACCCAGGATCGGCCCTGTCTATATAATTATATATACGCGTTCCGTTAAAAAAAAATTAGCACAACACCACTGATGACAACTCACCACTGCAGACATTTCATAGTGGATATATTTGTACATGTATGTATGTATGTATGTTTTCTTTTCACTTTTCTTTTGTGTATTCATTTTCACTAATAATTTAGTTAAAAAAGTACAACTGTAAGGGATTAAAACCACATAAAGACAGATTTATATTTTTTATTTCTTTAGATGTTGTCGCCTTTAACTTTGTTTTATCAACTGACCACTTTCTCTTAGCCTATCTTATCCCTATCTCGCAGTTTTCCTATTTCATTTTCTGTATACATTTTTTAGCAGTGTTGCCACACAACTTTAGAAGTCAATTTTTACAGTTTTAAAATTTATAATGCCATTACTTTATCGATCCTTTGGAATGGAAGGTTGCACTAGTTGAAAAGATATCCTAACTTGCCTGTAAGGTTTTTGCCAGCAATGTAATAAATTACACCTATCCCCCGTTTTACACGGAAGATAGGTTCCATAAAAAACCGTGTAACTCGAAAAATTCACTCTTATATGGAAAAACCGTGCTAAACGAAAATCACTATAAAAATGCCCTTTTTGTCAGTTTTTAATATGATGAATAACAAACACATTGAACGTTATTTGCTCACCTTGAATAAATTTACGCTATCAAATATATATAAACACTAATTAAAAACAAAGTTTAAAAACAATGATGCTCTTTGTTTTGATATTTCAAACAAACTAGCTTATACACACATAAAATTTAGTTTTGATCATAAAACCGGGAATTCCCATCTTATCTATTTCCATCATAGACATAGACTTCTAAGAATTCGTAACTGTAACATACATTTTGTAGTGTTATTTTGACAGTAAAACAATGAAAATGTTATTATAGATATAAGCAAATTATACTTTAGTGTTTATAATTTCGTGTAAATGCAAAATTAATAAATTTCGTTAAAAAATTTATATTTTCAAAAACCGTGTAAGATCGAAAACGTGTAAAACGAATACCGCGTAAAACGGGGGATAGGTGTATTAATAACTGCTGACATCTAAACAAATGCGAATTTCATAGCGAACAGTCAATTTGGTTTCAGCAGGTAAGACAGTTTTATTGAGCAATAAATTGGTCCAAGTAATTAGTAAGTCATTCGAAGAGAAGAAATACAGCTACGCTCTGTTTATAACGTTTCATATGTATCTGGCAGAGTATTGCGCGAAGGCTTTATAAATAAGTTAACAAAAAAATAAAATTTTGTTGGAACAAGATCTTTGACATTTCTCTTCATGTTTTCTACAAAAGTACCAATATTTTTAAAGGAAACACCGGAGCCCGGTGCTCTCTGTTGGTGTTTCCTTGCTTCTTTTGCCCGTGACTAATAAAATACATAACATTTTATTTAAAAATGTAAATATTTCGGGTTATTATTATTGAATTTATTGAAAAAAATTTTTAATTTAATTTTGTCGAAAAAAACTTGTTTCGTTAGAAAACAAATTTAATCTGAAAAAAACTCGGACAAAACGGAAAACTTGGCAAATGGCAACGCTGCTAACAGCTCTCCGCCTGATTTGGTTTAATTTTATATTTTGTTCGGACAAACTGAAACAAAGTTACACATGTGCATGCATGCGTAATTGGTCATTACGACACAGCTTCTGTGTGTGTAGTAGTAGTAGCAGCGGTGGGCACTGGTTTTACTGGGGGATGAAGTTTTTCGTGAATTTACAGTCACTCTTCATATTTATTTTTACAAGAGCTGCTAAAATGCAAAAAAAAAAAAAAACAAAATTGCTTACTGAGATATTCTTTAAACTTCCTTAAAATATGGCACAAAATTCCTTCATTATAGCCATTTTTATTAGCAGGAAAATTCACACAGAATGGAAACACATTATTTATTCCATTAATTCTCGTATACATAGAACTCTTAATTTCAAATAAGCGGGATTATACAGGCTATCAATTTTCAAGTTTCAAGTTTTATTCTTATTTATTTGCTAAATATAAACTGAACTGTATGGAAATCAAGCTAAATTAATATATGTATACCAACTTTTTACTAAAATTTATGTTTATATTTTACCAAATTTATGTATGTTTACCTTTTATTTTCAGATTGTTTTCAAAAACCTTTAAGTTAGTATGTATGATATAGGGTGAGAAAGTTTAATAATAATGAAGACATAAATTTCTCAAAGTGTACAGTGACTCAACTTTCCACTTCAATGGAAAAAATTTTGATGCGGATCTATAGATTATTTAAAAGCTTTTAAATAGTGTATAATACTTAGCATTTTTTATTTAACAAAAAAGGAAACAATATTAACGAATTTCATGTCAAACGCATATTTATTACCCCAAACATTGAGGTCACTCTTAAAATTTGAGAATATTTAGGAACGTATGCAGAAGTTATAGTGGTACATCTTCCATTAAGTTCAGCAGCTATGTATAAATTTTCAAAAAAGCAATATGATGTAAGCAAATCTCGAATAGC
Organism: Sarcophaga rosellei; assembly: GCA_930367235.1. Lineage (NCBI taxonomy): Eukaryota > Metazoa > Arthropoda > Insecta > Diptera > Sarcophagidae > Sarcophaga > Sarcophaga rosellei. Next base: position 68,682,560 of record OV884017.1, on the reverse strand, counting down.
GATTAATACGTCTATAAATTGTATACAGTAGTTTTGATTTAGCTGCCTTTTATTCACGTGCGCATTGCCTTTACATGCACAAAAATTTTGTTTCGTGTCTTTATTTCCCCAAATTATATACAAAATTATTTTTTAAGCTCACTTTTTATACCTCCACATTTAATATATGTGCCTTATATTTTTTGAACTTTAAAACTTTTATCATAGCAAAAATTAAAGTTAGCTGCGTCGAACAAAAAAGAAATCTATAAAAATTTTTATTTAAAAAGACTAAATTGAGATCAATTAATTTCGTCGTTGAAATTTATTTAAATTTTCTGTTAAAAACAAGTATCAATAAATAAATGCAATATAAGAAGTATTATATGGTTAATTTTACATAACGTTTAAATTTAGTTATTTGCTTTAGCTGGGCTTTGAGAGAGTAATCTATAATTATTCCACACCTGCTCAATTAGGCAGGTAAAAACATGTAATTTAGCTGCATTTTTGGCTTATTTGCACAAAAATTCTTGCAAAAGTTAGTTGTGCAGGTAAGTCAAAACTACTGTATTCATTAATAGAAAACTTATAACGGTTATTTAAAAAAGATGCATTCCGTAAAATTATCTAAATATTATTTCTTTTATTAAATAAAAAATAAACTCAGTGATTGGTCGATACATCGTTATGCCGTGAGTATTAAATTAAAATTAATTGGATTAATGACATGTCGTAACATATTTCCTAGCTCTCTTTATTTATCATACTTATTTTTATATTTTTACAGAAATTTCTGATAATTTCTCGTTCGTTATGTCATCACTATTTCCAATGTGATTGCTTTAATTTAATATGTCACAGTATAGCAGTTTATGGATGCAGACATGGAAAATCTTATTCTAAATGTTTAAAAAGGAGAGCGTTCTTATGAGTGGGAACAAATGAAGCAGAACTACATGTCACTATTTTACGAATCTTTAATCAATGCTGCCTACATGAATATTTGACATCATCACCTACGAGGTTCAAATTACACAATTAATTTTTATAGATTTATAAATTACAGTATCCCCATTGGCAGTTTGACGAGTAGCCATGACCGTTACGTACTCCATGTCATAACACAGAACATTTGTTGCATTGAGTTGGACTTTGCTTCGTTTACTGTGGTTTTTTCCATTTTACTGCGATATTGCAGAAAAATCTATCTTTGTAATTTTTCTGTTAGATATTAGTTCTTCCGCAAATCTGATACAAGGAAATTTTTCTACTGAATTGACAAAGTACAATATAAGAATTTATAAGCGCAGTTTTAATAAGGGCCCTGAAAATTCTATATCTATATTTCTATGATTTTGCTTGGTTGTCGTAATCTTTACATATAAAATTAGTCATTGTAACCCTTCAGGCAGGATTACGACCTAGCTTCTCACACCACTTATGTTGTATGTGTTAATTTTAAACATGAGTGGGGGAACCTACAGTTTAATGTCGACCCCGAGAAACTTTTCATGGCAATTTTTATTTACTCTCCTAGTTTTTGCCAGAAATCTGCTGAGAAGAAGTCGCCGAGGAAATATTTTTCATATTTCGGTTTGATCGACATGTCTGGACTGTGATTTGAACTGTGGCCTCACTTCTAGTAGGCCAGCACACTATCTACTAGAATGCGAGACTTCCCAAGGTTTATCTTAATCTTTAATAACTATTGTGCAAGCTACTTTCGATGCTAAGTAAACTGCGTTTCTGGCCATCCATTTGTAGTAACTTATAAATTTTGTAGACATCCTAAAGTTCCAATCACGTTTCTTTATTTTCTTATCAGGCGAATAGTACAACTGGCAAAATTTGTTTCAGTTTTTAATGTAACCCTTTTGGTCGGCCAAACACCACATATTATACCCTCTTTTTATGGGCCTCGTAGGACACTACTGTTTCATTGTATTTCTGGCAGTAAATAATATCATAGACTCATGAACAGAGATCTGATTAAAACATTTGCTCGAAGAAGCTTGATTAACTGAGCATTCGAACTTTTTAATTAAAATTTCGGATTATCACCGAATTTTTTTTTATAATAAATGCAATGAACTAAGAGTTGTTATGGAGTTCTTTAGGCTGACGAAAATCCTCTACCGAACCCTGCACGTGGGTGTTGGCTGTTTGTATTAGTTTTAATATCGGGTTATCCATTTCGTGGGTTCAAAGGCAAACGTAAATAAAACACATAAAATATTTTTTTCATGATATTTCTTTTTTATTGTAAAGTTTGAACGTTGACATTATGTGTGAAACACTACATCACTTAAATGACCTCCATGCGAAGTGTTGCACGCATTGATTCTTTTGAGGAAATTTTCGACCACTTTTCGACACATATTGGGCGGTATCTCAGCCATAACTTGACGAATGTTGGTTTTTAAGTGCTCAAGAGTTGAAGGTTTATCTGCATAAACACGGTCTTTCGCGTAGCCCCACAAAAAAAGTCTAATGGTGTCAAATCTCACGATCTTGGTGGCCAGTTGATATCGCCACGACGAGAAATTACGCGGCCAGAAAATGTCTCTTGCAATAAAGCCATATTCGCTCGAGTTGTGTGGCATGTGGCACCGTCTCGTTGAAACCACATTCTCCAAGTCGTATTCTTCAATAGCAGGCAAAAAAAGTCGGTTATCATAAGGCCATAACGTTCCGAATTGACGGTGACAGTCGTTCCATCGTCGTTTTCGAAGAAGTAAGGTCCAATCACACCTTCGGACCAAAGAGCGCACCAAAGAGTGACTTTTTCTGGATGTAATGGCCTCTCTTCAATTACTTGAGGATTCTCAGAACCCCAAATACGACAATTTTGTTTATTAACATACCCACCGAGTGTGAAATGTGCTTCATCGCTGAAGAAAATTTTGTTCGAAAAATTCGCCGTCTACCGCCTGTTGTTCAAGCACCCATTCCACGTATCTACGACGTTGTGAATGGTCTGCTGGCTTCAGTTGTTGCGTGAGCTGGACTTTATATGGATGCAGGTGTAGATCTAAATCCAAAATACGCCATAATTTGCCGTAAGACAGTCCTAATTCCTGAGCACGGCGAGGAATCGACTCATTCGGGTCTTCGGCAACACTTTCACTTACAATAGCGATATTTTCACCGCAACGAGCGAAACGATGATGCACAGGCCTTTCAATATTTGTAACCACTCCAGTCTCTTCAAATTTCTTCACAATTTTGCCAATTGCTTGCGTAGTTGGACGATTATGTAAACCATAATCTCCTCTTAAAGTACGATACGTGGCTGTGGCAGAATCACCATTTTTGTAGTAGGTTTTGATAACTTTAAGCGTTGTGTGATAGTTAAGCGATCCATTTTCGTCAATGTCAGACTTTCAAATGAAAAGAAAAAAATTGGTTTCACAACTTAGTTTGACAAATGTCGAATTCCAATCCCATACTTTTGAAACCACGAAATGGATAGCCCTTTATTACTTTGTTTATTATGTACAACAAAAATGTACCTTCGTGTTCGGGGTGGATGTGATAATAATCTCTTTTCAGTTATTCTTAACAATTCACAATTAAATTCATATTAGCACACACAGTTATAAATTACTTAAAGCTAAACTTAACATTAGGGTGGCCAGCGTGAACAGCCGGGAATGGTGGTTGCTCGATAGAGTGACCATCAGCTAAGGTGGTAATTCAGTTTGCCTTATGGTCTTGTGGATTAGGGCCCCTTACCATAGGTTAGAGGTATGGGCTGGACTAAGGTGTTACATGACCCGTGCCGAGAGTCGGTCAGTCACTAATGGAGTATCCTGGATACCTGGATGCCTCCAGGATTAACCGGCCTTAGCTGGGTACTTCGAATCCATGCCCAGGCGGACCATCCCCTTATCCGCAACTCGTGGGATCAAAATTAGAAAATGAAATAAATTAAAAAAAAGAAAAATTAGAAGAACAAGAAGTCTTCCACTGCGGAGGCCGAGACCGGTACTCGTAAAAATCCGCGTACGGGTGTTAAGCCAATGTCCGTCTAACCCAACGAGTTGAAGAACTTGGTTAGCCCTAAAGCAGTCCAAGAACCGGAAACTTCTCAGCAGTAAAAACAAAAATCAGTCACAAGCGTTGGTCTTGACAGGAGTGGGCCTTCCGGCTACAGGGCGCGATAAGCGAGTTCTGGAAAGGATCTCAAAAATCTCAGCAGACAGCCGAACGCAGCGATACACAATCGCTGACCTGGGCCAAAAATAAGCTTTCTGAAAAAATATCATAGATGACAGCGGTCAACGGAGAGTGACGCACTAGGAGCCCTAGCCGATGCACAGTGGTTCAAGAAACCAATCTAGCTGAAAAAAGGCAATTTTTTTATGTTTCGAAGTTCAAATAATTTGTTTGGTAATTGTTAAATAACCATTCACTGTTCATAACTGTATATCAGGTTTTTTTTCTTATTTACTTTGTTATGATGTTTGAAACATTATCAATTGCATTGTCTCTGTTTTTATAAGAGGCCAGTCGATTCAGAGCATCACTTTTAAACTGATCGTAACATCAATCAATAGCACATTTTGACTTTTTTTTGGCGTGTATAATCTGGCCGAGACTGAATGAAGTGCGCACTGCAAAGCTGCTTAAACTCCAAAGAAGCGTGCTCAGTACGGTCATTGGAGTCGTGACGGGGCATTGCATTATGGGTGTCCACGCGAGGCGCATTGGTCTGGGACACCTCACAAATGATTTTTGTGGAAGCTGCAGGAATGAGGAGGAAGAAGAGCTTGTTCTTTATCTACTGGGAACATGCCCGGCACTATGACATCTTGGTGCCTACTACATCGATGATATAGGTGATTTGTCGGCAGTTTGAGCCGCTTCATTGGAAGCTCTAAGTGGTTCCAGGACTAGGGGATGAGTAACATGAACTGTGACATTACAATGGGCCTAAGTGCGTTCATTCGCTTCATTAGGGGGACGGCCACTTATACCTACGGGGTTTTTTAATAACCGTGATGACACTCGCACTTTTATTTATTTCACCTATTACTCAAAAAATGTCCGAACTTCAAAAACGCAACCGCAGGTGTGCGATTCTCGAACCGAACTCCTTATATATACATTTTAATCTATTTCATTACTAACAATACAATTTTAACATATTTTACTTACGAAATCTGAGATTTTCATGCCCCAGTCTATGCTCGAACCAGAACTAATAACATTGAAAAGGATATAGTTCAGTTTGCACTTCAAAGAATGAAAATTTTATTTTTAGGATACCATATTCCATGAAGGAAAAATCCATATTTTCCTTCAAGGCTTCTACCATTAGAAGCCTTGAAATACGAGTGACGCAGAAGAAGAAGAATTTAAAAAGATAACAATAAAAAGAAATCATAATATTTCAACGACAACAAGAGACGTTATTGAGTTTATTTGCAAACACACATTTGACATTTGACACACTTTCAAAAGCCAAGAATTTTTGGAAGAGAATACTGCAAGTTAGTATAAAATGCACACTTTCATTAAGGCAAAGCATATTGTTTGCATACTAAACGTGGTCAATACAGCAGCAGAAGGAGTTGAAGGAGAATGCAGAAAGAGTGCATTCTACATGTAGTCAAGACTATGGACAGAAGTATTCCGGTATTCCTATAAAGTGGGTTAATTAATCCACTTTAATTCCTGCAGCTTAAACCTTTAACTTACCAAAACTTTCTATATGTAAAGTACATATTATTTAAACATTTATATTAAATATAAAATATTTAAAAATATAAGTCAATAATATATACCTTTATAAAATCTTAATTTATGATTAGTTTATTTATTTATTTCCAATTTAGTTCCTCAACGTTAAGAATTAGAAAAAGTTGTCAAGGTAAAAAATGTTCAAAACTTCTTGCACTTGCAACATTTCTTTAATAAAATTAATATTTTTGAAGTTATGAGGTAATAGAGTTAAATTTTATGGATTCCTTTAAATTTCATCGGTTTTGCGGCACGTCTTAGCCCCAACCGATTGACCTGAAAATTTGACGCTACCATTTTTTTTACAATATTCCCCAAACTGAATTGTGGGACTGGAAAAAATCTCACTTTTAATTCTAAGGGCCACCCTAGTATGTACACATAAAATATAAATACAAAGGAAAATGTAAATATAAAAATATAAATCTAAAGAATATAAAATAATATACAAAGTAAAATATTGCTACGTTTTTACATTTTTAAAAACGTGTAGAATATGAGTTCGTTGATTGCAAACAAAAATAAAAATAAATTTGTGTTTTGTTTCTTTTAAACTCTCTATTGTTTGCACTACTTTTGTGTGCCACCGTATACAACTTGTTCGCTATTCTTTTCTGCTCACACCCTTTGTGTAAGCAATAACACTTGCACGCAGCGTTTCCAGTAATTTTTTTTTCTGGGAAAAAAGAACTTGTTTTCTACAAAAGTATCAACAAAGAAAACACCGGAGACCGGTGGCCTCTATTTGTGTTTCTTTGCTACCTTTGTCCGGGATTAATAAAATATACAATATTTTATTTAAGAATGTAAATATTTTTTGTTATTTTTGAATTTATTGAAATTTTAAAAATGAAAACTTTTTCGCTTCTAAAAAAAGGGCAAACTTGGCAAATGGCAACGCTGCTTGTACGTTAGATCTATATAGCGGAGATCTTCAAACCAAGACTGTTGACTTCGACCGCAACGCATCTTCACACAAGACTGACTGAACTCTTACTGACTGTTGTCTGATTTGTCTTGCCTTTTTATATGCTCGCGTATCAGTCTGATGAAAGTTCTTGAAATGGAATGTTCGTGTCTTCGCCTTCTCTAGAACTCTATCGCTACTTCATTGTTCTTTGTGTATTTTGCTTACGTTGTTTGTTGTTGCTTTCTGTCATACTTGTCTGTCTCCTTTTCTTATACTGATGTTGTTGTTATATGCAAGCAAGTTCGTTGTATGTGTTTGTGTGGCTTTTGTCAATAGTTAATGTTAAACGATGATTTCATTTTCGTAACAATATTATATACTTATTATATATTATATATATTTATTATATACATACATATATATTGTTATATTGGAAAGAATATTTATATATAGCCAGCAGAAAGGAAGATATGACTATATTCTAACAAAGACATAATACGGATACAGTTTTATCTTTTCTACTTACCAATAGCGATAGCTATCCAATATCTAAAAACTGAAACAGTCCAAAACAAACAATGGCTCCTCCTTATTCCGTTAAACCAAAACCGGTCACATGTAACATAAAAAATGTTCAGGACTTAGCAAGTGAAGACACAGTTAATTTTTCTAGCAAAAAATGATTAGAAGTCTCAGATCTCAACAATAATATTATATAATTTGCACTCTAGCTATTTATGTCAATTTTCTGTCTGTAAGCATATTTTGTTTACACGACAGATTTGTGAAACTTTTCATCGCAATTTTATTGTATTCTTTGAGTTTTTGCTAGAAAAATGTGGAAAGGATGTTACCGAAAAAAATATTTTTGTATTTCGTTTTGTGCGAAATGTCGGAGCGAACGGTCTATCGAATAAATTTTGAGATCAATACAACCGGAACAAAAATGTTGTAAATCTCATCAATTGAAATAAAACTAGAGCTTAATTCAAGAGAGAGATTAAAATTTCCAAATTAAAAACAATAAATGAGTTTGGGTCTACCATTAACCCATCTGCACCAATTTCGAAAATTCGGCCAACTTTCAAGAAGCTGAATGAAAAACACATAATTTTGACAAAATATGGTACGCAATTGTTAAAAATTTACTTTTATCTTTAAACGAAAGGCTTCTGTATTTCATATTACTACATTCCGTTTTCAATCAAATTGGCCCACAATCTTCCAGCAGATGATGTGATCATTAATTATGATACACAGTTTATGACTAACAGAAATATTATAATTAGACACAGTTTTAAAAGAATGAGGAAATATTGATAAAAATTCTAATAAGAAATTAGCCAGTAATATGAAAACTGGAAAATTTTTTTATTTTCAATAATCGAGGGCAAGTTTTGTTTCATAAAAGGATAATAAATAAATTGAGCTTATGGTTGCGAAACCATTAATAATAGTATACATATGTAACAAAAATTACGCAATAACAAAAATAATGTTTATATTATAATAATATATAATATATGTAAGAGTTAGACTCGATCACTGGTTGTGTATAGACGTGTTTTCTATTGCTCTCGCTGACAGTCTCGCTTTATACATTATTTGTGTAATTAGTATACTAAAATTTATTTAAAAGTAGAAAACAAAACAAACATTAAAAAAAACCCGTTACAAAATTTAAGAATTTACAAAAACAAAATCAAACGTACACTTGTTTGCGACAATGTTAACGCATTAAGCATTAATAATATGAACAAAAAACCAAAAACAATCAATGCAACTAGTGCATCAAAAAATTATAATTACTTTTCTCCTCTTCAGACGATTGAAGATGATAAAATTGATGATGATGACGAAGTTATCGTTAATAAAGAAGTAAAGGCTCATATACCGCCAATAACTATATTAAAGTGCAAAATTGCAGAAGTTCAAGAAATTTGTAAATTAAGCAAAGTCTTATATATAAAAATGAGTGTGTGTTTGATTGTATGTTTGTATGTTTGAAGTTTATAGACGACTAAACGGCTGAACCGATTTTCTTGAAATTTTCACAGTATCTTCCTGTATGTCTGGAAGGAGTTATAGGCTACTTTTTATGTTGATATTCCAAATGAGCGAGGGGCCATGCCCATGTATACTACATACTTAATATTTAATTGCATTTGAAATATATTACTCATACGCATAGTTACCCCTAAAGTATGCTATCTATGATTCCTGATGTATAAAACCAAAGAAAATAAAGTATAAAGAATGTGAATTTTGGTATATTTTGGAATATTTTTCAAAAATATTTCACGACGCGGGAGGAAAGATAGAAGGGAAAGATAAAGAAACCAAGAGCGTAACAATGCTCTCAATTGTTCTCATCGTGCGTTTTTGTTGTTTGACTAATTTTTTATTTATTCTTCTGAAACAGTGTTGCCACGAAAAAAATTTTGTAACCAACATTTGTGAAAAAATCACCAAATAAGAAAAAATATAACCAAAATTAAACTCATAGACTTTTGTTTTATCCTAAATAAAGTATATTTTCATTGTCTAGAACGCCTTCGATTATAAGTACATTCACACACACTTATAGTAAGTTAGCTTTTTAATAACTGTTTTATGCAGTGTATTACAATAAATACATAATGCGACCTGTTTTGGGCAATAAAAAAAAATCAATTTTGGGCGGGACGAAGTTCGCTGGGTCAGCTAGTAAAAGAATATTCCATACGGAAAATTTCAATTGGATTGAAATTATTTCTTAAATCTAAAGCAGATTACGAAACCATCTGTAGTGTTCTCACAGGCAAGTACGAGTACTTCTGTTATGCCACCAAAGATGAAAAGCCGTATAAAGCTCTTCTGTTTGGTCTTGATAAACAAGATCCACTGATCGTAAAAAAAAAATTAACAGATATGGGCCTTCATTGCTTGGACGTTAAAATCGTTATAAAGAGAAATACATATAACGTAGAGTTTGTTATTTATGTTGTATATTTCAAAAGATTAACTGTAACAATTAAAGAACTAAGGCAAAAATATTCCGTAATTGACTATTTAAGAGTGAAATGGGAATTTCAACAAGCAAAAAAAAACCAGATAACGCAATGTTATAATTGCCAAATGTTTGGCCATGGTTCCAGCCGCTGCAAGGTTAAAACGTTTTGTTCAAACTGCGCTGGATAGCATAAAACATCTGATTGTCAAGAATCTACACCTAAATGTGCAAATTGTAATGGCCCGCACAAATCTACATACGACCAATGTCCAAGTAAAATACATTACCTAAAAATTCGTCAACGTGCCCAACCACCACAGAGAAGACCGGTCCGTACAGAAGTTCTGCTTACCAAAAACTATAGTAACAGCTTTCCTAATACACTGCGCCAAAGTGTTTCAACTACAGCTACTAACTAATAACGCTAATGACAACTGTTCCAATGATTTATTTTCTATTGAGGAAATAAAGAATTTAACTTTCGAATTAATTACAAATCTTAGGAACTGTAAAAATAAGGCGGATCAATTCGAGGTCATCACGAACCTTGCATGCAAATTTTTATCATAATGGAGGACGATAGAATTAATATTATAACTTGGAATGCAAGAGGTATTCGCAATAAATATCTAGAATTATTTCAATTTTTAGCTGACCATAGTATACACATTTGTTTAATATCTGAAACAGGCCTTAATTCAAACTTATCTATTAGCAACAGGGAATTTAAAATTTATAGAAACGATAGGATAAATACTCGAGGAGGTGGTGCAGCTATAATTATCAGGAAAAATATTTCACATCATTTATTACCTATTGTTAACACGTCTGTTATTGAGAACATTGGTATCAGACTATTTACCAATTTATGTTCAATTGATATACATATATTCATGTCACTACCCTGGTGGTTCGGCTGGTCCGGATGGCGTGAGGAAACGGCAATTTGCATCCGACATCCATAGTCTCAGTGGCAATGAAAGGTATCTTTTGGGTGGTGATTTCAATAGTAGACACCGGTCTTGGGGTTGTTTAAGAGCGAATTGCTGGGGAAATATTTTATATGAAAAATTGGAATCATACAATATTAATATTATATATCCCAGTGATAATACCTACATTCCTTCGAACGCTAATAGACAGGGTTCCACTCTGGACTCCATTCTGACTAATGATCCCCTTATAATGTCCCAGGCAGAGGTCATAAACGATTTAAGTTCGGATCACTTACCAGTAAAAATTTCATTAAATGGTACTTACAATAACTCAAATTTTTTCAGATACAATTTTCACAATGCTAATTGGAACCAATTTTCCAGATATTTAAATAGAAATTTAAACTTACCTAATATTGACAACATTATAAATTGTGAAAATATAGACGAGAGTATTATACATTTCGAAAACGTTTTGAATGATGCTGTCGCTTGTAGTGTGCCAAAGATATACCACTCACCGGGGGGAAAGCCTTTGCCGTACTACATTAAGATTATGATACGACTGAGGAATAGATACCGAAGAGATTGGCAAAGATATAGGGATCTCGCCGACTTCTATCAAGTGAAAATATTTAATCAGAGAATTCGTGAGGAAATTAATTTATTCAGAAATAAGTCTTGGGATTCTCTGTTGTTAACGCTTGATAGGGGCTCGGCGCCTTTCTGGAATTTGACGAAAATTTTGAGGAAAAGGACTAATAATATCCCTATTTTAAGACAAAATGGTTCTCGGTTCATCACTAATCGGGAAAAGTGTGAAATCTTAGCACGAACATATGCTTCTACCTATTCCATTTCAGCCAATTTGGGCGACCCAACTACGACTTCTTTAATAAATGATACTCTGGAATCTTATGGATCTTTGAGAGTTGATCCATTGGATGTTAACTTAGTAAATATCTCTCAGATTTCTGACATATTAAGAACCTTGAGGAATGGAAAGAGATCTGGCATCGACGGTATTAATAACATATGCCTTAGGGCACTCCCTAATAAGGGCATTAAATTTTTGACCATCATTATTAATTCCTGCTTAAAGTTCTGTTATTTTCCTCAAAGGTTCAAGGAGGCTAAAGTTATATCAATAAGAACACCTGGTAAACAAGCCGACTGCCCATCTTCATACCGACCCATTAGTTTATTGTCGAGTGTGGGTTAATTTTTTGAAAAAGTTATTAAAATTAGACTGACTGATTTCATGGAAGCCAATGGTATTACTCCGGCTCATCAATTTGGTTTCCGCAGACAGCACAACACAATTCATCCCTTAGTGAGAATTCGAAACTTAGTGAGAGCAAATTTTAACCAACAAAGATCAACGGGTATGATTTTATTGGATATTAAAGCTGCCTTTGATTCAGTCTGGCACGAAGGTCTCGTTTACAAAATGATTAATTTAAATTTCCCGAGGGCATTGACCAAAATGGTCCACAGTTTTCTCACTTCTCGTACTTTTAGAGTCCACATTGGCTCACATTATTCTGAACGCCACACTATAACGGCTGGTTGCCCCCAGGGGTCATGTTTGTCTCCCGTTCTTTATAATTTATATACATCGGATTTTCCTCAATTAGATTATTGCACGGTGTCAATATTCGCTGATGACACAGCTATACTTAGCTCAGGAATTCTGGCTGTTGATATAATAGCTAATCTGAATAGGGCATTATCTGATATTTCATCCTATTTCAATAAATGGAGAATTATGCTAAACTGTGAAAAAACTCAGGCGATATATTTTACGAGGAGACAGAAGGAGTGTTATATACCACAGACCAATATTAGGATGAATAATAACGCTATACAGTGGGAACAAAAAGTGAAATATCTTGGAGTTATGCTTGATCCTAAAATGAAATTTAAGGACCACATACCTTATGTGGTAAATAAAGTTAATATATTAACCCGTATACTGTATCCTTTTATTAACCGGAAATCTAGCCTTAATCTTTATAATAAGAAACAAATTATAAAGTCCATTTTTCATGCCGTATTATTTTATGCAGCCCCAGTTTGGTCTACGAGCGCCTGTTGCCATATCAAGAAACTGCAAATAGCTCAGAATAAGTTGCTAAAACTTATATATAATCTACCCTGGTACTTTTCAACTACACGCCTCCATGATATTACAGGTTTCGAATCTGTTTCAGATAAGATCGAAAGGCTTACACAACATTTTTATAACAGATGTAGGAATTCTGATTTCGTCCATATTAATGATCTAGTATCATCTTAGGTTTTTTTTCTAGTCATAGTTAAGTAGCATAAGTAGTTTTAAGTAAATCATATAGGTTTTTTGCCAAATTTTCTCCTCCAAAATTATAATGTATGTTTATGTATATAGTAATTTTGTTAACATAGATCTATTATTAAGCTGAAAAAGAAAAATAATCTTGAACTCTTAAATATGTAATTTAATTATAACTGATTTGTAAATATTATGGATAAATAAATAAATTGAATTGAATTGAATATATAATATATTAATATACAATACAAATACCTAAAATTACATAACCAAGAAAATAACATTTCAAAAAAGAAAAAAATTACCGATTACTGTAATGTTTTAAGAGAAATTTAGACAACAGAATAATTATCTGTCATATAATATGTGGAAAGAAAAACAAAGTCTTCTTACACAAATTTAACTCGATTAAACATCATTAGAATTCGCGGTTTATATATCAATTCCACATACATCTGCACCAGGGCAATAACATACATAGGTTACCTAGTTTCATTCTTATGTGACCGTTTATGAATTAAAAATGTTTATTTAACTACTACCACAACACTAAATCGCAATTCATGCAGTATCGAATCTGTAACGAAAGCTACTTTCTTATTAAAAATAAATTATGCTTTGCTAATTTCTCTACTACAAAAGCTAAAAACTCCTGTTAGTAACTTGCTTTCCTAACCAAACGTCTTATCCTTTTGTATCATATATACATACATACCTATTTTACAATTAATAATAAAATTTTAACACTCGTGTTTATCACATATAAATAATTTATATATACATACGTATATAAATATACATATTTATTTTTTTAAATATACATACATATATGTATGTAGTGATGTGTTGAAGCAAGTGACCCCTTTGTCAGTTAGTTTAACAACAGAGAATACATTAATTAAACTAGCTGAGTTTAGTTCAATATATTCTGCTGAAATGATAGCCTTTTGGTAGGTTATTAAATAAATATACTCTATTAAAGGAATATTCGCCATATGTATATACTAACCTCTCCACTTAATGGACAATGGAAAATATAAATTACACTAATTAAGTTTTCTCTACTAATCACAATATCTAAATGCAATCCAACCAAATTGGTACAATTATGTACTTTTTGTACACGAACTTATTAAAGAATTTAGGAAGAAACTTATTAACTCCACCTCAATCTGGTATAGGAAACTAAACAATAAAATGATCAATGTAAAATATTTATAAAATTCTTTTACAAACTGCAACAAATAATAAACATTGTTTACTGTCTGACGGAGATCTTTTCAATTTTAGCACTTCCCATATACGTGATTGTAAATAAATAAATCAGCAAATAATAAAACAACATTTATTAATTGTTGTGATTTATTAAAATAATGGATCTATTTTAATGTCTGAACTTAAAATTAATGTTAAAGAAAATAAAGACTGTGGAATGAATTTGGTAGGACATTTCAATTTAAGAAATTCATGATACACAATTTTTTTAGTTTCGCTCCACCCTAAAAATTGTTTTCTATTCAAAAGATATATGAAATATATTCGTTCCAGAAATCATATTGAGATTACAATGTTGCTATTTAATTATCCGTGTCAATTACAAAAATCCCCATTCTATATATTGAGTGCACTCCCACAAATTTAAATGCTTCACACAGTATTTCAATATTAAATTCATCTGATTGTGTAAAAAATTGTCTTGTGCTGCTGTATCATTTAGATAATTATCATATTTGAGATTTAACACTTGGTTTTAATCACGCGATTATTACACGCTAACCTTGAGTGCGTGTACTTTCGGTTTTTAGTTCCGCAATAAATTAATAATTGAACTTAGATACAGACGCTTTACGATATATACATTTCATTAATCATATTTCAGAGAGAGCACACCATTTGAAGTTTATATTATATATTCATTATATTTATGTAGCAAACTGACATCACGCAAGCGTTTTCTAAAATTTAATTCTTTCGAATAAGAATTTATTTTTAACACTAAACCTACCGGCATATTTTATATACCTATTTCTACCGATGGCGGTCAAATGACGGCTTTTGAAATTAACATTATAATCTTGTAATTAATACAGAATTTAGCATAAACAATAAACACACAATAATTATCATATAACTAGCTGTACACTGCGCACGTCGCTGCGCCACCAACTAAAATAAAATATCCAATTAATTTTGAATCATTTTATTGATTTTGTTTCCCGTTGTCCAGATGATTCAGACGAACGGGCCTGAGTGGTACGCATTCGATCAGTTTCTAATCTCACTTCTCGTTGTTCAAGTGATTCATGCGAACGGGTCTCAGCGGTATGTACTCGAAGATTTTCCAGTCTCAATAACCGTTGCTCGTCTGATTCTGGGGCTCAGAATGCTCTTTCTTCCGTGCTTGAGATGTAGGTCGACCAATTGCTTGTCGCTTTGGAGGCATGATTGCACAGTAACGACGTGAAAAATGCATTTAAATTTATTAGAATCTCGGATATTCAGGCATGGATGGAAATGTTAATATTGACGGTGATCACCAATTCGTTGAGAGAAATAAGAAGTGGCAAAAAGTAACATTCCAGAATTGTTAAAATAGATGTTAAAAATTTTGTAGAAGAAATTTAAGCATACATTTTTGTGGTACCTATTTACCTTATGTCTCTTTCACACAACGTAAACTTATATCTATGTATGTATGTATATTAAAAGAAGAAAAATCAAAACGATGTCTTGTCTTTTGAAATATTTTGATTTAATTTTAGACCGTAAATATTTATACTATATGTTATTAAAAATTAAATGTCAGAGATACAAACAACAGCATTTCTAAAGATTTTCCAGAATTAAAAGGATTAATGAGTTATACTAAATGTTATTAAAATCATAAATGATGAATTCTAAAATGTTTGGTATTAGCCCGATCAACACATGATCAAATGCATAGTTTACGATTCAATTAATTTTGAATAATTTTCAGTGGCGCCATCTATCGCGCCAACTTAGAGACCTCCGTCGACTTATGCGCAACAACTTTGCTAAAGATCATAGCATGATCAAATGCACAGTTTACGATTTAATTCATTTTGAGTAATTTTCAGTGACGCCACCTGTCGGAAATTGGTAATATCAACTTAGGCAAACATTTGTTTTTATATACATATAGATAGATAGATAACACTATGCGACAAAATTCAAAAAATTAAATACACCTGAGTAACTACCTAGCCTAAGTTGTTCAGTTAGTTGAGCAGAACTTAAAAATCCTTTTATTTTTATTTTTCTCGAACCTTCGAAATCTGTTTTATTTGACAAAAATGGTTTTTTTGATCTTGTCCAACAAAATTATTGGTTACCCAAATATGTTTGAACCTATTTTAAAAATCCAAGGTTTTTTAGAAATTGGAGAGATTAGTCTTTAAAACGGTTTACATAAACATTTTATTCAAGCTTATATGTTTGAGTTTTGATTGAGTAAATTTGGAAAATCATTCTTTTCTTAATTTTTCAACTTTGACCATTCTTAATTGCAAATTTTCATTAAAAATATGAAATAAGTGGCGACATCATTGTGAAGAGATTGACACTTCGTTTGATAAAATTGGACAAAAATTACCGTAGTTATTTTTTAAATAATTCAACAGTCATGTTGTATTTTTTATATGTAGTATATGTCTTCTAATCAAATGAACTTTAATTTTAAAAATTTCTAATAGATCTTGATTGTTTACCTGAAAATTTGCTCTTTGCCCGTTTGAACGATTACCAAAAGTCGTTGAGTTTTTTGCAAATATTATTCTTTCGTTTTGAGCAAACATTAGCCAACTTCCGGTGGTTGGTCCAACGGAAAAAGGACACATTTCTCAATAAACACTTAAAATGCATCAAAAATTTTGAAAATTTTTAACTCAAAGTTCATTTGATAAGACAGCATATAAAAAAAATATTACTCAGATGTCATTGTTTAAATAGTAACTACTGTAATTTATGTCCGATTTTATCAAACAAAGTGTAAATCTCATCACAAGAGAATTTTGAATATCTTTATGAATATCCCCACTTTTTAATTTTTGAAATTAAATTCTGTAATTAAGAATTGCCAAACTTGAAAAAATAAGAAAAAAATAACATTTTCCCATCAAAACTCATAGCATATAAGTTTGAACAAAATGTTTATGTATACGGTTTTAAATGCTAGTCTCTCCCTTTTCCAACAAATTTTTGTTCAAACACATTTGGGTAATCAATAATTTTGTTTGAAAAGATCAAATAAACAGTTTTTATCAAATAAACCAAGTTTGGATGGTTCGAGAAAAATAAAAAAAAATTTTGAGTTCTACTCAACCTAGAGAATAACTTATACTATGTAGTTACTAGGGTGTATTTTCATTGTCGCCCCGTGTAATTAAAAAACATTTATTTTTCGGATTTTAGAAGTACATTTTAGAAAGAAGGCTCGAAATTGAAAAATTATATGTTACTTCAGTAATTCACATACATATCCTTATTAAAACTAAAATAAAATTTAATCGTTGTCGCACTTTTTACAGATGGAGGGTCTCTCCCGTAAACATTTTCCACAAACATATTTTTTACAAGTAGAACAAATATTTTTGGTTTTTTTTTTTTTTCAATATCCAATTTGACACGTTTTTCGTCTTTTCGCCATACTTTTCATTTTTTCTTGTTCATGTATATCGCGGTAATCAGCGGCAAGTTCCTCTGCCAACTGAAATAAAAATTCTTGTCGTGACAACCTTTCTCCAGTTATTTGTTCATATAAAATCTATGCATTTATAGCAGCTAAGTCCAGAATGTTGAAAAATACCTGGACAGGCCATCTATTAGATTTAGATTTTGTGCTGTACTTTCTAGCCATTTGATCCGTCATATCCATGCCAAATTTGGTGTTATTACAAAAAGCAATAGTTTCAGGGATATATTTACCTACTTCTTCAATTGGCAAGTGAAGTTTTTGTTCAGTTTGCATTTGCAAAATAGTTAGAGTACAATTATTTGATTTGTAAAGCTGCGTTGAAAAACGTGCCATTTTGTCTTTCTTTTCTTTTATAGGTTTGGGTAATTCCCTCGCCCGAACAGTTCCTACTAAGGTAGTTCTGTTTGATAAAAGTTTTGTTGCAAAAGATGTGCTCGTAGAAAAATTATCGTACAGAGCCAGTAATCTAATTTGAATGACCGCTATTTGGCTCACCTCGTGAGTTATCAGCAGTCGCTCTGTACTCATCATAAAACAAACTGTAAGCACATCGTGTTTTCCTATGCCACAATCGGATGGCATTTTCTAGGAAAGCTACTGTTTTTGTGTTAAGTTTGAGATTTCAATGCAGATAACTTTATAAATTTTCATATACTATATATTCTAGCGGTCTTTTGACAGGGTAGACAACGGTAGATATTATTATCAGGAAAAACGAAAGAAGAAGAGAAATATATACTGAAAAATTAACAGCTATATACATATTATAAAAAGAGTCGTGCAGTACGTTCAAGTAAAATAATAACCTGAAATTTAACAATTTTGATTAGTCTCAAAAGCGGTCATTTGACAGCACTGGTAGGTTAAGTGTTAATAAAATATGCCACATCCTATAACTTATTACAATGAAAGCATCAAATTTCACATAATTTCATACTTGTAAAGTACATGCAGAAGGGGGACTAGGTTAGTACATTATCAGTTGTTTGTCGCAATATCCTGTTTAAAATGCTTATATTCAAATTATATTTTTATGTAGGTGTACCAGGAATCACTTTAAGAATTATATAATCTATAAAATGGTGTTTATCAGTTCCTAATATATACATAGTATATAAAAAATATAATACATGTATATATAGAAATATATACACTGGTGGCCAAAACTAAAGCAACTCACATTACACTTTGATATTTTAGCAAATATGTTCCGCTAAAAAGGTTAAAACTGGATGTTTTTTGTTTTTTTTGTTTACACTTTATTCAGATTAAACGTAAATGCAAAAAAGTTGTATTCAATTTCCTTAAAATATTTCTTTTCTTTCAAAATAACGAAATAACCATAAAATTCTAGTGGTCAAATTAATCCACTTTATAGGAATACCGGAATACTTCTGTCCATAGTCTTGACTACATGTAGAATGCACTCTTTCTGCATTCTCCTTCAACTCCTTCTGCTGCTGCATTGACCACGTTTAGTATGCAAACAATATGCTTTGCCTTAATGAAAGTGTGCATTTTATACTAACTTGCAGTATTCTCTTCCAAAAATTCTTGGCTTTTGAAAGTGTGTCAAATGTCAAATGTGTGTTTGCAAATAAACTCAATAACGTCTCTTGTTGTCGTTGAAATATTATGATTTCTTTTTATTGTTATCTTTTTAAATTCTTCTTCTGCGTCACTCGTTTTTCAAGGCTTCTACCATATTTTTCCTTCATGGAATATTTTATCCTAAAAATAACATTTTCATTTTTTGAAGCGCAAATTGAGCTATGTATATCCTTTTCAATGTTATTAGTTTTGGTACGAGCACAGACTTGTTCTTCATTTAATTTAAATTTTAATTACTGCTTTTGTATAAAAAACCAAAGCAAGGCTTTTGATAAAGTCAATCATGTACTTCTGAAGAAGAAACTTTATTTAATGGGATTTACTAATCTTAGTTTAAAATGGATTTACTCAGATTTAACTAACAGAAAACAAACCGTACTTTTTAAAAACTGCTGCTCTAGGAGTATTGATGTCCTTTCTGGTGTATCTCAGAGTAGCCATCTTGGCCCGCTTCTGTTTTCATTGTTTATGAACGACTTACCTGATATGATTCACTATTAAAATATCCTACTGTACGCTGATGACGTAAAAATTTTCTTAAGCTATCGCCAAATTTCCGATCAGAAACTTCTTCTAAATGACCTAAATTCGTTTCATTTATGGTGTAATTTAAATCTAATACAGCTTAATCTTAAAAAATGTAAATACATGCCATTTGTAAGAAAGAATCCCATTCCTGCAAACTATGCTTTTGATGGACACGAGTTTGAGCTTGCAGATAACTTCATGGATGTAGGACTTCTATTTGATCCCAAACTAAATTTAATTCCGCACATAACTATAACAGTAAATAAAGCTTGAAGCGTACTTGGTTTTACAAAACGGTGGGCAACAGAATTTAACGATCCTTATTTTACTATCTCGCTCTATACATCTCTTGTAAGGCCTATACTCGAGTATGGATCCATAATATGGGATATATCTTAAAAATATTCCGATGTCATCGAATTTGTACAAAAGCAATTTCTGATGTTTTGTCTCCGAAGACTGAATTTTAATCTTCTTATTCTGCCAGACTAGCATTTATCAAACTTCCGACACTTAGAAGCCGCAGAACTATGTTAAATATCTCCTTCATATTCAATGTAATTACTGGCGATATAGGCTCCAGTTTTTTAATCAATAATAGCACGTTTATTGTTCCTCAACGTCCTTCACGTCATTTTTCCCCATTGTCAATACAATTTTTTAGATACAACTACGCTGGTGCTGATCCAATAAGGAGAATGTGTAACGAATTTAATAAATTGTTTTTTTCTTTTTCGAATAATGTTATAAAAAATAATGTAATTACGTATTTAAATTCATAGTTTTTTAGAATTAATATCTTGTAATCTTACGTAATTGCCTGCAAGGAATATTTCCATATGCAAATAAAATAAAATAAAAAATTTATGTTGTCTTGAAGTCCATTTTCCTGAATGTAAGCTGACCATACGTCCTCTTTTTTAGAGACCAATCATCTATCTCTATCTCAACTATAAAATTTATGTCCTCTATTTGTCATCTAAATTTTTAAAACCTTGAATGAATTAAAATATCAATTAAAATTTAAATTAAATAACCAATATATTCCACTAATTATACAGAGTAAAATACGGCAAATGGAAGAATCCAATCCTAACCTACGAAAAAAGTTTTAAAAAGATATAATAAATTTTTATGAAACTTCACTGAAATATTTAGAAGAATGGTCCGAATATTTGCAGGAAAGAAACATTTTTCGTTGTACCCTCTTGACAAAAAAAATTGATTTGGAAGCTGTATGTTCATGTCCTGAAAAGGTGATAATATTAATAGGTGAGAATAAAATAAATGAAAGCAAACTAGGAACAAATGCAGCTGTTGAGAGAATTTTATATATGGATTTATAAGTAAATCTAAATGTAAGTTTTTATATACATAAGTACATATGTATATTATTATTTTTATTTATTTTACATACATACACAAATTTTTCTGTAAAATATGAAAAAAATGTTGAATTCAAATAAATTGTTTACTTTTTTCTTTATGTCATCAATTTTTTTTAATGTTTATTTAATACATATTTAGAATATAATAGAAAACTCCAAATAATCAAAAAGTGCAGTGATTTGAATTTTTTATATATACAAAGTCCCATTTTAAAGAGCTCTCAAGTATAATTTGTAATAAAGTTAATTTTTTTTCTTACTTAATAATAAACTTAAACATAATAATATATTTATAATAAGTTAATTGTAAGCAAAAAGATTGACAAAAATCTTACTTGTATATAGGAAAGGATAAAAGAGATAAGGTCAAGGGTTAAAATTCAAAGAATTATTATTGCGAAAGCCACCAATATTTTCTAACATTCGAATTAGGTTTATTGTTTTTATCTTTCATATAAATATTTGTATCAAAACGATGATTTTCTAATGTAAGCTCTTTACATGTTATTGATTTTATATTAGATCGTCTATAAATATGGTAAAATATAGGAATGCCATTCTCATTTTGGATAAAACCATTTCTATCAAGAAAAAGAAAAGCCTTAGGTGGAATGAATCCATTTTGTAGCGTTCTTGAGATGTACTCTTCAGAAACGTAGTAGGAAACCATAATTAGATTATTTTCAATTGTGTTTACACTGTTTAAAATATGGTATCTTATGTTATGAATAATAAAATTATCAAATCTAGATATTTCGGCTTTTTCATAGAGAATTTTGTTTGATATATATTTTTTGTAGTTACTGTTTCTTGATCGGTATAATGAAGTGCAACATCTGAGGCACTTCCTTTCAAATATTATTAATAATTGGTACATAATAATTTTACTCCTTGTTTGTATATATTTAGAATAAAACAATTTCTTATATATAAATAATGTCTTTCTGGCTTTTATAACCTGTTGTTCTATGTGGTTATTATAATACAGAAATTTATCTAAGTTTATGCCAAGTAATTTAACAGTTGGTTTTACAGGAATGCTTATATTATTACTTGATATAATACCAAACAACTTCCAGTTTTTTCTTATATTGCTGTTACATTTTCCAACTGGAGGCCTAAAAAGAATACACTCGCATTTGTCTAAATGTATCTTCATATGCCAGTCTATGGAATAGTTTACAATTAAGTAAAACTTATTTTGCAAACCAGCATTTATTCTGTCAACTGTATCATCGGCGTGATATATGGTAATATCGTCTGCGAAAGTTATAACATTTTCCATTTTCTCTAATAAATCAAAAATGTATAGATTAAATAATATTGGGGTATTAACGATGCCCTGTTGTAATCCATTGACAATTGTAAATTTCCCAGTGCCGATTTCTTCTCTTCCATAAACCGAAAAGGTCCTATTATTCAGCATGTTATGCAAAAGGATTATAAAATGTAGAGGAAATTTAAATTTAAGTAATTTATATATTAAACCTGGTATCCAAATACTATCGAAGGCATTTTCAAAGTCTACAAGGCAAGCACCAGTGTATAAGGATTTGTTAAGATTTCATTGAATATTAGAAACAAGCAAATGAATTGCATGTATCGTTGAATGCTTGTATTTAAAACCGAATTGTCTGTCGCTAACTAAATTCTTGTCCTCGGTAATCTTCAAAATGTTAATATTGATACAAATTTCAAATACCTTGCTGATGTTCGGAGGCAAGCCTATTGCCCTGAGATTTCTCAGGTTGTTCGTACCTTGATTCTTCGGTAAAATAATCACTTTGGCTTGCTTCCAAGCACGAGAAAAGTAAGAATTATTCAGCATGTTATTAAAAAGTATTCCATATTTAGATATTAAAACTTCAGGCAACAACATATTTTTATTTATTTTCTTAGTAAATTTATTATTTAGGCTTAGCATAATTTTATTGTAAGATTAGTTTTATAGTAGTGATAGATTAACTTAGTTTTATATTTATTTAGCAAGTTTTACTTTAACCGTAACTAATTTAATAATAGAGTAGTTTAAACAACGTATGAAAAAGCTTTTCAAAAATCTGTCGTTTGGAGTCGACTTTAAAACTGTAGGTCCCGTCACTCATGTATAAGATTTACACACATAAAATAGGTGGTGTGGTAATCCTGATTGAAGGTGTCTATTGACCAATTATGTATGTATGTTTTTTTTTAATTTTTTATTTTTATTTTATGCGAAAAAGTACTCCTTCAGTTATAATTCAGTACCATTTTAAAATTTCAATTTTGCAACACTGAGTTATATAGTTGTTGACCTCTACCTCTCCTTTAAAATAAGATTTCTTTAAAATTGAATATTGCATTAACCTTGAACTTGTTTACGTTATAAATATATATATTGGAACAATCTTTACCTCTCCTTGAAGTAAGGTCATGCTTAGAATAAATAACACTGCTTTTTACCGTTCAAAATATGTTTATTCCAATTTCTTTTGACCTTCCATTCCCCATTAAAATTAATATCACTTAAATATAGAAAACCTGATCATGACCTTAATTTCTCCTTTCCTTTCATTCTTTCTTTCTTTCCTTATACTTAAAAATAATTTAATTTTTCTCTTAATTTGTTATTGTTTTTTATTTTGTATTTTACTGCTATTGTTTTAGCTAACGGTTAGTTTTAAGATATAGATTAAGTATAAATAATTGTAATAAACATAATTGGAGTCAGTCTTTGACTTGCTTTCGCGTAATAAAGAATTAATCTTTTATTTTTAACTGGCGACGAGGATGGGATATGTTTCGTAAACATATCCAGTGATAATCGGTATTTTTCTGTTAAATCGATATAAACCCAAATAAAATAAAATTTTAAATTAAAATTATTAGAAATTACAAAACAGTGAAAGATAAGTGTACTACAAATAAACAAAGAAAACTAAAGGAAAAAAAGAACATTTTATAGTTTTGTAATTAAAAACAATATATCATTGAAATAAAAGTTAAAACACTCATAAAGTAATAGAAAAGAGTTGAGTGAAAAATATACGAACTAATTAAAAACAGATAAAAATCGTGATAAACAAATTTTATGTTAAATTTATTATATAAAAAATAAAAAAAAAAATTAAATTAAAACATTAACTTAACCAGGAAAAAATTTAATGAAAATAAATAATGATCCTCCTATAATCAATTAAAACAAAAGGATATGGAACACTTTTAATTTGACAAGAAAAAGAACTTAAATTTTGAAAAATTTAAAAAAAAAAAAAAAAAATAATATTTAAAAACAAAAACTGTATTACGAACGAGAACTAGCAAAAGCAACAAAATTACTACCCTGGCGTTAACACTAGCAGAGAGTCTACATGAAGCCAGAAGTTTGCCAGCATTTAATGGAAGCTGTGATTACACCCTTTCCAATTATTTGAGGGACATCGCAACTGTATTACAGCTGACACCAGCCGAACATCAAGAGACGATCAAAATAGTTTTGAGCAATAGGATGCAAGGTAAGGCGTTAAAGGCAGCAGAAACATTAGTAAACCCTTCATGGGAAAATATTATTAAAAAATTAAAAGAAGAGTTTGGTGTAAGAAGAAGTTTTTTTAATTTAAGAACTGATGCTTTAAATGTAGAGGCTAGAAATATAGAGGAATAACATTATAAGTTAGACAATATTTTAAGTTTAATGAATAAGAAATATAATTTAGAACCGGATGTTTTATATACTCCGGACAATAATGAGACATTAGTTTTTGATATTTATGTAAATTATTTGCCTATTAACATAAGAACACTTTTAATTCAAAATAACATTAAGTCAATACGTATTTCATATTCTTTTTGTTTGGAAAATAATGTACATACTTAGAGATATTAAATTAGTTAATCCCAGAAGAACTAATAGCTTTCCAAATAATAATTTTAGAAATATGAATGGCAATATAAATCATAAAAATAGTTTTCAACCTATGAAATATTTGAGAGAAAACCATGTGCGGGATACTCAGCACAGTGGTTATGACAATAATAAAAGATATTTTGGAAATAAGGAGGGCCATTCCTACAATAGTAACAGAAGACAACAGAATTTAGCTTTTAATCATGGGAATTTCCGACAAAATAATAACAGTTGAAATCAGGAACCTATTGAGGTTGATGCAATTAATGCAACGGAAAATTTTCGTGTACGGCCTCCAAATTATCATTACCAATAATAATATTGACAATTAATAATAGAAGAACCAAATGTTTAATTGATAGTGGTGCTGCAACTACCCTTGGGGACTATAATTTTTTTGCTGGAATGGGAATTAGGAGGAAATTACGGAGACCTTTGTTACTAAATACCTTAGTGGGTAATAACATTATTTCAGAGGAAGTTGTAGTTAAAGTTCACGGAGAATTCGGGGAGGATAATAGCACAATGTCTGTAAAATTAACTGATTTTACCAATAAGAATTTTGATTGTATAATTGGAATGAATATTCTGCATCCTTTTAAGGCCATGATAGATTTCGAGAATAATTCGTTTTTGGTGAATGGCAATAGGATGAACATTTTCGAGGACAATTTTAATATTTCTTATGAGGATGTGAATTATTTAGAAAAATTTGAAATTGATAAACTTAGGGATTTGATACTAAAGACGTGCAGTAGTACACCACAAAGTATTTGTAAAACAAATACACCATAGTAGATACCATGTACTATTGGTATAAATGAGAGAATTAGTGTAACTGATATTGCCTGTTTTTACTTTTACTCATATACTCTACCCACAAAAACGATAACAGTTGTTTATGGTTTTGCGTTGATTATTGGGTTGTATTTGTTGCTTGCTCTCAAATAACTGTTGTACTACAAGTATTTTTGAGTGTTTATTTTTATTTATAGTAAAACGAATGTGGATTAGTGCATTAAGTTGGGTAAATATACATATTAATATAAAAATGAATAATTTGGAAATAAAAGAAAAATTGTGTCTGTTGAATATAAAATTTGTCAAAAAAGAAATGTATTAAAATACAACCCTTACAAGTAACTAATTCGAATGAGTCAAAAATAGAAAATGAGTTAAATAGATATAAAAATACTAATGTAGACGGGAAAAATTCATTTTCATATATGTTATCCTGTAGAATATTTGCTATTCCAGCATCAATTTCACCATCAGAAAGAGTGTTTTCTTTGCTTTAATTACCGATAAAATATCAAAAGTCGGCGTTAATGGAAAATTATTTAACGAAATATTGTTTGTAAATATAAATTCCAAAAAATAATATTATTGCTTTAACTGAATTTTAGTTGCTATTTTTAATTTTGTTTAAAAAACATTTCTAAGTACTGAATTTTTTTTTTGTATTTTCTTTATAACTGAATGTATTTAGTTTTGTTTTAAAAACATAGTTAGGTACTGAATTATATTATTTTTTTGTACATTTTTATCAACTGAATTTTTAGTTTTGCTTTAAAAACATATTTAAATACTAAATTATATAAATTTTTTGTATTTTTTATAAAAAAAAAAAACAATAAAACGCATCGTTTTAAAATTACTATAGTTGTTTTATTAGTGTTCGTATTCTGCTTGTAATTTAATGTCCATATGCATACAGCATGCAATAAGTTACTTATTGTGCCACACTCATAATCCATTTTATTTGTTTGACTAAAATATAGCAAAACAAAAATGTTGCTCTTATTCTCTTTATACTCACTCATACTTACTATGTTTGAGAAAGTAACAATACCAACTTGTACAAGAACTACTCAACTACTCATCAATACACACACACAGCAGTAGACACTACGAAACTTGTGTATTCAGTTGTAACTGTGCACGTCTTTATTCCGTAAATCCAAATCTACTTTTTCCCTCTTCATATTTTGTCTATCAATTGCCTTTCGTTTGCAAGATTCAGTTCTTTTCCTAATTTCCTCTAAATTTAAATCTACTTTATTTATAAAATCCATTGGTCTTAATTTCGTTGTACTGTGAATTGTGTTATTGTAGAAATTAATAGATTTCAGGACCAGTTCCTCGGAATCAGTAATTCCCCTATCATTCTTTAATATTCTGATATGTTCCAGTAATGTCGAGTGTAATCGTTCTACGTCCGAATTTCCAGTATGAGAATTAGGAGTAGTGAAGGAAGTGTTTATATTATTTTCCCGACAAAATAATTTTATTAAGGCATTGTTAAATTCATTATCCATAACAAATTTCTCATGCTCACCTAAAAATGCAATTCGCTCCTCAATTTTGGCTCTAATTGTAACCATATTCTTGTCAGTTAATTTATGTGCAGTCGCCAATTTTGTTAATTTGTCTATTGTCGTTAAAAAGTAAATTTTTTTATTTGAAAAATATCCATATGTACTATTGAATTTGGTTTGTCGGGTGTTATTGTATACTGAAATTGTTTGTTAACTGGTTTTCTGTCATACTTGTTCTCGTTACATACTCTGCAGCTATTACAATATCTGTTCAAAAGTTTGTACAATCGTGGATTAAAATATTTGTCCCTTAGTTCCTCATAATTCTCCTGGATTCTCCTGTGGTTACCTTTCATGTGAATATCATTTATAATATTTACCAAAGATTCCTCAGATTCAATATTCTCTGCAATTTTAGTACATCAAATTTAAATTTCCATTATCAGAAAATAATTGAGTTAATCTATTCTTTATTATATCATATCCGACGTCACCCTCCGAATATATTCCAACTTTCCCATTTCTCAATTCTCTTCTAAATAAATCATTCAAATAATGTGGATTACTAAAATCGTCCTCTCCTTTCCTGATCCTTATTTTTCATTATCCTTATTTGTGTTCTATATTTATTAACAATTCTATCTACCACGTAAAAATTTTCCGTCAAGTTATCCTTTCCATTTCTAACTAAATTTATAGATGCATGATTCAACTGAGCTCTGCTAAGAAAATCCGCAACCTTGTTTTCCTTTCCTTCAAGATATTCAATGTCAAAATAAAATTCATCCAAAAGAATTTTCCACCTAATTATTCTTGAATTTGGATCTTTCAGTGAATAAAGCTATTTTAATGGCTGGTGGTCCGTCTGAACGAGAAATTTTCGACCGTAAAGGTAAGGACGATAATATTTTACGGCCCATACAATAGCCAGCAACTCCTTTTCCAAAGTTGAATAAGTTCTTTCATGACCATTTAACGTCCTGCTGGCGTAACTTATGGGTTTGCCCTCCTGACTCAGTACTGCACCAATGGCCAGATTACTCGCATCAGTAGTCAAAACAAATTGTTTGTCAAAATTAGGGTAACATAACAAAGGTGGATTTATTAAAATTCGTTTCAATTTCTCGAATGCCTCAATGTATTCCTTATTATTAACATCAATTTTAATATCCTTTTTCAAATATTTGATTATAGGGCTAGCCAAAAACGAATATCCTTTAATAAATTTCCGGTAATATCCGGTTAAACCTAAAAATGATTTGATCTCCCTCACATTTTCCGGTAAATGTAACTTCTGTATTGCATTAATCTTCTCTGGATTCGGTTTTATACCCTTATTCGCAATAATATGACCAAGGTAGTCCGTTTCCCTAGATAAGAATTTAGGTTAGGTTAGGTTAGGTCGGAGTGGTAGCTCTGATGTCACAAAGCTCACTTGAGCACGCAAAGCGGCCCGTTGTGATGCACGGGTGAACGCAGTCCCTGTACTAACCAAGTTCCACCAAAATCAGGGAAAAGGAGGAAGTTGGTCAGCGCAAGGTCTGCACAACAAAAGCACGACTACCCCGCACTGGAAAACCAGCCAGAAAGTTTGATGAACGAAGCTATATCCTTGATGTCAATAGATGATAGCTCCGTTAAGCTAACAAGGAATGGGGAGCCAAATAACCTATATCTACACCTAGCAAGAGACGGGCACTGGCAGAGAAAGTGAACAACAGTCTCCTCTTCCTCAGTGGACCTGCATCCACGGCAAAAGTCGTTGAAAGGGAGTCTCATTCTTTCCACGTGTCTACCCATGACGCAATGGCCTGTAAGCACGGCCACTGTAGTCGAGATGACATCACGACCAAGACTAAGTAATCGGTTGGTACGCCTTCTATCCATCCTGGGCCAGGTGAGTCTAGCGGTGGAGCAGGACTCCACACCAGAGAGACACTGGAGAAGCGCCCAGAAAGAAGGTCAAGACAGCGGCGACATTCCCTAACGATCCTAGAGTTAATCACGGAACCCGATAGAGATCCTATCGCGGCCTGACTATCAGAGAAGATCGAGACGCGAGTGAAAGGAGCATCGTTGACGAGGATCCATTGCGCGGCTCGGTAAATCGCCATCACCTCCGCCTGAAACACACTGCAGTAGTCCGGCAGATGGAGAGAAATATTCAGGTCCAGTTTCCCAGAGTAGACACCGCTCCCAACCCCATTATCGAGTCTAGAGCCGTCGGTATATATATCCAGAACTTCCGGGGGGACGACCGCATTAGGATTCCAGTCATCCCTACTTGGAATCAGAGAGTGGAAACATCTGTCAAGACAATATTCAGCGGGGAAATAGTCTATGTTCACTGGGGCCACTGGATCAGCCTCCAGAATAGTGGAGTGACCAGAGGGTACGATGTGCCAACGAGAGAGAGCATTAAGTCTAGTCGCAGCAAACTTAGCTACCTGCTATGCGAGAAGCACAGTAGGAAGCCAGTTTAGCATTGCGAACAAGGCTTTCGTGGGGGTGGTGCGAAGAGCGCCAGTTATATAAATGGCAGCAGACCTTCTGACCTTGTCAAGAAGTCTGA
The DNA here is from genome assembly GCA_930367235.1 of Sarcophaga rosellei. Taxonomy (NCBI): domain Eukaryota; kingdom Metazoa; phylum Arthropoda; class Insecta; order Diptera; family Sarcophagidae; genus Sarcophaga; species Sarcophaga rosellei. The sequence continues at coordinate 68,652,668 of OV884017.1, read as the reverse complement.
CGTTGTATTTCTTGTCCAGGGCAGTCCACCAGAAAGCAACACCGTATGAGAGGTTGGGTTCGATGACCGTGGAATATATCCAACGCATGATCCTTGGGCGAAGACCCCATCTGGTTCCGACTGCTCTACTGCAGCAGTAAGCAGCACATGCCACCTTGCGTGACCTAGCAGCCAGATTCGCCCTCCAGTCGAGTTTGGGATCTAGGATCAGGCCCAGATATTTAACCTCGCGACTCAGCGTAAGTCTGGTCACACCTATGCTGGGAAGGGAGAAGGTCGGAATTTTATATTTCCTCGTAAAAAGAATCGTATCGGTCTTAGAGGGGTTAATAGACAGTCCAAAATCCCAGTCCAGCACGATTGACAGCGCCAAGTTCAACTTATCCGACAGTGTCTGCGGACAAATTCCCGACGCAGCAATGGCAATGTCGTCAGCGTAAGCTATGGCCCCATTGCCAGAGTGTTCCAGCCCCCTCAAGAGTGAGTTGACTGCAAGATTCCAGAGAAGTGGCGATAGAACACCGCCTTGCGGTGTGCCTCTACGAACCATTCTCTGACAATTCGTGGCCCCCACTGTGGAGGTTACTATCCTCGATTTGAGGAGAAGCTCAATGAACCTGACCAGATTCTGTCCCAGGTTCAGAGAACCAAGAGCCCTAACTATGGCGTCCGGGTCGACGTTGTTAAATGCACCTTCAATGTCCCGCTGTTGAGTGTATCTGAGGATATAAGATCCAATATTGATAATGGTGGTTTCACACTCTTGGTACTCCTAGACCATTCAAAAGCATTCGACTCTGTAAACCATAATATACTTTATAAAAAGATATATGACAATTTTTATTTTTCTTCGAGTGCATCATCGCTAATAAAAACCTATCTCACTGATAGATACCAGTCTGTCTCTGCTGGCGAAACTGTATCTACTCCCATGCCCGTGTCTAAAGGAGTACCGCAGGGCTCTATTCTTGGTCCACTAGTGTTTACTTTGTACATAAATGATTTACCTAATTGTCTATTGTATAGTAATATCCACATTTACGCAGATGATGTACAAATATATATAAATTGTAAAAAGAACTCAATTGATGACTGCTGTGCAAGACTTAATGAGGACCTTACCAGAATACATTACTGGGCAACGTCAAATGGCTTATATCTGAATCCTATAAAGTCAAAGGGCCTAATCATAGCCCAACGAAATCAGAATGTTGTTGTTGATATTCCGATCATTTTAGGAAATCAAAATATTTCAATAGTAGAATCAGCAAAAAACCTTGGTATAATTTTTAACAAATCCCTTCAATGGAATACCCACATAAATGCTGTCTCCGGAACAATTTTTTCTATGCTTCGAACGCTATATCCCCTTCAACACGTTACACCTCTTAATATTCGAGTGCTTCTTGCCAAAACGTACTTAATGCCCAAGTTGTTATATGGCTGCGAAATTTTTGCTTATTGTGATTCAATAAGTAAAACTAGGTTAACTGTTGCGTATAATGCAATTCTTAGATATGTCTATGGCATAAGAAGATATGATGGTACTTCTCAGTATTCTAAATCATTATATGGTGTTGGATTAATGGATTTACTTAAAATCAAAGCATTAATTTTGCTTCACAAAGTTATCTACACTCAAGAACCATCTTATTTGTTTAATCGAATTCAATTTGCAAGATCGAACAGAGGAAAGCAGATTATTCAGTTAAGATATCAGACTTTAATATCTGAGTGGCAGTTCTTTACGAATACAATACGGCTGTGGAACTCGTTACCAAACCAACTACAAATCAATGGCAACGCTTTGCAATTTAAAAAAATGCTATTTTCAAAATTTTAATTTTAAATTATTACATATATATATGCACATATTTTTATTCTTGTTTGTTTGTTTTTATTCTTGTTTGTATATATTCTGATATTGTTTTTTTTTAATTTGTTTTAGTTTTAGTTTATTGTATAATACTTTTCTATTTTTTGTAATGATCATACAATCACATACTGTAATTTAAAAGATTAATTTCTTGTTGTATGTGATATGAAATAAATAAATAAATAAATAAATAAAATAAATAAATAAAAAAATAAATGTCCAGAAAAATGGCCAAAGTGTATTCCTTAACGTGCAAGGACTTTTCTACCCGAGAGATAAGAGAGTGAAGAGCAGTCTCCACTGATTTACCTCTCGTATACGCGTGTTGGGAAGCGGATAGAAGCGCTGGATCAATCGAGGTCCTGATATGAACATCAAGAACTCTTTCCAGCGTCTTCAGAAGAAAGGAACACAGACTTATGGGTCTATAATCGTTCGCCCCAGTGTGAGACGGTTTCGCAGCCTTGGGAATGAAGATAACCCTAGATATTCTCCAGCTCCAAGGGATGTAAAGGAGCCTGAGACTAGCGTTATAGATGGCAAGCAACCAAGGGAGGATTATCTCCTCCCCATGTTGAATGTCACCCGGGATAATACCATCCGGTCCTGGTGACTTGAATGGTTTGAAAGACCTAACAGCCCACAGCACTTGGCCAAGGGTAAGGGTCAGGGGGGAATAGTTCCCAGATGGTGGTTCGTTAACCTGATAAAAGGCCTGGCCACCAAGTGTGTCACTTCCTGGAAAATGAGTGTCAAGGAGAAGCTCAAGCGTCTCCAAACTGGAAGTAGTCCAGCGTCCGTCAGGTCGTCGGATACAGTCAAGGGATTTGTGAGTGGAACTTAGAATTTAACGGAGACGGCCCGTTTCGGCGGAGGATTCTACGCTCGCGCGGTAGTTCCTCCACGATGCCCTCTTCGCTCGCCTTACAGCGTATTTAAGTTCCCTCTTTTTGTCCTTGTAGGCTGACCATTCGCCTGTCGTCTTCGCCCTGTTAAAGAGCCTGCCACAAGATCGGCGTAGATCATCGATCACTTGGCTCCACCAGGGCGGTTTTCGCTTACCCCTATGGGCAGCGGGTTTGACGGAGGAAGTGGCTGCCGCCCTAAGCGCAGTCGACAGTGTGTCCGCAGCCCTATCCACGTCGAAACGGGTCGTTATAGTCGGGGGGGTAGAGGGAAGGCTGCTACGCAATCTCTCTCTAAAAATGGTCCAATTCGTGTTCCTCCTATTGACCGGAGGGGTCATGAAAGGAGTAGGCTCGTTCGTGTCAATAGTAAAGGTAATGTATCTATGGTCCGAAAAGGAGCATTCATGAGATACAAACCAGTCCTTAAGGTTAGTAGAGAAACCTGAGCTGACCAGAGTGATGTCCAGCACCTCCCTTCTATTCGAAGTGAGGAAGGTTAGTTCATCGCCCCGATTAGCTATAGCTAGGTTATTACTAATAATAAAATCAAAGAGGCACTCACCCCGCTCGTTGGTACCTGAACTGCCCCACATCGTGTGGTGGGAGTTGGCATCTGCTCCGATTATGACCGGAACTCCGCATTGTTTCGCATCCGCTACCAGTCGACCGATGGCCTCCTGAGGGGGAGAGAGCCCATAGTCATGCGCCAGATACGATGATGTGATCCAGAGGGTCATCAAGTTCATTTCGACGACCATGGTGACGGTATCCTTGTCGCTGAACCTGTGGAGGAGAAGAGCGTTAATACTATTCTTAACCATGACACCAGCCCGAGGCTTACCTGAGTTCTGGATATGCGCTAAGCGATATCCTTTGGTGTTTAGTCCGCAGACCCTGCCGTCTACAACCAACGGTTCTTGGACCAGAATGAGCTCTGCATCCTCGGCTGCTAGTCGGAGGAGCAGAGCGGCAGAGGCAGTTTTAGAGTGTTGCAAGTTAATTTGGATGACTCTCAGCATTGGCCAAAGAATCAACCATTGTCATATCAGCGTCCTCTTCGTCCGACAACGGAGAGGTTGCGCCCGCGTCAATATCAATGCCGTCGAAGAATTCCCCCACCAGCTCAGAATTGGACTTCTTGCTGGATGAGGAGCGTCGAGAAGAATGACTGCACACGCTTCTACATTCGACGTCTTCGGCGGGTTCGAGGGGTCCAGGGGTGGGGTCGGATGGAGTAGGGTCAGATGGGGTAGAGTTCTGTAGCATAGGTTGCGATGGGACGGGATTTTCGGGGATGGGTTCTGTTGGGGGATGTGCGGCAGCGCGGGAATCCGACTTATAGACCCTTAGCTCAATTGAACTAAAACCATATTTTATCACGCCCCCACGGGCAGTAATAAGTGGAAGTGACTCCTCATTCAGGATGACCACCGCCTCGCGGTAATCACTCCACTGGTCAGCAACTTTAGCCACTCTCCAGTTATGAGTGGGCAGGTCGGTGTTGCTGGCCTTGAGGATCCTCAGCATGGTCTCCGGGTCTGATGGTCCGGTCGGAATTCTCGCCTTAGAACGGGGGCGGTTGGGAATCCGGTCTGGAGGGACGGCGGCAAGCCTAGCTCCTGGCCAGACTTCACCAATCCTACTGATAGCCTCCTTATAGAGCTCCATAGAACGGAGGTCAGAGCAAGCCACCAGCTTGATATGCCCCTGATACCACCCCGCATCAGTGCAGCCGGGTGAGGGGCCAGGATTGGAGTCCATTACACCTAGGAAGACGTCCAAGAGCGCATGTTCCACCAACTTCCATTTATTGGGAGCAATGGAACCATCAGGGTGGCTCTGGTCAACGACCGCCCAGGTCAGAGCTGCCTTTAATACCTCACTGAGAGGCTTAGAAGGTTTGCTGGGGTCAGGACGTCTAGGTTGTGTAGACGAACGGGGTCTTGTAGGGGGGGGATGTTAGGGTTGGTCACCTTAGAGCGTTTGGGAGGCTGGAGCGGAGCGTTTAGCTCGATTGATCTTTGCCTCTTTGGGGCCGTCTCTGCCGTTATGGGAGAAGCGGGGGGCGATCATTACGATGGGCCTTAGCCCAGGCAAGGCGACCCTTCTCGTCCTCTGAGAGGAGAGCCGGGTCGGTCGAGCCAAATTTCGCAATGATACGCATGGCTGATCTGCGAGTTCTATACGCCCACACGCTAGCACTCACGGTATTCTTGACACCCGAAGATGGACTGATGCCGGGGGCTTGCGCGCCAGACTTGTCTGCCAATGCCTTGGCGGCCGCCAAAGAGTGCGAGGGCATATTCGCAGCAGCCTTAGAGGTAGACGGAGCCTCGGTACAAGGTGCCAGGGCAGGAGGTGTGGCGACAATAGGGACCGCCTTCGCAGCCGAAGCCTTGTGTGCCAAGCGGGGTTTTACCGAAGTCGAAACTTGGGCCTTAGCTGTCGAAGTAGGGGCAGCTGCATTTTTGACAGGTGCCTGCCTATAGAGGGTTGTGCGTCCACCGGTTACTGTAGATGCTTTGCGCTCGCCAACTTGAGTTAGCGCTGGTTTGTGTCCTGGGTTGGGTCGGTTGGTTGAATGCATTGCGGGAGGGTCCCCACTCAAAGCCGCTATCCTTGCCCGCAAAGTGTAGTTACCCATAAGTGGTCACGTGGTTATCTATGCAAGCAGGGAGGCCACGCGAGGGTTGGCACCAGAATCATAGATAGCATACTTTAGGGGTAACTATGCGTATGAGTAATATATTTCAAATGCAATTAAATATTAAGTATGTAGTATGTAGTATACATGGGCATGGCCCCTCGCTCATTTGGAATATCAACATAAAAAGTAGTCTATAACTCCTTCCAGACATACAGGAAGATACTGTGAAAATTTCAAGAAAATCGGTTCAGCCGTTTAATCGTCTATAAACTTCAAACATACAAACATACAATCAAACACACATTCATTTTTATATATAAGAAGAAGATAAGTGAGTTAATATTTTTTAGTCTAGTAGAATTCCTACACTTGCCTTATACGGTACAGCATTGACTGCTAATTAATGTAAGTTTTGCTTAGATAAATAATTGTCTATTTTTTAAAATAAAATAATAAAAGTCTAATTTTTGCGAAATTGAACATTGGCGACCGTGACGGGACACGTTAATCCAGATTTTTATTTGTTTAAGCGGCAGTAAAACAAACAAAAATTAAATTTAATTTGCTATTTTTATCGCGCTTAATTTAAATATTTATGTGCTGATGTACACACGTATGCACATATATATTTATAGACGTACATATGTACCGTGTGCATTTCTCCAATCATTTATTTCTCCACAACGTTGGCAGAGATTAAGTACGCGGTAGCAGAGACAAAGCAATATAAGAAAAAAAAACAATTACTCTGCCCAAGACAATTGAAAACAACAAAACTGGTAATGTGTCCAAAAACAAAACACATGAACCCATAGCGGTAATCTTTTGCTTTACTTAAAAAATAACTTGTAATTTTCAATAACAAATGGGTGACATTCAGATTAAATTAAAAGGTCGAGTAGTGCAGTTTATTTTTTTTTATAAAGAACACACCACTTATTATAAAGTGTTTTTTGAAAGACAAATAAAATTACAAACGGGTGAATTTTTAAAATATTGAGAGTTCTAAAAATACGATAGCAAAAAATGGCTGAAGCCAAATTAGTTAAATAAAAACTAAACGTACAACATTAATTGCCCAGCAGCAACGGATCCAGGACTTTGTGAAGAATAAATTGAGCACTGCCTCTATTCATGAAGTGGAGTTAAGACTGCAAGCATTAGAAAAATATTACATATATATATATATAATTGGCCATTACAACCCTTCGTCAGGATTACGGCCTAGCTTCTCAACACCACTCATGTTGTGTGCGTTAATTTTATAAATGAGTGGCGGGACCTACAGTTTAAAGTCGACTCCGAATGACAGATTTTTTTTTTTTTGAGAAGCTTTTCATGGCAATTTTTACTCTCAGAGTTTTTGCCAGAAATCTGCTGAGAGGAAGTCGCCGAAGAAATACTTTTTGTATTTTGTTTTTGATGTCTGGCCTGGGATTCGAACTCGGGCCTTTCGTCTAATAAGCCAACACACTACCTACTAGACCATTAAAAAAAAAGAAAAATATTACAATGATTTCGAAAATATTCAGTCCGCGATTGAGGAGTTAGACGAAAGCAAGGAAGCACTCGATATCCGGGCCAGTTTTGAAGAACTATATTTTACGCTTCATCCAGCTTTATCGGCTTCGATAGACCGCTTTAAACATGAAAACGCTAACGAAACGCTTAACCTTTCAACGGGTAGTTCTTCATTAAAGTTACCAAAGATTTCATTGCCTTTTTTCACTGGAGATTAAGGGATTTTGTTGATACTCTTAGTGTTCATCTACGGGCTTTAAAATCTCTTGGCAGACCTGTATCTCAGTGGGATGATTTACTTGTTGATATTTCTTTGTCCAAGCTTGACAACAACACCCTCGAAAAATTGAATGATGAAGCACCTACTGATAGAGACTCAACCCTCGATGAACTAATTAACTTCCTTGAAAAGAGGTGCAGCCATTTAGAAGATAGATAGTCATCATCAAATCGTCATGCCAGTACATCATCAATCCTGCTCAAGCAAAATTCTCTTAAGCAGTCGAGAACAGCGCTTACCGCATCTGAAGCTACTACGTTCCAGCAAAAAAATGCACCTATTGCAAAGAAACAAACCATCTTATTTATAGGTGTCGGAAATTTTTAACTCTTGCTCCAAAGCAGCGTTTTGATGCAATTCATGAAAGAAATTTGTGCAACAATTGCTTCAAATCTGGCCATACTCATCAATCTTGTGGAGCAGAAAGGTGTAAAGAGTGCAAAGGTCATCATCATACGTTGTTGCACTACCACACTTTTTATCTCAACCGACCCCAGTCTTCATCAGCTTTACAGAACCCACCAGCATGACAATTAACAAAGGAAAACTCTTTCAACAACTCTACACCTTCATCAGTTACTTATATTTCTACTTCTAAAACCAAGACTAACACTAGCGAATCAACAGCTTCAACTACAAAGATAACAAACAATTCTAAAACTTTGTCTTTAAATGAAAACAAAACAATTCACTTAGCCACTGCGTTAATACAGGTAACAAATAAATGGGGTTTCACTTCTCTTTGCAGGGCCTTATTGGACTCAGGGTCCCAATTTAACTTTATAACAGAACGACTAGCAGTTCAATTAGGTATGAAAAGGCACCATAGTCAAATTGAAATCTTTGGTATTGGTGAGATAAAAACTGAGGTTCGACATTTCATTTTAACGATAATCAAATCAAGAAACTTAGCGTTTTTAACTGAACTTCAGTTCTATATAATTCCACGCTGAATTATTTCCGACTGGAATTTACCACCAAACCCTACACTCGCTGATCCGTCATTTCATAAGTCGCAGAAAATCGACATGCTAATTGGTGTTGATATATTATTGGTGCTTTTTACCAATGAATCAATTCGACTGGGAAATGGACTCCCAGTTCTTCAAAACACTGAATTAGGTTGGATTGTTGCAGGCAAAATTGTTTCATCTAAACAAGTAAGTCTTCATTGCAAAGGTTTAATAACATCTTCTACAGCTACTTTAGAAAAAATAATAAGACAGTTCTGGGAAATTGAAACACACATTTGTCCTACAAAGATACTTACTGCCGAAGAAAAACAGTGTGAACTACATTATGAGTCAACAGTCATAAGAGCTGAAAATGGGCGTTTTGTTGTACGACTCACATTTAAAAGGCCGCCCACCGCACTAGGCGACTCTCAAATTTCAGCAAGACGTCGTTTTTTAAATTTAGAAAAAATGTTGTTGAAAAATTCTGATCTTAAAGCACAATATTGTGATTTCATGACAGAATATGAGAATCTACAACATATGACTCGAATCAGTGTCATCGGCGATGAACTTCCAAAAAGTTGCTATTTTTTTACCGCATCATTGTGTTTGGAAAGCTGATAGTTCGACCACCAAACTTCGGGTTGTATTTGACGCCTCTGCCAAAACATCCACGAACTTGTCACTTAATGATACGCTAATGGGGGGCCGACAATTCACTCCGATTTATTTACTGTAATTACTCGTTTTCATTCATATGCGTACGTTTTTACCGCTGACATAAGTAAAATGTATAGGCAGATTGAAGTTGACCCTCAGGATAGACAATATCAAATGATCTTGTGGAGACAGTGTAATTCAGAGCCAATTGGTTTATATCAGCTTAACACCGTCACCTATGGCACTTCTGCTGCTCCATACTTAGCTACACGTTGTTTAAATAAGCATGCTGAAGACTGTACTTTGCAATATCCCAAGGCTGCATCAGCTGTTCTGAAAGAAACCTTGGTCTAATTGGGCCAGTAGTAGTTCTTGGTAAAATATTTCTACAACAGCTCTGGAAACTGAAGGTGTCTTGGGACCAACGCTTAGAATGTGACTATGAGAAGCGCTGGAACGATTACATAACACAGCTGCAATTCTTAAATGATTACCGAATTCCTCGTCACTTGCTGACCAAAAGGGTAATAAAATCCATACAAATTCACTCTTTTTCTGACAGTAGTGAAAACGCCTATGGGGCTTGTTGCTATTGTCTAGATGAAGAGAATGCTATTACAACTTCTTTAGTTTGTGCAAAATCCCGTGTTGCGCCTACAACGGCACTTTCCATTCCTAAACTGGAGCTCTTAGCAGCGCTGCTGATGTCAGAGTTAGTAGAAAGGCTACTCAATACTTTACCCATAATTATAGATAAGAGATTTTTCTACATTGACTCAAACATTGTTCTAGCATGGGTTTCCAAGCCATCTTACACGTGGACAACTTTTGTTGCCAATAGAATAGCTAAAATACAAGAACTCACTCGCATTGAAGAATGGTGTTACGTCAATACTAAAGAAAACCCCGCGGATCTTATATCTCGAGACTTAATGCGTACTGAATTTTTAAAGTCAACGTTATGGACCACTGGGCCAGAATTTTTACAAAGTAAATGGCAAACTTTAACTTCATCCAAACCTCAACCAGTCATCGATGACGAAATTCCAGAGAGAAGACCAAAAAAGCTCGTTTTCCTTATTTCAAAACCTGTGTATACTGACTTAACGTCCACTGTTGTGTATGGTGGCTCACTACAGAAGTTAGAACGTATTTTTGCGTATTGTATTCATTTTTACAACAACCTTAAAAATCCTTTAGAACAGCGAAAGTTCAGTTCTCTGGAAATCTCCGGGTTCGATACAGCATTGAAAAGGTTAATAGTAAATAATCAGCGCAGTTATCTTTATGCCGATTTTAAATCACTTCTGGACAGAAAAGCAGTCGAACGGTCCAGCTCTATAAACAACTTATCGTCTTTTCTTGATGATGAAGGAATTATTCGCGTTGGAGGACGCTTACACCACAGCGACTTACCATATGATTCAAAGCATCCTATTATCTTACCAAAAAAATCTGAACTAACAAAACTTATAGTTTCTTATTTTCAAAGCAGGAACTTGGAGCAATTTTTTATTGTGCTCGCAAGATATAATAATTGCAAGTCTAACCACATTTTCACTTTAAGTTAACTGTGGTTGACTCAAGTTAACATTAAAGTAATGTCGAAGTTTTTTCATCTCTAACATGCGATTGTGTCTTATTTTTCTAGGGCTGCTCGAATAGAATTTTTATTGATTATATAGTTTTACGCGTCAAGCTTCAATAACTGCAATGCTACTATGTACAGATTTTCAGTTATTTATCATACACGTATACAAAATATAGTATAGAATTTTTATTAATTATATAGTTTGGAGCGTCAAGCTCTAATGCCTCAATAAATGGAATTATAATAAGAACAGCTTTTCAGATACTTATCATGCACGCATACAAAGCAAGGGCTTCAAAGCAAATAAACCTTGAACATCTGGGGATTTTTTAAAATAATGCCTTTATTTTGTTAAAAATGGGATTAAGAAAAAAGTTGTCAAGGGGAAAAATATTTGAAACATAACAGGAAATATCTTTCTCTTACAACATTTTTCAATAAAATTAATATAAAATAAGTTATAAGTCATGAAACTTTAATTTTATGGCTTCCCCTAAATTTCATCGGTTTAAAATCAATGTGGGAAATACATTATTTTTTTAACTTTATCTTATAGAAAACACTTCTATTAGTTGATATATAAAATTTTTTTAAAAACTTTTGCGTAGTTTTTTAGTTATTGTATCTCAAAGTTAAGAATTCTTATTCAATATAGAAAATTTGTGCGAAAACTTGAAATTTGACATATTTTTATCATAGTTAAAATTCAAAAATTCTTTTAGTAATGGCTACATTATTTGTAATAGAATTGTAAGCCAGGTATTTAATTGTAATTACAACGCTATAATTGTTTACAAATATTAATCATATGTGAAATATCGTTAGCCAAATTATAGGTCTTCAAAAAATTAAGATTTTCATACATTTATTAACTTCAGTAGTGAATTAAAAAAAAAACACCCAATATCACTTTTGAAATTTTTTGATATTTTATTGCCACAAGTATGTACTTTAATATATATAAATTTCAGCTGCTTCTGACTGCTTTTGTGGGCGTTATAAATTTTTTTTAGTGTCAACATCATTGCAGATTCGTGATATATTTGAGCAATGGATTTAGCTTAAGAAAAATAATACAACAAATGCGTTGCATCATATTGAATAATTTGTGGAAAGTCGTATTCAAAGACTTCTAACATATATAGAGAAGGACAAACTAAAATTCATTCTTTTAAAAATTAGTAATTATTGGAGTTGAGTACCTGGCTAGATAATAAGCTATTTTGTAAAGATATTTGTGATGTAAGTTTTTCTATTTAAACATAAATAAATTCAATTAGGAACCAAGTATAAGTGTCTTTTCACTTATATGTACAAATTTAAATATTTTAATATACATAAACAAATTTTAAATTGTTTAATAAAATATTGTTTAATTAGTATTTCAGATATGGTAAAAATTTATCCTTAAAATTGTCTAAGGATATACGGAATGTGAGAAAATTAAATTTTAATGAGTTAGTAAAACATTTAAATCATAATTTGCGATTCGATAAAAGTATATATTAAATTTTTTATGTCTTTTTGATACATACTTTTTTGAAAAAGGACATTTTTAAGGTAGGCGTATCCTTGCTCCAAATTGAACGAAATTTGGAGGAAGTGTTAATCATATTAAAACTAATAAGTGTACTAAATTTTATTAACATATCTTTTTCTTCCTCCAAGTTATAGCAATTTTTAATTTCAGGATATATGGGAAGGACGCGAATCCTTTGACTTTAAATGACCAAATTTGAAGTATGATTATGTTTTACCAATTAATATAGGTGTGCCAAATTTCATTACTCTACTACTACTCCTTCTATTTTTGGCCACCCGTTATATGAAATCGCGACAGTGTGCGACTTATCCCCAACCGATTGGTCTGAAACTATGACAATATAATTTTTTTTTGCCAATATTCAAGAAATTGTTGATTCTAGAAAAATTTTGACAAAAAGAATATTCCATATAGCTAAGGGTCACCCTAATATAACACATTATGTTCTTCATGATTTTCGAATTTTAAGTTAAGTGGCTTCACTCCCTACGAACAATACATCATCCCTAAATGCAATCCAACTAAGAAGATTCCTCACCCCCTGGAAATGGAATAACATCACAGAAAAGTCAGGCAGTTCCGCCACCTAGTGGGAAAAAGTAGTAATGAACGATTAGCAAGGTTTCCCACCGCTACATCCAAAACTATCGCAACTAGGCAACGTTAGATGGCAGCCCCATATCTGCTAAAAAAAATACTTTATGGAAGCCATATACGCAAAAGGTTATTTGGTCAATTCACACAAGTCTTTGTATCGTTGTATTCATTGTATTGTTGGAAGAACATACAACAGTGTATTACTAAGTTCACGTATACAACTTAATTGAGAACAATAGTCGTTTAATTGATAACAATATTTTACCCGTTTAGGTATAATAAATATACGCAATATTCATTAAACAGCTGATAAACAACAACATTGTTTTTATTTTGGTCGCATGTTTTTGTAATTTTTGTTTGTGTTTGTTTGCAAGTTGCCATTTTTTTTTGTAGTTGTTGACATTTGAGTTGTCAAATATCAACAGGAAGTGTTCGGTTACTTATAATGTGCTCACAAAACAGACTTATGACAGTGCTGTATTTAAAGTTTTAATCAATATTATAACAATTAGCATTTAATTGGTCAATAATTAATTGAGATTTTATATGAAGTATTGAGATCAATATTGGCGTTAATTGCGATTTACGCAATAAAGGTGCATACGTGAACATAGTATATGATTGTTGTTGATAATTTTCATATAAAAATCCGATACACTTATACACATTTTTTTCCTATGTTTTTGGAAGTTGTATTGGTTTCGTGCTATCAAATTGTGTGAATGAAAAAAATGTGTATATGTTTTCATATGTTGTGTTGATTTTGGGCTATCAAATTGTTTGAATGCCACGAAATACACAATACGGCATAGCATTGAGCGTTCACAAACAAACAAATGTAGTCAATACAACATACAGCATACAAAGTTGTGTGAATTGCCCAATTTATTTTTCGTTTTCGTCGTATTGTGCTATTATTATTGTGATAATTGGAATTTTCTTTTCTCAATAAATTAATAATAGCTGGTAACAATGACTTTAAAAATATTGTTACGAAAATGTAAATGGTGTTACATTAAAATAATAAACAACAGCTGCAAAAACAAAAACAATGGACTTATTTACATGATCAACGAATAAACAAAAATATAGCAATAAAAATATAAAAAAAACAAAAAGAAGTAAACATGTAAACAAACAAGAAACAACAACACTGCAAGAACAAACGTAAACAAAATACACAAACATAACGTAAACAACATGTTTACATTTATAGAGATTTCGCGAAGGTAAAGTCATTCTCCTTCAAGAGCATGCATCAGACTGTTTACCCAGCGATGTAGAAGGCACGACAAAGCAGGCAACGGTATCAGAAAGAATTTAGTCAGTCTACTTAACAATTGGTGTGTGAAGACGCTTTGCGTGTGAAGGGAATAGTTGTGTTTTGAAGAACACCGTTGTAAAGATCTAACGAATAATTTTTAGTGTGCACGCGGAAGAGTGTAAAGAAGAATAACAAATAAATTGTTGTTATTTAAATCAAGTTGCGAACAGTGGCACACGGAGTTTATTTTTATTTTATTTGCAATCTACGAACTCATATTATAAAAGTGTAAAAACAATTGGTGTCAGAAGTGGGATTGCAAAATCCAAGAGTAAAAATAAATAAATAAAAAAAAAATTAAATGAAACTCTCCGAATTAAGAGTGGAACGGCTTAACCGAGAGCTGGCTAAATTACAGTTGCCAACAACGGGCACGAAGAATGAACTGTAAAGGTTGTTAAGGGAAGAACTGCAGCATTGACATCGATTCCTACGAGTTCTAAGACGATGAGGAACGAGAGCTACAGACCCCTGCAACTCCTAGCGGTGTCAACATAAATTCGTTGCTAGCCGCTATGACGGAAAAAATGCAAGTAGCAAATTAAAAGCTATCTGATGATGTGCAAGAAGATTCTAGAGCGGAAAATCAAAAACTTCTGGCGGAGTCGCGAAAAGATAGTGAGCAAAGGCGGGAACAATCCAACAAAAACTTTTGTCGAAAATTGAGAAGAAACTTGAAGCGACAACAGAGAAGCTGCAAGAAATACATAAGTCGGTCAGCATAAGAATTACTAGTGTCGAGTAAAAGGTGTCAAGTTTAAAAAAGACCGTTGACAAGAAAGAAATTAATTTGGAAAAGTTCGCTGAGGGAACTCAATTTGAATGAGAAAATCAACAATCTTCAGACCCAGCAACCGGAACCAGTGCAAATCGTAGCAGAAGGTACCGGCAGGATAAAACCACCTTGCGTTGATGGCAGCTCACCCCTATCCGTGTTCAAACTCCAATTCGAGACAGTAGCCAGAAGCGGATGGGACAATAGGGAGAAAGCTTTGGAACTAATTTTGGCCTTAAAAGGTGTCGCAGACGAGATTCTAGAAACCATGCCAGCCAGCTGCAGAAACTACTACAACGATTTAATGGTGGCGTTACAGCTTAAATTCAGCGACGAGTACAAACGAGAACTTTACCGCATGGAGTTAAACTGCCGTGCGGAAAAGGCCAATGAGTCACTTCAAGCCTTTGCAATGGAGGTCGAGAGGTTAGTGAAGAAAATCACCTGTTGATAGACAATTTTAAAACCAAAGCGTTTGTTAATGGTATATGAAACCCAGGCATCAAACTAGCGGTATGTTCCACACAGAAGACAATCTTTGCAGAGACCGTGGCCTTTGTACCAGCACAGGAGACAGCTCGCACGATTTCTAGTAAGCAAGCAAAAATGTGAAAAATTGAAGTTGTGGAGGAAGAGGAATGCCTTTTACATAAATATAAAGAAATTATGAAGCAAGTCTTGGAGGAAAATGGGAAGAAGGCCAAAGGAAGGACGTAGTGAAGGGGAAGTGTGAAGTACTTAATAATGTAAGATTTCGGATAGCTATTGGAGAGTCTGCCACCGTCCACGGAAAAACAGAGACGAAGGTAACTATAGCCAACATTAGTGTAAGTCACGTCTTGATATTATGAACTAGGTTATCATTGTTGCTGATTTTATGATAGCTCATGGCATCAATTTGAATATGGGGCAACAGATAACGAAAGAGGCGTAGGAAGATTGGGAGGAAAACTGCTTGTGGGTTGTTGAACCAGTAGAAATTCAAACGGGCTTGTTATCAGCAAAGGCCCTCGTCAAATCTACCGAACAGAAAGTAGTCCCGGTAAGAGTACTAAATATATCAGGCCATGAAAAAGGCATCTGTAAAAACTCCGAGGTGGGTCAATGTGCTCCAGTAAAGGCGGTAATAAACTGCGAACAATTGCTGGAACCTGCCGAAATGTCAGCCAAGGACCAACTGGAATTTGGTGTAAGTGTAGAGAAATGGGTAGCCGGTCTAGCAGCTCTTGAGAGAAATAAAACCAAAAAGCTGTTAAAGAGGTATGCTTGCGCTTTTGCCACGAACAAGAAAAGACAAGGAAGAATAGCCATGATCAAAAATGAAATCGGTACTGGCGAAGCGAGACCGATAAAACAGGCACCCAGAAGCATACCGCTGGTGAAGCGTAATGAGGTTAACGAGCTAGTCGACGAATTGAAGAGCAGCACGCGTAAGTGCACCATCATCTGGTCAGTGGAGCTCACCTGTAGTCTTAGTCAAGAAGAAAGATGGCAGTACAAGATTCTGCATAGACTACAGGAAGCTGAATGATGTCCCTAAAAAGGACAGGTACCCGCTACCGAGTATTGACGACATGCTCGACACACTAGCCGGAACGAAGTGGTTCTCTACATTGGATTTGCAATGCGGATATTTGCAGGTGGAGATTGCAGACAAGGACATGGAGAAAACTGCATTCAGTGCGATCGACGACTTACGGCAGTTTAAAGTTATCTCATTTGGGCTCTGTAATAATCCTGAATGGAACCATTGTGTGACCCGATGTGAGCTACTCGCAGCGCTGAAATACATAAAACATTACCATAAGTACCTGAAGAACAGTTAGTACGCGCCTCCAGACTTACGACTTCAGCATTGAACACCGAAGAGGTATAAACCATGGGAATGCTGATGTTCTCTCACGCCGATCTTGTAATTTGGAGTGTAAACGAGAAGAAGGGATCCATCGTTGATATCTGGCTAACGCAGATCGAAGTCAACGAAGAGTGGTCCGAAGCACAAAGAAGTGTCCAAATATCGGCGAAGATTATAGCGGCTAAGGAAGAGGATAAACGGTCTACCAGAAATGAGATATCAGCAGAAGGTCCTCTTACAAATGCATGTTGGGCACAATGGGGCAGTTTAAAAGTGATAAACCACATTGGAAAAGCGTTGATGACATGACCTCATCCAATCTAATAGTAGTGCCTTCCTCCAAAAGAAAGTTCCTCCAAAGAAAGTCCTAAATGAGTTCCATAATTGAGCTAGCGGAGGACACCTCGGGGTGACAGAGTCGCTGGAAAAACTAAACTAAAACCTTTTCATGTCGGCAATGCCTTAAACCGATATGTTCTCGTCGTGATGGATTACTTCAGCAAATGGCCGGAAGTGTATGCCATACCCAATTAAGAGGCAAACACCGTAGTAAATGTTTTTGTTTGGGTATGCCGCTACGGGGTTCCAATAGAACTACAATCCGATCAATTCTTATGTATGATAATTGCATTTAATATAAATTTCTTTTTAAAAGAAGTTGAAGATAGTGTAAACAAAAACAATACAAACTACACTGGGTATAAAAACAAATTGGAATTATATTATTATTTATAAGTTTAAATTTAAAAATGCAATAAAACTAAAACGGTTTGAGATTTTGTCAAATTAATTCTCTTGTTGTGAATTTCAAATGTTCCGGTGAGCAATTCAATATTATTTCATTCATATACCTGCCGCGGCTGGCCACACAGCACTTCATTCGATTGGACCAATTATCGTACACTTTTGCTAGTATATGGGATCGTATCTCGGCAATGATATCACGAGTGTTAGCCTTCAAATGTTCAATTGTCTCTGGTTTGTCGACATAACAATTTTCTTTAACGCCGCCCCACAGAAAATAGTCCAACGGTGTCAAATCGCACTTCTTGGCGGCCAATTGACATCACCATTTCGGCTAATTAAACGGCCATCAAACGTTTGACGCAATAAATCGACTTTTGGCAAGTTCCACAATCCTGTTGAAACCAAACATCGTTCACATCAATACCACGAAAAACGGTACAAAAAAATCGGTAGGTGTCTCCATTGACCGTAATGGTTGCGCCGCTCCACAAGCCACACCAAAGAGTCAATCGCTATTGATGCATTGGCTCCTATAAGATCACGTGTGGATTTTCTGAGCCCTAAATACGGCAATTTTGCTTATTAACGTACGCACCAAGATGAAAATGAGCATCATCCGAAAAGTTGATTTTTTTTTTGGCAAAATCGTCATCATAGTGCATCTCGTTGGCCCATCTAGCGGATGGTCATGTAGCTTCAACTCTTGAACCAATGAAACTGTGTAAGGCGTCATACCGAGATGTTTTCGAAAAATTCAATGTAAACTGGATCGTCTTTGCTTTGGAAATAAATTTCCAACAAATTTCAACTTTGCTCAAGCTTAAATCGATTCATTACGTTTAGTGGAGATAATATGTATACTGAATTTTGTGACAGAATAGAATGACATAAGTATTGCCAGATTCGAAATAAACCTATCGATGGCCCTCCCGATATAAATGCTATGGAATATAAAATGGCTCAAAGAACTAGACGGATAAGTAATTAATGGCTAAATACAGGAACTATATATATATTTATATATACATACATTATTTATATATACATACATTATTTATATATACATATGTACATTACATACATTTATATATACATATATATTTATATATAAAACAAACAAATTATGCGATTTTTAATGCGATGAGATTATAGATATAAAAATACATAAATATAACTCAGATCTATTCAATAGGGAATAGTTCAGTAAGAAAATATAATGTTAATAATGTTAACAGTGTTGATGTAATAGACACATATCTCGAAAATATAATTAGGAAAATTAAAAAAAGAAATAAAAGTAATAATTCAGAGCATAATATTATACAATTCAATGACGAATTGAAAATAAAAATATTTTTTTAAATATAGATTGATATTGATAAAAGTAGAAAATACAAAAAATTTATAATTAATGGTCTAGTAGGTAGTGCGTTGGCTTATTAGACGGAGACTACGGTTCAAACCCCAGATCAGAAATATGAAGAAAATATTTCTTCGGCGATTTAATCTCAGCAGATTTTTGACAAAAAGACTGAGAGCAAATAAAATTGTCATACATTGTCAACATAAGTGGTGTGAGAATCTAGGTCGTAATCTTGACTGAAGGGTTGTAATGACCAATTACATACATATGCATATATGTAATATAATAAGTAATCAGTAATAAAATAAATAATACCAAAAACAAATGCGGAGAGAGTTTATTAATTACACTGTGCGACAGTAAAAATACACCCGAGTAGTTACATAGTCTAAGTTGTACACTTAGTTAAGCAGAACTCAAAAAAAGTTTTTCTAAACAAAAACAGTTTTAAAGCTGCAATAATATACATATATTTTTTCAAAATTTTGAGCGTGTTCTCACAATATTTATCCTACGACCAACAATTTTCATGTTATTATACAATGTTTTGTTGGTATACTAGAATACGTGTTACAGTTTTGTTTGCTACTGTATAAAGGTGTAATGTTTTAATACATATTGTACAAATTGTGAATCTGGTGCATTTTATTTTCCTTCTTGTTTAGATAACAGTGTTTTTGCTTTTCGATTGTAAGACTTCATTTTGGTAAACAAAAATAATTTCCAATGCGCATGTCTTAACAAACTACAATTATTTTTGTCTTGAAAATTATATTTAAAATCTATGGCATTACAGTTTACCAATTCATTTCACACTGAAACATTATTAAATTGAGGTAGACGTATTTTTCAAAGGTCGTTAATGTGAACTTCTAAACGAAACTCTAAAATTTCATTTTTGTGTCGCTGTTTGCCTGCGTTTTATATTTTTATTTAAATTAACCCGCCATATAAGAGAAGTTTTGAAATGCAATTGTTCACATAATTTCATTATTTTTTTTTTTTCAAGGCTGTTCCTGATAGTGTCTGTTAAAGTGTGTTAACGTCAAGAAAGACTAATTTAATTAAAACCAAAGTAGCATATTTGTTATTGGAAGAATAACACTCTTAGATATTTATACAGTTCTCAATCATATTGGAGCGACTATATATTTGTTTAATAGGCCAAATTTAAATTTATTATTTACACCAAAACAAAATGTATTAAAAAATGTAAAATGTTAAATTAAAACACACAATATTGTTTTATAAATAAATAAAATATACAAAAGAAAAGTGAAACTTACATAAATTCGAAAAATAAAATATAATAAAAAACCGTCAATATGGAAAAACTACATGAATACCAAGGCTTTACTGGTCGATTGCATCAATGGCGTGATAGTATAAAGGAATGGCTTTCAAATTTCCGCGAACAGAATCCGAGCAATATAATAGATTTAGCCAAAACAACAGCAGCTGATCAATTAAAGGGCAATACTAGTGCTAATCAAGATTATTCTCATATTTATAGGTAACACATTGTTCACTTACTAACACAAAACTGGTTAAACAACAAAAATTATTACATTTTTACTAAAAGGTCGAAAATTTTTAGTGCTAATTTTTCTCAGTACTAACAAAATATTTATTACAAGGAATGTCCACAAAAGAAGAAAGCATTTAACATTTCATAAGCTTTCGGCTTATATATGTGTGTGTGTATATATATGACTATATAAATTCAAGAGTTTAACGGAGGTTTCTGTCTGCTATGCAATTGATTTTTATTTATTAGAAAACTAATCTTTACTGTATTTCAATTATTCAACAGTATAAAAGTAATTTAATGTTTATTACATAAATTGATGTTTATCTGGAAGTGTTTAATTTTGTTTTAAAAAATGTGTATTTGCCCTCCTAATTCCTTTCTAGCGAAGACGAATATACTCGACATAAACAGATAAAATATTTTTGATTGTAAACGTAGGCAATTATGAGCAAAACTTAAGCATAGCGTGTAGGTTTTTAGAAAGTATGCATTACTTGTTGTTGCACGCCACCAACTAAAATAAATTTGAAGGAAAGACATTACACAAATATCCAATTAATTTTGAATCATTTTATTGATTTTGTTTCCCGTTGCCCAGATGATTCAGACTAACGGGCCTGAGTTATACGCATTCTATCAGTTTCTAATCTCACTTCTCGTTGTTCAAGGGATTCAAGCGAACGGGACTGAACGGCATATACTCGAAGATTTTCCAGTTTCAATGCTCGTTGCTCGTCTGATTTATTATTATTATTATTATTATTATTATTATTATTATTATTATTATTATTATTATTATTATTATTATTATTATTATTATTATTATTATCATTATTATTATTATTATTATTATTATTATTATTATTATTATTATCATTATTATTATTATTATTATCATTATTATTATTATTATTATTATTATTATTATTATCATTATTATTATTATTATTATCATTATTATCATTATTATTATTATTATTATTATTATTATTATTATTATTATTATTATTATTATTATTATTATTATTATTATTATTATTATTATTATTATTATTATTATTATTATTATTATTATTATTATTATTATTATTATTATTATTATTATTATTATTATTATTATTATTATTATTATTATTATTATTATTATTATTATTATTATTATTATTATTATTATTATTATTATTATTATTATTATTATTATTATTATTATTATTATTATTATTATTATTATTATTATTATTATTATTATTATTATTATTATTATTATTATTATTATTATTATTATTATTATTATTATTATTATTATTATTATTATTATTATTATTATTATTATTATTATTATTATTATTATTATTATTATTATTATTATTATTATTATTATTATTATTATTATTATTATTATTATTATTATTATTATTATTATTATTATTATTATTATTATTATTATTATTATTATTATTATTATTATTATTATTATTATTATTATTATTATTATTATTATTATTATTATTATTATTATTATTAATATTATTATTATTATTATTATTATTATTATTATTATTATTATTATTATTATTATTATTATTATTATTATTATTATTATTATTATTATTATTATTATTATTATTATTATTATTATTATTATTATTATTATTATTATTATTATTATTATTATTATTATTATTATTATTATTATTATTATTATTATTATTATTATTATTATTATTATTATTATTATTATTATTATTATTATTATTATTATTATT